>CM022393.1:36969287-38169287 GCA_011833715.1 Carcinoscorpius rotundicauda
CCACTCAAAATGGTGATCTATATCCAGACTAATTATTTATTCTTCTCTGGTTTCATTACTTTTGAACAAAACAGTTGATTTACAACTGTAGATAGTGAAAGATCTCAGATATGTTGCTGCTGAACAAACTATTTCTCTTACTACCGCAAGTACTGAGCTTTCTTTAGATTTTTTTCACTGAAGAAAACATTTCATATACCATGGGAAATAGCAATTAGTCCCTAGAATTATTCCAACTAAGCAAAACAGCTGACTTACTTTAGCAGGAAGTAATCTCTCCAGAGTTGTTGGAACTGAACAAAATAGTCGACTTACCTCTAAAAATAATGATTTCTCCCTGGACTCTTCCATTCTGAACAAAATATTTCATACCACAACAGGTTGTTATCTTTTTCACTCTAAGAGTCATAGAGAACAAAAACTTTCACCTACCACTTCTTGTAGTAAACAATCTAATGACTTTTTTTACACAACAAAATAGTTCACTTACTAATGCAAGTAGTGATTTGTCTCTAGAAAATTGTTCATTTGACACTGCAGGTAATGATTTATTTCAAGACTTCTCTTTCTCAACTATATGCCCACTCCATTAGTACAGCGATAAGTCTACGAATTTACAACACTAAAATCAGGGGTTAGATTCCCCTCGGTGGACTCAGCAGATAGCTTTGCTGTAGGAAAAATACAAACACACACACTCAACCATATACTTGATTTTCCACTGAAGGTAGTGTTACGTATTTTTTATGTTTTTAGTTCTTCAGTAGATTAAACGCAACAAAAAAACACAGATAACAGCTTGTATAATTTATTACACTAAACTATTAACAAATATAACAGATATAACACAAATTATATATAATAACAGTGATAGATATTAAGTTATAACATTCGAAATTAATTACAAAACAAAATAATATTAGTTTCAAACTTCAAAATAAATCACAATACAAAACGGTACTGGCCTGTATCTAATGTAATGATCTAAAATTAAAGTCTCAAATTCCAGTCTAGGGTGTGAATTTGGTCCCACGATGAAATTCCGAAACAGTTCACAGTTCAATAAATTCGCCGTCTCTCAGCACAAGCAGTAATTCAGATGTATCGTAGAGATTGACGAAATAAAATCACAACTTCCGTAGATCTAACTTCAATCACAAATCCAAGTTGAATATTCACAGCAAACACTTAATCTTTCTCAAATAACTAAAACTGATGCCTGAATCTCTCTATCTTTTCTTCGAATAAAACTAATGACTGAATGACTATCTCACGTCACCGTCTTTTATATCGGTAGGCCTACTTCTCGAACAATCTTGAAATTTCCATACAACTCCAGAGCAATCCGCGCGTGTCCGTTCTTGCACGAGACTACACGTCTAGACACGAAGTCACCAGCACTCATTTACAAACATATGATTGGTTTACTTAATTCAAGAAAGTTCTAAATGTTACCCTAAATGAATAACAAAATATTAGTTTAAACTTCGAAACAATAATATAAATATGGAAAAATGAATAATAGAAATGAAAATTTAAACACAACACGACATGCTGTCGTTTACAAAATATTTACACATATACATAACAGTAGTGATCTGTCTCCAGTCTTGTTTCAATGATATAAATAGTTGGCTTACCATTTCCAGTGCTGAGCTTTCTTTGGATTTGTTTCCCCTGAAAAAATTATGTATTTGCCATTGCAAATAGTAACCTGTCTTTAAAATTATTCTATCTTAGCAAATCAGTTGATTTACTGTAAGAGGAAGTGATTTCTCTCCAGACTTATTTCTTCTGAACAAAATAGTTTATTTTCCATTGGAACTACTGATCATTCTCAAAACTTCTAAAACATAATAGCTGTATTTCCACTTGAAGTGATGACCTACCTCCAGACTTGTTATTTATCCTTTTCCAGTTCCATTACTTCTGAACAAAATAGTTGGCTTAGTACTGCAGATAGGAATTTATCTCCAGGCTTGTTTCTTCTGAGAAAAAAACAACTAGTTGACCTAACACTGCAGGTAATGATCTTTCTTTCGACTTGTTACTTCTAAACCAAAATAACTGACCTATTGCTGCAGGAAGTTATCTATCTCCACCACTATTACTTTTGAAAAAGTAGTTGAATTTCCAATTCAAGTAATGATCTATCTCCAACCTCGTTGCTTCTTCACAAATAGTTTACTAACCACTCTAGATAGACATATGTCTCGAGGCTCATTTCTTCTTAACAAAACTATTGACACTCTACTATAAGTAATAATCTATTCCCAGCATTCTTGGTAATGCACAAAATGACCAACTTTCCACTGGAATTAATGTGACTCGTTGCTACTGAACAAAATAATGGACTTGCCACTTAAAGTAATGATCAGTATCTAGGTTCATTCCTAGTGAACAAAATTGTTAACTTATCAGAACAGGTAGTGATCTCTCTCTGCATTCCTTCCTAAAGAAGAAAATATTTCACTTCCTGTTGAATAAGTGTTCTATCTGCAATATCTTTGGAAATGAATGACATAGTTTACTTATCACTGCAAGTTGTAATCTGTCTTGAGGTTTGTTTCTACTGAACAAAACAGAAGATTTACCAGTGGAAATAGTGATCTTTCAACGGACTTGTTACTACTGAACAACATTGTCAATTTACCTCGGCATATAATGAATTGACTCCAGATGTTTTCCTTTTGAATAAAATAGCTGACTTACTGCAGCAGGTAGTAATCTATCTCCACTGTCGTTCCCACTGAACAAAATAGTTAATTTATCAATGAAGCTAATGATGTGTCTCGAGACTCATTTCTTCTGCACAAAATTATTGAGCTTTATCTCAAAGAAAATACTTTACTTACCATTGAAAGTATTGATCTTTCTCTGGTTTCTTTCCCACTGAACAAAAATATTTCACTTACCACTGCAAATAATGATCTGTCTTCAGTATTATTCCAACATAACAAAACAGTTGACTTACCATAGCAGGAAGTGATTTCTCTCCAGTTTTGCTACCAAATAAAATAGTTAACTTACAACTGAAAATAATGATCTTTCTCGAGATTCTTCTTGTATGAACAAAATATTTCATATACCACAGCAAGTAGTAATCGTTTTCATTATCATTCATACTGAACAAAATATTTAAGTTACTGCTTCAAATACTGACCCCTGTCCAATTGGCTTACCACTAAAGGAAGTGATTTGTTCCAATATTTCCTTCAGAACAAATTAGTTTACTGTTCATTATATAAACATGTAATGATCTGTTTTGATAGTTGTTACTACTGGACAAAATAGATAACTTACCACAAAATGTAGTTACTTGTCTTCAGACTCGTTTCTTTTCACCAAATTTATCTCGACACTGTTGGTGATATTTCTCCACGTTTGTCCCTATTGAAGAAAATGTTTTACTTTCCATTGCAGCATCTTTCCAACTGAGCAAAACACTATACTTTACACTACAGGTAGAGATATGTTGAGAGGCTCGTTCATACTCAATGAAACAGGGGATTTATCACTCACTACATGTACTGATCTGTCTCCACACTCGTTTCTTCTCAACAATATACCACTCACATACCAAAATATTCACGCAAGTACGTATGAACGAAAATCAGTTCCTGCGCGCACATCTACCAATTTATGCATAAGAGCTCGCATGTACGAAAATAAGCACATCATTGTGCAGTACCAAAATGTCAAAACGTACGTAAGACCCGTAATAGAATATGAATCACCTGCCTGGATTAACATAGCACCAACACGCTTGCAGAAACTTCAACGGATACATAAATTCAATTTTAACTACGGCATATAAAGTACCACGAAGAACATCATCCACTTTCGTGCACAAGTATGCAAACATAGACACAATATCTGAAATACTCTTGCATAATACTCTAAAATATTTCAATAAGAATTGGCATAAGAATAACTTAATGTATGAACTCGACAGATACCACGTACATGATGTAAATAGTCCTAAATACCTCTCCCCTTTTAACTTATATTTAAGAAATGTAACACAAGCTGGCCATTTTCACTAGACAATTGATAATTATTATTATTATATTTTTAATCATTTTTTAATTTTTATTTTATTTTTTAATGATTATTTATTTATTTTATCATTATTATTATTTTCTATTCTTACTTCAAGAAGTAGTTTTTTGTTTACAATATCAGAACAAAAAAGGAAAAAAGTACAAAAAAACTTATATGAAAATACAAATATATATATATATATATATATAGAAAAAATTACAAGAAAAATAGTTAAAATTGGATAAAAAAAATGTGCGTCCATACATGGACTGTGCCCTGAAATGGGCCTGAGTACGATATTATAATTTTGCTGAGGTCCTAAGCTTAAAAAAAACAAAAAACAATAATAAATCATCCCTGAAGACAGACGCTATAAACGTTCGGGAGGGCGGAAGAGGTCTAATGTACCTGACCCTCCTGGGTATTTAACATCCTTACCCAAACACCCACACAGAGAAACTTGAAGTACCAAAATATACACCTGCGCAAACATGTACCAAAATAAGTATCTGCTCGCGCATCTATCAATTTATGCACATGCTCACGCATGTCCGAAAATAAGAACCTACGCGTGCATACACTCTCCATGTGGTGTCCCAAATATTGAAGCCTATATTGGTGATTCATGATTTGAGGCAGCATCTTCTCTTTTTTATGATCGCACTATTAGTCTGTGTTCACAATACAGTTCCACTATGAAGTCTTATACATATAAATGCATAATCCTAATTTTACATGCAACACTTTTAAAATAGAGCTACGTTTGTTTCTATGACTCAGTTAGCCTAGCACTATTTGGACTTTTAACTTTTTTATTTATGGCGTTCAGAGGGGAGAGGTACTTAGAGCTAGGTCCATCATGTATTATGTAACTCTCTAGTTTGCTCACCAGTTCATTTGTATAAATATTTGTCTTATAATATTGAAGCGAGTTATCCAGGAGTCTGTTTAAAAGAATTGGCATGTTCGAATAATTGTGCAGAAACACCGAGTTTGTTAATCGTGGGACTGTATATGCTTTCGTTTAAATACAATGTTGTATTTGCTGTAGTTTGTTGGATGTGTGTTTTTGATACATATTTATCCATGTTACACAAACATATTCTATGACTGGTCTTATGTATGTTCTGTAAAGTTTTAATATGTTTATTGTTGAATCCTCTTGTTTTTATCATCCAAATTTCTAAAGTAACTCGCCATTTTACAAATTCTAGTTTTTATGTTATTAATGTGTGGTATCCAGTTTAATTTTGAATCAAAGTAATCCCCATGAATTTTACTGATATTTTTACCTGTAGGAGAGTCGCGTCAAGATATAACTGTAATATTAATTTGTTTTCTTTTTGTACGATTTTGTAAATAACATGACTTGTATTTTGTGCGCATTTATTTTAATTCTCCACTTACTGCAGCTAAAATTCTATACTATTTAGTAGTGGCTGACACGCTCCCTATCAAAACGCTCCTAGTAAAACAATTCCTACTGATATTGTGTCTTTGTAAATCTAAAGATGACCTAAGAAGATTGAAACGTTGTTCTTTGTTTTATCAGTAAAAGTATTAATTCTCACACCAGCCGTCCTGAGATACATTTTTACTTCAAGAGGGTTACTCGTCATCACGAATTTCTCCTTCTGATATTCACTTCTGGTAACAGTTTGTGAAACTATAACTCACGTGACCTCCTAAACTCCCTGATGTATAAGGCCACATGACCGCATTAACAGTTTCGACAAGTTAACAACTTAGATAGTTTGAGAAAAGTGGTTTTACTTCTTTACCTGATAAACAAGGATATATTTGACTTGAGAATTTTATATGTAAAAAACGGCTCTTTTGGGCTCAGAAAACACTTCAAATA
This sequence comes from Carcinoscorpius rotundicauda, assembly GCA_011833715.1. Taxonomy (NCBI): domain Eukaryota; kingdom Metazoa; phylum Arthropoda; class Merostomata; order Xiphosura; family Limulidae; genus Carcinoscorpius; species Carcinoscorpius rotundicauda. The sequence continues at coordinate 36,975,193 of CM022393.1, forward strand.
GAAGAGCGAACAACGTTTCGACCTTCTTCGGTCATCGTCAGGTTCACAAAGAAAGAGGTAACTGGCCGGAAGCTGACCACATGTTTGGAAGGGGTTGTATAACTGAGTGTCGCAATGTAGAGGGCGCGGTTTGATGTTTGAATATATAATTTTATCTATAATATTAATATAGGTATAATGGTGTTCCTTTATATTGGTTTATTTTGGGTTTAAGTTGTTGTATAAGTAAGGCTTCTTTAATTTTTCGTTTGTTTATGTTTGTTTCTTTATTTAGTATTTTAGTGTTTTCTATGGTTATGTTGTGTCCATTTGACTTGCAGTGTTCGAAAACGTGTGAAGGTGACTTTTTATGTTCTTTGAATCTGGTTTCCATTTTTCTACTTGTTTCTCCTATATAGAAGTCGTGGCAGTTATCACATTGTATTTTATAAATAATGTTGGTGTGGTGTTTGTCAGTGTAGTTCTTACATAGTATAGACCTTAGTTTTGTGCCTGGTTTTTGAATAAATTTAGTGTTAACTGGAATGTTATATTTAGTTACTAGTTTTTGCCAAATGTTGGTTATTTGTTTGCTGATGTCAGGAATATATGGTATACAGCAGTATATGGTTTCGTGATTTTTTGATTCGTGAGATATATTTACTTTTGTTGGTTGATTTTGCTTTCTGTCTAGGTGTGTGCGTATAATGTTTTCTACGGTTTGTGGAGGAAACTTATTGATGTTGATGAAGTATTGTTTTATTTTATCTAATTCATCGTTAATTTTATCTGGTGAGCATAGTTTTATGGCTGTGTTTATCTGGTTTCTTAGTATGTTGAGTTTTTGTTTTGTTTCATGTGCTGAGTCCCAAGGAATGTATAGTCCAGTATGGGTGATTTTTCGGTGGATTTCTGTTTTGAATTGTGTGTCGGTTCTTATAATTTTGAGGTTAAGAAATGATATTTGATTGCTTTCTTCCTGTTCACATGTGAAGTTAATGTTGGGATGTATAGAGTTAATGTGAGTGAAAAAGTTAAGTATGTGTTCTGTAGATTCGAATCCCGCAACCGTGTCATCTACATATCTGTACCAGTATAGTGGTGGATGTAATGCTGTATTAATTGCTTGTGTTTCAATTTGTGTCATAAAAATATTGGCTAGAACTGGCTATACTGGGTTGCCCATGCTTAGGCCATTTGTTTGTATATAGTTTTGGTTGTTGAACATGAAGTTTGTCTTTATTGTGGTGAATTCTATGAGGGCTGCTAACTGGTTACTGGGAATGTCTATAATCGGGTTAGGGTCTCGAATATAGAGTTCTAAGGCTATCTTGCAGGCTTCTGTTGTTGGAACTTCTGTGAAGAGGGATATAACATCGAAACTGGCCATTAAGGCTTTATGATTAAGTTGATTTAGATTGGACTTGAAATTAAAAGAGTCTTTGATGAATGAGCTGGCTGATGTTGCATATTTGGAGAATGCCCATGCTATGTATTTACCAAGATTGTAGTTGAACGATTCATATGTTGACATTATTGGTCGTAATGGACAATCTGGTTTATGAGGTTTGGGGATGCCGTATATTTGCGGTGTGCGTGAGTCGGTTTTACGTAGGTAGGAATAAAGTGTTTGTGAAATTGTGTTGGCTTTTTTCATTTGTAGTAGTAATTTGTTTAGTTGCGTCTCATGTGTCTTTGTTGGATTTGTGTGTATTGGTTTAAATTTGTTTGTGTCTGATAGGATGTTATTCATTTTTTGTATGTATTCATTCGTGTTCATTATTACTATAGCGTTACCTTTATCTGCTTTTAGAATTTTTATGTTTTTGTCTTGTTTTAGGTTTTTAATGGAATTAATGTCTCTTTTTGTAAGGTTGTTTTTTAGTTTTCTGTTTTGTGAAATTATGTTGATAGTTTTGTAAGAAAATTCTTTGACTTGGTATAGACGTCAGGCAGAATGGTATTGAAGGATAAAAAGAAAAGGTTCTTAATAAGCGCAAAACACTGTTACACAAAATTTCGTGTCAATCTATGTTTATATATACATATATTTGAGTATTACATAGAAGTTAGATGCAGGAGGTTTGTACCTACTTCTTAACTTTCAAAATTTAAGGACAGTAAATGTAAAACTAAATTTCAATATTACCAAATCTGTAGCAGATGAAAGCAGAAGTAACTTGATTTTTATATCAGTAAATAAACCGAACGTGACATTATATCAACAGGAAATGAAAAGGGCAACGAAAGATATAACATGTTAATAAAGTTCAGAACTGGGATTATTTTGGTGAAATTAAAATACATTATTAATTAAACTTTAACCTTCGAGATGAACTCATGAGTGTTACCAGAGTTGTTTGTTTATCAAATAGTTCGCTTTTCAATTATAGATAAGTTAAATGTTTTGAAACAATGACGTGTTTTCTAAGCGTTTTCAAATTTCCCTTTATTAGTTTTAGCCATTCAGCTAAAAAAAAAGGAAAGCTAGAACAATAGTTAGTACAATAGTTATGGTGGGTAAAGCGCAGATAACCCATTTTGAAGGTTGAACACACACAAAAGGTTTACACGAAATTATTACATCAGGCTGACTTATTTTGTTTCAGAATAATTTTGACGCAAACATATCTATACGTTACGACCATCCCACAAAACACTTTTAACAGGCAAAAATATAAAATTACCCGATATATTGGAGTATTTGGACCACTACCTGTAATTAACATCTCAAAAAAACAAACAGACAATTTGAAAAGTATATCAGAGAATAACAATGCGAAATTGAACGAGGTCGATAACAACCCGTTGGTGCTTCAGAAAATGTTTTACCATAGTAGTCACAAAACTAAGCCTCATGAGAAGATAAGAGATAATTACATATTTACATCTATATTTATAATGCGCTTTTCCCCTTGTCTTACTGATTTTCATTGATTTTTGCTTTAATAATATTTCACGTACTTAAAAAATATCCGCAATCCATTTTTTATGCCAAAACAGATGAACAAAATTTAAAAAGATTTCAGTGTAATGAATTTTATGGTTCATTTGTGAAAAACGTTAAATTGTCGATTTGGCAGATCCTTACCAACACCTTTTCTCATCCGTAACTGTCGAATTATCAATGAAAGAAAGATTATTAATTTAAGAAAGATTTAAATTAGTTAAAGAAATCTAAAACGTGATTATTTTGATAGTTTCAGGAATCTTCGTGTCTCGAATGAGAGACCTTGAAACCATAACTTTACTATCTGGATTGAAGAAAACAGGAGATGAAATTTTAGAAGTAGATGGCGCGAACGTCAAACAGGAAGACATTACAGAAGTTGTTGTTTTGAATTAAGCACAAAGCTACACAATGGGCTATCTGTGCTCTGCCCACCACGGGTATCGAAACCCGGATTTTAGCGTGTAAGTCCGCAGACATACCGCTGAGCCACTGGGGGGGGGCATTACAGAAGTGAAAAAATTAATAATATAAAATAACAGAATATTCCTGACAATCTTACCATATTGTTATCGAAAGAACGTTTGAAATTGTACCTGAACATCACAAAGATCTTCGTTTAAACACCATTTTTCAGTTATTCTTTATGAACGTCTCCTCTAATGTTGTTTTTTATTAATCATATTTTCTATGTATTTATATATGTGATGTATTAAAAATTGTATAAATTGTTTGTTTTTGTTTGTTTGTTTGTTTGTTTTGGAATGTCGCGCAAAACTACGCGAGGGTTATCTGCGCTAGCAGTCCCTAATTTAGCAGTGTAAGATTAGAGGGAAAACAAGTAGTCATCACCACCCATCGCCAACTCTTGGGCTACTATTTTACCAACGAATAATGGTAAAATATTATTTGTATAACCTAATTTTAATGTGTTTTTAAACCTTTGCCCAAGCAGTATCTTCCTCTGTGTGGTAGTTAAAAACCATATTTGGCCAACATTATCACATAGAAACAGTACGTTATAATAATGCAAATTAGTTTTTGATATAATATATAAACATAGGCGAAGTAAAATAACTTTTACCTCTGTATGCTTGTCATAAACGAAAGTGATTGAAACGTAAAAACATGTCACTCTGACGTCATGTTGTGTAATTTTATTATAATAAAGAAGTGGGACGTCGGGTACAGGATTTTTTTCCAGTTGCCTGAAGTAAATTGAAATTTTCTCAGACGTTGTGAGTTGGCTTACGTATTCAAATTTGTTTTTATATAACGTATTTACTCATGTGGAAGTTTAATGTAGTCAGGTAAATTTGAAGTTAACATATTCGACAACTTATTGTTGATATAGGTTCCTCAAATACGTAAACAAAATACGATTTTGGTAGTGTTTAGAAATTAAAAAAAAAAAACACTTTAAATTATGAATCGTATTCCATCCATTTTTACTGCAATTTATGTAAAGTTTTATAAGTTTAATATATATTTAATGATTGCACATTAATTTTCCAAAATCCATGAAATCAACTTTCCAGCTACCTACATACAGCTCACCGCCATTGTTTTCGTGTTAAGCCTGAGGTGTTAAAATGTTGAAAATCAAACTTGTCTGCAAATATAAGTTTATCATTACGAAATAATTTTTGGTTTATTATTATTATGTATATTAACTAAATACATACATTGATATGAATAAATTTAATCAATAGCATAACACAATTAATGAAATTATACATTCCGTGAAGTCAGAAAACGAGATAACCTTGTGTTAGAAATGAGAAAGGTTTTGTTGTTTTCTTTACAAGTCATAGAACAAATAATTTTAAAAAATCAAAAGTGCTGAATGATTTCTTTAATCGTCTGTGAAAATATTGAAATTACAAAATGCTACAGTATTATTGCAGAAAAGTTACTTTTGTTACAAACGCATAGCCAAGTTCTGGTATTCAGATACATTGTTTAGCCACTTTTCACATCCAAACGATGAAACAATACATTCTTATCATTTGAAATAAGAAAGTTTGAAGAGCTTATTTTATAAACTATATCTGTAACTGAGCATATCTTTAATTCTGATCTGGGTAGACATCTTCATTTGTTGGAAGTTAATATTAAACACGTCACATATTAATGAAAAAGACAAACTTCAAGAATAAATACAGCACTCCGTTTGGTTTACTCGCTATTCCGTATAGCAGAATAAACACGATTTCGAAAATAATTTTAATGTTTTTGGTTTATATTCTTTCTCACGCTTCACTTTATTTTCCATCCAGTTATGTTATATATATTTTTAATTACGATTGTTTGTTTCTTTGTTTTTGAATTCCGCGCAAACTACACGAGAGCTATTTGCGCTGGCCTAAGTTAGTAGTGTAAGATCAGAGGGAAGGCAGCTAGTCATCACCACCCACCGCTGACTCTTGAGCTACTCTTTTATTAACGAATAGTGGGATTGACTGTCACGTTATAAGACCCCCACAGCTGAAAGGGCGAGCATGTTTGGTGTGACGGGGATTCGAACCTGCGACCCTCAGATTATGAGTAGAATGCCTCAACACACCTGGCCATGCCGGGCCTTTAATTACAAAAAGTTACAAAGGGATATCCACTGTACCCACTGAGGGGAAATCGAATCATTAACTTTAGCATTTTAAATCCTTATTTATCATTAATTATGAAAATACATTGAGTTGAAACCTTCTGTGATTTACGATACAATAGATAAAGAGAAAGATAAGCCATCAACTAAATTTGTTAGATTTTGTTTATACCTTACAGGATTTCCAATTTATGAGCTTTCACGAAGAAAAGTAGTTAATAATTTGTTATGAGTCTAAGGTGTCATATTAGGTCAAAAATTCCCCTAGTGGCCCAGCAAAATGTCTGCGTGCTTCCAATGGCAGAAATCGAGTTTCGATATTCGTGATGGGCAGAGCATAAATAGCCTATGATGTAGTTTTATGCTAAATTCCAAACAAACAGTGCAAAATATTATTTCTTATGTCGACAATACTTGAAATACGAACCATCTTATACTTTATTTTAGCATGCGTACAACCTAGTGAAAACTACAAATGTCCTGAAGGATTCATACTGAGACATAACCTGTGTTCTAAGTTGTGCTTTCCTTCAAAGCGTTTATATGTGTGATCAGTATTTGTGAATTCTAATTTTTAAATAAATCGAAAAAGGAAATACTATTTTGAACAAACTAAGCAATAAATTAGTAATTATATACTTCATCCATTATTCTATTTTTAATTGCCAAAGTTAACATTGTTTACATTTCAAGCTTTTTTCTTAGATCCAAGTCAACCAGGAACGGAGAAAGAAACATACGTTCCTTCTCAAAAGAAAAGTAAGTTATGCTATATATAAGATTACGTAAAACGTACCTTTAACGTGAGACAATATGTGTGGAAAGGTTGGTGGCAAAATGTCGTGATGGAAAAACGCCCCCCCATGGGGCAGCGGTATGTCTGCGGACTTACACGCTAAAATCCGGGTTTCGATACCCGTGGTGGGCAGAGCACAGATAGCCCATTGTGTAGCTTTGTGCTTAATTCAAAACAACAACAACAAAATTCTAAACAATAAATCTCTTACCATTTCACTGCTCGTAGCAACTGAGGTAAAACATGATTCACCAAACCACGTCTATCATTTCCATTAATTAACTGTTCATAGTTTGAACTTTTCTGTTGTCTGAAGTAAGTTTTTGGACCAGTAACTGCATGCCATAAGTGTTTTCCTCCTCCTTGTATTGTTGTATTATTTAAACCTTGAGTATTTTAGAAAAACTGGTTGACTAGAGCAGAGTTTTAGATTTGTTTGCAACAAAAAGACCGTCCATACACTTTACCTTTGAATTGTTACCGATAGTTTCCCAATATATTCTCTTTCGCTTGAAGTTCATTCAGACGCTAATTACAGATTTCTTTGAATAGTGAAACATATAAACAGTATTCAGTTTACAAATTGCTAGTAAGTCAGTATCGACAATCATACATCCTTGGAAGTTTGAGAACTCGTTACTTTTGCCTTTAGTCTTGTTAAGAAAATATATATATAACTGCTGTAATGGAGGTCAGTCACGTGACGCATTAAATCATTATCCTGATTTGATATGAAAACACAGTCAGTGTATTTGGTTGTCATAAGATATGATAAGCAATTATCTTGACTTGGATTGTCAAGGAAGAAAGTAAATCTAAAGTGATACTTTACACTTTACCGTACTGTTTTATCCATGTGCATTAAACTTACACGTGTTTGAATAAAGAGTGGAACTTCTTCGATTTCAGTTACTCAGAACGCTGTGGTTATCTTGTTATTTTCACTGTAGGTATACCAAATGAAACGTAGCCTCCTACAATACTATCATATAACAAAAACAAATTGCACTTGACTAACTTTCTTTTTAACTTGTGTTTTTCCATTTCAGCACCATCCATGTTAGAACATCCGATTCCATTGGTAACTGTAGGAATACCACTTTGTTAATTACTTTAAGGTAAGAACAAAACCGTATTTTTTGTTTCGTTGAATATATCTTTATATAATTTCAGTGGTATTAATAGTTGAACCAATTGTGTGTACTTAATAATGAATTTAAAGGAGCTAAGAAATAAAAAAAAATATTAGTTACTTTCTTTTACCTAGAATGATAAATAATCAGAAGGTTACAAACGCTTGCATTAATAACAAATATGTAAGGGAAAATTAGCATCATTAGTTTACAATGAAGTGTATTTTAAGTGTGAAAGATTCACTTAAAGCTTAAATTGTGGATCACTTTTTACAATATTACAAGTTCTTCTGATGAAAAACATTCCTTGTAAGTATGTTATTGTTCAATCGTCTTTTGTATTAAATACCATAAGGTACTGAGTGTGTCATAGGAATACTTGAAACTGAAACGTGTAAGCTATGGGTAACCTAAACTATTACAATTCGAGTACTTGGAAAACACTTGAGATAAATATAAAAGGCATTTTCATTCAAAAAGGTTCTTTAACTAATTAATGATTTCCAGTTTATTTCAAAATGGTCTTAAAATTGAAATTTATTAGCGAGCATAATAATTATTCAATTATCCCTCTTAAGCTATAACATTTTAGTCTGAACCCGCCTATTTTAGTGTTATATGTTCACATACTTACTGACGTTCCACTGGGAGAGAACGTCCCTGTGGCTGTCGTTGTTAAATATTATTATTTCTAGATTATAATTATATTCCATTTTTAATTGACATAACATTGATGTACAAATAAGAGTCAAATTAAATCATCTATATTATTTATTAGCGCTTTTCTTTTGTAGTGTCATTATTTGGAAGTGCAATTGTTGTGGATGTAAAACAGTAAAATTAGTGAACACAGAAGACCGTGCAAATAAAGATGACAGAAAAAAATTAAATATTCACTTGTAGCACAAAAAGATGAAGATCAGTCTGTTAATAGAAACGAGAAAAGAAAATGAAAAATTGTAAAAGAGAGGAGGGCCAAAAAAGTTCGGAATTTTCATCTTCCTGAAGTAAGTATTGTGATAACGAGAAATGTCATCATATTTCACTCTTTAATACCGAGTGTCTGGGACTTAAAACGCTAGAAACCGGCTATCGATAGCCGTGGTGGGTAGAGCACAAATAGAGGAACATAACAAAAATGTAATATTCCTTCGGTCACATATATTTACTTACTTTCTATAGATTTTTATGCTGGTGTTCTGCGTGAACTTTAGACACCGTTATAAATATCATGTATTGAAGCTATAAACTTTACACTCTAATCTTCCACCTTATAAGAAACGTTTCAATTTAACGATAACGATTTTTAGAAGGAAATTGTAGTCGGTTTAAATGGATACTTGATAATTAGCTTCTAGAGACGTTGTGTATAGATATATACATATAATACAGGTTTCTTCTTTGTCATTACAGCCATCTCAAAACATTTTTGAAATATTTGTACTCTATTGACTCTGTTTATGAGTCATGTGTTTTTACAGTTATTGTGCTATTGACACAGTTACGGATGAATCTTGACTTGGTACAGGTATACAACAACAACTTTATGCCATGTTGCTTAACAACAAAAGTATAACTTGATATTTTTGTTAATCTGTGTATTGAAAGTATAAAGTGAAATGTATGAACAACAAAATTGAAAAATTATATTTTTAACTGCATCAACATTTTGGAAGATATGTGAAAGATGCTTCTAACATGGCCATTTTAAAACGGTTCCACTTGGATAGAAGCTGTTTTAAATTATAATTCTAAGCCCGCTACGGGGAAAGGAAGGCGTTTTATCAGTATTTTATCTCATGGTTTTCATTGATCTGGTCGCATATAAGGAAGACAATTCTTCATGTCGTTAGATAACTTTTCATTAATTATGAAGTTACGTAAATTCCGTCCAGGGGACTAGCACTTGCGCTAGTATATAATATTTTCTTCTTTACCATTCAAGCCGTCTCCAAACCTTTAATAAATGTTTGTTCTATAGATTTGTACTGCATGATTCTGTTTATGAGTCATTACCTCGTAAAGTTGGGTCGTACACATTTCATTTAGTCGTAGAGAGAAATATATACTTATGATGTATAATATGAGGACTTCCATCCTTCATATACTATACTTGCTAATTTAGTATTGTTCTGTGTGTTTTTTGATTTTCGCACAAAGTTACTCGAGGGCTATCCGGGCTACCCGTCCCTAATTTATCAGTGTAAGACTAGAGGGAAGGCAGCTAGTCATCCCCCCCCGCCAACTCTTGGGCTATTCTTTCACCAACGAATAGTGGGATTGACTCATATTATAATGCTCCCACGGCTGAAGGGGCGAGCATTTTCGGTGTGACGGAGATTCAAACCCACGACCTTTGGATGATCAGCCGAGCGCCTTAACCTCCTGGCCATGCCGGGACATTTATATTTGCTTTTTTTACTTTTGCTGTTTAACAAACCAGCATAAGCCAAATTTTCTTTACTTGGATAACTGTGGAACTTTGATGTGTCTTATCTGATGCTCAAACACCCCTTTCGTCATGCCAAAATTTTAAACAGCAGAAATTCTCTAACAAGTTTACATTTATGCTAGCTAGAAACTTTCTAATTAAAAAACTGGACTCATTCAAGCACCACATAGAGTTAAAAATGTATTTTATTTTACTTTTTATGAAGCATCATTATTATCGTGTTTGTATTCCTCTTGCACTCCAGTTCAAATCGATGTTGATGAATTTCGCAGAGCCATCTCGATGTTAAACTGCTTTCAAACAAATATTAAAATATTCGAATTTTAAATACAAAGGTACCCATAGATTAAGGACATCTGGTGGAGCCCAGTAATAAGACCGAACACTTATAACTATAAAAGTCTGGTATTAATGCTCTGGGTGAGCAGACACAGATAGTACGTTTTGAAGTTTTCTGATAAAAAACAACAACAAAAACAACGTAGAGTGAAATTCTCGATAATTGCAGCAACTAAATTAAAATATACATCACGCAATTTATCATTCTCAAAAGTATAGTTGTTAGTACCAACGTTTTTTTTTTCAATTTCTTTTTAGTTTATTTTTGAAATTCTCAAATTTTTAATAACGCTTGTTAGTAATTGTTTACATTTTGTTCTGTTTAGTGCTAAAGAAGTATGTTACTTTCTGCAGAGTTTTTCCCTGAAGTAAAGTTGTAAATATTTCGATATGTGTAAGATAAACATTCCCTTCCCTTTTTACTTGTCAGAAATCAATTTATACAGTCAATTAGTTTGCTCAAAATTTGGATACTTCAATAAAAGTGTTGTTCGTAAACGTATTTTAATTGATATCCACTAAACTGATGTAGCCCAGTTATCGGAAGTTTCATTGTATTAATTTCCAAGAGGTAATTTCTATATAATGATAACTAACATCAACCTTTCCTGATATTTGTTATTTTTGGAGAGAAACAAAAGCAAACGTTTTTACCAATAAGGACATCCAAAATATTAATGCCTCAAATAAAATAACAAACACAATCACGAGTCTTGAAGGATCACATACAAAATATTTAACACCAACACAGCCTCATAAACATCAACTAATTAACCCATATATATCAGAAAGTCTGTTAACTGAAAGGAAGAAGGTACCTTCACATTATAGGCGTTACAACAAATTAAAAGAAATATAAATCGATGAGACTGCGGGATTTGTTTCACGAAAGGAAATCATCAGAATCAGAGTGTTCCGAGGACTAGAGTACACAGAAAAATTGTGAAAAGTAAGCACCTGAAACATATTTAGATCCACAAGAATTTTTTAACAAGTATTTAACTGAATTAGAAGCCAGATGCAAGACAACAATAGAAGAACTTCTATGATCGGACGATTTTCTTCACTAATGAGAGAGAGTGGAACTCGATTTATGTTTTCTTGTCCGGAATTTTCACAAACTTCACATCGATGAACAAAATTAAAATAAAATCTATGTAAAAAGAAAATAAAAGTTATAATGTATCTTGAAATTGCCTGTTTTATCGCGTTAAAAATCCATGTTTGTTTCAAAGAAAATGATTATTTATGACTTCACTGTAAACACACAAGTTGGGGAAAGAATGATTTCAAATTAGTAATTAATATTTTTTTGGATATAGAAAACTGTTTAGTTCAAGAATTATTATTCAATTTATTTGGTGAGTTGATATTTAATGATTTAAAAGAAATCATAGCAAGAGTGTTAAAAGTAATTATGTAAATTTGGTTGTATAACATGGTAAGTTTGTTTGTTTGCTTTTTGAATTTCCCACAAAGCTACTCGAGGGCTATCTGTACTAGCCGTCCCTAATTTAGTAGTGTAAGACTAGAGGGAAAGCAGCTAGTCATCATCACCCACCACCCACTCTTGGGCTACTCTTATACCAATAAATAGTGGGATTGACCGTACATTATAACGCCCCCACGGCTTAAAGGGCGAGCATGTTTGGCGCGACGGAGATGCGAAACCGCGACCCTCACATTACGAGTCGCACGCCTTAACACGCTTGGCCATGCCAGGCCCAACTCGGTAAGAGTCATACATTGTGTGAGTCAATTATTGACACCAAAATGCTGTATTTTTTATGTTTCCTCAAGTTCGTATTGTTACACTCAAACGTCACTGCATGGTTTACAGAGTTTGAGGCCTCAGTGAATAATTTATGAATATATAGGCCACCAAACAACTGTAAGCTTGATTGAGAAAAATTGTTCTTTTCTCAGAAAATTCGTCAATGAGAGAAAACGTGAAGTTAGCTGGTGTGAGAATAATTAATCATATGATAAAGTTAGTTTCAAAGTTTAATAAATGTAATAATTTGTATTGTAAAAGGTGGTCTATATTAATTGAACCATTCTCTGTGGATTTTGATGAGAAGTAGACAATTTTTTAAAGTTATGATACAACTATTGTAACCCATGGGATACTTACTAAGTGAATAATTTACTAATAGTACTGTGATAAGACAAGGGAAAAATAGTTTATATTGTCAATTATATTCTAAAGTAATTGAATCAGCCTAGGTGGATATTTGAAAATAAATAAGAATTATTTAGAATTTTGGATCCAACCGTGATATTCCGTGGTGTAAATAATTTTTGTATGTACGTTTGTCTCATTTTGAAGAGATTATTATTTAAAACAAAAACTGGTAGTTGACTGGAAACAGGAGTCTACCAAAGGTAACATGGGGTTAACAGACAAATGGGTAAATAAATGTTATATTTGTTATAAAATATGTTGCGAAGGAATGGAAGTCCATTACTAACAAACAACAGCAGAAATCTGAGAATAAAGCTGCTATAGCAACTTCTATACATGGTGTTGTTAAGAAACTAGAAAAGTTTGACTGTCAGCATAGATGCTGCTGCCAAGAGAAACAGAATCAATAAAAGACGCCAGATTTACTATGAGAAGGAAGTTCAATGTCCATGGTTAATTAGTACACGACTAACAATCGACTTAAGTTAACAAATGGATCAACAATGCCAATGGTGATTGGAGCATATTACAGATACTAAGAAGTACCAACAAATATGCCAGTGAGTGAAGAATATGTTGGGGACAAAAGAGTCAAGTGCCTACAAGAAATTGTTTGCAGTAGTGAGAACCAGTCTACTATATTATGACCAAGTGAGAGGCAAACTACACATGTGAGTGTGTGTGTGTACTTATTGATGGCACAATGAGAAAGTGTCCCATAAGAAAATAAAGATAGATGCAGTATATTATGTGAGAGACATGGAGACAACAGTATAAGCATTCATACTGACCAAATTGTTTAAAACATAGCAGCTAGTAGAAAGACAGATACCAGACCGAAAGAAAATTGATGAAACATTAGTGGTCACCACTGGTGGTCAAGAAAAGAAGAGCAAGCAAGACATCAAGACCTTACAAATGTCAAAAAGGGGACATCCCGAATGTAGGTTTGTAGGAACTGAAGGAATCATGAAAGAAAGTTGCAGAAACTTCGGGACGATGCCTAAGAAAAAATTTAACAGAAGACAAAGGAGACGGTACCAACAAAATATAGGAACAAAAGGGAGTGGTATATCAGACCTATCAAAGACTATATGTGTGAAAAAAATATATATTTAAACGAAGAAGCATTGGCAGTCACCAACAGAACTCAAGAAAATAAGAGCAAACATAACACGAAGATCTTACAAAGGTCAAAAGGTTATATCACGAATGAAGGTTTGCAGGAATTGAAGGAAGCGTAAAAGAAACACTTTTCACTGCACAATCTCTGTAACAAAACATGGGAAAAATCGAGCAGAAGAAAAAGGGGTAAAGCACTTATAGAGCAGAGTATTAGAAGGAATTGCTGTACTAAATCAAACAGAGAAATGATACGGGGGAAGTGTGGCAAATCATAACAACAGAATACAGGACTCAAATGATAAAACTAATTCACGAGTTGACTGTGCATGGACACCAAAGAGCAAAGAAGACAGCAGATAGATCCACAAGTTATGTCCATTGCCCAGGAATCATTGGAGATGTGATCACACTTGCTGGCCATGTACTGTTTGCTAAAGGACAATACTAGGAGGTAGGGTGGTTGAGGTGTTACTGGGGGAGATTTATTAATTGAAGATTAATTAATAATGTGATTAATATATAGTGAAGTGCAAATTCTTAATTAATATCTAAGTAATACTTTATTTAATTACATATTAATAAATTACTTAGGTGATGGACATGTATATGATATGCAAAATTAAATTAATTAATATACAAGTTGGAGTGATAACCAAATTTAATATCAATTTTTTTTAAATACTTAATATGAAAACCCATATTTTTTTCAGAAAACGAGGATGTTAGGCAGCATAATATGTCACTAATGTCAGAGGGCGAGCTGCTAGAAGTGATGCCATCACTACAAGACGAAGTGTCAACATTGATCTTTTCATATTATAACACCAGATTTATAGTTTTTGCTTTTAGAGTCACTTTAAAAATATCTTCTGATTGAAAATAACAACATATTATGATTTTAGTAAATGTAGTTTTACTCTATTGTAAAATAAGACTTCAGATATATGGCATATTTTACATTTTTAATACCTTATTTTTTTACTTATATAAAACTTCAATATGTTTTATGCAGGTATATGTTAATATGTGTTACTTAAACAATGACTCAATGGCTTTCACTTCTACATTTCAGTGGACTTACAATGATGGAAAATAACTTTAGGTAAGCGTGATGGGCAGCCACAGATAGCCTATTGTGTATTTGTGTAGCTAACTTTTAACTGTCAATTTTAACCTTCAGTCACCAGTGTCACATGAAGAAATTCAAGAATAATAAAATGATTAAAATCAACTGAAATTAGGAGAGTGAGATGTGGGTGTTCGAGCCCATAACGTCCCACATCTGTATCACCCTTTACTACCAGCAAACAATTGTGAGAAAGTGACTGCTCTCTGAAGTGAAGAAGAAGAAATCAAAATAATACTATATCACCACTTGGGGGTAAGTAAGATAAACTTACCTCCTGAAATTGGCATTCCAGCCCCAAATATGAAGGTGAGGAAGTAATTAATAGCCTATTAGACAAGTAATACTAGAGTGAAGGGACCCAACCAATTATCCAAAATAACTAGCATAACGCTGAACCACCACTCAATGTATTGTTTGTTTGTTTTGAATTTCGCTCAAAGCTACTCGAGGGCTATCTGTGCTAGTCGTCCGTAATTTAGAAGTGTAAGACTAGAGAGAAGGCAGCTAGTCATTACCATCCGCCGCCAACTCTTGGGCTATTCTTTTACAAACGAATAGTGGGATTAACCGTCACATTATAACGCTCCCACGACTGGAAGGGCGAGAATGTTTGGTGCAACCGGGGTTCGAACCACCTACACTCGGTTTACGAGTCAAATGCTTTAACGCGCAAGGCCATGCCAGGCCGTATCGGAAGAAAGAAACTTTAACTCCAAAAGCATAAAAGATATATTAAGTTTCGGTATTTATAGTAATTATATGTTTTTCAATAACCAGGAATTGTTTGTTTGTTTGTTTTGGAAATTCGCACAAAGCTACTCGAGGGCTATCTGTGCTAGCCGTCCCTAATTTTGCAGTGTAAGACTAGAGGGAAGGCAGCTAGTCATCACCACCCACCGCCAACTCTTGGGCTACTCTTTTACCAACGAATAGTGGGATTGACCGTCACATTATACACCCCCACGGCTGGGAGGGCGAGCATGTTTAGCGCGAAGCGGGCGCGAACCCGCGACCCTCGAATTACGAGTGCACGCCTTAACCCGCTCGGCCATGCCAGGCAACCAGGAATTTAAGCAACAATAGGAGTTTCATTGAACGCTAACTATTCTACTTGTATTGCAAATTTATACAGTTGTTTTTATGAGAAAATGTTTATTGAACATTCCCTAAATGCAGGCACTTTTGCTTTAACTTACAGATATGATTTAATTAGTTGTCCGTAACAAATAAACAAACAATTCTTCCGATACCATGAAAAAATTAACACAATTGTTTAATTAATGAATTTATAATGGAAATAGAAGCTTTTAACAAAATTGTGGAGAACAATGTAGTAAAGTCAATTGTTGAACCATTCTTTACTTGTACAACATAACTTGACCATTTTAACCACTCACAGTTGTATATACTTACAAAAACATCACTTGGACCTTCCAACCCTTTTTGTTATTTCAATTAACAATAACGTTTTCTTCCTAGAAAATGAGAACCAAACGACAGAAAGATTAAAGGTAAACAAAACCATAACGCTATCTTCAAATCTATTTCTAATAACAGAACAATGCATTACAACAATAATTTAAGTGGACAAACTCAAATCTACTAGTGACCCAGTGTTATGTCTGCGAAAATAAAACGATGGAATCCAGGTTTTAACAGTCAAACGAAACAAAGTCAAATAAAACTTAAATGAACGTTGTAGTTCTAATTGGCATAAAATATTGATACATTAAATAAATTTTTATTCATAAATACTTTGAGTTAGTAATTGACTATTGTCGAGAAACTTTGTAGTTAAGCAGAAAACTAACACAACGTGCTCTGACCATTACTTGCATCGAAACTTACATTATAGCGTTGTAAATTCAGACACACCACTGTGCTTCTAGGAAATATGTGTCGAAAAACAAGTAACTTTTTTCTAGATGCACACAGTAAAACTATTAATCATTTTTCCCCATATTTGTTGAAAAATTATTACTTTTCGATGCGAAATGTATACAATTATCATAGTTTAAATGTTGATGATACAATAGAACTACAGTTCTTTTCATATCAGACCGTTGGTTCCTTGCACCATTCGTTACATTAATTAAACGAGTTAAACTGTATTAAGTTTTGGAACTCGCAACAATCAAATCAATTAAGGAATCGGCGCATTGACGTAGCAAGGCAGCTATAGAAGTAATTAAGATAAAGGAGACACTTGATTGGTGCGTTAAGGTCTTTGTGAATCATGACAGGATCTTAGAGTTCCACGGCGAGAGTGAATATTTTATACAAGTTACAAAAACACACAAAAATAAAATGTTTGTTTTTGCTAGTAAAGGTCTTCGTGTTATTTGCACCAATAGCAACACATTAATGACACTTAGTTAAGGGTTTAAATTACTCATACTCATACTCGGTGATGAAGTGAGTAATTATCTAATCTTGTGGAAACCAGTTTCTCGCGTGAGGTTCTAAAAGTAGTAAATGTTTAGAACTGAATCATGTAATAATGTCAACTGGTTTTGTTGCACTTGGTTGAACAAGGTACAAGAATTACCTTTTAGAATAACATGGCTGCTGCACGTAACACAATCATATTCTTGTGACATACCTGCAATGTGCAGTCAAGTTCGTACCTTCTAGATGACCGAAAACCCCTGCAAAGGGCTGTCGGAGTTGTGACTGACGTAGGTACAAACATACACGTAATACGATACAAGTATTTTCTTTCGGAGAATGAAATTGTCATGAATATTTGGCTATCTGCTGTCTCTACTGAGGGGAATTTATCCCCTGATTTTAGAAATTTAAACCTAAAGATATTCCGCTGTGTCATCGGAGGACATCGTGAATATTAATACTAGAATCAGAAAAGATTCGAGAACAGGAATAATTTTTGATACAGATCCAACAATCCTGCCTAAAACAATATCCCACAGTTATTATTATATATATTTAGGCTAGTACTGAAATATAGCATTAATATATAAACTTTTGTTAATTTGTGAACAACTTGAAATCTAATAGCTGTGTTTGTCCTTATGTTTTAACATTTTACTGTAAATCAAGATCAGTAGTTAACTGATATGAAAATAAACTTTTGTTGTAAACTGTGAATGTTGCCTCATTTTAAAACATTAATTACATTTTTATCATCAACACATTATATTTCCGAAACTGTAAGTATATATAGCGGCCTGTAGGTGGTGCTTATTTAATAAAAAATGTGATTATTTGGACAGAATCATGCATTGAAATATATTTACTGGTTACGATCTATAAAATATAAATGTAAATGTATCGTAAGGTTACAATTCAAGCGTTGCCCCATTAAACAATTAGATCTAGATTCTAGGCCTAATGGCCCGACATAACATGATAATTAGAGCGTTCAATTCGTCATATGAGGGGAATGGATTCGAATCTCCATCACATCAAACATATTCGTTCTTTTAGCCGTGGTGGCGTTATACTTTGACGATTAATCCCAATATTCTTTGATAAAAGACTAGCCCAAGAGTTGGCTGTGGGTGATGAAACTCAGCTCTCTTCTCTCTAGTCTTAAACTATTAAATTAGAGACGGCTAGCGTGGATAGCTCTCGTGTAGCTTTTGACGAAATTTCCCCAAAAAACAATCACACTAATATATCTGGAAAACGTTATTAAACAATTTAACAAACAACTAATTTCTCTTCAAGTATTGAACAATATCTTTCCACATTAATGTTTCTAACCAAGTAAAGGTGGTTCTATAGAACTCATGTGTGTCCAGCTTAACAGTTTTTGTACCAGCTTTTTAACTACGACTGGATTATGAAAACTAATGCGTCTGACTACGTGTACTCAGCCTGTTACAAGGCATCTAAACTTTGTGTGCTTTCAAAATTAAACACTAACAATTTGGTAACTGAAAATATCTGGGTATTATGTGTCGGGTATATCCATAACTGTTTCTATGTAAAAAAGACTGATGAAACAGCAGCTAAATCTGTGGACGAAGCTGGCATTTATACTGTACTGACAGTTCATTTAAATCCTCAGTCAAGGCAGTGAACAAAACGTTTTCCTGCACACAAGAAACGTTACATAATTCCATTTGCTCCAAAAATAGAAAGTAACCAATCATTACATCTGCCATTGAAGATGATAAAGGTTATGTTTTTATCCCAGTGTGTTTATTTATGTGTGTTTATCAGCAGGATTTGTCATAATCAGCTGAATGGATATGGACGAAAATTGATATACTTTTGGACTATGATCTAACTTCGAAGTTATTGGATTTTGGAGGGTCAGGGTTTCAGCCATATCCGTCAACATGGGGAAAGATTTTTTATACTATTTTTGCTTTATAACTCGGTTCAAGGTGATCGAATTCTGATGAAACATGGAGGACGTATGTAGAATATTATTCCTCATTGTTTTGCCACACTAGTTTGAGTCTGTGATAACCACGGACACAAGAAGATATTTTTGTATTTTATGAGGGTCGAATCTGATCAATGTGGCAAACTATCTTCCTAAACTTTCTTCAGTGTCGCCACTTGCAACTGTGAAAATTCAAGAGCTATGAAGCTTTTAAAATAAGAAAATCTGCTAAATCGTCTGCTGTTGGCTATCAGGTTGTACCTTAGTCGAAGTAAAGAGATTGGTGAGCAAGCACCTCACCACTGATCACACACCCCCTGAAAAACATTCAAACGCAATGACATTTAGAAACCCTTGAAGAACACGGCTATTCATAAAAACTTCGAAACATTAACAAATCACATGTAGGATAGACTCCTGATTATGTAATTTTATATCGCTATCAATTTACCTGTGTAACATTTGAGTTAGTTTAACTACTTTAAAAGTAATTATTTAAGGCTGGTAATTTTAGCACGAGTAAACCATTATTAGTACGCATGCGTAAGCTATCATGCATTTAATCACTACTAAACTGTATGGCGCTTTATGTATTTTATAATTAACTCACATGACTCTTCTTAGCCTCCGTCATATACCAGTAGTGTTCATAATAATATGGAAGGTTTACTTTCCAGGACTCTTTTTTTCAAATTTACAAAGAATGGCTAACTAACTTCATTTTAACTTTGTGTGTATTAGAAAATTCTATATGTTATGTTAAAATGCAAGATTCTTCACGATATGGGGCTTAAACTGGCCTACTATTTGTTCGGAATCGAATTGTAAAAATGCAGCAAAGAACACACGACAACCTAGTAACAGAAAGACAAAAAAAGAAGTCATAACGGCCACTTCGTATTTACAAAATGATTCAATTGGCTGATCGGCCGGTTGTTTAGCGTACAACTGCACAATCGATATTGAAATTTGATTTTTAGCATTGTTAGTCTGCTAACTTCTTGTTGAGCCACTGGGGTAGAGAGGGGGACAAAATGATTCGAACACCACTTGCAATGATGGCCCATTTGATGCTGATTTTAGATATTTTGTGGTAACAAACACGCTGAGTTAGCATTGGATCAAAGAACTCTATCCTATCAATGGTCTAAATCCATAATTTACCATCAATCAAATAGTCCGCTTTCTCTACGAATCCAAATTATAGGAGTAGGAATATGTTTACGAATTGAAAACTTAGTAATAGTATATTTAGACTGGTTGTTGTTGTTTTGAATTAAGCACAAAGCTACACCATGGGCTATGTGTGTTCTGTTCACCACGGGTATCAAAACCTGATTTTTAGCGTTGTAAGTCTGCAAACATACCGCTGAGCCACTTGGGGACATTGAGGTTGGAAGAAGATAATAATGTTTGTTCTGTAAATTGGTTTTGATGTAAAACTGAAAAATAAAATTCCTACTGAGGCCAGAAATAATATAATATTGTTAGAACTGTGATATAGACCAGAGAGAAAATATTTCTACTGAGGCCGTAAAGGGATAATAATGTTGGAATTGTAGTTTAGAACTACTACACAGAAGATTTTTACTAAAAATGGAAAAAAACATAATATTGTTAAAACTGTAATGTAGAACTGTTTGGTTTGTTGTGAAATTCGCGCAAAGTAACAAGTGGGCTATCTTTGCTAACTGTCCCTAATGTAACAGTGGAAGACTAGAGAGAAGGAAGCTAGTTATCACCCTCCACCGTCAACTCTTGGGCTACTCTTTTAACAGTGAATGGTGGAATTTACCATCATATTATCTCACCTCAACGACTGGAAGGGTGAGCATGTTCGGTAAACGGGGATTCGAACCCGCAACTTTCAAATTGCAAGTCAAACGCCCTCACATGCCGAGCCATGTGTTGAACTAAAACACAAGAATGATACTGAGATTGGATGCATTGTAGTGAAGCACATGAGATAAAAAATAATATATATATATATAAATAGTATTTGTAATATGAGAATTCTTACAAACAACCAAAGTAAAAAGACACTTCATGAATAAATCTTAAAGTGACAACAGCTTTAGTAATAGAATCCAAACACATGTCATTACCTAGGCTGCAGAGGAGCCATTAAATGAGACAAGTAAGTGTTCAACAATCAGTGATGTCGAGAAACCCACTGCTTCCGACCAGTAACCCTTTCTTTGTGAACCTGACGATGACCGAAGAAGGTCGAAACGTTGTTCGCTCTTCTATTTGAAGTGTTTTCTGGGCCCAGAAAAGCCGTTTTTGCATATAAGTGTTCAACAATTATTTTGGAATATGCAGGGAGGACTTGAGGGTGTATGAAAAAACTAACAATAGTTGCTTGACAGAAATAGATAATATAATTAGAGCAAGAATCTTTGGATTCATTGAGTTTAACTGCTTTCTATGAGTAACCAGACCTGCTAAAGCAGTGCTGGAAAACAATAACGTTATTTTGACTAAATGAGGTTAATTATGTGAGGACTACTGAAAGGTCACGAAGTGTTGCAAAAGCCGCGCAAGATCGTTATGTTTGTTAACTCGTGCCGCTAGAGCTGTTAGAGATGTGCTCCGTTGAAATCGATCAATCTTTGGCCCATGTTGCGTTGTTACGGTTGCGCGGCCTTTAATAATTAAATGTTTTAAATATTTCAGATTATGAAAGAACAACGTACTTGATGAAGAAAATTTTTATTTTGTAACAGAATTCTCCTACCACGTTTACGATCTGCCATAGAACCAGTTTGAAACGCAAAACAAATCTTAGCAATCAAAGACCTTATAGCATACCTACATCGCGCTATATGCTGTGTCTACTGATTTTAGGATCATCAATATGAAGATTTATTCTGTTTCACTGGGAGGCAGTCAATCCGGGAAAAATATATCTTATTAAAAATGTTTCGTTTTACGAGGAAATTTTATGAAAGAAAGAAAGAAATAACAATAGAAAAAGAGGACTTATTTTGTCGACCAAATGAAAGTAACAGTCTAAAGATGTAATTTTTTTCATGTTGGTATTCTATTCATGAATTATTTTATTGTATCAAGTCGAATAAATTGCATTGAATAAAATCCCTTTGAAACTTCATATAGAAACAACAACTGTTAAAAAATGCTCATCTCGATTGAGGTCTCTTCTTGCGCTCCGTAAAATGACAAGAAACCGTGGAATCCAACTGGAAAATCTGCACAACTACTAAGCGAACTTGGGCGCTCTATGTTGTGCTGCATGCAAACATTGCTTAAAAACCAAAATATTTTGCCAACAGCGCAACAGTTTAATTGTTTCAACGAGCACCTGCTAGTTATTATCTGTTAATTAAACATAAACATAATTTTAAAATAACCGTAGTAAAGATGGTACTTTAAAAACATTTAGCACCTTATCGTAGACTGACGTAGAGGATGACTTGTAGTGATGAGGAAGGATTGGAACAAAATAACTCTAAAACCAACTAATTCAAAATCTCAGCAATAATTTAAAATATATACAGCAGTTATAACAAAGTTGATTACTTACAGTGATGTAAGTTATATCCACAGTAAGTCGTGGCAACTTCTCTTGTCTCCTGTTAAAACAACAAAAAGTATTTATTTATGACAATTTATGAAGAAAACACACCTAATTTTTACTAAAAGTCTGCTACGAAGAGTTACATAAAGAATTGAAAATGCTAAATAATAATTACGTATACAACATGTATAAATGGTAGACAATTACAGCAAATTGCTTATACTTGTAAAACACGATGAAACATGTTAAATAACTGTAAATGTGTATACGGTCCTGATTAATGAGCGTTTTTCATAATGAATCTTTTCGCCTGTGAAACATAACATTGATCTTTTGTTTAAGTAGATTCAACTTTGGTCATAAATTTAATAGTGCAATGTCGAATGTTTTTACAGCAATCATTACAAGTAATATTTGTTGACAAACGCATTTTTGCATTGCATGCTAATTGTTATATTATGATATTTTGTCAAAGAAAAAGAAAATAACAGGTAAAAAATTATGAAAAAGTTTAAAAGTATTGTTTCAATGGACGATTCCTACAAAAAAATATACTGTGATAAAACAGATTGGTCAAGGGTAAGTTTAAATGTAATATGTACACCAGGAGCTTTTTCTACATTTAAAACTTAAAGAAAAGTGTGTTAAATTCTATATGGTAGACACTCTTTGGTTTGAGATTCTGTATGTGAGTTGTTCAGAAGACTGAATCCAAATAATAAGCACTCAACATTTTGTGAAAAGTTGCAAAATAATGATATAGTGATTTAAATATAAATTTGTACTAAGTGGTAAAATATTAGAGACAAAAAGATCATTTTTGCAACAAAACACTGATTAATAAGCGGGTATTACTTCAACTATATTACTTCAATAATCAGTTAACTGTTTTTTTGTATCCTGTTATTTTGTTTATTTTTTGTTTTACATTCATTAGTTTTTAAAACTTTCCAACTAAAAATGTTTATGACATTAAGCTGGTCACTTTCTAAATTTTACGTTCCAATTTCTTTCCTTCGCTCCCCGCTAGTACAGCGGTATGTCTACGGATATACAATGCTAAAATCAGGGGTTCGATTTCCCTCGGTGGGCTCAACAAGTACTCCGATGTGGCTTTGTTATAAGAAAACACACACACACACAATTCTTTCCTTCTCTTTCAAACAATGTCATACAGAGAAAACCAAGTTATGGATTATTATCCTGCTGAATTTAAGTTTAACAAGTTAAGTGACTTTCATACACTGGCTACTGATATGTGGAGAAATATGTCTTTACACTTTCTGCATAATACTTCCAACTTTGACAGTGTTTCACTTCCTCCTTGGGTAGAAGAAAAAATAGCAGAGTTCTAAACATGTCAGTAGAAATGAGAAATTTACTAGCTCAAACTGAAAACTACCAGTTTATTTATTTTATTCGCATAATGACTTCAATATTACATATTGCAAAGGAATACATATTTTATTCATTGCAATGGATTTTTTCCGTATGTTACCTTCTTTCAATTAAATAGCTTTTCTCATTCAGTACTGCCCTCCATAAGCAAAAAGGTTTTTACGCATACCACAAGTGTCCTACCGCCCCTCAATTGGAAATAATTCATTGCAATGGGTCTTTCATGCAAATTACCGGACGAAAACCCTCCACCAATAATCGTGCCACATATACGACTCCCTCCATTCAATTCTGCCAGACAATCATTTCGTTTTTGGCAGAGTTCTTGTTTAGACGGTTCTTTTATCTTTGGTGTGCTTTCTAATTATAACTTAAATAGTTATGCTATTGAAATGATATTTTTCATTAATCGCTTTTATTATTGTTAATCCACTGTCCAATTTTTATTGTTTTCCTGTTTGTTTGTTTTTCGCACGTTTGTATTCATTTATAAAACAATTTGTTCGATTCACTATTTATCACGAATGTCGAGGTTAATGTTACCAAGTTGAGCACCACACCTCTTACAAAACACTTTTTCTTTCGTAGCAGGTTGAGTCACCCGTTGTTGGATTTATCTTCGATTATTTGCCAAGAGATAGGTACTGTATGGGCCAACTTCCTTCTCCTGAACTATACCTCGCTTCCCCAAGAACCTATTCGGTTTAACGAAGATTTTGATTACATTTTTCTAACATTTAATTTTGCTGTGCATTCTTATGCCCCAACTGTGGAATCATCCTTATTATCCTTGTCATCCTTATCATTATTATTTACTCTTCCTATCTTCTCTGAATATATGATATTTTTAGAAGAGCATTTTACTTCCCAATTGGTTTAGTGTGCCAGCATGTCTTTCATTTCATGGGTTACCAATCACATTGCTTTTCTCAATTTTGGGCACTCCCTGAATTTCTGCAGTGTTTACATCACAGCACGTTTTCACACATTCGTCTCAACTTTACTACATTCTGACGGTATTTATCCTACAATACATCATCTTTCCCAGGCTATGTATGCACCAAACTCTTGAGGGTTCATTAAGTGACGGCCTCATCTGTCATCCTGGATTCTTGACTTACAAACGTGGTTTCTCTGTTGTTGGGATCTTCTGGGTTTCAGTGTGGCCTTATCCCAGGGTAGTTTGCCACAAATTTATCTCGGAGAATTACATCTTGCCCCTCTCTTTAGTGGTATGTATCAACCATGTTCCTGACACTTTGAAATCACGTGAGAAATTATCTACCATTTATACCTTTGTAAATTGTTTGTTGTAGTAAAACCATGACAAGTCCCTGTTCCCATTTCCTGTTTTAATCCTCATCAATGCTTACCTGTTCTTTCTTCCAGAGGTTCTGTATTTCATCATTTTATTTCATGTAGATTGACACAACGTTAAGCGTATTGGTGACTACTCACTGAAATGTGGTTTGGTGGAAGCTTGATTGTGAGAAGTTGTTCCCCTGTGATGAGTGGAATTTTTGGATTCTATCAGAGGTATTTTTACTACAATCTCTTTCTCCAATTCCTTTGTCAAAGGTATCCATTTCCTTCTCTCAGCCTCAGGACCCTATCACCGACAGTCCATTGTTCCTACGACTTATCTTAGTGTTATTCCACGCTGTTTATTTTCTACACCAAAAATAAAGACTGGCGGCCTGTCATCGATTTGTTTCACCCCAATCAACTTATCTGTCTCCCTCGTTTTATCATAAAATTGTTTCTTACTCTCAAGTTGGTTTTTACTCCAGGTATATGAATGACCAAGACGGATGTCGCGAATACTTGCTTACTTATTCAAGTAGCTTTGGAGTCATGACTATCATGAGTTATCAATCTTATAAGCTCCCCTTCAGGCTTTGTTTGACCCTGTATATTTTTGTTAAATATTTTGATCTTTTTCTCATCATTGCCATACTCTAAACAGGAGCATACCCATCATACACTTCAGTTGCTCCAGGAGATGACAGCTTGAGTGTGCTGGTTAATGAAATTTAACTTCCGATGTGTTATGCTTTTGGGAATGTGGTCTTCCTTGGCTACCATGGTCCCATTTAGTCTGGCTCATTTGTGAGATTTTCATAATTAGTAGATAGACTTGTCCAGGGGATCCTATGCTGGATCTTATTATCCTTCCTCCTGCTGTAGTCAAATAACTACTTTGGTGGTTGTCTAGGATCATCACATTAACAGGAGGCTTTAAAGTGTTGTTTTGCAGCTGAAGAGACTTATTATATCAACACTCTGCAGCTTCAAGCTGTATGTCACACTTCAGATCATTTTCTCCATCTCGCCAGACATTGTCTGGTCATGATTCATTCCAGCAACTCCACAGTGGTTACATTAGTAAATCACCAACATAGCACCCATTCCTTATCCCACATTATACAGAAACAAAAGGACTGAGACATCAAAGTGCATGTTAACCTTAAATTGGGATCTCTCATCTTACTTCCATGTAGATGTCAGTTGCCAATGGTAAAGGTTTGGATTTAGGGTATAATCAATCAACGTGGGTCTTCATACATGTATTATGGATGTATGTATTTCTTGAGATGAAGACAGTATGCTTCTCATCCTATCCCTGCATGGATTTCAGTTCTCAATGTCATGGTTTTAGATGTAGTTGCCTTGCTGAATGTGGCCTGTCGTGATCTAACCGCTTTACTCTTTGGAGCAGTTCACCATTTTTCTCACACACCACTTGGATATGCTCCTCTGTTTTTCATCAATGTGTACCACACCTTTCTGGAATTATAATTTGTTCAGACGCAGTGCAGTCTCTCACATTAGTTCTTTGAATCTTATTCTCTTGTGTCCAGGTACGTCCTGTGCATCAGTCCCTTCACCTCTTGAATGTAGAATTATAGCTATTTATGTGAATACAGGTATAATTTTCGTTCACTAAAGATCTATTTCCGATATACACCTACATATTCCACTTTTCCTTTTCGTTGAAAACCAATACTTCCAATTTCTGGCAAATTTCCAAGTGATAGTCTGGTTAAATTGAATAGAAAAAAGAGAATGTGTGACCAGAATATGTGGCTCTCTCACCGGTTGAGGGTTACCTCCTTATAATTTTCAAGGACACACACTGGAATGTTTTTTTTTTAGTTTTGACAAAGCTAGCCATCCCTAATTTAGCAGTGTGATACCAGAGTGGAAGTAGTTAGTTATCACAACTCACTGCCAACTCTTTGGCTACTTTTTACCAATGAATAGTGGGATTGACCATCATATAATAATGCCCCCATGATTGAAAGGGTGAGCATCTTTGGTGTGATTGGGATTTGAACCTGCAAACCTTAGATTACAAGTCAGACCCCCTAACTACCCGAGTCATTTCTATTGGAAGGGAAACAGAAAACTTTTGTTTTGCATGAAAAAATGTTTTGCATATAAAGGGCAACAATGGATAACAATAGCTATTTATATGGAAGGAGGTAAGTATGGCATGGTAATACATTTTGTGTACAGAAAATTATGACTATCATAACATTATTACACTGTGTGTAACGTAGAGAAAAAATGTATGTGCTGGTTAACCAGTTTGTAGAATGATATTCTTCATGTATTGATAATGTGACTTAAATAAAGAAATATAGAAATGTTCAATATTAGCAACATCTTCCCAATTTCTGACCAACCAAGGAATAAAGAAAATAGAGTTACAAGTGGGAAGTTTGATCCATCTCACACAAATATAGCTACTTCATTTTACATCAACAAAAGTTTGTGTTAAAAAATTAACTATTTTAGTCCCAGCAAAAATAGTTGCATAGTTCAGAAAGTTAAAATTTTGAAACAGAATAATTGCACAATCTGATTAAAAGATAGTATTTGGCAAATTATGAAGAATAAAATAACAGTGAGAAAGACATCATTGTGTTGTGAAATTTTAAAGTACATTTGATCACACACAAATTTACAAGATTTATAGAACAGAATAACCAATAGTGATATTTATATTATTGTGATTAAAAGCATACATTTGCCCCAATGGATTATTTCACTCACGAATGCTTAGCTGGAAAGATTCTAAACCCATCACATTACTAGTACATTTCGATTGTAACAGCTGAAAGCTCTTTCAAAAAGTTACTGACGTTATTTTAAAAAGCAGTGCTTACAAGTGTCAATATAACCTGCTGTTTATTTTTTATTGATACTTTATAGTAGTCTTCATGTGATGATATATTTAACAATATGTGATGTTGTATTTCCTGTATAATAAGATAAGCATACAGTTTTATCACCTTACAAATACTTTAAATAGGTGATATTTTATTGTTCATTTGTTTTTTAAAGCACAATACTTTTATCACCATAATCTGGTAACGTCTTTACGTGTCAATATAAAACAGATTTCAATGATATTTCTTTTAATGTTTCAGCGATTCAGCAGCTGTAAATAAAGCCACAGAAACAGTGACTGAGTTGAAAGTTGCTGTTAAGCAGATTTATATAACGCAGCAACCTAACACAGAAGAGTTAATCACTGTACTTCTATTACTGCATGAAATAAAACTTCCAAACATAGTGAACTACTTGTACAGTTATCTTGTCGGAGACGAACTCTGTGTCGGTATTTTTAGTGTTACATATCTCTTCATTCTATATTATTTTTAATTCTACTGTTATAAAGTGTAAATTAACATACTATCTTTATTAAATTAAGTTCAAGAATGTCGAGTAACACTTGGTGTTTAAGAATAATTTCAAATTTCAATCTCACAGGTCTGCATTTTTAAAATTGTGGTTATAAATAATACATTATAATTTTACTGTGACTATATGTTGTAGCCATATTTGATTTTCATTCGATAATTACTAATTTATTCCATATATGTATGACTTTGAAATAACTTCATACTTAAATGTAAAGTATAATGTTCTATAGATGACTTAGTGTCAATTGTATAATGCTCTATAAATGATTTAGTATTAGTTGTGAATTGTATCTATATCTCAATCACTGTCAGTGGTATAATGTCCTATAAAATGATTAGCGTCAGTTTTATTATATTCTATAAACGATTTAGTGTCAGTTATGTTACGTTCTATTTATGATTTAGTATCAGTTGCATGATATACTATAAATGATTTTACTTGGGTGTAAATTGTAACTATAAATGATAAAATGCCAGTTGTATTATGTACCTATGAATACTTTAGTGTCAGTTATATAACGTATTTATAAATAATTGTCACTTGCAAAAACTATCTATAAATAAATTAGTGTCAGTTGTTTGATGTACCTAAGTATCTCTTGTATGATGATCTATGAATAATTTAATTTCAGTCATGCATAATATCTATGTATGAATTAGTTACAGTTCTATAATATACAAATAAATGATTTATTGACAATTGAATAATGTATGTATAAATGAATTAGTGTCATTTGTATAATGTACAAAAGATGATTTGTCAGTTTTACAATTTACTACCAATGATTTAGTGTCAGTTGTGTAATGTATATATATATAAATGATTAAGTGTTAAATACGAGGTCTGTTCAAAAAATACGCGGACTGACGTCATAAAACAAAATGTACTTTATTTAAAAGTTACTGGTCTGGGACCCCTTCAAAGTACTCTTCTCCCCAACTCACACACGTATCCCAACGGTGTTTCCACTTGTTGAAACAGTCCTGGTACGCTTCATTTGTTATGTCCTCCTGCTCCTTCGTCGCATTTGTCTTAATCTCGGGAATCGTCTCAAATCTTCTTCCTTTCAAAGGTCTTTTGAGTTTGAGGAACAAGAAAAATCGCAAGGAGCAAGGTCAGGTGAGTAGGGGGATGGGGAAGAACAGTGATCGAGTGTTTGGCCAAAAAAATCACGAGTTCTGAGGCACAAATTTCGCAGCAACGCTGTGCATCTTCAATTTTTCGGTCAAAATCTCGTAACAAGAACCAACTGATATGCCACGCTCTTCATCAAGCTCCCTGACGGTCAGACGTCGATTTGACCGAAACAGAGTGTTGATTTGGTCGATGTGTGGGTCGTCAGTTGACGTGAAAGGACGTCTAGGACGTTCATAATCTTCAATGGACTGTCGACCATCCTTTAACGTTCATGCCACTTGAAACATGCCGTACGCTTCATAGCAACATCACCGTAATCCGTGTTAAGCATAGCAAAAGTTTCAGCCGCAGATTTTCTAAGTTTAACACAAAATTTCACAGCAAGTCGTTGCTCCTTCAGGTCATTCATTCTGAAATCCGCCAAACGAAAAAAGCGCACTTCACTTAAAACCGCGTAGCTAATACACAAATGAAGATATCTCCAATCGAGAAATGGCGTCGTAATCAGCTGATCTGTGCGAACCTAGCAACACCAAGCGGATTCCCCTGGAACCAACTGGAGCCGCGCAATTCAAACAGTCCGCGTATTTTTTGAACAGACCTCGTACATAATATATCTGCAAATAATTTAGTGTAAATAGTATAATCTTTAAATAATTTAGTGTGAGTTGTATAATGTGCTATGAATGATTCAGAATAAGATGTATGAAGTAACTATGAATAATTTAGTGTCAGTGGTATAATGTACTGATGAACGATTTAATGCAAGTTTATAATGGATTTAAAAAGGATTTAGTGTTGTATGTAAAATGTACTGTAAATGATTTAGAAAGAGTTATATAATGCAATTATGAATGATTTAGTGTCAGTTATTCAATGTACCCATGAATGACTTATTCCTAATTGTATAATTGAATTGGTATAAATTGTATGATGAACAATACATTTATTGTGTCAAGTACTAAGTGTCAATTTTTTGATGTACCAATTAATGACCTAGTGTCAGTTGTATATTGTACCTGTAAACTATTCACTCAAATTATAATGCACTATAAATGATTTATTGTCTACTGTATGTGTGTGTGTGTATATATATATATATATATATGAATGACTGTCAGTTATACAATGTACCTTTAAATGATTCACTGTCAGTTGTGTACAACACTAAAAGTAATTTAGTGTCAGGTGTATAATTTCCTAGAAATAATTTGGGTTCAGTTGTATGAAATGCTATAAATGACTTAGAGTAAGATGTGAAAAATAACTGTGAATGATTTAGCGTCAGTGGTACAAAGTACCAATGAATGATTCAGTGTCTGTTTATAATGAATGTATAAACGATTTAGTGTCAGTTGTATAATGTCCTATAAATTATTTGTTTTCAATTTTATAATTTATCTATAAATGATTTAGAACCATTTAGATAATGTCGTTATGAATGATTTAGCATCAGTGGTATAATGTACCATGAATGATTTAGCGACAGTTGTACAATATACCTATAAATGATTTATTGCTAGCTCCATAATACACGTATAAAAGAATCAGTCTCAGTTGTACCATTTTGTATAAATGAATTACTTTAAGTTGTATGATATATGTATAAAGGATTTAGTGTAAGCTCTATTTTGTGCTATAAATGATTTGTTCTCAGTTGTACAGTGTATCTATCTATAAACAAATTAGTTTGATGTTTATAATGTATCTATGAATGTCTAAGTGTCAGTTGTTTTATGCACCAATGAATGATTTAGTGCAAGTTGTATTATGTGCTATAAATGATTTATTTTCAGTTTTAAAATGTACACATAAATGACTTAGTGTCTTATGTACAATGTACTGCAAGTGATTTCGTATCAGTTGTATATTGTACTTATAAATGATTTATTGTCATCGGTATAATATATTTACAAATAAATTAGTGTTGTCTGTACAATGTTCTTCAATTTCTTTAGTGACAATTGTATACTGTACTATAAATGATTTTTGTCAGTTTAATAAACCAATTATTGAGATTTGTGTTAGATTTAGTGTCACTTACATAATACACCTATGAATGATTTGTATCACTTGCATTATGTACTATAGATGATTTAATGTCAGTAATATAAAATATCTATAAATGATTTAGTATCATTTGTATAATGTCTCATGAATAATTTACCTTCAGTTGTATAATGTACCTATAAATGATTTTGTGCCATCTATACAATGTACCTATAAATAATTTAGTGTTAGTTATATAATGCATAGATAAATGATATAGTGTTGTTTCTATAATGTATTGTAAATGATTTACAATCAGTTATATAATGCAATTATACATAATTTAGGGTCAGTTGTATAATGTACCATGAATGATTCAATGTTAGTTGTATAATACATCTTAAAATGATTTACTGTCAGCTGTGTAATGTATACATGAATGAATTAGTGTTAGTTGTTTTATGTGCCCATGAATGACCAAGTGTCAGTTGTTTAATGAATGAATTGGTGATTTAGTGCCAATTTTACAATTTATTGCCAATCATTTAGTGTCATTTACTTGTGTATATAAATGATTGAATGCATATATGCTAGTGTTTTGGTGTCAGTTTTACAATTTACTGCCGATGATTCAGTGACATTGTTTTAATGTGTATATAAATGATATAAAGTTATTAGTATAATATACAGTAACTTATTTTGAATCAGTTTTATAATGTAACTATAAATGGCTTGCATCAGTTTCATAACGTATTATGAATGATTAATTGTCAGATGTATAATGTATCTGTAAATAATTTTGTGTTAGTTGCATAATGTACAATGAACGATTTGGTGTTAGCTTTATAATGTACCTATAAATGATTTAGTGTCGTTTGTACCGTGTACAACAAATGATTGTGTTAGTTGTTGATACATATCTGAATAATATAGTGTCATTTGCATAATGCATTATAAATTATTTTAATCGGTTATATAAAGCAATTATGAATGATTCAGTGTTAGTTGTATAACGTAGTATAAGTGATTCAGAATCAGTTATATAATGTATTATAAACGATTTAGAATCAGTTGCATTATGTATTATAAATGATTTAGAATCGGTTGTATAATGTACCATTAATCATTTAGAGTTAGTTGTATAATATACCTATAAATAATTTATTGTCAGCTGTATAATGTACGCATAAATGAATCAGTGTCAGTTGTATAATTTACCCATAAATTACAAAGTGTTTGTTTTGTTTGTTTTTTGGAAATTAGCACAAAGCTACTCGAGGGCTATCTGTGCTAGCCGTCCCTAATTTTGCAGTGTAAGACTAGAGGGAAGGCAGCTAGTCATCACCACCCACCGCCAACTCTTGGGCTACTCTTTTACCAACGAATAGTGGGATTGACCGTCACATTATACACCCCCACGGCTGGGAGAGCGAGCATGTTTAGCGCGACGCGGGCGCGAACCCGCGACCCTCGGATTACGAGTGCACGCCTTAACGCGCTCGGCCATGCCAGGCCAAATTACAAACTGTCAGTTGTTTAATTGTTTGTTTTGTAATTTCGCACAAAGCTACTCGAGGGCTATCTGTGCTAGCCGTCCCTAATTTTGCAGTGTAAGACTAGAGGGAAGGCAGCTAGTCATCACCACCCACCGCCAACTCTTGGGCTACTCTTTTACCAACGAATAGTGGGATTGACCGTCACATTATACACCCCCACGGCTGGGAGGGCGAGCATGTTTAGCGCGTCGCGGGCGCGAACCCGCGACCCTCGGATTACGAGTGCACGCCTTAATGCGCTCGGCCATGCCAGGCCTCAGTTGTTTAATATACCAATTAATGATTTTAGTGCCAGTTTTACAATTTACTGACAATGATTTAATGTGGGTTTTAAAACACACTGTCAATCATTTAGTGTCATTTGTGTAATATACATAAATTATTGAGTGTCAGTTGTATAATGTATTAAAATGACTCATTTTCAGTTGTATAATGTATCTATAAATAATTTAGTGTCAGTTTTATTATGCAATTATGAATCATTCAGTGTCAGTTGTATAATGAACCATAAATCATTTAATGTTAGATGTATAAATAATTTACTGTATGTTGCATAATTGGTAAGGGTACTCGACACAGAATCTGAGGGCCGCGGGTTCGAATTCCTTTCACACCAACGTGTTCATCCTTTCAGCCATGGGACGTTATAATGTGACAGTCAATTCAATTATTCTTTGGGAAAACGTAGCCCAAAAGTTGGAGGTTGGTGGTGATGACTAGCTGTCTTCCATGTAGTTTTACGCTGCTACATTGGGAGAGCTAGCGGTGACAGCTTTTGTGTAGCCAGGCGCGTAATTCAAAAACAAACAAATCCTTTTCGATTTTCAAGGAGACTATTTTATTTCTATTGTTTAAAATATATAAAAACAAAAAGCACTTTTTAGCTGCTTCCTCATCTAAAATTCGTTATATAAAAAACTGTGGATCTCGATGTTTCATTCGAAATTTATTTAGCTGTTGTTTTTGGAATTTCGCACAAAGCTACTCGAGGGCTATCTGTGCTAGCCGTCCCTAATTTAGCAGTGTAAGACTAGAGGGAAGGCAGCTAGTCATCACCACCCACCGCCAACTCTTGGGCTACTCTTTTATCAACGAATAGTGGGATTGACCGTCAAATTATACATCCCCACGGCTGGGAGGGCGAGCATGTTTAGCGCGACGCGGGCGCGAACCCGATTTATTTAGCAACACTCACACTACTTCTTTGCTCGTGGTGTCTTGGGTGGTACATAGGGTTTTATATTCTATATCGGCACATAAAACACGGGCGTATGTTTTAAACATCACCTGAAAATCAAGACATATGTGTACTTGGTATTTAATTTATTTCTTGTGAAACTAAAAAAAGAAAAAAAAGAAAGACTGATACCTGATTCTACTTAAATATTGACACCAGATGTCGTGAGCATAAAAAATTCCTATCTTGTTATATAACTCAAGTACATCAGTGTCAAAGCGATATTAGAAAACTTAAAAACTAAGGATACCATTTTAAGCAAGTTTAATACATTCAGAACAATAACATAAATTAAAAAGAGATTTGATAAATGTAACAAGAGTAACATAGAATGAAAAAATGCGGTTTTGTATCTCGCTTTCAAAACACAACAAACCTCAACAGTACAAAGAATGGTGAAAATTGTGTTCTGACGTCTTTCGGAAACAAATTTAAGTGTGTTTATGGTTCTACAGTAAAATATGTCATACTTTTCAAAGAAAATATTTGCTAATTAATTCGACAAGTTGTCCGTGAAATTATTTTAAGATGACAGTACTGGATATATTGATGAATTCTAACTGACAGAAACAAGTTTTACGTTGTAATGAATAATATTCTTGTAGTTTTGGTAAATTTGTTGTTGAATTTTGAACAAAAGTATCAGCTCTTCGCTAGTACAGTATGTCTCCCGATTTACAACGCGAAGATCAGGGGCTCGATTCTCCTCGGTGGGCTTTGCTATACGAAAAAAAGACACATACAAAGAAATGTATATGATAGAGAAGACAACGCAATTACCGCCACTCTGATTTACTAACAAATAGTGATACTGATTGTCATTTTATAACGCCTCACTGCCCTGAGAACGAACACGTTTGGCAAGGACTTTGATTACACAATTTACGAGTCAAGTTTGTCTTAATCGTCAGGTTAACTTTATAAAAACAATAGAATAAAATTATGTGAAGTTTATAAAGAAAACTTGATGGAGCTAAATTAAATGGTATATATTGATTTATGTTTCATTTTCGTGTTTTAATAGATTGATAGACGGGATTTAAGATTAACTTCAAGTCGCTTGAAAAATAGGAGCCACGACTTGTATATTTATCTCTGTAATAACACTCCTTTGAGCTACGAACAAGGTTTTAATCCAGAAACAGAGGAGAAAAAGACTTTTATTCCAATTAAGGTCTTTCTATGTACATTTCACTCTGTAGTATTCTATAAGTTAACAGGAGGAAGAGATCAAAACAAAGTCCATTGTTTATCACACAATTTCTGTTGGTTGATAAGTAGCCATAATCCCGAGGCTAGACTGTATAATAGTGGACAATAAAACTGGTTTATGTTTGCAATAAAGTGTTGTGGTAAATATAAATATCACGTAAACTACGGATATTTGTCCATTTCAGATTTCAAATCAGAGATGCGTAAAAATACCATTTGACAATACCCAAGAGTCCTTTCATTCAATACCAGAATTCATTAGCAGGACGGTACGATGAAAAATAAGTTTGTTCTGAAACTCGATTTATATATGTCGCTTAATGCTTTAAACGTTGCGGGTAAACAGCTGAAAGCTGGCAAAGTATCGTACACAAGTAAACTTGTTCTTTAAAACTAATGTTAGGCCTACTGCCTAATAGTTTGTATTGTATTTCCAACTTTCGGCATTTAATGTAGCTTTTAAAGTGTTGTGCGATGTTTAATTCTACAGCATCGTTCAACAGCCAACTACAACATCTTGAAACTTTACGGACACAATGATTGAGTTATGACAATTTTTTATACCTTTATATC
Organism: Carcinoscorpius rotundicauda; assembly: GCA_011833715.1. Lineage (NCBI taxonomy): Eukaryota > Metazoa > Arthropoda > Merostomata > Xiphosura > Limulidae > Carcinoscorpius > Carcinoscorpius rotundicauda. Next base: position 37,011,596 of record CM022393.1, read on the forward strand.
AATGGTTCTGAACCCAGGAAGTTTCGTACTTACATTCACTGAACCCTTTGTAATTGGAAAAATAAAATATTAAACTTTTTTTCAAATTCAAAACATAAGGAGATATTTTATTAGTGCACAAAATGGACCATGTACCAGTTGCACACAATATCAATGTGTTCAGAGAACAAAACCAATAAAACATAAATTTCACACAAAAACAAAAACGTAACTCAATGAATATTTACTGCAAATCAATGTGACTTTTGTTGTTACCTTTCAGAGACAAATTCAGAAATGCGCTGCTTCACCTTGGCAAGTGCCACTCTCATATCATTTTCGCAACAAAGGCTGTTCCTTTTCTTCGTTTTTACGTCTACCATCCTCGAAAAGAATTGCTCACAAAGATACGTTGTAACAAACGGTATGAGTATCTCAAGGGCTTTCTTAACAATAAGAAGGTACGCTACGATTTAGTGACACCAAAACATTGAGAGCGTTGTTGTTCTGATAAGTTGCTGTTGAACCTAACTCTGCTGAAGTTCAGTGATTTCGTCGAGGTATTCATCATTGGTACATGATGATGGATATGACTCTTTGGTCAGGAAGTATCCGTCGAGAGTCTTTGCGAGCTCATCTAAGTGCAAGGCAATTGCTTGCTTCAGTTCCCTGGGTACAGGAATGTCTCCGATTTCAGACACATCTTCGATCTAAATTACACAGTCGTCCAGCAGGGGAAAGTTTGCGAAGTTATCATTCTTTGTTCGTCGTTTCCATAACGGTAGCTTTTTTGAAAAACCTTCAGGTTTCCTTCCGTTTCGATGATATTGACTCTACCTCCCTGAATCTGTTGATTGAGATGATTGAGAGCATTGAAGATATCGGCCATGTACGCCAAAATGAGAATGAACTGATTTTTTGAAGCAATCTGCATGACAATGCTGGTGCTCTCGCAAAAACACGGCTAATTCCAAACGCATGGCAAAAATACGTTCAGCACATTTCCCTCTGATAACCACCGAACGTTAGAATGGTACAGAAGTACCTCGAATTTAGAACCCATTTCATTGCACAGCTCTTCGAAGATGCGGTGCTTTAGGGCACTATTTCCCACAAAGTTCACACATTCCACTGTAATTTTTAATACTTCTGCCAGTTTTGAAGGCAAAGTTTTTGTTGCCAATGCATGCCTGTGCTGAACACAACGCGTTACAATTATGTAAAGTTGTTGTTGTAAGAGGCTTATAAAATGAAAAATCTTCTTAACATAACGCACGAATGCAACAAGCTGGCTTAGATTGGATACGTCGGTGGTTTCGTCGAGTTGAAGACTGAATTTTGCTGAGATTGAAATCAGATCTGTAACTACTTGAGCCAAGATGTCATCGCTCATGCCGTTTATTCTACTGCTGATGGTGTCATTTGAAAGAGGAATTTGGGATAACTTATTTTCAGTAGCTTTTCCCAGCAAGACTTTCGCCATCTTCAACGCAGCTGGTTTTACGAGTGCTTCACCAATAGTGTGTGGTTTGCCCTGCTTTGCGATCAAGTATGCAACTTCATACAATGCTGTGAGGATCAGTTTGTCGATGGGTGCAAAGCCGAGAACAGGCAAAGTAGCCTTTTCATCGAACCTGGCTCTCTTTACCTTGAATTCAGCAAGCGTTGTGTTCTTGTATTTCCCATCTCCATGCAGCTTTAGGGAGAGTTCTCTTAGTTTTGCCAGTGCTAGTAACACAAAATTGCTCAACTTGGCATTGCATAGACTTGATCATTTCAATATACTTATTTTTAAGAAGGTCCATACAAACAAACATAACTGTAAATTAGAATAAAACAAAATAAGTTTTTATCTGAGAACTTTTCACACCAATGAACTAAATGTACTTTTAGTTTTAATAATATTTTTTGCTTTAGTTTTATGAATACTTAAATGGTTTTATACAGCGGATTACGTAAGTAAAAATTCAACGTTCTTAAAACTATAATATATATAATGCTTTTTACATCAAATATATGTGATCGCGCACATGCATGTATAATAATTATATCTGGGTGTATACATATATATATGTTTACACATATGTGTATGTGTGTATATATGGGGAAAGATGTATGTGTATATATATACATATATATACTTATACAACTCCCTTTTGTTTCAAGTGTTTGTAAGCACTGTTATACATATTCATTTGTTACTCACTCAAGCAACCTTCGATTTATAATATTTTCGTTTATGGATTTACTGTTCAGTTAGTGATACCTGAAGAAAGACATTGCCCGAAACGTTGTATAGACAATAACACAATAATAAAAATGCATGTATATATCTGTAGTTAATTTCTTGATAATTTTACTTTCGACATCTTTCTTTTAAGCCTGAAATATTTGAGTTTTAACGACTTATATTATTAAAACAGGGAAAAACATGCAATAGAATTACTCGAATCCGGGAGACCGTACTGTTTAAAACTCTTAAAAACTATGTCTTAGAATTTGTAACCTGCAAAACATTAGTTGCTTAATTTCTTCACCGCACTTTGAACTTGAATAACGGTACGTGATTACATTTCATTAAGATTTCGATAACTCAACTTGTCAATTTTATTAAATATAAATGATGTGCTATCATCAGCCATAGCTGTATTAGTGGTAACACCAGAAATATTGCCGCTAGTTGAAGTTGTTAATGCTCGCAATATTCGTAAGCCTAACCAGGTTGTATTTAATATTGGGAAACATCTTCTGAATCGAAGATGGAATACTTATACAGATTACGAGACGATAAAAGATCATATTTATAATGATGGTTGTGCAGATGAAAGAGGAAGGGATGATGAGACTACTTTTCGCTCAATAATAAAAACTGTATTCGATGATCCAGGAGTCAAAGTGTCAAGGTTTCTTTCAATAAAATATCTGCCAGAAGCAAGACCAAGTCCTCTAGTAAATTATCCAACTCATTATCTTGAGGTCGCGAGTAATAATAAACAGTACTGTCGTTTTCAATTTAAGAAAGAAAATAGAATCCTACAAGTTATTTCGCCAATTAGTAAAGAACCAGATATAAAAAGTATGTTACCTTTCGAAGAGAAAAACACTTGTGAAACCAGTCATTCCTACTGATATTACGTTTGAGAATGAGCCAATTATTACGGACCTAGACGAAGATAAATGTTCATTTTCGACAGTTTGCCAGCGTAAGAAACTTTTTGTCTGATTGCTAAACCAGTAATTGGATTCCTGTGTGTCATTCTTGTAGTGCATATATTGCCTACCACATGACAAAAAGGTGAAGGAAGTTATCTTATAGAAGAACCTAAGATTTGTTGGTTTTGAATTTCACACAAAGCTACTCGAGGACTATCTGTACTAGCCGTCCCTAATTTAGTAATGTAAGATTAGAGGAAAGGCAGCTAGTCATCATTACTCACCGCCAACTCTTGGGCTACTCTTTTACCAACGAATAGTGGAACTGACCGTCACATTATAATAACCCCCACGGCTGAAAGGGCGAGCATGTTTGGTGCGAGGGGAATGCAAACCCGCGACCTTAAGATTACGAGTCGCACGCCTTAACACGCTTGGTCATGCCGGGCCCACCATGCCAGGCAAAATCGGTTTGGAAACGTATGAATATGTATGTTTTCTTATAGCAAAGCAACATCGGGTTATCTGTTCAGTTCACCGAGGGAAATAGATCCCCCTGATTTTAGTGTGATAAATCCATAGACTTACAGCTGTACTAGTGTGGGACGGTTTTGCAATGATTCCCTTGATTTTAATGCGTAGATTTTATTTTATTCTGTTGTAGAGATTGATGCTGTTAGGTGAATGTGTGTGTGTTTTCTTATAGCAAAGCCACATTGGACTATCTGCTGAGTCCACCGTGCTATTAGATTTATAAAGAATTCTCGAAATTATTTTCAACTATGGATAATATTCTATTAAATTTTATACTCTTGAATTAACGATACACTTTATTTATAATAACACAATAAGGATATTTCATTACATTTTTCTTTTTTATTAAAACAAATTAATTTAATTTATTTAAATTAGTAGCACAACTATTACATGAGGCTTTATTAAGTTTCTAATCATTACTTTCAACAAAACTTTTCATTTAATGAGCTAAGTTGTAAATTTTAAATTATATTTTTATTCTTGTTTATATTTCCCGAATTTCTGAATGATGGTTATACTTTTAATGTTACCCAATTGGTAAATTTTTCTGCTAAATATATTTTTAGTCTACTTATTAATTTGTACAACCAGTTATCATAAATGGAAACACTGAAGGCTTGTACGGTGAAAGTTAAAAAGTGAGTCTGGGATTCACCCTGTATATTTTTAATTTATTTTCTTTACTATCATAATTGTCATAAATAGCGCGAGTAGGATTTGTATACTCTAATAAATCGGCTACATCATTTTCTTTAAACAATAATTACTGTTTTAATCTGAAATGAAGTATAGATACTTGTAACTAAATATCAATTTTTTTTATATTTAAAAGTATTTATTCTATTTATTCAGAAACTTTTCAGTTAATATAGCCTAATTTTTACAAGACAAAAATATTAAGGTAAATGTGTGAATTTTCAAATTAATGAATTCAAGTGAAATTTTTATAATCATCATTATATTCTATTGGTTTTAATTTCTTATAGTATTTAAATAAACCTTTTCCATATTTTGTCGTTTTTTTATCTGATTTAATTTCTTTTACTTCATTTTAAACATGTAAATAATCTCAGATATTTCTAACAAAATATGAATAATTTCTTCTTTACTCTTATAAAATACAACATGTTTTGTTATGAAGTATATCATTTTAAATTTTACTTTAGAATAAGGTTTCTTGCATAGATTATAACAATAATTGTATATATTATTTAAAAATTCCCATTTTTAACACATACAACAGAGTTTTGGTGTTATTTGTAATTTTTAACTGTACATATATTAATTTTTAAAAATTGTTCAAATTTACTAAAATATTCATTAATTTATTTTAATTAATAAATTAGAAAATTTGGTTATGCTAATAAAAATATCTGAAAATAAACGGAGGAATGTAAAAATGTAGTGTCTGTAAAGATGAAAAAACCTTTCAACATGTTTAATAAAAATAATTAAACCGAAGATGGTCTTAGGTCTTGGTGTAAAAAATGTGTTATTTATCATTACAGCAAAACTAAAAATAAGAGATATGAGAAAGTATAATGTGAATATGGATTAAAAGTCTTTAAATCACATCTTGAGAACTCAAGAAACGTTCTACTCATGGAACTAAGAATTAGGACCATATTAATAAAAAAAATTCAAATAATAGATAGAGCTAACTCTTCCAACTAAAACTATAATAAGGTCAAAAGACTTTGTTAAAAGAAAATAATATAAGGAAAATTCTCAATTTAAGAAAGATGATTTAATAAAATATCTTATCGATAAAATTCAAATATTAGCTGCAAACTACGAGTTAAAAAAGATTTAATTACTAAACCGAAGAAATTTAGATATAAACAAATAAAATACAAAGAATGTTCTTATCGAAAGCAAGAAGAAAGTTTATTCCAAACTAAAAATGAAATAATTCCAAATTCGACTAATTTAGAAGACTACGATGGAGATGTTGTTCATAAACTTCTAAGAGAAATGACAGAGTTTGAAGCGAAAGAATGAGCCTCAGATAAGGCAATAAGTTTAGACTTTCGAATCAATGTATATAATCCATTAAGATGTTCATAATATATTGAATTATCATAAAAAATACAAGATAAAACTCTGACAAAAATCAAAAATGAAGATCAGCAATTTTTCATGTATTGCATGTCAGCATATTTGCATCCAGTAGACAAAAGAAAATTACAATCCAGAACACGTCAGTAATTATAACAAACCAGAACATCTGAAAGGTAGTAAACAAGAAATCAAAGGAATTAATTCTTTAATATTTCAAATTTTGAAAAGAAAATGAAAACATCAGCAATAAATTTATACAACTCTTACGAAAAATGTAATATTTATCCATTAAGTATAACTGAAAATAAACGAGAGCAGCACATTAACCTTTTATTTGTAAAAGATAAAAGTTTAGGCAGTATTACACAGCAACTGATTTATCGTGAGCTATAATGTTATAACTAACTGATGATAAGTTAGAATAATTGACTAAATATAATATTATCATAATGTTTTAGAAAGATATTCATGAAAGTACAGTAATGTGTAAAAATTTCAGGCCAATAGAATATTTTGTCATTTTTTTATATTTTATGGGGCTAATTATTCATTCCTTTAGAAAGTATATTCCTTTCACCAACTATAGTAAAGGTTCACTATTCCCTGATTAAAACTGAATGAGTCAGGATGAGAATACGTATTATTCTTTAGAATTCCCATATACTTGTACCTGGAGCATACCATAAGGGTTTTGCTCGAATGAACATGCTAATCAAATAACTTTAATGTCACTCATTGCACAGTCTTAACTGTATAAAAAGAAGCTAGTATATGGCACTGGTGTATATAAGAAGAAATCAATTCAATAGCAATTTATATATAAACCTTGTTAAAACAGTTTTTAACACTATATATTAAAGTTTGTTTCATGCCATGGCCCAAAATGCGTAAAGGATTGTCAGGAAAGCAGAGAGTTCGCGGAAAAGCTTTAAATGATGCTGGTTGGACTCTCCGACAAATTGCTGCAGACTTGAAATGCTCCCCAAGAACTGTCAAATACATCATAGATTGTGAAACTGAAACAGGTAAATTTGAAAATAGGAAAGAAACAGGTAGAACACATAAACTCAATGATATTGATTTTATGTATCTTCGTTTATGGATCATCCATGACAAAAAAAAGACTGTCACTGACCTCAAGCTTGAGATAAACGGGCATGTACCAACTGACAGAAAAGTGCCCAGATTCAGAGTATCTAGAAGACTCAATGAAAATTGAAGATTTGGTGGTGTTGTGGTAAAAACCTTTACTTCCATCTCCAAATATTGTCAAGAGACCGAAATTTGCTAAAAGGTATAAAACTGAACTGTTGTTGATTGGAAAAAGGTGTTATGGATGATTGAGTTCAAGTTTAAAATATTTGGTTAAAAGCGTGGTTTGTGCTTTCGGCAGAAAAAGGCGAAAGATACTTACCATGAAGTATGTAGAAAGCAGTTTGATGGTTTGGGTCTATTTGTCTGCCGAAGCGACGGGAGATATTTGCGAAATAAATTGAATAATAGACTAGCGCAAATACCATCATATACTGATCTGTTGTGGTATGCCCAATGGTTTGTGTATTATTGGTAAAGGATTTTACTACCAATAAGATAATGACTCCAAACATTCATCCAATCTGTGCAGCAATTGCTTAGCTAAGAAAGAAACAGCTGGAATCATTCAAATAATGTAATGGCCGCCACAGAGCTCCGATTTCAACTTCATTGAGTAGATCTAAGATTTGATACGATCAGAAACTTGGCAAATCAAAATTACTTCTAAAGAAACTTTATGGGAGTGTATTAGAGACATTTAGAATAAAATTTGAAATGATACTTTGATTAACAATGTTGCAACAATGTCTGTTATTAAACCAAAAACGCGACACACATATAAACTGTTTGCCGAACTCAAACAGTTGCACTGAGTTTCTGTTGTCCCACATATGAAGATAAACAAAATATTGATGTTTTACCAGTATTTTACCTACTGCCGTTCTTTGAAAGTAACCTGAAATCTAATTTTTGACTTTGTCCTAGAACTTTTGCATGACACTGTATATATTTTTAATTAAAATTAGAGATGCATTATATTTGAATGTTGAGCTAATTTGTTGTTATCTTATACCTGAAAGTTGCATATCATGTAATCAAATACAATAAATATTAGGTAAGCTACAAGAGGAAATGTGTAAAGTAATTAAAGTCGCATAAGTAATTTTATACCATTTTAAAAGTTATAGGGAATGGGTGTTCACAAAAATATTCTTGTTTCACTTTGATATTTAGTTTAGTTATTTTCTGTAAATGAGTAAGTTGTATCTGACACTTTAAATAAACTATTTTAAGATATTTATGTAATTCTATAATTATACTAATTGTTGGTAAAACTACCTAACTTTTACGGAGTTCTTACACCTAAATACAAAAAGACATCATAAAATGCATCCTCGCTTGACAGCTTCTGACGTCATGTTTTTCCGCGTAGACTTGTGATGACCTGAGTGCTTGTACAGGCTAGCCTTTTTTTTTTCTCTTTTTTTTTTTGAGATTCCATTTTTATGTTCGCTGTCGTGTCTATACTGTATGGATTTATAGAGTGCAAAATTAACTTAATAGTTATGGATACAACTACTATAATAGAGGAGAAACCAGGAATTGGTCAGGTAAGTTCATAAATTTTAGTGATTTTAGGGAAAGAATTTGTATTAAAAAAGATTTATAATTTCAAAAATATACTGAACTCAGCACAGTAGTGTACTCTAAAATATAATTAGAAGCACTATAATTATTTTGACCTGTAGACTAAATTGTTAAAATCTATATTTAATTTGAAATCAGTGTCTGCTGAGTCTGTTTTACCCATGTTTTTTCGTATTCATTGTGTTAGTGTTTTGTAGTATTACTATTAGTTTGTATAAACGACTAATGTCAAAGCAGATCTTCAGTTTCAAAATTGGTATGATTAACTAGCGTTAATTAGTGTAATTGTTACTACTTAATAATTATCTTTAGCAACAGTCTTCAACATTAGTGTATAACTCGAACGTCTAGAAGTAGAAAGCAAAAAATAAGGCAACTGAGTACTGTAGTTGTTCCTATGGTTAAGACGAAGGAAAAGGAGCTTAAAAATACTAAGCCTAACAGCGTAGTCTGGTGTTAGCAACGATACGAAAATAGTCTTAATTCTATAATAATAGTAATACGAACTTACTGAGCATTTAGTTTGCATGTATGTTCTTAGGAAGTAAAAATAAGAAACATCACCATGTAGAATTGTTATTTAATATTATATGATATGGTGCTGTCTAATACTCTTTTAACTGAATATGATTTAATTTTGATGTTATTGTTGGTAAAACTTCAAAAGGGAAAGAAATGGTTAAAATTGCCTTAAATATAAGGAACCTACAAAAGTCGTTTAGCCAAAGCATTCATCTTGAAAGTCACAAACATTTTAACGTTTTTTTTTAAATGAACTAAAAAAGTAGCTACTAAGAATATGCACAAAACACTAGCTATTGTAATGGGAGACTTTTTTTATTTTATCTCAGTAAACTTGGGGTGTTTGCTAAAGCATGTTAGCAAATTTTCACTTCTACATATTATAAATAAACTAAAACTGGTCATTAAATCATTGCTACTTCTGTCTACAAACATGTTTTCCTTTTTTAAAACATTAGAAAATATAAAACCTAACAGTAAACTGAGTAAATAAGTACTAAAATAGTGTTTACTTATGTCAAACTTATTTGAGAAACATGAGTAAGTAGGTAGTCTTCTTTTTTATTGTTTTGTAAAAAAGACTGTGTATAGTTCCTTTCAGGGTAATATACAGCAGAAGGATAAAAAGGAATATAAACTGTATACAGTTAAAAAGTTTAATGCATAACTGTTTAATCTTTTTGATTTACATAAAAAGTATTAGTTCTAGAAATATCAAGAGAGTGCAATTGTAGCAATATCTGACTAAAAATATAGTGCCATTCTAAAGGAAAAATGTTTATATATTCAACCACTTGTGCATCTTTTTGCTAAATTTAGGTCATTTAAATCATTGGATAGCATGTGCTCATTAACAACAATTAAGAGCTCTACCAAACAGTCTTCAAGTTTGATGTTGAAGACTAGCTGTATTAAACAGTGGAAAATGATAAAAAACAAAATAAATTACTAATATTTTCACTCACATAAAAATAGTTTATTTTTACATTATGTAAAATTATAAATAAAACCACAGAAAATGCTTTGATCATTTCTGATATCTTTTTTGAAAAAAAAAACAAAAAAAAACCTTTAGTGCTAAGGAAATGGGTGAACAAAATGTGGTAATGGCAGTTCTTGAAGTTCTCTCTTTATTCTTCATCAATTTTTACACACACACACACACACACACACACACACACTAACATGTATGTTAGTCTGTTATAACCAAACACAAGCTGAAACAAAAAAATAAACCTTGCACTGATTGAAAGGTTCCCAGGGAAATGAGCTGTCATCTGGGGTATAAAATGTACTCTAGGTGACTACAGAAGTAGGACCCACATTACAGTGGGAATGCACTGTCTATTAGTCTTAACCTCCATTTGTCGTTCTCCCATAAATAAATAAAGGAATAACAATAGAAATAGATATTAGGAGAGCAAGATATGGGTGCTCAACCCCACAATGCCTCACATCTACAGTGCCCTTTCCTGCCTGCAGATGGGTGTGAGAAGGTGACTTCTCTCCAGAATAAAGAATAAGAAGAAAAATAAGGTACTACTATTTGGGGGTAAGTAAGTTAAATAAACTTGTATATTGAAGTTAGCATTCCATCTGTCATTATGGTAGAAAGGCATTAACTGGTAGCCTAGTAAATGAATTATAATAGTATGAAGGTTCTCATCCAGTGATCTAAAGTGACTAGTATAGGTCTCAACCACCACCCATTTATTAAGTCTACTGTAACTATCATGCTCTAAACAAGCCTTTGTATGCTGCAAGGTGTACATCAGCATAAAGTAGTGCCAAGTCATTAAAATATCTTATTCATAGCTAAAAGTAGGTATTAGAAATTTTTAGTAAAATTCTACTTCTATAGCAAATTTTTATCTTTACTCTTATGAGAATAAATTTATTGAAAACTACACAAATTCAGATATTTTTACCTTAACTTACAGATATATATATATATGATTTAATTGGTATAAATAATCTTAACTATTTATTCAGCCAAATTAGAAACTGAAAATGCTTCAATATTTCATATAGATACACATATAGATTTAGATTTAGAAATTGAAATAATTGATAAGGATATCAAAGTAAATATTTTTGATAAAAGAAAACTTTTCAATTTATGGTTTACTTTTATGGCTTAGTTTTGGTTACAACAAATTAATATAATTAGTCAGAAGATTGATATGCTGTTTTTAATGCAGTCATTACTTTTGATTTTGTTTACTTAACTCTGTCAGTATTAATTTTCTTTAAATAAATATGTGTTGAAAGGAATATTTGGGACCTTTTAGAAATAGTGGAAATGGTACTACCAGATAGCATCAAAGGCAAACAAATATAATGCTGGTGCGAGGTCACAGTAAGCTACCCCCAAATGTTATTTAGATAATAATTACTTTTGCATTTCAAGTAAAAAGATTTTAAAGATGATATTGCTTAATACAAAATATTTGGAAGACTAGACTATCTGTACTTTATAAGTGACACAAGTTTACTTATTATTTGTAGTCCTTTTTTGTTGATGAAGGTAGTCTCATTTTCCTGAAAAGAAAAATGTTTTATGTATACTTAAATGTTATTGTGGTGCTTAACACTTGATCTGCTGCATTAAACTTTACATAAATTCATTTAATACTGTCACACAAACCATATTAAATAGCTTCAGTGTGGTGTTCTTGTTTAATTTTGTCTTTACACAACATAATGTGGATTTGCAAAGAAAGTTTGTAGATTTTGATATCTCGTGTCACCACACATTTGCTCTTTCACTTATAAGGGCACTATTATGTCACTGTCAGTCCCACTGTTCATTGGTAAAACAGTAGCTCAAGAGATAACAGTGGTTGCTAGTGATCAGGTGACTTTTCCTGAACCTGTAGTTCTTTGTTAGGGACAATAGCAGATAGCCTCATTTGCTTTGCTGTAACCACAAAACAATGTCACAAATATAATACACCCATGGGTAAAAAAGTGAACATGTTTGGTAGCGAAAGGAAAAGAATCTACAGTCCCTAATCACAAGGCAATAGCACTAATTACCATCTGTACTGACCAGAAGCTGAACAAACTTGAAATAATAATATTACTATTTTGGCCCCCTCAAGGTGGATTCATGTACATGGTGAAAGGACCTCCCAGAGAAGGTTTTGTTTACCTCCTCTAGGATCTAAACATTTGCCCACGTTTGCCATGTGTGATGACAAGTGAAGGGGAGGAGAGGATCCTGGTGGTTGAGGGAACCAATTCTAACACACCATTTTGGTATTGAATTCCTGTATATGAGCAACTGTGAGGTGGTACCCCCAGGGTCATTTGGCTGGTCCACTGGAGCTAGAGTCAACCAAGTATCAGTGTTGGACATTTTCTACAGGTGTTGTGGAGATTGTGTCTAATGCTAGTGTTTAGATAGAGTGCTCACGAAATCCTGGCATTGCAGTGCATACCCTCTTATGTCTCTGTGGTGGGTGGGGACAATGGGCACTGGAATGTTCTTACTTTATTATGGATACCCCCAATAATGAAGAAAAAAAACAATAATTGGTAAACAGCCATTGATGGATGACTATGTTCAACAATCACCATTAGTCATTTTCTGTACCTAGGTTTCTCATATTATACCCATCATCTTAAAATTCCTTAGGGTAGATATCTTCCTTTTTTTATTTAAAAGGGATTAGAAGAGCTTGCTGGCTCCCCCAAGTTAGTAAGAAAGTTATGCTCTGGAAACATTTTGATGGAAATGTACTTACCACAACACACTAAACTTCTGAATTCAAAAACTCTTGGGATATATCTTTTGAGGTTATTCCCCATACTAACCTGAATTCTTCAAGAGGGGTTATTGTTGAGAGGGATTGAAGAACATTTCTGTATCAGATCTTCATCAGTTTTTTCATCTAAAGTATTTCTGCAATGCACCAAATTTTCACTCGCAAAGATGGAATTACAACACCTAGTAATGTTCTGATTTTGATGTTTACATCACCACATCCACATGCCACAGTCAAGGCAGGTTATCTTAATTCTAAGGTATGTTCATACATTTCCAACCATCTCAGATGTTTTCAGTGTCAGTCATTTGGTCACTCAAAGATCAAATACATCTGTTGTGGTTCTTTAATATGTGCTCAATGTGGTGGCAAAGACTATGAAACATGCTTGTGTAAACTGGAACCATGTTGTGTCAACTGTAGTTATTTCCATGAGTCTTACTCTGTTTATTGCCTAAGTGGGTGGAAGAGAGAAAGGTACAGCACTTGAAGACTATGAACAATATCTTTTATCCTGAGACTCATGAGTTGTCCCCCACTCCATCTTAGACATATGCTTATGCACTCCATTTCACTGCTATTATGGAAGTGCAGACAGATCTCTCTGTGCCTTCAACAGAGTCATCACTGATGCTTTTGGCTAGAGCTTTTTTCATGCATTTAGCACTTCTGCTTCACCCTCCCCTACCTTCTTAGCCATGAAGACTTGGGCAGTGCGATCACCTCTTTCCTTTTGGGCTGATGATCTCTGTGACTATAATTGCCCCTTTGCACTAGTGGAACTCAATTTCGCTCTATTGGGCTCACAGAACATTGGTCGGACCTGATGATATTCGCTGTGAGATTCTGCACCATCTCTCTCCTGCCTCTCTTGTTACTTTTGTGGCTGTTTTTAACTAAATCAGACAGGAGAATGCTTTTCTTGATGCTTGGTGCCAGGCTATTGTCTTCCCTTTTTCCAAGTCTGGGAAGGATCCCAAGATTCCTTCAAACTACTGTCCAATTGCTTTGATGAACTTTCTCTGTAAAATTTTAGAGAGGATGTTTAATGCTTGTCTTGTTTAATTCAAGGAGTCAAACCTTCCCTTGCCCATCCAGTGTGGGTTTTGATGACAGCACTCCACTATAGACCACCTGATTGACTTGATTTGAAATGTCAATCAGTGAAGCCTTTCTCAAGTGACAATATATTGTTTCTGTTTTTCTTGACTTTGGGAAAGCTTATGATATCTAGGCATGGCATTTTGCAAGACCTCCATTCATATGGGTTGTGTGGCCATTTACCAATCTTTATCAATACTTTTTGATGGACTTGCAATTCCCAGTTTGTGTGGGTTTAACAATTTCCTGTTCTTTTCCACAAAAACTTGAAGTTCCTCAGAGCTGTGTCTTGAGTGTCACACTATTCATTATGAAGATTAATGTCATTACTGTACAACTCTTCCCTACATTTGCAAACAGATTCTGTGTTAATGACTTCCACATTTCGTGTTAGTTGTTGAATATGAGATTTATTGAGTGATAGCTACAGACTGCTGTCAATCTGAAGTGGACAACAGCACATTGTTGTACCTTTCTCTCTATAAAACTGTCTGCATGCACTTTTGCCACCAATTGGACATTTGCCTTGATCCTGAGCTCCATATCAGTGAAGTTATGCTTTCTGTGGTCCTTGAAGACAGAGTTCTTGGGGCTTATAGTTGACTATAAATTGACTTTCATTCCACACATCAAGTGTACAAGAGTATTGAACATTCTCTGTATCCTCTCTTCTCCTTCTTGAAGAATGGATCGATCTTCTTTCTGCCCTCAGTTGAGGGCAGAGTCCAAAACTGGACTTTTGGTTTCTGGTCTGTGGCTCTGTCAGAATTTTGGTCTTGAAGATGTTGGACCTCATCCACTATCTGCATCTTAGCTTTTCATACTTCTCCGGTTGAGACTTGTACACCAAGTCTTATGAACCTCCTTTACTCACAACTGTTTGCAGCTGTCTTTACTGTATGCTTCATAACTTCAATGTTTACCACAAAATTTCATCTAGGGTTATGTTTTCTTTCCTCAGTGGGTCATGCTTTTTCTGAATAGACTGTTTGCTGCTGTTCCTTTTAGCCTTCATATACAGTTGGCTGAATTGGGTGTGTTCTTGGATAATGTTGCTCTTTCCACAGGTCAACCAATCACACTATGGCTTATTATGATCTGAAAGTGACTTTTCTTTGAGCCATTTGAAGGCATATATTCCCAATTGGAAGTACTATCTTCTATTTTTGAACACCTTTTATCCATCCATCCATTCCCATTTATACGGATAGTGTAAAAATCATGCGACTCTACTGTGGTTCATTGTGATTTAGTGGTTGCTAGAGTTTCTGTATTCACTGCCAAATTGTACACCATTTCTCTTGCCTTGGATCATGTAGAAGTAATGCAGTATATGAACTATACTATTTATAGTAATTGACTTAGCTCTCTTCTGGCCCAGGAATCGTTTCATGTTTGTTCACATCCTATTCTCATCTATATTCAAAATTGATTTGCCCATTTTATTATCTATTTCTATCTAGGCCATGTTGGTATTTGCAGGAACAAGCTTTCTGACACTACAGCTACCTCTCTCTGCCCTGGTGCTAATACTGCCATGCCTAGTCCATTTATGGACCATGGCCCTATAATCAAGGCTTGGCTCATGCCACTTGGCAACTCACTTTGAGTGAGTAAAGTAATAACATGTTTTTCTAGATAAAACTTTTTATTGTACTTTGGCCAACTTGTTTGCATAAGGATTGTAAGGAGGTAGTTGTCCAAACTAGGCTAAGCATTGGTCACAGTTTTTAACTCGTTTTCTTTTATCTGGAAGCAGTGTGTGGTCTGTGAGATTCAAATTACAATTGCTCACATTTTACTGTCTTGCTGTCATTACAATTGTGAGCAACAGCACCATTTTAGACATTTTTACCATTGTTTATCTCTGACATTGGATACCATCCACCTTCCAAATGGTTTTAATTTTTTTAAGGGCCACTAGCATTTTTAACTCTATATTTAAGTTTTTATCTAATGTTGGGCTACTCTTTTTGTTTTAACTTTGTTTCCCTACATACTTTATAATACTTTTACTGTTATTTTTTTTACAGGTTGTTTGGCTTGGTTGTGTTGCTTTGCACCATAACATGTCAAACAACAAGAACAGCCAAACACATTGACATGTATTCATGTAATAGGAGTTTAATAATATTTTGAATTTGAATTGACAAGTTGACATAGCCTTTTACCCATAGTTTGTGTCAGTAGGGTTAATTTATATGTAATTAACTTTAGATTTTTGTTTTTGACTGTACCCAAAAACAAACAACTGAGGAAACAACATTAAAAAAAAAGTCTAATGAATGAAATGCAGAACTATTTGCATTTGTAAATATACAAGTTTTATCTTTATTATTACTTCTCAACTATGTTAGATATTATGTTGAAACTCTAGTGGAACATTTTTACGCTCTCAGTGTGATATTTATACTTGTGTTTGTAGAGGTAAATTATAATGTGGAACCTTAGTTATGCTTACTGTCTTTATTGTCATTATAAACATTAAGTATTTAATATAATTTTTTTTGTCTGATATATACCACACTGAGGTTTATTCCTTTTTAAATCTGTTTTTATCCAGGGCTTCAGAAACATTGTATGTTGATGCACAGTGAAAAAATATTTAGTAAGTAAGTTTTCTTCAAAAATGAATTTCCCTTGGTGTGAATTCCTGTACATGGTGAGGGGATCTCACAGGAAAGGTTTCGTTCTTTCAATTTACCTCTTCTGGGATCTAAACATCTACCCACGTGTTTGTTGTGCATGGTGACCCAACATGGGTCCAACTCTAACACACCACTTTGGTCTTGAATTCTTGTGGATGGATGGCCTTGGGGTGGCCTCCGTTGGGTTAATTGGCTGGTCCACTCGGGCTAATGTCAACCAAGTACCAGTGTTGGATGTTTTCAACAGGTGTTGTATCTGATGCTGGTGTTTGGGTACAGTGCTCACAAAACCCTGGCATTGCCTGCAGTGTCCTTGTTTAACATTGTAGTGTGTCCCCTCATAGGGCTCCGTGGTGGGTGGGGTCAGTGAGCACTGAGATAATCCTTTTCTTATTATGGATTCTCCAAATAAAAACTTAAATAAAATAGTGAAAAACAGTTTATAGGTAAACAACCACGTCTTGAAGATTCTGAACAGCAAACTTTAACATCTGTAACACTTGTTGTACCTCATTTTCATTAACTACATTCTCTTTCAGACAAACCTTTAAAGCATATTTCCCCCTTTCTCATTCAGATGGGACTAGAGAAACTTGCTGGCCCTTCAAAGTCAGTAAAGAAGCTTCGATCTGGTAACATATTGGTGGAAACATCCACATCTCAACACAGTTAACTCCTCTTGCATTCAAAGCCAATTGGAGATATACCTATTGAGGTTACACTTTATGCTACTTTGAATTCATCATTATAAGTTATTGTTGAGAGGGAGTCAAAGATTTTCACTGGTTTCTCCAGTGAGGTGTATCTCCATCACCATGTCCGCCTGCCACCATCAAGGCAGGCTATCTTAATTGCAGGATACAGCCATACATTCCAAACTGTTTTTACTGTATGCTTCGAAACTTCATTCCTTACCAAAGCATCTCACTTGGGGTTTTGTTTTTTTCCTCACTGTTCCATACCTTTTCTGAACAGATGATCTGCCATTGCTCCTTTTGGTCATCATATCCAGATGCAGTTGGATGAATTGGGTCTGTTCTTGGATAACATTGCTGTATCCACTGGTCAGCTGATTCCACCATGGCTTCTTACAATCCCCAAATGTGACCTGTCTTTAAGTCGTCTGTGAAAAGCAGGCACACTCAATTGGAAATACTGTCTATTATTTGCTGAACGTCTTTCGAACCATCCTTCCTTTCCTATTTATACAGATGGTTCAAAATCAGGTGACTGTGTAGGCTCTGCCATGGTTTGTTGTAGTTTGGTGGTTGTGTGCAGAGTTCCTCTATAGCTTTTGTGTTTACTGCTGAACTGTGTGCCATTTCTCTTGCCATGAATCACATAGAAGCTAAACAGTATTTAAACTGCACTATTTATACTGATTCTCTCAATTCTCTGCTGGCCTTGGAATTGCTTCAAGTTAGTTCACAGCCTGTTCTTGCCAATATTCAAAACTGACTGGCCCATTTTTCTTTAACATCTACTTCTATCCAGATTTTCTGGATACTTGGTCACGTTGGTATTCGAATGAACAAGCTGCTGACACTGCAGCTAAATCTATCTGCTCTGGCACTATCACTACTGTGCCTGTTCCACACATGGACTATGGTTTTGTATTCAAGGTTCTGCTCTGTACCAATTGGCAGTGGACTTGGAATGAACAACATAAAAACAAGCATTTCAAAATAAAAACCCTCTATTGGACTTTGGCTGTCTTGCTTCTGTAAGGATTGGAATGAGGAAGTTGTTTTAACTACACATTGGTCACAGTTTTCTAACTCATCATTTTCTTTTATCTGGAATTGATGCACCATTGTGTTTGTGTAACACTCAGGTCACAATAAGCCACAATTTACTGTCTTGCCATTGTTATGACTCTCAACGAAGGTACCAAAACTATGTGTAATAATTATTGTTTATCATATTTCCCTGAGGTTTGGAGTTTTTGCTCCAAAGTCTCTAAACATTCTTCTTTCTCTTCAACGTTCTTTTCACCATCTTTATCACAACTGGTAATAATAATAAGCCATGCTTTATTTTTATATGTTCTGTTAAAGAGTTAATTAAAAAATATCTTTGTAAAATTTTATTTCAGATAGTTTGCACGTCCACTGTTTGAGTTGTTTTGCTGAAATATGATTAAAAACTAAATGTGATTCTCATATGTCAGAATTGGTATACTAAATTCAAATTTGCATACCACAATAGTGGTATAAGCTGACAAATTCATTTAACTAATTTCCAACAATACTTGTATTCTATTTAGGATTCCTTAGGCTACTATGTTAAAATATGTTAAGTAAGTTGAATTTGAACCCAAACTGTAAATGAATTAGTTTAAAAATCTACTGGAAATTGACAAATATTATTTTGACATTTGAAGTCTTTGAAATACCTATATCAGTTTATTTAATATATGTTCTAAATTTAATATGTCAAGCAAGTCTTAAATGTCTGCAACAAGAAGCATTAAAATAGTTATTAATGACCTTATTTCAAATTGAAAACTTTAAGACCATTTGTTCATTTTAGGTACCAATGACTATTCTCTATGAAAATCCCATGCAAGAACAACCTTCCCCAGAATATCTACAGGAAAAGGAAATCTGCTGTGGATATTTTGAGAAGTGGAATGAACATGATCAGGTAGAATTTGTTGAACTTTTACTCTCCAAGATGTCACATTATCAACACAGTCATGTTAGCTGTTATCTTCGTCCTATGTTACAAAGAGACTTCATCTCCCTGTTACCAAGTAAGTATATAAAACACTAAAATATAGTGCATTAACATAATTGAACCAAATGTTCTTGATTATCATGTTTATGTATATGCAACTTAATGTTACTGTAACCACATAAAAGAAAATAATTGGAATTTAGTATCCTATCAAACATCTCTTTCACTAAATGTGCATATGTGTTTTGAATTTGCAGAATTACCAATATTTTATCTTGCAAAAAATAAAAAGTTTTAAAGAGAAAACTCCAAATCATAATAACATTCATCTTGAAAGCTATAAAGAAATTATAGTGGTTTTGCTTGAAATATTTTTAGAATTTATTGGTGATTTATTAGTTGATATTTTTAAGTTTCTAGAACTGCCGAGTTAAATTCTTGTGACTTCAGTTGTCTAATTTCGGTTAGTGTAATTTGTAGTATGTTCAATGGATTTTTGACAAAATGTTTCCTATATGATATCTTACTTCTGCTTACAAAAAAATTGTTAACTTATACTGCTCTGTCAGTGCAAATCATGATTTGTCATTAGCCTTGATACTTGCACTTCTGCAATATGCATGTGACTATGTTGCAGACCTTTACAAATTTTCTCTCCAATTTTAAAATTCTCTGAACATACAAACTTAATACTGAACTTTTAATAAAAGAAATGTTATAAATAAAAGCTTTTCTGTTCAAAAATAATATTTATTTAATTTTAATCTGTTTTAATTTTACTTTCTTTTGTGCCACATTTTTCATTTTCTCTTGTTATAATTTGTACATGCAAATTATTTACTTTTTATGTATATCATATTTCTGTTTTAATCACAAATATTTGTTTGTTTTGTACCTCTAGATTACTGATGATGAAATTTTTGGAGATTCAGAAATATTTATTGAATGCTTCCTATTATCACATCTGTGTTTTACTTCATTAAGATTATAGAGAGAATATATGTCAGTAATCTGTCGCTTGTGTAAATACACCAAAAAAACATTTTTAAAATTGACATTTTTATTTCTTTGAGCACTGCCTCCCTTTTTTGTAGCTTTACTCAGAGTATAT
The DNA here is from genome assembly GCA_011833715.1 of Carcinoscorpius rotundicauda. NCBI lineage: Eukaryota > Metazoa > Arthropoda > Merostomata > Xiphosura > Limulidae > Carcinoscorpius > Carcinoscorpius rotundicauda. The sequence goes on from CM022393.1 coordinate 37,031,839, forward strand.
TGTATTAAGTTCTGTGAATAATAATAAAAAAAAATAATAGCAAGGATAATGTATTTGTTTAAGGTTAAGTTTTTGTTTCAAGAAGATAAATGTATGTAAAACACTGTCGTGTTTGTCTAGCTTGTGTAAATGTTACATTACAGTAAGTGTGTGTGCATACATTACACATAATAAAGATTTGGTAAATGTCAAATTATGTAGGGATAGTAGTGGGAAACAATAATACATGTATAATACAGCCACGTAAATATAAAATCCTAACATTCTTGTTTGCCTTCTTTTTGGCACTGCCATCCCTACATAATTTGACGTTTTATGAAATGTTCTTAGTGCTTGTTTTGTAACATTGTTTTCCCTTACTGAAAACTAGTATATTCTTTGAATGTATGTAATAAAGTGATGTGTTTATATTTTTTTTAATATTTCACTTCATGTATATTATAGGAGTGGCTTCCTAAAGACACTAATTGTATTCTACATTGAGTATACAACATGTTACAGCCATCTAACTTTCATCTGTTATTGGCTAGTAATTTCAGTTTCACTCTGTACTTAAGCTTTTTTAAAGGAACACCATATTTCTGTAAGAAAGCTAACTTCAAGGAATAATTGTAATATTTACACTAGAATTATATATATTTTTTAAATTGCTACTAGTTATTCCAAATAAGCAATGACATAATGCATTGTCTGGAAACACAAGAGTGGATTTAAGTTTAACATCAGTGATAAAATAGTTCTAGAGTTATCTCGACTGAAACAAGAAGAAAGATTAACAATTTGATGGGTTGGTCACTTTCTAATTCAATATCATAACAGTGGTGTCTTACAGTTTTTCTGGGGGGGGGGGCTTGTTGGATAGAGAAACAAACGAAAGTGAGTGGAAATTATATCTTTATAAAGTAAAACACTCATTTTTATTTCTATTGAGTACCTTGGCCAATCCACACATACAATGTATACAGACTCTTTGATGTGCAAGTTACATCTGAATATACCATATATTGTTGCTTATAAGTCAGTCCCTAACTCTTGTAATTTTCTGATTACTGTTATATAAGTACCATTCAATACCATACAGAAAGCCTTCACATATGTTTCTAAAAACATATATATACAGGGAGATGCTCAAGTACAATTTATTTAACAGTTCTGACAACAAAATTTAAAATTCATCAAATTTCTCACCTTTAGAATTTGAATTGCTAAAAAAATTAATTGAATTCATTTGTATATATTTCATTGTTGTAAGCATCACAATTTTCCATGGGATCATTGTCTCCTCAGCTTGTGGGTGGGCATTGTTTTCTGTCATAGGATCAAGTTGAGTTACTTCATGCTGTACCAACTCTGATGAAGTCAAATCAGAAATATTTTTCTTCTTGGCTCTTGCCTTGGCTTCTAGCATAATCTCATTTCTTGTTAATTTTCACAGTGTATATTTTCAGTGTGGGCCAGAAACCAATTTTTCATTCTTCACCAGTACACTTCCTTCCTGACAGATTTTGAATCTTCTCTGTATGCCTTTACACAGTTGTTTGTCTTTTTGGCAAATTTTATGATTTCTTAAAACTTGCTTCCTATCTTATATTTTTTGGTGGAAGCATTTTGATCTTCAGTTGTTAGATATATCACTAAAATTACAATTGGAATATATGTTGCAACCTTTATAATATCATTTCTAAAAATTTGAAAACAAAGACTGCATAAGGAGTATTGTATGGTGTGTCTAAGTGGACCATTTCACTCAATCTCAAAGTTCTGCTGATAATCAAGAATTTTTTTTACTTTTTTTATATTTGTTGTAAAAGCTAAATCACTGTTATTGGAATAATATTATCTTAGAAAAAGTTGGCTTATATACTGCAACATAAAGAATGTGTTCCTTCAGTCCAGTCTTGTTTACACTATAAATGAATGCAAACCAGAAATTTTAAATAGCTGAAAGCTAAACATTTGTTTCATATTTTTTCCCATAATTTTGTGTATTTGTTGATAGTTGTCTTTGGTGAGATGTATTCAGTTTTGTGTTTAGGAGCCATTTCAGGATTCATTTAACCCTATACTTGTAAGTGTATATGTTGCTAACTTAGTGAAGTGTAACATGAACTCATTTACTGTAATTTAATAGGCTATAAATTCCTTTAAAGCTTGAGATCCATTTTCATGTCTTCAAATCATCAAAAAAAGTCAAAATGTAATGAAAGCAAAGCTAATATGATGATGACTTTTGAAAGTGGAATATTTTGGTATCAAAACTAAAAATATAACATTTTTAAATTATTTGGCTTCATTTTATTTAGTTGAACAGTCTTATCCTGCAACCTTTGAAGATCCTGGCAAATATCTAACAAGTCAAACTTTTAAAAATTTCTTCTTGAAGAGTAATTTAACCAAGTTAATAATTCAGGCTTACTATAGATTTACAACACTGTGTGATTTTTGCTGAAGGTGACATTGGTGAAACTAATAATTTTGCTTTACTAATGTATAATTTCTAATGCTATGATAAATTCATTAGGAAAAATCCATACAGTTCGAGTCAGTAGTTACTTTAATCATCCTTGCAGTTAAATGCTTTGCATATCAAAATCCAAAATTAATAGTTTCTATTCACAGACACTAAATTTAATATAATCACAAAGTGTTTGTGGCAGATAAAGATTAAAAATAGAGCTAAAATGTGCATGTAGTGAGAAAAATGGTTTTTGAGTTCCATGTTATATTTTTATTCAGATACTCAAATTATATTCATTGGTGTATACATTGTTTTTAATAACATTGATATTTCATAGGTAGTGTGATGCAACCAAATTTTATCACTTTTGGAAAGGGTGTATAAAAGTTATTTCGATGTAAAATGTTTGTACACTCAATATTAAAGTGTATTCAGGTCAGGGATTTATAATTTTAAAGAGGATAGGATATACCTTGTAGTTAATGATATTGCAAAACAAATGAATAATGATCAGTTACAGAATTCAAAACCGTATGGAGAGAAACCTACAAAAAGTTATATCTTAGCTATGGTAAACAAAGTACAGTATCTTGTATAACAGAAAATAACCATGAATACAAAGGTTGGGGACAAGACCTGTCCATGTACCCTAGGCAACAGTATGTAACGTAGTCAAGAAAGACCTAAGTCTGGAAAATAACTAAGCTGTTTCCAAAACATGTTTGTTGAACTGTTGCAGATTTCTGTTTAGTGTTTTACATTCAAAATTGATCATTTTTATGAAATACCAATTAGAGTAGCATAAAATCTTTGTTAATAATCCATATTTAAATAGCATACAAATTTTAAGTTCTTAATTCTACAAGACAGTATTTAAGAAAATGCTGAATTTTTCCTGGTATGACACAAGTGACACCTTCTTTTAGTATGTCATCTTCCCTGTATTAGCCACCAACCCTCAATTAAAAGTAAATTATTTTCTGTAAAATCATCATTGCTCAGACAAACCATATTTTTTATAGTCTTCAATTTTGTTTGGTTACAGAGCTATTGGATAGAATATCAGACCCTTCTTGCCACACCTACCTGTCATGTCCTCTCTTTCATAATGTATTAATAGTTCTCACATGTATTTAATCATATATTACCTATAATTAATAGAAAGTCAGGGTTTTCTTCCATCTAATAATGTGTTGTATAATGTCATGTTCTGAACAGTTAAATTTTAATTTTATTCAGAGTACCAACATTGTTCCTGTGAGAAAGTTAATGAGTAGCTTAGATGAATTTCTAACAAACTCTTGTTGCATAGTTAGAAACCAAAACAATGTTGAGAGAGGTAAGGGAATTTGTCTACTTTTTACATCTTATTAGTCTGTTTGCATTATTTAACTAAATAAAAAATTAAGTACATTATTATTAGTATAAATAATTAGGGATAAGTTTCTTTGACAGTTGACAGAAAGAGAAAAGTAGTTTGGTTACATATTTTATTTCTTGTATTTCATGTTTATTCTTTATGTATAATTATAAAAGTAACTAAAATTTGAAAATGGGAATCCTTTTAGGTCAATTAAGATTAGGTTAGGTAAAATAAATAATGATGATAATGTTATAATAAAAATGTTTCACCAAGCACACCAGAGCAGCTTGTAGTGCTTGTGGGTAATGTAATTTGTTAGTGTGTAATGTGAGCTGAGTGTTCCCCAAGTGATTTATAACTTATAATGATACAGATATTAGTTATATGTTGTTCGAAGGGCAATGAAATTTAATTTTAAGTAGATGTATCCTGTTACAAACTTAGAGTTACTAAAGATAAGTGAATATAGTTTCATGTTACAATTTGAAATAATGCTAGAAAGATAAAAAGGGATAGATTTTTTATTTTTTTTAGTTACACGTGCAGTCAAATTTATCAATTCCATTTTAAGATATAGTAGAGAAAATAACAAACTATAAAGTTTTGCTAACAAAAAATGTTTGAAATTCATTTAGGAGGATTTAAGGATTACACAAACGAAATTTGTGATTTTTGAGATGAGGAAAAGTATTTTGAATTTTAATATGAAAATTACTTCACAGACAGACTATTCAAAACAAATACTCAGTATATTTATGGAAAATATTTGTATTTTTATTAGAAAACTACTTCACAAAAAATCACTTTTGAATGGGAAAGGCTTATTAACTGAAAACTGCCAAATTTTGTGAAGATATACACTATATTTATGCTAAGAAGTATCAAGTATAAAATGTCTAAATGAATTGAAAGAGGTCACGTGGTCTGTTAAATCAACTGAGCCCATATTGAGCGAGTTTTAGCTGGCAAAGGAAATGGGTATGCATGACATTGGTCAAGTTGTTGGATCCATTGCTTTCAAATCTCTATGCATTCAGACTGATAAAATGGAAACTATCATTCTTATGTACTTGATGAAATATGAAAAACATGTTTAGAGGGGTGTTATATTTTAAACATACCACTTTTATGATTGAGAATTTTGCTATGAAAACCACTACAGGTGTGTCCTTGATGCACAGCATTCAGTTAGAGCATATAAGATGTGGTGATGTTCAAACTGTTTTAATATAAAATACTCGATCTCTGTGTAAGTGGTAATTGTAATTACTCAATATAATGATAAAATTAGGTTTATGTGGGTTTAAAATATGAATATTTTTGTCGTAAACACTTCAATGTTAATTACCGTAGTTTGAAACAGGTACTTGGAATGATACTAGATGGATAAAAATTGTTATACTGGACTTCTGTATAAGTGTGGCTTGATTTTGACAATAAAAATAATGCATTAAAGATGTCATCAGTAAGTTCTATGAAAAATAATTTTTGTTCTTAGTAGAGTAATTTACTTTGTCTTATTAATTTAGGGAGAAACATTTATAGTTTTTCTTCATATTTATTAAAATGATGGACTGCATTGTATAGCTTCACAAATCTATTGCATATTTGGAGCAGCCACAATATAAAATGTATAAAATTTTAGGACAATAAGGGACCTCTTGGTCCATTGAGGCTGCCTCTCCACTAAACTAACTTAAAACATGTATTTAACCATGCTATTAGTTATAACTTGTATTTATATTATATTGAAGTTATACAAACAAAACAGGAGAATTTAGAGTATGTGTCATGTTATAACAAGTTAAGAGTGTTTTTTTTTAATATTCCCTTTTGAATAAGAAATTAGAACTTAAATAATTGAGAAATTATATACTTTATTCTGACACCAGTTTTATTCGCTTATATTAATAACGTTGTTAAATTAAGTTTTGAATGTAACTGTAATGTATTGAAAGACTTTACAGTGGTGTTTACTGACCTTGTAATTTATTTCACAATACACTGTACCATATCCTGTATTTAGAAGTACGGCCTCTACATAAATGGCTTGTATGTTTCTAACAAGTGACTCAGCTAACAAGGACTAGTTAGTATTGGTTTAAAAATGTTAGATTGTATGCACATGTTACATGTGTTAAAAATGTTTGGCCTTGATTGTTTGGGAACTCCCACTAAATAAACTTGCATTTTTGTTATTCAATTGATCATACATTATTTATGACTATTTCATTATTTTGTTGAATAAATAAATTTATTAGCAACTTAGGAAGCTGTAGATAAGTATTTTTTTGCTGTTGGTGATGAATATTTCTAAAATTGGCAATGATTTGTTAAACAACAATGAAAACATTATAATTTGACTTTATGCTATACCTGTTTGTTCTGTTCTGTCTTATTTAGCTGTATTGTGATTAATTTAGCAGCTTGTAACACATTAAGTTGATTTATGGAATGAAACACTTTTCTTATTTAAATGTTTTTGATATTTATCACAGTAAAACTACTTTTATTGAGAAATTGAAATCAAGCAGGATAATCTGAGAAACAAACTATGACAAATATATGCTAACATTAAAAGGATAACAGTTTATTGAAATTAAGTGAAAATGCTTCCTGCCTCCTATGATCTTAAAGGTTAAAATTCCATGTAAAATGAAGCATATTTAGCTTCTTGTTACAGGCTCTTGTTTTAATGTTCATCAGTGAATTTTATTACTGGAATAAATTGCAACTTTAATAATAATAATAATAATAACCAGTAAATCTTTTTTTTTTAATATACATGATTTTTTATCAAAACAGTTAATGATGAATTATGCTCAGTTAAAAAGTGCCTTTCAAATATAACACTGAAAATATTTTATATTTAAGCTGGTTTTTTCCTCTGGGTTTCTGCTTTATTTGCCTATTATAGCAAAAATGCAAGTTTTAAATGATCAATTAACAAATTAAGATATTTGGGAAGCAATCCGACTGTTCTCTATCCTTTTTGCATCAAGTTGTCATTGCATAGCTAACATAGAATTGTACATGTAAGCAAAATTCAAGCAATTCCACAGTTTCTGTATATCAATCAATACAACACTATCCACTAAACCCTCTTCTCAACACACAGCAATCATGGGACCAATATAATATATTCTGTGAATATATCCACATCCTTTGGTTCCAGGTACAGGCATTTCCTTTGATACATCTTATCCTACCCCCAAGATGCAAAACACTCGTTTGTTTGTGTCCTCAGTCACTGGAAGTCCCTTCTGACAAAAAAGACCTACATAACTGATCCAGGGCAGGATTTGTGGAAGGCAATAGACCTCTCTTGAATGAAAACAGTAAGGAAAAAGACATGGTCATAAACAGAAGGGTTCTCCACCCAATTCACCTACACGTCATTAACAATGGCCCCCTGATACAATGGAACTGTCAAGGTTTACATTCTAATCTGGATGACATCAAAATACTGATTGCTTCCTACCAACCTGTATGTTTTTCCTCTTGCTGTCTCCCTTTTTAATCCTGGGGGACTTTAATGGACATCATCCTTTCTGTGAAAGTGCTGTTATTGATAGGAGGGTTGCTCTGTAGAGCATATGCTCTCCAGTCACAACCTTTCTCTTTTCAGTAGCAGTTCTACTTATTTCATGCACCTAGTCATTCTGTTACTACTACTGATCTCTCAGTTTGCTCCCCTTCATTATTCTCCCATTTTTAAGGAAGGGTTGACAATAATCCACAAGGCAGTGATCATTTTCCTATTATTTTGAGAGAGACTGGCCGTGGCCAATGCCACCCAAATCGCGTGTCCCGGTGGAAGCTGGATCAGGCAGACTGGCCCACTTTCACTGCTCTTACAGAACTTGATCCTGTCGTCGTCTGTCAGCCATCAATAGATGACTGTGTGGCAGCAGTAACTGACTATTATACAAACAGCTGCTCAATGTGTTCCTAAAACCTCGACATGTTTTTCACTATATATTCATCTGTGGAGGAATTCTGCCTGCCACATGGCAGGGAAGGCTAAAAAACGGGCCTGGGGTACTTTCTGTAGATATTCCATACTCTCAAACTGCATTGCTTTCTAGCAGGCCCTTGCACATGCTTGGTGGGTAAGGGCAAGTTGTCAAAGCCAGAAGGAATTTTGGATTAAGTTCAGAACTGGCATATCTTTTACTACCAGTTCCAAAGTCCTATGGGACAAAATCTGAAAGGTCAGAAGGCAATATAATTCTGTCTCTCTCTTGATCATACTCTCTGATGGCCAAGAAGTAGCTGATATCCAGAGCAACATCAATACTTTAGGTCAGGGGTCACCAAACATTTTTCACAGGGAGCCAGATTACTTGGGGAATGAGAAGTGCAGGCAGCATGATCATTATGTTCAATACTCAAGCTAGAATGAAAGCTCTCTGTAAAAGACTTAACACTAAGTTTAGGATGCCACATTAGTCATGTGGGAGTAACATGCAATATACACACAATAAAAAACAAACAGAAATACAACCAACATTTTTATTCACCAAAAGGTTATCAAAGAAGGTGACATTAGCAAAAACAGTTGTCACATTGCACATAGTGAGTACATATCTGAATGTCAGTAAGCTGCAAAAAAATTAATAAGGTTTATGAAATTGGCATTTGGCTTTCAAAATATCTTTAATGTTTGGTTTAGAATTGCTGCATCCAATCATTAGAATTGCTTTCAAATGTTCATTAGTCAACCTTGATTGATGTATTGACTTCACATACCTCATTTTTGAAAATGCTTGTTCACAGACATAAGTTGTTCCGAACACTGATGCAATACCAGATGCGAACTGCTTCATCTTGGGAAAATCATCTTCATGTATGCAGCTGTAAAATTCAATAAATTGCCCCTCTCTGTGTTTTGCTTTCAACAAGTCATTTCCTTGCAAATCGATGACCTCCAGCAGAAGTTCCACTGGCACGTCATACAATCAAAAGGATTCTGAAGGAGAATGTCACTTTCAATTCTGACAAGATCTGAAAATCTCTCTAAAAATGCTTATTTAAATCACCAATAATCTTCTTCTGAAACTCCAGGTTGACATCTTCTGTGATTCCAGCATGAAACTCATTGAAACTGAAAATGAGAGGTTTCCTCCTTCTAAATGTGCTTCAAACATTGACAGATTTCTCTGAAATCCTTTAATGAGTTTATAGAGAACACAGACAAGTCTATTCTTCCCCTGAAGTTTCAAGTTCAATTCATTCATGTGGGATGTGATATCAACTGAAATTACAACTTTGACAACTAGGTTGGATCTGACAGAAGTGGATCGGCTGTATATTTCTCGATAAGAAATATATCTATATCTCTACTCAGCTTTAAAAAATGAGACAAGACTTTACTGAAGCTGAGCCACCTCACCACCGTGTAATAAGGCAAGTCACGGAAATCTGAATCAATTTCTTAAGAAATGCCTTGAACTGGCGATGATTAAGTGCATGACCCCAAATGAAGTTCATTGCAGAAATGACTGGTTTCAGTATGCAAGAAATATCTACGTCTCTGCCACAGAGTGCTTGCTGATGTATGATGCAGAATATGAACAGAGTGCTTAGGAGTTGAAGATCTTTAAACTGTTTCCTGTTCAACCCCACCATACCCTTCTTTACTCCAGCCATGTTTTTTTCCTGCATCAACTGTTACACCTGTAAGCTGATTCCACTGAAGGTTATAGTCTTGCAAAGTTTTATGCACTTCCATGAAAATGTCTTCTCCAGTTGTTCTATCGTGCATGCTGCAAACTGATGCCAACTCTTTAGTGATCTGAAAGTCCAAATTAACTTTGCAAATGAACACAAGAAGTTGTGACGTGCTCAAGAGATTAGTAGACTCATCCAGTGCCAGAGAATACCATCGGAAGTTTTTAACTTTTTGGCATTCTGTAATGCGATGTTCTCTCCAAGTTCTTCTGTTCTTCCTGCAACTGAAGTTGCTGAAAGCCTGATACTTTCCAAGAAATTGGATTTTTTAGGACACGGCCCATTTGCTGCTTCTATCATACACTCTTTGATAAAGTTGCCATCAGTAAAAGATTTTCCTCGTTCTGCCATCTTGTGCACTATTTTGTAACTTGTACAAGTGACAGATTAATTTTCAGCAAACATTTTTGTGAAGAGATTCTTTTGAGATTCAAATTTCTCAGAACAGAACTATCTTGAAAATTTTAAACATGTTGATAGATGTTTTGTTTCATAGTGACATCGAATATTGTACTCTTTCAAAATGGCAACACTTTCAGTGCATATCACACAAATATCTTTCTGGTTTTTTGTTTCCACAAAGAAGTACCTTTCTACCCATTCTTCATTGAAAGCACGACACTCAGAGTAAACTTTTCTTTTTTAAAAGCAGCCGTAATGATGGGTGAAAAAACGCACAAACAAAATATATTGAAGTGTAGGTTTGCCACAACACTTGCTTAAGAACGAGTTACAAAAAGATCATAACCTGTTTACTAAGAGAAATGAGCTTGCTGAAACAGTAACCTCATGCCACTGCATTTACAAGATGAGTCGATTGGACGAGGGTTAAGTCCGTACTTATTTTTGAAATCCTAATGCTTTCATAGATACATGCCTCTATATGAATAAATGGGCAGCAAGGATGAAAGAATAATTTTCCTATTGGTTAAAAATGCGCGACAGTCTTGTTTCTTTTTATCATAATGTCTTGTGTTTGTCAGCCTAATGTGACCATCGGTGTGATTTATTTTGTTATAACAGTCGGACATTTAATAAAATGTCACTTTTAATTCCAAGTGGTTAGTTGCCAGTGGGCCAGACAAAATGACCTCAAGGGCCATAATTTGGTGACCCCTACTCTTGGTGAAAGCTTTTGCCAGGTATCTAGCACTTCTGCTTCTTCCTTCACCTTCTTAGCCATCAAGACTCGTGCAGAGCAATCACCTTTTTCCTTTCAAGCTGATTCTCTTTATAACTATAATCATCCCTTTACACTGGTGGAACTCAAACCGGCCCTTCATTTGTCTGGCAGTACATTGGTTGGACCAGATGATGTACACTATGACATGCTGAGCCATCTAACTCCTGCTTCTCTTGCCATTCTTCTAATTGTTTTCAATCAGATCTGGCAGGAGAATGATTTTCTTGATGCCAGGCACCAGGCTGTTGTCCTACCTTTCTCTAAGTCTGAGAAGGATCCCAAGATTCCTTCAAACTACCGTCCAGTTGCTTTGAGCTGTCTCTGTAAGACGTAAGAGAAGATCGTTTACGCTTGTCTTGTTTGGTTCCTCGAATCATGGAACCTCCTCTCACCCACCCAGTGTTGGTTCTAACAACAGCTCTTTGTCATAGACCACCTGATTTGACTTGAAATATTCACTCAGAGAAGCCTTTTTCAAACAACAACATCTTGTATCAGTATTCCTTGACATTGAGAAGGCTTATGACACATCATGCAGGTATGGCATTTTCCAAGACCTCCATATATATGGGTTAAGTGGCCATTTGCTCAATTTTTAAATTTTTTAATGGACACAAGATTCCAAGTTCAGGGCTGTGTTTTGGGTGTCACACTTTTCAGTATAAAAATTAATGCCATCACTGAACAATTCCCTCTCACTGTTGCAAACAGGGTCTATGTCAATGACTTTCACATCTTGTGTCAGTCATCAAACATAAGGTATATTAAAGGGCAGCTCCAGACTGCCCTCAATTGTTTACTGACATGGATCACAGAAAATGGCTTTAATTTCTCCCTCTCTAAAACTGTTTGCATGCACTTTTGCTTTCAATGTGGTATTCACCCTGATCCTGAATTTCATATTGGTGAAGTTGTGCTGCCTGTGGTCCCTGAGACAAAGTTCTTGGGGCTTATCTTTGAGAGTAAGCTGACCTTTATACCACACATGAAGCAGCTACGGGTGAAATGTACAAGAGCACTGAACATCCTCCATATCCTCTCTACTACCACTTGGAAGGCAGATTGATGTTCTATGCTTAAAATATATCGTGCTCTTATTCAATCAAAACTCAACTATATATCACTGGTCTATGGCTCTGCCAAACACTTGGCCTTAAAGTTGTTGGACCCCATTCATCACCAAGGGCTTTGGCTCTGTACTGGGGCTTTTTGCATCTTCCCAGTTCAGAGCTTATACATAGTTTCATGAACCTTCTTTTCACCTCTGCTGTTTGCAACTGTCTTTCCTATATGCTTCAAAACTTCTTTCCTTATCAAAGCATCCTATGTGGGGTTGTGTTTTCCTTTTTTGTTGGACCATACTTTTTCAGAACAAACAATTTGTATTGCTCCTTTAGCCTTCATATCTGGGTGCAGTTGAATGAATTGGGTCTGTCCTTGGATAACATTGCTGTATCCACTAGACAGCCCATCCAACCATGGCTTCTTAAAGATCCCAAATGTGTCTTATCTTTAAGTTATCTGAGAAAGCAGATACTCAGTTGGAAATACTGTCTATTATTTGTTTAACACATTTTGAACCATTCTTCCATTCCTATTTATACAGATGGTTCAAAATCAGGTTAATATTTGGGCTCTGCCATGGTTTGTTGTGGTTTGGTGGTTGTGCTCAAAAATTGCTCTACAGCTTCTTTGTTCAATGCTGAGCTGTACTCCATTTCTCTTGCCCTGGATCACATAGAAGCTAAGCAGTACTCAAACTGCACTATTTATACTGACTCGCTGAGTACTCTACTGGCCCTGGAATCACTTCACGTTAGTTCACACCCTGTTCTTGCTGATATTCAAAACCGACTGGCCTATTTCTCTTTAACATCTACTTCTATCCAGTTTTTCTGGATGCTGGGCCATATTGGTATTCTTGGGAATGAGCTCACAGGCATGGCAACTACATGTATCTGCTCTGGCACTATCACCACTATGCCTATTCCATACATAGACTTGTATTCAAAGCTCGGCTCCGTGCCAGCTGGCAGTCAACTTGGAGTGAGCAACGTGAAAACAAGCTTTTCCAAATAAAACTTTTTATTGGACTTTGGCCATCTTGCTTCCATAAGGATTAGAAAGAGGAAGTTGTTCTAACTAGATTATGCATTGGTCACAGTATTTTATCACATCATTTTCTTTTACCTGGAACTGATGCACCAGTGCGTAGTCTGTGTAGCATTCAGATCACAATAATCCACATATTACTTTCTTGCCATCATTACAACTCTCAATGATGGTAAATTTTAAACATGTTTTGTCCCAAGGTTTGTTCACAACGTTAGACAGTGTTATTGGTGATGGCAACACTGTCTACCTTGGTAATGTTTTTAGTTTTTTTATAGTCCATTAATCTTTTTTAATGCTATTTAAATTTTTTAATTCATACATTAAACCTTTTTTAATGTGGTTTCCTTTTAAGAATCAGTCTCTCTAGTTCGATTTGAAATTAGAAATGGCCGTAACATTAAATAACTCAATACCAGGACTGAAAAGGCTAACGTCAGGTTACTAATGCTGCTGTTTGAATTACCTGTTAGTCATACTGGCAAGTTATTAAAATTTTGCTGTACATTTTTTAAAACTTTTATTACTTTCTGAAAATGACTGTGATGTCACATAACTTGGAATCAGGACTGGAAAGGCCAACTTTGGGTAACTGATGGTGGTTTTTGTACTTACCTATTAGTCTTCTGGCAGGTTGCAATAATTACCATTATGCTACAGAAAGTCTTTTACAACTACTCTCACTGTAGTTTTTTTTCTTAACATTGTAGTCTAGATGTCAACATTTTTTTATGATATTTATGCTTTTTTATAAACTCTATTTTGTTTTACCTTAACTTCCTTTAATGAATTGTGCTATTTACTTGATGTGAGATGCAGGTAGCCTAGCTGCTTTGTATCATAAAACACTAAATCAACCAAGCAATCAATCAATCAGACTGATGACATCTTTGACTATCCTGGGAAAAGGGGGTCATGATTACTTTACTTGCTGGAGTCTGAAGTTATTTTTTATCAAGGATCCATGGATATTCCATGTTCTGGTGATGGGGTTGATCATTCAGTTCACATAACCTCTACTGTTGACTATGAAACATGTTGCCTTTTTAGCTTCAACAGATCTGCAGTGAGTTTAGTTCCCAGTCCATAAGAGTTGTTAGTCAGAAGGGTAGTAGATAGGTTCCACACTATTTTTCTGGGATTTTATTCCCATTTAATCATTGTATCAAAGAAGGCAGGAGATTGACGTACAATCCTTATCCTTCTTGACTCAACCAATTTGTAGATCCTCCTCATATTACAGTGGAATCTTTTCTCAGTCTGTGACGGCACTTTGTACAAGGGATCTGAATGACTAAGTTCTATATTACTAACCCTCGCATTCATATTCCCATAGCAGAATCTTCCTACAGCTTTCTTATTATTGTGCAAAAGGTTCAGGTGCTACATTTCTAGGCTCTACTTTTCAGTCTTGCATCAGCACTATATCTCTTCTGCAGAGTTGTTCAAACATTTTCTTGTTACCTTGGGCCTATACACATATGGACAACTGGCCCTTTCTGGTTTCCTTCCATCAATTAGCAGAACAGTACTCTCAGATTTTCCTTTCAGAAGCAACAAATGCAGGCTTCCTTATCAGACTGGAGAAATTTTGTCACTGTCAATACTTACTTGAGTCACATTCAAACTACCATTATTGGGTTTCAAGCCATGGAAAGTGCTATCAGGCTCTTCTATCTTCTTCTGCTACTGTGCAGATGACATCCCTTGAGCCTCATATTTATTTTGGACAAGCAAATAGGTCTCTACAGTGGGCACAGCATAACCAGTGGATCATGCACTCCAATAATTTGGATCATCCTGTCTCATTGATCAGGGTGTTTGAACAGAAGACAAGTCTACCCTCCATATCAGTGTTTTCAAATTCCTTACAGTATTTTGTGCAATGGTTAAAGATATGTATTTCCTGAAGGGAAATATTGTCATGATACATTCTGACAATTCCATAGTGGTATCTCAGGTGTATCATTTGAGAAGGCACACATTCTCATGACCTTGTTATTTGCATACCTTGGATCTTCTTTACTGGGCTCCTGTATTTTTCCAGGAGAGATCAGCTTAACTGCATATCACTTGTCTTGAACCATCCAGATTCTTCCAATGGAATGGATGCTACATCATTAGCTTTTTCAGTGGATTTGCTCTCAGTTATGATCACCAGTTATCAGTGTTTTGTGACTTACTGTAACTCTACTGCAGTTATTTTGGTCTCCAAAACCTTATTCTCAATTATTGGCAACAGATGCATTCAGTCAGCACTGAACAAGTTTACATCTGTGTGCTTTTCCCCCAATTTGGCTATTGGTCCTGGTCCTGACTATGGTTTGTTCTGCTCCCTTTCATGTTATCTTTATTTCACTGCATTGGCCAACTTAAGTATGGTTTCCACTTCTTCAGTATTTGCAGGAATGTCCATCTTTATCTCTTCCTCATTGGCAATCTCTGTTTAGACAACATAGGTCAGACATTCTCCACCCAGATGTTTGGAAACTTAATCTTTACTCCACCAACAGGAACATGACACACTTTCCCTATATCAACTGTTTCCTTCTATATTGTAGAACCCAATTCTCACTTCTCAATTTAGCACAGTAGTATTAAGATGTATTATATCATGCCAGTGCTTTGACTTATTTTTCATGTTTTCTATTAATAAACTTAGTTGTTTTTTTCATGAGGTTTAATCAACTTAGTTTTCTTTTTACTTTTTGATCATATATAATTATAATCTCAATGTAGGTTATTAATTTTGAACTTCACTCCAGCTGAACATAAATTCTAAGTTTTAACCAACTGTATCTCAGGCAACAGTTCTTACACTTGGCTGTTTTGGTCACAGTTTTTCCTTAAGAATTGCAGCTCATCATGTGACCAGCTGTTTCATCCAAGCCTAGAGTTGACATTTCTTTGTCTGGTGAATCTGGATTAATGCAGTTTGCAATCTTGAATATGTGGACACAGGTGTGTTACCTTAATTGGTATCCATTTTCATTTGGGATCATTCTTCAATATACCAAGTTTTATTTCCTTCTCTAAATATTGGGGTTCTTGCTGATAAAAATTTCTGGAGAGACACTCAGAATTTTTTTTCATGTCTTCACGACACGTTTGTACATATTTAAACTCCCAAAATTTGGGTCATGTACTATAATAAAGTTTGGTCCTAATTCTGTTTGGATTTAGATAGTCTTCTGTGTCTTATGGATGATCTTACATATTTCATTGCCTGTATGACTTATTTCTGTAGATCTAATCCATGTTTATTTATACACTGGAACTTTTTCTGTGATTTTTTTCATTCACAGACTTTACACGTTGGACTTTCCAACTTGTTATTAGGCAGGCATAATCGTTCTTATTTCTCCACTTCTTTCAGTTTCATTTTTCCAGCTGTTGTCACATCAGTTTCAGTATCTTGCCTTTCTCTAGCTGCCCATATGTGTCATAAGTTGGATGAAATCATCCAAGCTTGCAAGTGGACCACAACTAACATGTACATTTCCCATTAACTTCTTTCAGGTAGGTGTTTTGTCTTGATTTATATATTCTGTAATCATATTACACATTTTCCTGTAGTGTATGGGAATCCTTACCACTTACCAGCTTCTATCTTTTGGGACGGTAGAACATGGAGGCTTCTTTCTGTGTGTGCTTAATTCCTCTCAGTTGAGAGTGGGGTGATGATTTTCTGCCAGTATAATTTGCATCACTATCCTCCTACTGCATATCTAATGTATAATTCTAGATGTTGCATGATAGATATTGGATTTTTCCATCACATTTCAATATGAACTGGAAACTCTTCTTACTTCTTTCTGGATGTCAGTTTCAAGGCAACTGGTGTTGGTTGGATCTGAACCAATCAACAAGTCCTTACATGCAAGTGGGCTTGGTATTCTTTTCCTACACTGTGAACTGGATGATATATGGCCAATGCTGCATGATTTTTTATTGAATTTGACTCATTGTTGCATTTTCACCTTCTTTCCATTGTCCAGAAGTTAGTTTCTGGGGATACAGGTGTCAGTCATGTTGAATATGTGCATGTGATGACATGGATTCTTGGAATAGAAATCCTTCTATCATTTGCCAGTTGATCCAATTTTGCTAGATTTGGATTAGCATTTACATCTAAATTACATTTAAAGCATTCTATCCATCCTACATCATGAGTACAGCTGACCAACAACTCTCCTTCTACTGTGAACCATATGTTCTATTTCCAGATCCACCGAGTTTGGACTGGAGTTGACTTCCTATTTACAGTCCAGATAAAGATGGTTGCAGACCCTCATCTTATCATGGACAGAATTATACATTTCTGATTCCACTGGTTTTGGACTGGATTTTACTTCCTGTATCTACTACATACCTGGGGCATGTATAGTTAATTTTTGTATATCCATCTTTGCTACTCACTTGGTGACACTTTCCTTCATCAACATGTGTTTGTTCTTCAGAGAAGAAAAGGCATACTCAGTGGAAGCATTTTGCAGATGCTCTCTAAATGGTGCTCATCTTGGTAGCTTTTACATCAGTCCATCCATCTGGTCAGTATGGGATTCTAGCTGTAATGTGAGAAGTAATATATCATACTTCACCCTTCCTCTCAACTTCTGGTACTTCTTTTATGCATAATATCAAACTGAGGATTGAGTTCTACAGTATAGAGCCATCAAGCTGCAACAGGAGAGTGTTTCACATTTCTGTTGGTAAAGGGTTTTTACCTGCTCAATGTAGCTGAACAAAATAGTAACATAGGCTAAGTGAGAATTTTGAAGACTAGTTATCTACTAAAACAAATGTGTATGTATCTAGAGGACAGCAGTGAATGAGGAAAGCTCTTATGTGAAAGGAGGAGGTGATTTATTTGAAATATATTCTCAGTACAGGAAAATATTTTCATTTTTTTTTATCACATATTATGTTCATTCTTTTTGTTTATTTGCTTGAACTCAATCGGTTTAGTTATATTCAACATTATTTCATAATTTTTCCTGCCAATCCTTCTGTGATATAAAGTATTCTTAGTACTCTGTGTGGAAAGCAATTTAATCCCAAAATGTCATAGATTATCCAAATTTGCACAGAGTTAAACGAAAGAATCAGTTTGTTGCAAAGGATTGTTGATGATGTGAGGTAACAATTTTCATATCTAATGACCTTGATTTATGGTTATTTGTGTGTTTTATGACTATTTATTGCTCTTCATTTGACATGTAAGCACACATGAAGTGTAAAATTGCCCCATTTTGAAATAGTTACATCACAGGATTTTTCAACACAAAATTCTTCTGTTCCACAAGTTAATGGGTCTGGCATGGTCAGATGGTTAGAGCACTTGATTGGAAGTTTGAGGGCTGTGGGTTCAAATCCCTGTCCTACCAAACATGTTCACCTTTTCTTTTTGTGTGTATTATAATGTAATGGTCAATCCCTTTTTTCATTGGTAAAATTGGTGGTGATAAATAGCTATGTTCTCTGTAGTCTTTTAGTGCTGAATTAGTGACAGCTAGTACAGATAGCCTTTATATAGCTTTGAGTGAAATTCAAAACAAACAAACAATCCACAACTATAAAAGGATGGAAGGCACAAAATTTTAGCATTTCAAGAAGAAAATATTTCTATTGTTAAAGTATATTGTTAAAAGAAGGGAAGATATAATTTAAGCATGGAAAAAACGGTACTCCATCATTGTTTCATGCTGGTGGTAGTAAAAGAAGGTTAAACAGACTTTACTTAAAAAAAATGACAGTCTGTTGATAAAATATGAAGAAATGTTATGAAAGAAGCTGATAGAAAGAAAAGTTCAAAGTTATGAATTATGGAAGTAAATGGTTAAAGAATGAAATAAATTTACCTTACTATATTGTACAAATACTTTCTGCTGGGGTATGGAACTTCAGAGATATAGTCCATAACCCGAACAACTGTATAAGACACCACTTTGTTGAATAAAGGGACAATGCGATCTACCCATTCATCCTTTTATCATTACAGTGGGTCATGAAAACATACAACTAGGGCACATAACTATCCCTGGAAGTCATCATATTAATTACACTTACAATATAACTTTTCTTTGTCAATGAATTTTATATAGATAAGGCAGTTTACCATTCTTCATGCAATTATTTTGAACTCTTTAATGTTATAGAATATATGAACACTAAAATACTAAATAATACTAAGCACCGTTTACTCAAAATTCTTTTTCTGAGTTACAAGGTCTGTTAAAAAAAATATGCGGACTGTTTGAATTGCGCAGTTCCAGTTGGTTCCAGAGGAATCTGCTTGGTGTTGCTAGGTTTGCATAGATCAGCTGATTACAACGCCATTTCCTAATTGCAGATATCTTCATTTGTGTATTAGCTACGTGGTTTTAAGTGCAATATTTTTTGTTTGGTGGATTTCAGAATGAATGACCTGAAGGAGCAACGACTTGATGTGAAATTTTGTGTTAAACTTGGAAAATCTGCAACTGAAACTTTTTCTATGCTTAACACAGCTTACGGTGATGTTGCTATGAAGTGTACGGCATGTTTCAACTGGCATAAACGTTTTAAGGATGGTCGACAGTCCATTGAAGATAATGAGTGTCCTGGATGTCCTTCCACGTCGACAAAATCAACACCCTGGTGCAGGCAAATTGGTGTCTGACTGTCAGGGAGCTTGCTGAAGAGTGTCAGATATAAGTTGGATCTTGTTACGAGATTTTGACCAAAAAATTGAAGATACACCTCTTGGAACTGCTTGATCGTTCAGAAGAAGATGAAAACTTCTTGTAAAGGAACATAACAGGTGATGAATCATGGGTTTATGGTTATGACATTGAAACAAAGGTCCAATCGACTCAGTGGATGGGTGAAACATCTCGCAGACCCAAAAATGCTTGCCAAATTCGATCCAAGGTCAAGGTGATGCTGACAGTTGTCTTCGATGCTAAGGGTGTTGTTCACCACAAGTACCTCTCCAAAGGCTCCACAATAAACCAGACTTATTACGTTGAAGCACTGAAACGTCTTAGGGAAGCCATCTGTTGCAAAAGGCCAGAAATGTGGAAGAGTAGTGACTGGTTTTTCCATCACGAGAACGCTCCAGCCCATTCAGCCCTCAGAACTCGTGAATTTTTGGCCAAACACTCGATCACTGTTCTTCCCCACCCCCTACTCACCTGACCTTGTTCCTTGCAATTTTTTCCTGTTCCCCAAACTCAAAAGACCCTTGAAAGAAAGAAGATTTGAGACGATTTCTGAGATTAAGGCAAATGCGACAAAGTAGCTAGAGGTCATTACAAAAGAAGCGTACCAGGACTGTTTCAACAAGTGGAAACACCATTGATATAAGTGTGTGCATTGGGGAGGAGAGTAATTTGAAGGGGTCTCAGACCTGTAACTTCTAAATAAAGTACATTTTGTTTTATGATGTCAGTCCGCATATTTTTTGAACAGACCTCATATGTACTTGTATAGTCTAAACTTTACCCATTTTTTCTCATTTTTTACTAGGCTAACTTCACTCGTATATCAAAATTTATGGGCTGGAGTACTACGTCAATAATATACATGAACTGAACTTACCATGCATAATTTCAACCATATTCATTAAATGTCTGTGAAAGAGCATGCTATATTTTAGAACTTTATAGCTTTTTATGGAAATTAGTTTATCAGTAAGGATTTTATGGTGTTTTACATTCAGTGCAAAGAAACATTATTTGCAAATATTTTATGAGGCATAACCACAAGCAAGATGCGTCTTTATGTATATGATGGTGCTTACTTTGTTTTGGTATTTAATAACCAGTTTGTATGTTAATTTTCTAGAAATATTTCTGTTCAGATGTACACACTGTACTGCTAATATGATATATATGTGCTTTTGATGATAACCCAGAAGTATATTTTTAAACATAAAACATGTTTTTATCTATTGAGTAACGTAATAATGTTTTGAAATGGTGGCACTTTCAGGAACTTGTACTTTTTATGTTTCAAATAGCCATTATTGTAAATACCTAAGATTTTTTTTTTTTAATTTAGATCTCAAATGTATCACATGTCAAACACGTAGATTTAGTTCAACAAACTTGTAACCATTCTGGCAGATAATACAGAATTCATTTGTTTAACTGCATCATTTTTTTATTTTATTTTTTTATTTTGTGCAAAGCTACACAAGGGCTATCTGTGCTAGCATCCCTAGTTTTGCAGTGTAAGACTAGAGGGAAGGCTAGTTATCACCACCCACTACCGATTCTACTTCATTTCTAATGTTTTATTGCAACAAACATTTTATGTTTTCAGGTTTCATAAATACTAAGTAATTCTTTTACACTTTGTTAACCAAGCAAAATATCAAATATAAATTTTCCACGATATGATCTAATGTGAGCCTGTTTCTTTTGCAAGTTGTTCTTCAGAAAAAGAGGTTCAAAACTAATTTTTTAAGTATTCTTGTGTTGTTGTATTGCTTACCTTGTATATCATTGCAATATAGATACCTTGTCACAAAAGTTTAATCTTTGATTTATATATACTTGACTAACTGAAAACGTTAAGGAGTTAAAGATTTCAGACTTTGAATAATTAACAGACATTTCAATAAAACACTTTAATTTATAGTTTGTGACAAATCTAGTTAAGAAGAAAAATTAACAGGTATCTACAGTTTGACTTGAATTATTATAAAAGTTAAATATTTGCCATTTTTTAATTGTTTTATCAATGATTTTAGAATTTACTTCTACTACAAAAGTATCAAGTAAAGTTTCTGTTCTCATGATTTACAAAAAAAAAAAAGTTATACTCCTCTTTTCTCTTAGCTTCTGAGTTGTTGAAGTTAATCTATTTATTTCTCTTCAGAAAAAGGTTTGGACCATGTAGCTGAAACCATTCTATCTTACTTGGATGCTGAGTCTCTTTGTTCAGCAGAACTGGTCTGTAAAGAATGGTCACGAGTGATATCTGAAGGAATGTTATGGAAGAAACTGATAGAAAGAAAAGTTCAAACTGATGCTTTATGGAAAGGGCTGGCTGAAAGAAGAGGATGGTAATTCATTTTTTATATTCATATAGCTTTTGAAAATGAAATGTTTTAAGTGACTAGTTTAATATAATGTAAACTAATAAAATTACTGGGCATACAATACATTACATTTTGTTTAATGTTTATATGTTATATAATGTTATATCAGTACAATGTTTCTATTTTAAATGTGCAGATAGCCCTTTTATAGCTTTGTGCAAAATGCAAAAAAACTGTTTTAAAACTCTTTCTCCTCATTGCTTTTGAAATTATGTTCTTGCATTAATTATTTTCGTTTTCAATGTGTTAAAATATTAATCTTGGTTTTGAGTTATTTGACTTATAAAAATTAGAAAATTTGAAATAAAAGGGGTTCCTAAAGTAAGAGAAGATTTAAAAAAATTTACCTAAAATCTGAAAAGTCAGTGGAATTTGTCTCCTTACATTTATATCAGATGTGGATGTGAACACAAATGCTGCTTAGTTCTTCCATGTTTTAGTATATTGAACATAATTGTGGTCAGTCATTTTTACTTGATCTAGTAATTATTGTACATTTCATTGTGTTTGATAAGTTAGACCAAATATAATTTTATGAATACAAATAAAACATATTTCCTGTTTTCATGTGCATTGTCCTTATGTGAAGATTTTTGTCTGTAGTGCCATATCCTAAATTTTGTTTAAGGAGGTTACTGACTAGAGTTATGTTAAGTAGGTCTAATTCTGAAGAAAGTTAACATATTATTATAAGCTATGCTTATGTGTACAGGTCTGAAAAATCTGGTGTTTTGTCTGGAAAGCCAGGAATTTTTTTAAAGAATGTATAATATGCCATCCTTATTATTTTAAGCAGATACATTGATAAAATACATCGTAGCTGAATAGCATAATTTACATTAATTTGTAGTCTTAAACATTAAAAAAAAAGATTTTCAACTACACCTGATTGTGTAGACTAATTATACTTCTTGTATACATGACAATATGAGTATTATTGTTCGTATCTGTGTTAAGTAGTTCAATAATTTTCCCCCCAGGATCAAGTACTTATTTAAACCTCCACCAGGAGAACAACGTTCAGATCACATGTTTTATAGAAGATTGTTTCCTAGGTTTATTCAAGATATAGAGGTAATATTAGCTGTTAAGGAAAACTCTTCTGTTTTAGAATTTTTATACTGAAAAAAATTTTGCACCAAATATTTGTATATATTGTGTAATGTCTAGAATTATGAGAATTTTTATGTACAATTTCAAATATTTATGGTAAAGATAGCATATGTAATTAGATGGGCAACTTATTCAGTAATTTGTTTATTAGTCAGAATTGCTTGCAAAGAGGGGGAATTTAAATGTTGAAGTAGCCTAAATTTGAAAGATATTACATACCAAAATAGTAATTGTCATTTCTTTCAGAACATTTTTTTCTTCGATCTCCAATCAAATGTTGGAAAAACCATTTTTGTTTTACACTTTTTAAAAAATAGCCACTAGTGTTTCTAAGTTTTTTGTTTGTGTGTTTTTGCTTTAAGAATATAAATAACACTTTCAAACGAATTCAAATGAGGTATATTTCTGGAACATTAAAAAGTCTTATCTTGTTGAGTTTGATTCCATATTGTTTACAAAATTATTAAAATTTTCTGTCTTTTGTATGAAATGGAGTATGCATCACTTAACCTTAATTTTCCACTCTCTTACCATAACATTTCTAAAATAGAAAGAAATGAGATTAACAGAAGTACTGTCAGAATTACGGACAGCATTGTAGCTGACAACTCAGTTTTGCAAACTGAGGGTGATGAGCCCTTCATCACAGATGAAAGAAAATGGCAAGTGTTATACAAAAACTATTGACAAAATATATGCAGTTTTACCCTGCATGTTACAAGCAAATTCTATAAATAAAGCCGTCAACAGTGTTATAGAAATTTTACTAAGTGATATGTAGTTACATTAGAAAGAAATAATATTAAAGGTTACAGACTGTTTAGAAATTCTAATTATTGGAGGAAAGCAGATTGTTTGTAAGATCCCATGATGTTTGTATAATAAGTCATACAGAAGGTGTTGAGAATTATAGGTAAATGATGCATGCTCTGTAATGTGTAAAGGGTGTCTGAAAATATTTAGTCGTGTTTTGTTGACAGTGCGAGCTCAGGCTCCGTGAGGAAAGGCTTTCAATATTTCAGAATCATGTACTTGTTTGAAATTTATTTTAATTTTAAACACACAAAATTTGGATTGTTTTTTGTTTTTTTTTAATCTGGGAAAGAGCATTAGATGATAGTTGAATTCATAAAACAATAGAGTATTCAGAAAGCAGTATGTATCTTCATGTTACATGAAGGTTTCTGATACATTCACATTAAAAAATTGAGATCAAAACAGAAAAAATTATTATGAATAAAAATATTGATTAATAAATATATATTCTAAAGTACACATAAGTTAAAAACTTTAAACCAAAGCACTTTCACAGTATTTTCTAAATATATGCCAGTTTTGAGAAAGTTACTAATATGTTTGCATAGATATATCTGTTTGCTAGAGTACAAATCAGCTGCAAAATCAATAAAAATATTCTTTGGCTTTGACTTTAAGTGAGAAATTGGTACCTTGACAAAAGTAATTGACCACCCTTACCATAAAGTGAACTGTGATCACAATTTATTTACTACCACAAACATCACTATTTTAATTAAATTAACCAGCAAAGTGTATTAATTATTAATATCTTTAACATTTGTATAAATGAATGGTGCTTTCCCATTGTATTAGATATAGTTAATGTGATATAACTTGGTTAACTCCGCTGCTATGGGCATCCTTTTCTGGGTATGTTACAAGGTTTTACTGAGTTCATTCAAAGTCTAAACTACTTTCATATCAGGGTGTATGTATAAACTTGGCATTAACACATAACTAACTATCCAAGTTTTAATATTTGTTTCAAAGTTTTTACTTTTATAAGGCAATGTTAAAAGAAAAAAATCCTCAATTTTTCTCTCTCATGAGAATTGTTACATATACTCTTTAGGTATCACCTCTTCTATAATTTAACACCTCTTTGAGAAGTACAAAATTTAGCCTACATTACGCATTGTAAATTCATCATCACTGGGATGAAACATAACTTTTATAGCCTGCAGTCTTGTTTGGTTAAATACCACTTGCCATTGTTCACTTGTCTCTCATCCTCTCTTTCAGAAAGTGCTAATAGTTCTCTTTGACATTCAATACTATATTATTTACAACCAAGAAAAAGCCTAAGTTTTAATCTGTCAAATGATGTATTACATTATATTGTTTGCTGTACAGACAATGGTCTGTTTTGATTCCAGTTCAAACTTTATTCCCATGGAAATGCATCAATAAGTTTATCTGAATTTTTAATATCTCTTGTCATTTAGTTAGAAAGCCAGAAAAACTGATAGTTATAAGTCTGCTTTTTTTCATGTGTATTTTTTTATTTATTATTATAAAAGTAGCTAAAATATAAAAATTAGAAACTTATTAGATTAGGTAAAATGAAGAAAAAATAATAAATATTCATAAGAAATGCTCATAAATAACTTGTAAATAAGCTGTGTGTTACTTTACTTAATTTGATCGGGTAACATGAGCTACACATTTGGCAAGTGGTTTACAACTTGTATGGTGTAAATGTTAGACACTATTCAAAGAGCAATAAAACAATTCATTTAATAAGAAAAAGATGTATACCCTTGCTAGTTTTAAACTGTTTATGATAAACAATTGCATTTTTGTGTTGCAATATGAACTCATTTTAGAAAGAAAGTAAAGGATAATTTAGATTTATTTTGAATGTTTTTATGATGGTTATGAGGTTAGTTAAGAGTAATGAGTTGGAGTAGAGAAAAGAACAGATAAATTATAAAGTTTTACTGAAAAACAAACTTTGAAATTTAAGAGGTTTCAGAGATTACCCAAGTGACATTTAAATGTTTCAGATGAAGAAAAGTATTTTAAAATTAAAAAAAAAAATTTACACTCAGAGTAGTTGACACTCTGACTGCATATATTCATAGACAAATTTTTAGTGAAATTACTGAAAGTTTGCAAAATTTCACGAGATACACAAAACATGTTAAAAGTTAGAGTACAGAAACTCCGAAGGTTAATTTGAGGTTAAGATTTAGATCAAATTGACCAATCCTGTAGTGACAGTGTTAATACTATAAATATTTATACACTGTATTTTAGCCAAACTCCTTTGATTATTACATTGATATGTTTTTTGTTACGAATAATACATGATGTTCAGCAAAAACAAGATTGTAGATTTATGTGTATAAATGTTAAATGCTTAGTGATAAAAAACAACTTAGAGAAAAAAATCCAGGAGGTAGCTTTTATTATTTCAATATCATTGATAACGAGAAACCCACTTGAAAGAAAAATGTATCTCAGTACATCTAATGTTGATATTATCACTTTTATTGATAAGGATAGAACAATGTTTCAACCTTCCTGGGTCATCTTCAGGTTAACCTGATTTAGATACATATTATATATCACATGGAAAATGGAGTGTAATGGTGGAATATGTAGGAGTTGTGGAATAAAAGTTAAGTTTAATAAACCGATAGTAAGAATATAAGAAGATACCAAAATTACTTTTCTGGAAATTTTGCAATTGCTTATAAGTGTATTGTTCCATGAAAATTTGTTTATGGTAAAAATTCCATGACTTAGTGCAATTTTCAAATTTAATTTTTTACAAGCAATTTACATAGAAAAAAAGGTGAATGAAAATTACTTTTTACATCTAGATCGAAGAGTCAGTGATTAATACATATATAGTTACATTTATATAAAATATTGTTTCCATGTACATGCAGTTTTAACATTAAGATAAATTTTGGATTTTATGTATTACTAACTTAATACAGAATAGTGTAATTTCTAACAAATTTGCTTTGAATACCTGTTTACTATCACACTGACATGTGAGTAATCTATCAGAGTGACTTCTGAATTTAAGAACAATCAAACATGAAATGATATTAAGTTGGCAAAACTTCACAAGTTATATACACAACTGAAAATTATAACTTTTTTGCTGGATTCTCATGCATAAAATGGTTTAAGTTGTTCAATTTAAATTTTAATTAAGTGCATAATGCTTAGAAGTTATCTGTACCATTTTAACCACAGTATTTCGGAATAATTGTATAGGAGCCACCAAAATAATGTTAAGCAATAAATAAATTGAAATATATTTATCAAAAAATGGGGAAAAAAATCTCAGTATAGATGTTAACAAGGGTTTTTTCATTGCTGCTTGTTATGCAAATATTGTCATGAGGCATAATTACAAATGTTTAAATCTTGAGTAAAATCACAAATAGTAAAAAGTATACATGTTACACTGGAAAGTACTCATTTTGACAAACAAATTTTTGACATATGCAGAATTATTTAATAACGATAATTTATGTATGTTTGCAATACTGTTACTTTAATTGCATTTATTCCTGTAGTGAAAAGAACAAATGTTAATTTTAAGAGACTCTTGATTTTTGATGTGAAGAGTTGTTCTTTTCGTTGATGCTTGTTAAGACTGTGTATGTGAAAAAGCATGAGAAGCCAATGTGATAGTGTTTTTAATTGTACTTTGCAATCTAGTAAATTTCTTATTAATCAACTGTTGAAAGTTATATTAAATTATTATTTAAGATCCAAAACATTTAGTGTATAAGAGCCAGGTTACTGCATTGTATAAAGTGTTACTCTACCAAAACTTTGTAAATGGGTATATTCTGATGGATGAACCAGTCAACAAGCTGTCACATTAATTCTATTATGAAACACATTTTTAACTGAAGATTATAAGGGTAGTGCTTTTTATGTAACAATTTTAGTGTGGTATTTGGTTGGGATTAAGACTTGAAAAATGAAAACCATACAGAGCTAGACATGGCTATATGCATTTGAATATACTAAATGTTGAGATTTTTTTTAGAGTGCAATTTTGAAAATTGTTGAAAAATTCCAGGAGGTCTGTAAAATATTTTGTAAAACGTACACTTAGCTTCTGTAGTTTAAAAAAAAAAAATAAAAAAAAATTTCCTTTTAAATAACATTTGATCATTATTATAAAATATGAAAAGGTAAAATAATTTATTGAAAATAAAATTATGCACTCTACTTAAGAATAGCAGCATACAAACCCAAAAAGTCGTTAGTTATAAAATATTAACAGTTGATAGGTTGAAACAATGTTTTAAGTGTTTGCATTATGTGACAGTGTTAACTGAGCAAATAACGTATATAAGCTTTAAAATTGTTCAAGTTAGAGATAATTACTGAATTATCTAATTATAAATTTCCCAGATATATTGTTTTTGTACAAATTTTAAAAGTTTATAGCTAAGCAGAGAGTTCAACCCTCTCATGTTCTTCCCAACTATTCAATTACGATTTTATGAATCAGTGTCATTAGGTTTGGTATCAAATTGTAGATTATAATTTAAATTTTAATATTACACATGAATTAATTTCTTAGTTGAAAAGTAAATTTAAAAGATTTATTTGTTTTTGTATATCACAGTATATGTTGAATGTAAAACTGGTTTAAATTAGATGTTTTTCATGTCCATATATGGTAATTTCTTTTGAATTAAGAACTGCAAAATATCTATGTTGATAAGTTAGAATATAAAATGACAACATCCTATCTTTCCTATTTTTTGAAATATCACTTGTACTGAATTAAACAATGGCCCCATTCACTTCTTTCCATTTTTGGAAATGCTCCCTTCTGTTTATGATGTGTCAATAACCAACTGAAAACTCAGTGTCCTACTGTTGACTTACTCTGCCTTTTTGAAGTATTATGGCATCAACTCATTCTTTTGTAACAAGATTTCAAAGAGGAAAGTTGAGTCTTTTGTCTGCTCAAATTTTTTTTTTTAACCTAAATACAGATTAACTCCTAATATTGATAAATTATAGTGGAATTCTAGGGTATTGATATAATACATACACACACACACACACACACACACTTAAAACAAAACAAAGTTTTTTACAACCTTCATGAGTGAAATTTTAAAAGGTTGAGCAACCACCTAAAGCAGGAAATGAATACAAAGGTTGTTGTAACTATAAGTGTTTACTAAATTTCTTTATTTATTATTCTGTCTTTTAAGAAAATTAAGTTTAAAATCATATGTAAATAGTAATAGTGTATATACGTGTATAATGTATCATAACTGAAAGGTGGCTATTTTACAAAATACTAGCCCATTATAACAAAGTGACAGGTCACTTTGTAAATGTCAATTTTATATTCTTTAATACTGTAAAGTAAGTGTATGTGCTACATCATTGCAACTTTTGTAGTGTTAACTAGGCACAGTTGTAAAGGTCAGTAAAATAAATACATATAAATGTACAATATTAGAAACTTTAAGTTATTTAGACTAAACATTTGTCTTCATGTCATAATTTGTGGTCATTTTAGAACAAAAAAGCAACTTGTATTTATTTCCTAATATTTTATGGTGATTACAAGGCTAATCAAATTAATTAAAACCCTATATACAGTTAAGATAGAGATTAACAATAGATGAAATATAAAATTTGACTGACAAAAACTTAATGTACATACAAGGTTGTAAAAAATTATACAAATGGTATTTGAGGTTTTTGGAACAATGAATTGTTTCTTTAATTATAACATTAAAATGACTTTGTACTTGGACTAGTAACAAAATAACCTTTATATTCAAACAAATCTGATATCTTTTCTGCAAAAAAGGCTTGTAAGTTTTGTGAAGGTGCACATACTCTATAATGCAATAACAGTTATAGTATAAATACTTGTGTGAAAGTGTATATGAACCCATATTTTATACTAAGCCCATTACAAAAGGGTTCAAGGTAATCTTTCTAAACACAGTCATGCCAACCTTAAGTTCAGAAAACTTGAATTTAATCAAAAAATAATTATGGGAAATCATGATGGTAAGATTTTAATTAATTGTACAATTTTAATAATCGAGAATAGTAATAATCAAAATCCTAATTTAAATTAATTGATTATTTTTTGCAATTTGTAACACTAATTGATGAAGTTAAATTTATAAAAAATAATCATATTTTAATTGCTGATAGTTGGAATATTTAAAACAGTAAATGCTGATTCAGGTTAATTAATTTTATGTGAAACTAATCTAAGTAATTGAGTTAACTGCTCACTGTGACTAATTAGTATTCCATGTCATATAAAAGTACTCTTGTTTTCAAATTTTCCAACAAATTACATTAGCACAAAAGATAATGCATCAAAGAGCTTACTTAAGACATTGTTAACTAAATGATGAACTAAAAATGGAAGTGTCCTTATTTTGGCTATTTAAGAGTTTCAAGCCTCATAAAAAATTATATTTTTATGTGTTTTCTAAAGGTGTATGTGTGCTACCTAACCATTATTTGAGTCATGTGCAGTTTTACAGTATATATACTGAATATGATAGTAGATAAGGTCAGTTTGATTTTTTTTAAATATTATGAGAGGGTCATTTGGCATATCCCTCAGTGTGGATTCCTGTACATGATGAGGGGAGCTCCCAGGGAAGATTCTGTTCTTTCAGTTTATCTCCTCTGGGATCTAAATATCCACTCACATGCTTGCCAGGAGAGGATGAAGGAGAGGAGAGGATCCTGGTGGTTGAGGGGTCCAACCCAAACACACCACTTTGGCCTTGAATTCCTCTAGGTGGGGCGGCCTTGGAGTTGCCATACCTTGGATTAGTCAGTTGTTTCACTTGAGCTAGGGTCAGCAAAGTACCAATGTTGGATGTTCTCAACAGGTATTGTAGAATTTGTATCTGATGCTGATGTTTGGGTACAATACTCATGAAACCCTGGTATTGCACTGTCCTTGTTTGGTAATGTAGTGCATCCCCTTGTAGGGCTCCACAGTGGTTGGGGTCAGTGAGCACCAAAATATCCCATTTTTTATTATGGATCCTCCAAATAAAAACTTAAATAACATAGTGAAAAACAGTCCATAGGTCTATGGACTATGTCTAAATTCTGAGCAGCAATCTTCAACATCTGTAGCACCTGTTATACCTCATTTTCATATCCTACATTCTTTCAGACAAACCTTAAGGGCAAATGTCTCTCTTTTTCAATAAGAAGGGACTAGAAGAAGGACTTGCTGGCTCTCCAAAGTCAGTAAAGAAGCTTCAATCTGGTGACATATTGGTGGAAACATTCACATCTCAACACAGAGAACTCCTCTTGCATTCAAAGGCATATGAGGGTATACCTATTGAGGTTAAACCTTATGCTACTTTGAATTCATCATGAGGAGTTATTGTTGAGAGGCATTTGAAAACATCCCTGAGTCAGAGATTCTCATTTGTTTCTCCACACAAGGAGTTTCTGCATTGAGGCACATTTCCACTCGCAAAGATGGAATTCCTATGCTGACCAGTATCCTCATTCTGGCATTTACATCACCTAGTCCACCTGTCACCATCACAGCAAGTTATCTCGATTGCAGGTATGGCCATATTTTCCAAACCCTCTCGGATGTTTCCAGTGTCAACAGCTCGGTCACTCAAAGATGTCATGTCATGGTTCCTTGATGTGTGCTCATTGCGGTGGCTAGGACCATGAGGTCTGTGAGTGTGAAATGGACTCTCATTGCATCAATTGCAATGGCTCTTGTTCATCCTATTTTCATTCTTGCCCTAATTGGTTGGAAGAAAAAGAGGTACAGTGTTTAAAAACTATTCAAAACATTACTTACCCTGAGACTCGAAAGTTGCTGTTCACCACTTCGTATCACACGTATGCTGCTGCACTTCATTCCACTACTACAGTGAGAGTGCAGAAGAATATCTCTGTACCTCCAAATGAAAACTCTTTTGACCTCCACAGTGAAAAAAGTTGATACAACTTCAGTACCAATCTCTGTCCCTAACTTTTTTTCCAGCAAATCCTAAGTTCCACTTTCTTTGGTTTTGGGTACAGGCATTTCTTTGGGTACAACTTTTCCCACCCCAAGATGCAAAATGATCATTTTTTCACATCCTCATTCACTGGAATTCTCTTCCAACGGTAAAGATCTGCCCCATCGACCCAGGGCAGGATCCATGAAGTTCAATAGACCTCCCTCGTCAAACATACGGTATACTGAGAGGCAGCTGCAGGCTGCCCTCAGTTGTTTACTGAAGTGGACCACAGCAAACAGCTTTAACTTCTCTCTCTCTAAAACCATTTGCATGCACTTTTGCCACCAGCAGAGTATTTACCCTGATCCTGAACTCTGTATCAGTGAAGTTGTGCTGCCTGTGGTCCCTAAGACAAAGTTCTCAGGGCTTATCTTTGATTGTAAGCTGACATTTATACCAGACATCAAGTAGCTATGGGTGAAATGTACAAGAGCTCTAAACATCTTCCATGTCCTCTTTTCCACCACATGGGGAGCAGATTGATGTTTTATGCTAAAGATATATTGTGCTCTTAGTTGATCGAAACTCTACTTTGAATCTTTGGTCTATGGCTTTGCCAGGACCTTGGCCTTAAAGATGCTGGATCTCATTCATCATCAAGGACTTTGGTTTTGCACAGGGGCTTTCCACACTTCTCCATTTCAGAGCTTATACATAGTCTCATGAACATTCTTTACACCTCCGCCATTTGCAACTGTCTTTACTATATGCTTCGAAACTTTGTTCCTTACCAAGCATCCCACCTAGGGTTGTGTTTTTTTTTTCTCAGTGGGCCATAACTTTTCAGAAAAGGCAATCTGCCATTGCTCCTTTTGGCCTTTGTATGCAGATGCAGTTGGAAAATTGGATCTGTTCTTGGATAATATTGCTGTATCTGTTGGTCAGTTCATCCCACCTGTAAAAAACAGTCTACAAATGTGACCTATCTTAAAGTCATATCAGAAAAGCAGACGCACCCAATTGGAAATACTATCTGTTATTTGCTGAATATTTTTCGATTCATCCTTCCATTCCTATTTATAAACAGGGTCCGAAATATGGTGACTGTGTGTGCTCTGCTGTGGTTTGGTGGTTGTGTGCAGAATCCTCTCTACAGCTTCTGTGTTTACTGCTGAACTGTATGCCATTTCTTTTGCTGTGGATCACATAGGAGCTAAGTAGCACTCAAACTGCACTATTTATACTGACTCAGTTATTTCTCCACTGGCCCTGGAATTGCTTCACATTAATATGCACCCTATTCATACTGATATTCAAAATTAACTGGCCAATTTCTCTTTAACTTCTACTTCTATCCAGTTTTTCTGGACACCGGGCCACATTGGTATTCACAGAAATGAGTTTGCCAACACAACAGCTAAATTTGTCTGCACTGGCACTATCACCACTGTACCTGTTCCATACATGGACTATGGTACTGTACTCGAGGTTTGGCTCCATGCCAGCTAGCAGTGATCAATGTGAAAACAAGGTTTTTCAAATAAAACCCTATATTGGACTTTGGCCATCTTGTTTCCATAAGGATCAGAAAGAGGAATTTGATCTATCTAGACCATGCATTGGTAACAATTTTTAAACTCATTATTTTCTTTTATCTGTGACTGATGCACCAATGTTTAGTCTGTGTAACACTCAGTTAATTATAAGCCACATGTTAATTTTTCTTGCTGTTGTTATGACTCTCAGTGATGGCACCATTTTAAACATGTTCTGTTTCAAGGCTTGATCATAATGTTAGTGTTATTGGTGATGGTGGCACTGTCCACCTTGGAAATGTTTTTAGTTTTTTCAAAGGGCATTAATCTCTTTAATGCCATTGAAGTTTTTTAATTTATACATTAGACTCTTTAAAGTGATTCCCTTTAAGAATCAAGGTTCATCTAGTTTGATTTGAAATTAGAAAATGGTCATAACATCAAATAACTCGAAACAAGGACTGGAAAGGCCAACTTCAGGTGACTGACGCTGCTGTGTGAAATACCCGTCAGTCTTCCTGGCAAGTTATTAAAATTTTGCTACAAGTCTTTTAAAACTTTTATTACTTTATTTTTGAAAATGGTCATAACGTCAAATAACTTTAAACCATGTCTGGAACGGCCAACTTCATGTTACTGACAGTGGTTTTTGAACTTACCTGTTAGTCTTCCTGGCAAGTTAATGATAATTACAGTTATGCTACAGAAAGTCTTTTACAACTTGCATTACTGTAGTTTTTCCCTTATTGCTGTAGACTTGATGTAAACATTGGTTTTAATGCAATATATGTTTTTTAATCTTTGTTTTGTTTTACCTTTATTTCCATTTATGAATTTTACTAAATTTACTTTAATGTTAATTTTTTACCGGATGTTTGGGTCTGATAGCATAGCTGTTTTGTGCCGTGAAGCATCAAACCAACCAACCATTTAGGATAAGTAGCATGATCGTTTTGACTTTGTTATTTTAATATAACACCAGATAGACAGCAGCTTCTTAGGCTTACTGTGTTTACTAAATGGATTTGCAGAAATGACATTGTTATCGTAATTAGAAACTGATCTGGACTTTGTAATAGCTACATTTTTCAAATGCTCCATGGACTCAGAAACAGGCTGTGATTTATAATTTGTCTTTATAGAATAACTTTCTGTGAGTTACATATCCTTATACCACTTATTTATATGTGGTTGTTATCTTCTCTAATGATTGCTTATTAGTTTTATCATTGTAAATTGCCAAAACAACCACATAAATTGTCAAGAACACCCTGACTGACAAATTCACCAAGCTCAATGAAACAATCATCCAGTGTACCAAGTTATTAAAATGACATTACCTACAAAGTCACCTTACATTGTCAAACAAGTATTGCATAGCTACCAAGACACTTGATGAGTGTAAAAAAAATTGTTTACTTAAAATCAGAACACTAAACAAAGTAATTGTATAAATATCTTTGGCTATGAATATTTTCAGATATGTGAGCATATATGCATAGTATTCATCTTACATAATGGTCATTTATTTCATTGGATTCAATATATATACCTTTTTTCTTGTTTGTATGTATTTTCACCTGATTTAAAGTCAGATATGCATAATAGTGAACACTGACTCATACTTTTAATGTGATAAGAAATAATGTATTAGTTGTACATTAATATAACCTGGAGCACAAGAACACATATATATATTTGTACAAAATATGGAATTGCTGCAATACGTTTCGTATTCGGGGTAAAAATAACTGAAGTATTATGGGAAGTACCATTTATTTTTGTTTTCTCTTCCCTTAAGTAATTGTTTTATGTATTCATGGTGTTTTTTTTTATAAAGCCTAAAATGAAATTTTATTAATAAAACAACTATAATCTATTGAGGTCCTATCAATATGAAATATATTTTACTTGTATATTCTGTTTTTTTACTAAAGTGTTTTAAGTATTATGTAATTAGTCATCTCTGTGAAATGCAGTTGACTAGAAAGTTAAAACTGATAAAATTTTCTTATCTATAGCTTGTATATAGTAGATATTTTTTTTATCTTAAAAGTTACTTAGATATGGCATTTAGTGTGATTTAATGAGTAAAGTGTTTACTTTCACAGAGTATTGAAAACAATTGGCGGTGTGGTCGACATAATCTACAAAGGATTAACTGTCGTAGTGAAAACAGCAAAGGGGTATATTGCTTACAGTATGATGATGAAAAAATTGTTAGTGGACTAAGAGATAACACAATAAAGATATGGGACCGTACTTCCCTTCATTGTCTGAAAGTGAGTGTTTAATTTTATTGTTTACTATTTTAAAAAACATTTAAACACTGTAAACTGTTGAAGGGAATATTTGAACCATAAATTGTATTGTTTACTACTCTAAAACCTATTTAAACTCTAAACTGTTGAAAGGAATATTTGAAGTATGAACAAAAGTTACTTTTGTTTGAAAAAACATAACCTTTCTCGGATTTTATTCTATTAGTTTTCAAACATTTTCAAGTTGGAGAAACTGAATAAAAGGATTGTTTTTATTCTGTAAAAGATTTGCATGGAATGATGGTTACTGTATCATTGTTGTAGGTTCTGACAGGACACACAGGATCTGTTCTGTGTCTTCAGTATGATGACAAAGTTATTATTAGTGGGTCCAGTGATGCCACAGTTAGGCAAGTATTATTCTGTATTATCTTTTTAACTAACCAAATAGTGACTATACTCTATTCATGCTTTTCTTGGAAGGTGATAATTTAAAACATTCAACATGATTGCATAAATTATATTTTTCTCCAGAAGTATTGCATTTCTTTCATTCTTACTCTTGTATGACATAAACCTGATTTTACCTTAGTGTATATAGACTGTCATACACAAAAAGAAATAAACAGTTGAGTATATCATTATTTGTACATTTCTACACTTGTAACCAGCTTATTTTTGTACATTAATAACTTAATCTGTATTGATTCATTGATTCAGTGTGGCTAATTTAGTTGTTGTTTGAAGACTTGTGTTACTTTTATAAATTGCAATAAAAAAGATGGCATAAGGATAAAAAGTGAAATATAGGTGTATCATAGACTCATTAAAGTTTGTATGCAAATATAACTAAGGTACTGAATAGGCATAATACAAATATGTATGATAAAAAATCAACACTGAAAGAAAGTTTTAATGTAGAAAATGTTTGCCACTCACTTTTGTTTGTTTTTCTACTCAAGTCCAAAAACAAGACAAGAAACCATCACTATTATACCAAACCAGAAAGTGACCAATCCATCAAATTAATGATGACAAGTTCATCATGTTACTTTGAAGATGACCTAAGAAACTCAAAAAGATAATTCTGTATTTTATTTTAAAGTGTTAATACTCATACCAATCATCTTTAAAATACAATCCACCAAATTACTTATTTTTCTTGCTTCAGTTGAAATAAATCTAGAACTACTTTATTACTAATGTTAATTTAAACTTAAATCCACTCTTACATGTTTTTGGACAGTGTTTGATATCATGAGTTAGTTATAATTAGTAGTAATTAAGTAAAATAGAAAATCCTAATTCTTATGTAAGAAATGTTATTTTCCCTTGAAGTTAGTTTTCTTCCCAAAATTTGATGTTCATGTGTTTTGCTACAGTGTCTCTAAATTCTAAACACATAACATTGCTATTGTTATATCTCATTCCAAAAAAACAAAAACTTGTGGATGAAATTTGGCAAGAGTTTTCCTAAAAGCATGCAGTTTCAAAAACTAAAATGCGTAGTTTAGATACTTGTTATTTAATGTAATTATTGGCACTCAGGCTCTGAATAACTTACCTAGAAGATGACTTTTGTATGTTCACATTTTATTTGCATAATCTGTAGAATCTTGTAAATGAATATCAAAAGTTTTTGAAGTAAGTGTTTATATCTTATTTTTTGTTTTCTCTACTGTACCTCTTATCATCAACACACACTGCAATGAAATAATTAAATGTAAGAAATGGAAATATGTACGTATCTTTTAGTTCTCATAGAAATCTCTTGAAACTTGATTTTTTTAGTATATTTAATTTCACCTCTTTATTTTTTGTTTATAGTTTATTGTAGTATTCCTTTTCAGTTCTTTGTCTTTTATTATTTATGCTGATACATCAACTGATGTCTGTAGGTTTTTATTATACTGTGATCCCCATGCAGAGACTTGTTTCACCAACACTTTGCACATGTGAATTAGACCATCTTCTTTATACATTTACTTTCACTTGCACAATCTAGGCAACAACTAGTTAAACTTTCAAGAAATCATTAAACTTTTCAAATATGATTTTTTAAATGCAAATAATACATAATTAACTAAGATGTAAAAGTAATTTTTAAATAAATTTAACTGTCTTTCTAACTATAGCATATTTAGGTAAGAAACCACTGTAAGTGCAATAGTTGATCAAACAGACAATACTAACAGCAGTTGATCAAGGGGGAAAACTGTATACCAATTTTAAATTAACCATACGTAGAGTACAGTGTAAACTGAACTCTTTTTTAGCTGCTATTTACACTTGTATCAGCTAATTACATATGTTGTATAACTCATGTTATATTGTAGAAGATGGATGTGGAAACTGTCAAGGGTTGTAAAATTGATTTCTCTTTCCTAGTGAATATGTCTGTAGAGCTTTGAAATTCACATAACAATAGTTGAAGCATATGTACATTAGTGTCTAAACACGTCTACACATCAGTGTCTTATGTAGCTAAGAATAAACCACTGCTAAATTTGAGATTCATCATAGCATGAGAATCATATGACACAAACTCTGCAGTTTAAGCTTTTTAAGTTTCTTTTGAAACAAAAGAAGTATAACATTATATAACATATAATATAGAAATTAAAATGAAAACTTAAAATATAATGTTAGTTTCATTAACATTTATTGATAGCAAAGTGGCTTAATTAAAGTTTGAATGTAACACAGTATGACATGCAGAAAGGAATCTAAAAATGGTGCAGGAGCTATAGAGTTAAAAGGTGCAGAGTGAAACAAGAATTACCAGCCAATAATAAATTAACAGGAAGTAATTGGAAAATGTAGAATACCCAGTGTTTTATGTATTAGGTGTCTTTAGGGAGTCAACCTCTGTATTAGTAAAAAACAAACAAATTAATACACTTAATGTTAAGTATTATTACACACACATTTATAGAATACAGTAACTTTAGTAAGGTGAAATAGCATAACAAAACCATTTTGTAAATATAAAATGATTTGGGTGTGGCATGTTAAAATTTAATGGTAGAATTTAAAATAAGTCCTTACTGTAGTTGGAAATTGTATATTTGTAACTGTTGATTTGAAGTTTGATTATTGGTTATCACAGTCCTGTCAGGGTAAGCTTCAGTATGATGTAGCTAAAAACTTATGACTTGCATACAAGGAAAACAAAGTTGAATTGAAACATTTATTTGTTGATTATTACAGACTCTCACTATGAGGACAGTCTAATTGATGGACCTTATAACCATTTTGCATTTTATAGTATAACATTAAATTTTAAGATTGAAATCCATGTAGAAATGATCTGTGCATGTTGTATTGTTCCTGTATTCTTGTTTTCATTCTTTTTGGCACTACCATTTCTACATTATTTTACATTTACAAAATATTTATTACTCCTTGCTGAAGCTACAGGATTAAGTAAAATTCACACACATATACACACCAATTGTTATCTATATACAAAAGCAAACATTAAATATTTTTCAAATTCTTTATCAAGAGTATTTATTGCTGGTAATTATTACTAAAAAATGTATTTTTTTATTTATTCTTTTTAGGGTATGGGATGTGAATACTGTGGAAATGGTGAATACATTAATTCATCATTGTGAAGCTGTTCTGCACTTAAGGTTTAATAATGGTATGATGGTGACGTGTTCTAAGGTTAGTGTTTGCTTTAAAATTAAACTGTTCAAAAATAACCTGTAACTATTCATGTGAAAATTGTCTTCAACTTTACACTTGATCCATCACATATTTAACCATACTGTGACTGGTATGTCGAGTGCACAACTGTAAGTTGTTTTATTACTTCAACTTTTTGTTGTTATCATTTTTATCTTATCATATCATTTGGTCTATAGAGCTACTAAAAATAATTTGATAAAAGAGGTTGAGATTCTGCTATGTCTATTTCATTACAGAGTAAGTAAAATCTTGTTTCAGTAACTTAAGGTTTAATGATATATTATATACCATGATCTCTTTTGGGTTGTGAACAGAAGATACTATTACAGTTTCCAACACTTGGGAATAAACCATAGATCTATGAGTTGGGTTATAATTTCTTTTGGTGTTCGATGTTTCATTTCTGATTGTTTTTGCATTAACTTGTATCTAATCAAAAACACTTCAGATGTGAAACAAAATTCAACTGAAAAGGATTGAGAGTGCAACTTGAAGGAATGAAATCAAAATTGGTGGCTAAACATATAGTTTTAATAAGTATTTTACAGTAAACATTAATTAGTTTGCCATGCCATGTTTTTTATCCAGTTTGTGGCATGATGATGGGTAAAATGAAATACATGACCTAATTAGCTAATAAATGAGTATTTACTGTAAAATACTGTTAGTACTATAAGTGTAGCTACTTGTTTAGCCAACACTCTTAATTTCATTTCTTTAAGTCTTACACCCAATCTTTTTGTAACCACACTTTTTTTTCACACTCAAGGTGTTTTTGATCATATATCATGTCTTTTTGTTAATATAACCAACTGACCACAACAAGTAAGAAATAGACACTCAATAGTAACTACATTAGCTCTAGAATAGCAATTGTCCTGTACAGAACCTACCAGATTCTTTAAGATTTATGGTGCTGATTTTCCTATGTAAAACAATATTAATAACTTTCTTTATAGTAATGCCATGGAAATCTAGGCTTACAGTTTCTTGTCATCACCCACATGCACTCAGTATAGCTGTATCAAGTATGATTATTTACGCTAATTCCTTAAGCTTACATAATATAATGCTCTCTATTCAGGAGAATTTCATAACATTTAGCAAATATGTGCATAAAAGTTAACAATGAATAATAGCCATTTTCCCACATTGTTCTTTTGAAAATTGCAGCTACAAACTAGTAATCTAGTTTGATGTAACCAATACTTGTGTATCTGCATGTGATTTTATCATGTAGTTTTGCTATTCTAAATCAGCTGTGTTTTATCCAAATACAAAAACTAAAACTGCTCCACGTTTATTTTTAGGTGAATCTGTAGTAAAAATGTCATTGATTGCTCACATGATTTTTTTGCATAGATGTGTACAAAAATTTTCTTGAAATGTGAGTGGTGTTTGTTGAGTAACTTTGCACATAAAGCCTATATTTACACCAAATGAGACTCTTGACTCTGGGTTGAAAAGATCTGTCATTGTACTAAATTTGAAAAATATTACAAAAGTTAAATTTGATTTTCTATTAAATAAAGTTTCTAGACTTTAGATGTGAAGCAAATAAATAGGAATAAAATCAAAATTGAAAGTGTTATATCTTAGGTATTTCCTAATGGCTTGCCTTGAAATTTGGTAAGTGAAGTAAACATTCAGTAGAGCTCATCTACAAAAAAGTGTGATAGCTTGGATTACCACAATCTAAAGTACACAAGATATAAAATAGCTAAACTATCACACCTGTTATTAACACAGTATGTGTCCCATAGCCGGTTGTTTTTGCCACACATCACACATTTGTGTGTCTTGATTTGTTTGAAAGCTACAGGAATATTGTTGTGTGACAAGACAGGTGGTAAGTTTGGTTGGGTATAGTGAGTGTGGTTAGCAACAGTAAACTATTGAGATAACAGAAATAATTTTTAATTTATATTTGTTAAGTCTATTATATTAAAAAAATCATACACAAACAACTTATTTGCTGAAAACTATGTTAAATGGGAATTCATCTTGACCAATAACATTTGTGGACAAAGCCATTATACATTACCTAATGCTTAACAAGGTAATTGGCATTATTTTGAAGGATGAGGCCTTAGGTTAGCAATTAAAGTTTGTTAGTTTTTCACCATGTTTTGTATGATTTGTAACCAAAAACGGTGACTGTTGTAATTCAGAATTAAGAATTAAAATAACTATTAATGTATTCAGTCAAGCTTAAACTAACTAGATTTATAAAATGGACTTTACTGAGATGAGTAATAAAATTATTTCCAAGAAGAAAGGTATAATTCTTAATGTTTTTCAAAAAATTTTGACTAATCAAAAAATAGTAGAGAAACTAAATAAAATTGCGATTATTTTTTTTTTTAACTTGGTGCTGGGTAGTACTAAATTTGTAGTATATTTTGTAGAAATAGGTTTAATGTTAAAGCTGTGAGAAAGGAAAATATTTGTACATTTATGACAGACCTCTAATCCTGAAAGGGTTATTTGTGCACTCTAATAGTTGTTAAAGTTGAACTTTTTTTAGCTGAATACTTGAAGAAATACTAATTGATTGATGTTAAATATTCTTTATTTTGTTTCATCATATATTTATAAATCTAGTGTTTGCACATTAAAATAATCAATTTGTTAGACACTTCATAAAGTGTGAACAGACTTGTAAAATTTATTATACTTAAATAAATTTTACCAGAAGAAAAATTTTGTTTTGTGGATGTATTACATTTTGCATGTCTTTGCATATTCACTAAACTAATTATAGCAGTCTTTGAATATCATTATAATCCTAGGCTGTGTTCCATTGTATTAACAGAAGAAAACAAGATAATTTATTGATTCACTGTTAAACCTTTTCTTCCAGGATCGTTCCATTGCTGTTTGGGATATGGTCTCTCCTACAGAAATCAATCTTAGGAGGGTCTTAGTGGGTCATAGAGCAGCAGTAAATGTTGTAGATTTTGATGAAAAATACATTGTTTCTGCCTCTGGAGACCGTACAATTAAAGTTTGGAACACATCTTCATGTGAATTTGTTCGAACTTTGAATGGTCACAAACGTGGCATTGCTTGTCTCCAATACAGGGATCGTTTAGTTGTTAGTGGCAGTTCAGATAACACCATTAGGTAAAACATTTTGTACATATATGTAAATAAATAAGTTATAAACTCATCTTATGTCTTGGACCTGTAGCTTCAAATGATTATTAAATGAAAAACTTCCATTTTAATATTTGAAGAAAAAAAATGTTTTTAGTATAATGAAATATGTTAAAATGCCTGGTGTATATTTCTTTTTTGTAATGGTATTACTGTTTATTCAGTTTTAAACTACCTTGTTCACCATCAATTGCATGACAATTTTTTTCAATGTATTTAGACCCCCAGTTGATCAACAGTAAGCTTGCATACTTACAAAAGGAAAATGTGGTATTCAGTTTCTCATGGTGTATAGTGTGTAGTTAATCTATTATTTTTTTTTTTTGCCTAAATTAAAGAAATGGCTTACTTTAACCATAAATATAATGGTTAAATAAATGTGATCTACATACTATAGCTCTGAATATAATTAGTGTATGCTCATGAAATTTGGTAATCTTTTAGTGAAAACAAGTCTATTGTACAGAAAAAAAACCAATTTTTTTAATAATGTTCCTTTTACTTATTGTTTGTGAATTTCCTTAGCTTTTGTTAAGTTACTTTGTTTAAAGGGTGATTTTCATGTCACTGCTTTGTTTCATCTAAGTTTTCATACTTAATTTACGTAACCTATAGAACATTCTAAATAAATAGTAAAGTATTTGTTTCAATAATATTTTATCATTTATGTTGCCTACTCTAACGTTAACTGTTGCAGAATCATTAGTGCAAAGTGAAATGAAATGGTCACAAGTGTGAAGTAAAGCCAGAAATACTTTTTCTCCAGAGTGACTAAAGATTGTAAAAACAGTTATGATTATTCATCCTAAGAGCCTCAGCTTCTAAGTTTTTCACATCTGCCTTCTTTTAGCTTTAATGCTTTACAGTGTACTTTTTAGACCCTCTCATAGTAAGTGAAAACCAATACATCACACTTAATGTAAACAGCTTTGTTACAAACACTGAGTACAAACTCCTAAGAAATTTGTTATTCTTTTTTTTTTTTTTAAGTTTCATTATTTAACTTTGGATTTTGTTTTATATTTAGTTATTTTTGTTGAAAATGTATATAAAAAATAAATGAAAAAATATACATGAAATACAGGAAACTGCATCTGGATATAGATAGGCCTTTTGATCATGACATGGAACACTAGCCCAACTTTGTAATCACTGTGTTAGTTGTCTGAAACATAGTTTATTTAGCTTTCAAATATGCATTTTAGAAAAATAAAGTATATTAACAACTTAAAGTCTCCCCTAAAAGGACAATAATTTATCTGACTTTCTAATTAAGCTATAAATGGCTTACAAAAGTACTGTTATTACTTAGAAGATCAGCTTTGGTCAACAACCATCTAACTACTCTTGAGAACTAATGGCTTTGATTACCAAAATCAAGCAGACAGTAATCAGGAGTTTATGGCTTGGAATCAGTTCTTTCTTAGTTCTAAGCATATGCTTAAGAGAAGAGTGAGTAAATTAGTGGCTTCAAAAACATGAAGTGATGGGAAGGTCTTCTTTGGTGGGCTGGCTAAATTTGTTTTTATTTCAGGAAATCAAGAAAATTGGAGGCTCTGATTTTATATCATAGATTGCCTGTATGTACATTTTGTGTCTTTAATTGGATAAGCATTGTAGAAGTAATAAAATCTTGAGTTAACATTTCACAGCACAGTTATATAGAGTCACAGACAAGAGTGATTATTGAACATTTTTAATATGTAGTTTTGAATCAAGAAATTAAAACTTCAATTAAACTGTCTTGATATGCATTGATAAAGTTGTTTGATTAAGTTTTGATTGTAACTAAAAACATTATACGTGTAATTTGACCCATCCATATCCATATAGGTTTTTTGTGCTTTAGCATTCTTACTTCTATATTGTTTAAGTAAAATTTATAACATTAACTATACATTTAAATCATTTAAGATTGGGATAATAATTTGATTTGTTTGCCACCAATTGAAAGGAATTAAGTGGAAATTAATGGATCTTTGTTTTCATTTATTATTGTACAAAAGTACTGTGGAAACTTGAAAATTTTAGTAAGTTTAATATCACAAGAAAAAGGCCTAAATAAATCTTCTTTGGGGTAGAGAGTCAACAATTTTATCATTGTTTGTATTTTAAATAGTTTGCTGTAAAGATTAAGTTAATTTGACTTTTTTTATTTATCTGTGGCAGACTTTGGGACATAGAGTGTGGAGCTTGTTTGAGAATTTTAGAAGGCCATGAGGAAT
Source organism: Carcinoscorpius rotundicauda (assembly GCA_011833715.1). Lineage (NCBI taxonomy): Eukaryota > Metazoa > Arthropoda > Merostomata > Xiphosura > Limulidae > Carcinoscorpius > Carcinoscorpius rotundicauda. The sequence continues at coordinate 37,076,533 of CM022393.1, forward strand.
TAGTTCGATGCATTCGATTTGATAATAGAAGAATTGTTAGTGGTGCTTATGATGGGTAAGAACTAACATATCTATGCATTTTCCAGTTTTATTGTATTTAAAACAATAATTTTTAGAATAGTAAATAGCCTGGTGTAGAGCATAAAAGAAAGAACAGTGATGTAAAATTATGATTTCTTGTCATACAACATTAACTAACAAAATGTGGATTCATTACTTAGTAATTTTACCATTAATGAAGAAAGAATACAACACATTTCAGAATATAAATAATTAAAAGATTTGGTTTATGAACATGAGTGAGAACTTGCAAACTAACAGTAGGTTGTGATTGTACTGAAAATATGTAGAAGAATTTCATAAGTCTCACAATAATTGAGTCTCTTGGTAAAAACAAAGTAAAATAAAAGTATTTTTCAATACTTCTGAAGTGTTTATATTAGTTTTTTTATTCATGCAAATTTTTCGAAAATATTTTATTACTAATTTTATTTAGAGTGGTCTAGGCTTCTTAAGGGGTAAATCATTGGGTTTCACTCAACTATTCCATTGTGGCATCTTTGTTTCCCATTAAGGATGGTGTGGTCTAAATTCCCATATTTTGAAATTTTGGATGTCCTTGCATGAGACTACCCTTACCACCCTTCTAGTTTGCTATGCTCTATGGGTGATGCTTGTGCTAGCAAGTTCACTGTCTCATGACAGAATAGATGTTGCATAACAAGGTTTGTATTGTCCATTATTTTGAAACTCTTAGTGACAAGTTGGGTTCTTACTGGATCACCACCTACTGGCAGTTTAATCCTCCATTACTTCATCTTTGGGCCTTGACAATAGTTGCTTTCCATCTGGACAGAATAGGATTACCACTTTCACTTTCAATCCTCTTTCCTTTTCATATGCTACCCAGCGTATGAAATATGGGTTGATCCAACCCATTGTCAGATCCTGTTTATCACACCAAGTCAGAGATGACACCCAGATTTCTGCTTCTGCAGTCTTTTCTGGTGCATCCAACTATTCCACTTCTTTTTTAGGCTCTCTCTGTGGAGGGAGTCATGATCAGATAAGGTACACCCAACTATCCAAAAGCTCGTGCTTCTGGCATAGAGATAACACTGTCTTTCACATGGCATTGAAGTTTAATTTCTAAGTCTGAAAGACACTCTTCTCAAAGGTGATGTGCATATCACCAGTATTATATTGTGTTGTCAAGCATAACTTGTTTTTTGACTTGGCTTCTATCAGAGCCAACTTCCACAATCAATGTGAATTCCAGTGATTTTATCTGAATACCTGTTCCTTTTCTTAGGGCTCACCTACACATGAATTCCTCCCCATCAGATTCTACTAATAGAGATAGAGAATCCTTACCACACCCAGTTTTAAGTTGCTGGGGTGGTGGACAAAAGCTTTTTCTCCAGAGTGTTAGAGTGAATTCCTTCACTTTTGGAGAAAAGGGTAAAGTTGAAGGCTCTTCTACCAGAATTTTTGAATGTTTTTCCCAAATGTTGGTAGCAGTGGTACCAGTGTACAAGGGAGCCTACATGTAATACTGGTTTAGATTTGATGCTCAACTATCTGGTTGAGGTGAGCATAGTCTTTCTTTTTAATCAATATCATTTCAATATATTTTTCATGGAAGGAGGTCCACTATTTTCTTATAATTCTGAACATGGAGTCTTTTCATCTTTAGTACTTTGATGAGCACATTTGTTTTATGTCTTCTCCGTAATTCTGAGGGAAAGAGGAAGGCTTCTTACTCATTCAATTTGTGAGTGAGAATGAATGTTCATCATTCCATGTTGAATGAGTTCTGTTTCTTTGACTTAATAAGGCATACACACTCCCATCATTCCTAGCCTGTGGTATTGCCTTTTGGGCTTTCTGAGGTTGAGGAGATTGTTTGCCTGCTGAGTTGCTTACCTTTCATCATGATTCTGGTGGTTTGGAATGCATCAATCTATGGCTACAGATTGGGGTCCAGTTGAAAGTATATCTATGTATAACATTGCATTACAGTTTCCCTTGCCACCAATGTTGGGATATAGGGACCAAAACTCCTTAATTTTGGCTCCAAGCAGCAGAACCTTTACTATCTGGTTGGAACTGGCATAAAGTGATGATTACTCATGTACAGTTCCACTACATTCAGGTCAAGCGTTCTGGATGTAGTGCCATTCCTTATTTGGGTACTATTTTTATTTTGATGTATCCATAATTTATACAGATGCTTTACATATGGATAATGCCTTCCATTTTCTCAATGTGGAATTCCAGCTATAAATGGCAGTGAAGTGAGTATGTTTTGGAAGTTAACATTTGTCTAAATTAATAATGTATTTCCAATAACATTTACTTCCAATGATAGTCTCTCAGTGTTCCTTCCCAATAAGACTGGGTGTTAGAGAGTGGGGTTGTATCAGTCTCAAAAAAGTGATAAGATTATCTGAATGAGGTGCTTATATATAAAAGAGGGTGCATTGACATAGGTGAAGATAATCATAAGCCAAATATTGCTAAGGGCAATTTTAGTAGGTTATGAAAGACAGAAGTATCTATGAATTATAGATGGGTAAAAAAAGAAACCATGGCAGTCAAGTGAAATCTTTTAAGTGTCAGAAGAGGTAAGTGTTATTGGAAATACATTTTCAATTTAGGAAATTAACTTTCTGTATGTAATTTAAACCTAATATATATATATATACAGACAAGTTAACAAACACATAAATACAAAAAGCTAACAATATTAAGTGCAAAAAGCATTTTATTTACTGTACATAAATTGTTTAATATGTTGAGTAATTTGACAATTTTTCTTATGTATACGTATAAATTCAGAAAGATCAAAGTGTGGGACTTAGCAGCAGCCCTAGATCCAAGGTCACCAGCAGGAACTCTCTGCCTTAGAACATTAGTGGTGAATATTTTTTTTATTCATCTTTTAAGAGTAACATTTTTCAACATACAAAAACACTTATGGTAAATTTATTTTGTTCATTATTCTTTGAATGTATGAGTATCATATTGGAAAATAATTTTATATGTTAAGCATTTTCTTATGACTTTCAGATCAGTGCTCTTTCTAAACAGTATTTTGCTGAACGAATTATTCTCTGAAATATCTTGGAGAATGATTTAGGTGGGGCAAGAAACTCAGATCTTTAACAGATAAATTATGTATCCTAATTCTCACTTTAAATTATTTTTTACATAAGTATCTAAAAATTTATCTGAGTTTAAAGCAAAGCTTTGAGAAATGTTTGTAGATAGTGCTTATAAAAGTTTTATAAAAAGTTAGATTCATTGTTCTTGTGAAAGTAGTTGTCACTGAGGAAATTAAATATGACTGCTTTAAAGTATTAAATTTGCTTTTAAAGAACCCCTTTAACAAAATGAATTAGATAAAATGAAAAAAAGAATTATTTTAAAATGAGATATTAAATAATTGCATTTGAATTTTCATGCTCTATATTGCACCCTTGATACTTCCTTTTTAAGAAGAGTAAAAGAATTTCAGCATTGTAATAGTTATAGTGTCATTTACAGGTTATGTAAATGCATGTAGATCAGCTAACTTTACCCTGAAAATTATGGGGGATTTAGAATGACAGTCAGATAATAATAATAATTAGGCATCATTTCACACACAAAAGCAACTGCAAAAACCAGGCTTGTAATATGCCTCCAACTATTGTTTGGTTTGTAGAGGAGTTTTTTTACTTCTATTTTTGAAAGGAAACATTTGTACAGCAAGGTTATTAAATAATTCAGACTTAAGAAAGAACAACAGAAATAATCATTGTTCTCTTGATAAGTAGAACTTACCTAGTAGAGAACTTATAACAAAAGGACTTAAAAATCAGTCAAGACCAAAGATTTAAATTTGACAAGGCTCTTAATCTGACAACAGTAAGAATGCATTTTAATGAAGCTTGATCTCGCTGAAGCATTGCTGTAGGTTTATTGTTGAAAAGCAGCTATAGTGTGGTTCTTTTGGTAAAATGCATGTTTAACAAAAACTGTTAATGACCTGTAGAAATGGATTAATATGTTTATTTATTATTATTGAATGGTCTTATTTCAGTGTATTTACTTGTATTATCTTTATTTCAAGGAGCATTCTGGTCGTGTCTTCAGACTTCAGTTTGACGAGTTTCAAATTGTAAGTAGTTCTCATGATGACACAATTCTTATTTGGGACTTTTTAAATGCTAAACCACCAGAAACCCCTTCGCTGAAGTCACCATGTCGCACCTATACATATGTTTCAAACTGATGGCTTAACAGTAAAACTGTCTCAAACAACTTGATTCCATTTGTTTTTGTGTGCATTTTGTTCAGTTGTCTGGCTCGTCGACATCACCAATCATCAGGAGGTGTTAGGATATCAATTTATTCAATATTTCCTGAATCATCGGTGAAATGGCATCTTGAAAATATTAGTTATGTATAAAGTAGGAGACAGGCCAGCAACATATTTAATAAAATATGTAAAATATTACTGGCTAATTAGTGAGTATGAATTCATGGCTCAGTGTATTTACCCAAATGCTGAATGCAAATCTAAAAAAATATATATAAACACTCAGATACTGATTTATCAGTCATACCTTGAACATTGACTGAACTTAAACTAAGAGCATTATTGTTTATCAGTGAGAAAGCTATGAGTACTTGAAAACAGTTTTTTGCTTTTGTTGTTAAATATTATTCTACTTGTACAGACTAAATGTAAACTGTCAAAATAGTTTCACTTTCTAATTTCAAGGTCCTCCTCTCTGGATTATGTGGCTGAGTTCTTAATTACAAAAGATAAAAAGAAAGATGATTTTTGTAATGAAGATACTAGTTAATAAGTTTAGAAGTGCATCAAACCAAAATGTTATAACAGTATGTTTTTAAAAATTCTTAGTGACATTTTGTGTAAATCATGTAAGACAAACGGGCTTTCTTGAAAGCTTACAAGAATTCCCATAAAATTTATTTTTTAATAATTTTTCCTCAAACATTTCTGAGATTTCTTTGTATTTATAAGTTAATAATAAAAAAAAAAGATTTATAGCACCAGAATATTTAATGGTGTAACACTTTTCTATAGTTTAAGTATAGCTATAAAAATATGAAACTGATGATAGTAGAAAAATCTAGTACAAACAAACTGTTGTTGTGGATGGATAGAAATTTATAAACAATTGTGTGCATACAGTGAAGTTCTAAAATAGTTGAAGTGCAAAAAAATTATTTGATGAACACATAAACTGCAAATTTTAGTTGTACAAACACAGCTATTAATTGTGCATGAACTCAATAGTGGTTTCAGATTCCTGTTCCTGAATTGTCATTATCCTGCTTTATCCACCTGGGTTATGACATAGATTGTATCTTGCTTTACTAATGGAAAAATGACACAAGTGCTTCTTTTTAAAACCACATATTCATAGAGATGACAGCAAATTTAATGTTTTCCAGTTAAATGTTCTGTCAAAAATAAAGTATTTTGTTATTGTTATATTAAAAATTTGACATTGTGCAGCACTTTATACTATCTATCACATGGTTAAAAGATTTTATGTATTCCTGCTTTGTAGTAGCTTAAGTGATATTGTAGAAAAGATCATCTTTTTAATATAACTAGTTAATGGTGATGAATGTCTGTTGAGCTATCCATATAAAACATTTACATTCTGTTATATCGTAAGCTGCAAGATTAATCAGTAACATAAATCTTGTTTTTCAAATTTTAGTAAAGTCATTTAGTAATGTGGTTGAGTATCTGAAGATGAGAGTGAATAAGAAAAGAAAATGTTTTAATAACTATTGAAACATTTCTTTCAGGTTTTATATTAAGTACTCAGTTATGTTAACACTGTTTAACACTTAATTTATAAAGATATTCTCAAAAATTGTGATGTACCATTTCTTTGTATGTTACAACTAACATTCTTAGTAAAGTGTATGAACAACATTAACCTAGATCACTGTGATAATAATCTTAAAAAATGAGATATAATCTGTTTTTGAAACTTAAGTCCACCTTCTGAAGAACTTTGGTTTGATTTTTTGTAATGTCAATTCCTTCATTGGTTATGCTTACTTGGACTAACAACATTCACATAATTATTTGACTTTGGTTTTCTGTTAACACATTAAGAATTGGTTGTTTTAAGATACTTTGTATCTCCTCATAGGAATTTTACAAATTGTTATAGGCTAATTCTGAGTGTCATAAAAGAATATACATATGTGTGTGTTTAATTTACTACCTTATTTTTCATGTACATATTTAAAATGCAAGGATTCTGAACTGACATGAAAGGAAGGTAAAATAAAAATTAAATGTTCTCAAAGAAAATTCACTTTAAGAATAGTGTGTTATGTTTAAACCTAAAGTATTGAAAAAAAAGTATGTGGTAGCTTAGAACAAAAAGGATTCTTCACAGTTTCCTTAAGCTATCACAGGTTGTTTTTTTTAATTAAAGGACAGTAATTTGTTGGAAATAAGACATTTATTGCTGTAAGTAAATACATTTGTGCCTAAAATAGAAATATGATTTTTCACATTTCTAGGTCTGGTCATTGTAGCTTTTATGAATCAAACTTTAATCATACAACACTTGTAATTGGTCACTTTTGTAGAAATAAATGTGTTGAGGTCAAATATTTTACATGCATGTTTTAAATGTTGCCAGTTAATTCTAGTACTTTTAAATTAAATGTATTTGTGACAAATCTATCTTATTTGTTATTCTACAGCATTAAAAAACTTTTGCTAGACAGTAGATCCAATATAAAGTTTTACTAGCAAATAGGAAATTTAATTTACTTTGCTTAACAGTGGTTTTAAATTTCTGTAATAATTTTTCACCTTAATGGTTCATGTTGTGTGACTGAAAGCTCTCAATCATTTTCCAGATAGTTTACATGAAAGTCTAACTCAGTGATCAGTACTTATTTAAATGGCTAGACTTCAGAATACTCATTTTGAGTAAAATCTCAGATAATATTGTGACATTTTTATTGACAATTAATAACTGATAACCTGTGAAAATATCTTAGACATTCATGAGTTTGAGAATTTGCTTCTTTATGGACTCTATTGTTTCCATGGTTGTAAAGAAATTGGAAAGAGCAACCATCAACTTGAATCTTGAAAGATCATTATTGCAAACTTAAGAGAAAGTGATTTGATTCTGTCTAAACTTATAATGGTGTATTTAAAAAAAACATCTTCCAGACCTGAACATTTCCAATTGTTTTTGGTATATTTCATGATACAACTTTGTGAATGGGTAGGAAAACATTATTCAAAATAATAAACTTTACTGCTGTTATAAACATTTCTGAGAATCCTTAATGATTACATGTCTTTAGGTTTTTAAAGTATGACTTTAAATCACCATTAGTAATGCACAAGATTTATTACTTAAACTGGTGTGAATATAAATCCCACCATAATGTTGTATTTAACCACTGACTTGTTGGGATATAGTTAATTAGATAGAAAAAGACTTTTTAGTTTTTCATCATACTGTATCTGTGTGGGCATGTAAAAATTGTTGAATACTTTTTTTACTAACCTCATCCATGTTTTGTGTCTTAAAACAATAATTATAGAACATCTTTAAATGTCACAGTTTTAAATGTAGTAACTCATATTATTAATGAAACCTTTGTATTCTACAGTTGTAATTTTGAAGTGCTTTAAAAATGGTAATTTATGCTCTAATCTGTACTAGCAAAATTTTTAATATTTGCCAGTGGTGTAATTCTACATTAAGAAAAGTACTAAAAATTCATTGTGTTCATCTATCTTACAAATTGGTCGTAAACCAGTTACTGAACTATTTTTATATGCAAAAACGGCTCGTTTGGGTTGAGAAAATATTTTAAATAGAACCCAAACGAGCCGTTTTTGCATATAAAATTCTCAACAAGTGGGTTTCTCGACATCACTGAGTTACTGAACTAATTACTATCATTTGTCTCAAAATACTATTTGAAAAGTTGACAAATTTTGATTGAGATTGGTTGAAACTACTTTGGTTAGTGTCTTCAAGTAAGATTTGTCATATATTTTTAAAGTGTATGGAGAACAAAAAATATTAAAGCACAGTGTTAACATGTAAGTGGGAAAATATTGTTGCAGTGCAGATAAATTTATGTATGTACATTATAATATTGAGAAATAACATAGGAAAGTGTTATTGAAATGTACTAAAATCTAAGTATTAACACAATGAAATATACAAATGAAAATAATATTAAAGTTGTGTTTTATGATATAATTCTCCAACTACATTCTGTATGCAAAAGTGTTTAGTTCATTAGTTTGTGGTTTCATTTATTTTCTTCTTGCAGTTTTGAAATGATAAAAGAATATATGCATTCCAACTTGCATATATGCATCACAAATTTACAATGGATTATAAAGCCATGTTAACAAAATATTGGTGGTATGTCTTCATATATCCTTGTGTTTTTCATAGAATTTTTTCAAAGTTGTGATTTCTCTGTGCTTACGTTTTCTTAGGAATTACATTACTAAACATGATGTGAAATGTATGGATGTGTACTTGTAAAATAGATCATAAAATGTGTGTGTGTGTGTGTGTGTGAAGAAATTAAAATAAATATTTGTCTTGTATTCTTATTACTACACTTAAATTCTGTGTTGCATCTGGGATATTAGTAGGTTAAAAACAAAAGCTTTGCACAATGTTCCAATTCTAGGTGAGAATATACTCCCATTATTAAACTTAAAAGAAGTCTGTAAAATAGTCATATGGGCTTACATGTATATATTACAAACACAGATCTTTGAATTTTCATGACTATTAATTATAGATTGGTAAATGTAAAAAAAAAAAAGAGTAATGCAATTTCACCTGGAAGTCTTAAGCAGTATAAATTATCTGTTGTTTTAGTTTCAGCTGTAAAACTGTATTTTAATAGCTAATGGTGTGAAAGAGGTCTCAGGTTCAGTCGTGCATGTGAGAGATGCAGAAATGGAATTACCACACCATTTCTTACTATGAGAATCTACTTCTTAAGAGTTGACATTCTTACATGAAGAGGTTTTGCTGTATATAAAAGAACAACTACTGCAAATACTATTTCAAATAATCTTGCATGAGCTACTTTAACCCAACAAAATGGGCAAGTTGATGTTCAACAATCAAAATTGCTCTTAAAGGAATAAAATATTACTATGTGAGCTAACTAATGTTTTTTGTTTCAAATTTAAATGTTTTGTTTAAACCTTAAAATTAATGATACATTTTAATGCTTTCTCATAACTTTAAAGAGCATTATCATCTGTCACAACATACAGAAAACACTGAAGCACATTCCTCAAAATTTAAAAATTTATTGACAGTATAATCAGATCAGACACACTTACTATGCATTGGTAAATAGCTCATTTAAAATGCTATGTATGCAAGGTAGTTTATCATGTAAATAAAAGGGTTATGTGCAATTCTTAATAGTGAATAGTATTGTATTTTTTAAAGTTTAGTACTTTGTGGCGGTGATGGTGGTGTTTTGCCTCTTATTTGTTGAAATAATAGAAAATATTCTTGGTGGAAAAGTGTTAGAAAAACTGATTATAAAATTGCAGAAACTGGATGAACTGTTTCTTTCTTTTGCCTAATATATTTGGAAAATGTTTTGTACAGAGGATGTGACTGAATTACTTGTATATTTAAAGTATTATTGGCATTGACTGATCATGTATTGTCATTTGATTGGTTAATTGACATCTCATTACTGTCCAGTGAGAATTTGTCAAATATTTGTATGAATTTCATGAAAGATTTTTTAACTGAATTTATGTGATAACATGAGCATTTGTTAGAAGTAATCATTGTATTGGGTTATGTCATTTTAATCAACATACCTTAGCCTATCTAGCTAATTTTGTCATGTTGACTAAGTTAGATATCATTATTATATGATACCAACATGTGTTACAGAGTGGCCTTTAAAAATCTGGGAAAAATTTTGAGCTTTCTAGCTATTTTCATTTCAAAACCTACATAAGGATGCAAGTTCTTGGCCAGTGTTACATGATATTGATCATTTGGTCTGTACTGTTTAACCTGCTAATAATTATCTAATTTACTATATTTGATGCTACATTACATCAAATATTGTTTTAGGAATAAAAATGCAATATTTTACTGTCTACCATCAAGTTGTAGTGTCCTTGTTTGAAGACTTTTCTCTGTAATATCGTAATCTGAAGTAAGTATATGAAAGATACGTGGGAAATGTTGGTGAACTAATTATCTATATCATTAGTATCATAGGTGTAAACCTATACCTGCAACTGCTCATAGGTAATATAGAAAATATAAAAATGTTTTCACCGTAACTTTGTGAGGGCAAGAAAACTGTTTCTCCCCTTTTTTTTTTTTAGTGAGTGCCAGCAAGCATTTTGAAATACATATTACTTTATCCCATCAGCACTCACTAAACTTAAAGCCTCCATCCATTATTCATGTCAGATGATCTACAAGAAGCAATTCTTGGCACTTCGTAGAAAAATACATCCTGATAAACTCATTTTAAAATAAATAGTTTTGGAGGTAAAACTATGATTATTTATACAGAAGTTGAAGGAAATTAGATTAAGAAATACAGTATTCAAATTAAGTATCCATGTATTTTAGCCACTGTGTTCAAACATCCTTCTGTCTCTCCCTTGCTAAATGTTTCTAATCTTTTTAAGAAACTGTGTACTCTCAAGCAAAATATTAATGGTAACCATGTTTGATTAGTTTGTTACTATTTTTCACTACTTTTGGATGATGAATAAAAGAAATTAGAAAAATGCCCTAGTATATTACTTTTCTGACAAAGGATAAACAAGGCAATGAGGAAAACTTTATAAGGAGAAGGAATGGCCTTAAATCAAAGGGTTACCAAACTGTTGCATGAAGACTATTACAGGTGGGTTTACATTTCTATGGAAGATAAAGTTTGAAAATTGCCAAGCGACATAATTGTTTTGGGCACAGTTCAGGATTGCATAAATTTCTATGCCTCACAATAAGGTCATAAAAAACAAATTTAGGAAGCACTGATTTAAATGCAGCTTTACAGGATTTTCATTTCTTACACGATTTGTAATTTATCGCCTTATTGTGCTGACAATGCTTAGTTTTGGTTGTGGAAAAGTTTTAAAAAGATAAAATAAATTTATTTCTCACTTATATTTCTTATACTATAGAAATTAAATAAAAGTTGTCTGTATATTAGCTGTCTCTGTACTCTGATGCTGATTGGATGTTTTCTTTTACTACTAGACCACGACTGTACTCTCAGTTTCAAACATTTTATTGATCACTTATTAACTTCACCATCATATATTTTACTTCTTGTCAGTTATCAATAAGTTGATAAAAATTGTCTGATTTTTTTCAGCGAAGTATGTGATTGTTATAATTTCACTTTTTATATTAAATTTTTCTAATATTTTTGTTTATAATATCTGCTCATTCATTGTTTGTATTTAAAAGCAGCAAAATTTTATAAATAACAGATAGAAAACTATTTTGTATTTAGGAAAATTATCCTGTTCTGCAGTTTTTTCCTAAATTAAACTTGTGTTATCACAAGCCTGAGAATGATGGCTTATTTTGACCTACATATAGTACAGTGTCATACAGATATCCAGTTATACTGACTTATGTAATTCACAAAGTTTATAAAAGTGCAGAAGGATCTCTATCTTTAAGCACTAATATTTCTGCATGCTGTAATGTAACTTCTTGAAAGTTAATATATGCAGTGTAATGCAAAAGGTGTTGCAATTTGCAGTATTTTAGTTTTTGTAAAGCACAACTGCTGGTTTAGAATAATGTTAATCATTACTCCTACTATCCTAAGTTTATTTTTATACAAATCAGGCATCTGGTGTTTAGTCTTTTACCAGAAAGCCTGAAACTCAAGTGATTGACTCTTCAGTTTATGCTTGTAAGGAAACAGTTATGACTGTACAGTTCATGTAACTTGTAACTACAAGGATAGGTTGGCATTAATAGTGAGTGCTTAAAATCAGTGTGTTAGTAAGTTTTGAGAAATTCTTAATTATTCACCTGAAAGAATTTCTTCTAGGACAACTTTAATGTTTGGTCACTTGAAGGGGCATTACATATTTTCCAATAGCAACATACCATGCATATCTATGAGAGTGAAGTTCTTTGAGATACATGCCATTCCTTTAGGTAAGTTCTCTCTTCAAGAACTATTTCAATCAGTTCAATGTGGTGAAGGCAAACTTCTCATTCTATAGAGCCTATTACACCAGTATATGGTACCACTAAAGGTTGTAGGATATGGTCCCTGTAGTGTACCATTCTGAAAGATATATTGACCAACAAACTAAATAATGCTATTTCTTCTGTTGTAGCATTTTCAGTGTGTTATCATCCTGTTAGAAAATATGTTTAGAATTGATTTCAGGTTTCACATAATGAGTATGAATGTGTTAATATTTCAGAGTGAAATAACTCGTTAGTAAAAACGCTCATAATTTATACCTTGGTGAACTCACTAGTGCATTGTATGCATTCTCAGCACTGCTGCAGACAGGTAGTATATTTTACGAGCAGTACCTGGAATATAGGACGGGGTTGTGAGTTTATTCTTAATAACTTTTATACTGAGACTGTGTCCAATCACAGACCAAGCATTTGATTCATTGCGAGAAAAGATCCTCTGTGATTGCAATGAGTCAAGATTGGATTGATAGTTATATATTGTTTGCATGTGTTGTAAATGATTCTCTTGCATATTCTTGTGGGAACAAATGTATCATTGGTTTAGATGTGATTCTGCAAACATATTTAAATATGTTTAGTCAGTTCACTGAAATGTAGTGACTTCCATTCGTGCATTAGCTTTCCAGATGAGTGAAATATTTAATGTCTTTATTGTCTAGCTGTATTTCATGAACAATATAAAAGATTTTAAATCCTTAATTCACATCAGATTGAGAAATAAGATACTGTGTAAGAAATTTTCTGAGGTAAAATCAATCTCGCATTTACCTGATGTATGCAAGAACAAGATATTTGTAGATCTGTTCCAGAAAGATAAAGAAACGTGGCTATTCATCTAGTTGTATAGTGAGAGTGTATGAATAAGATTATTTAAATAGAAGTAATATATAACTAGTATGTTTAACAGTAACTGGTAAATCTTTTATTTTATTGTGCAAACTGTGAAACCACATGACCAGAAGGTATGTAAAAGGTATATAAAATACCAAATCTCTCATATTTCACATTCTTTTTGTAACTGACCATTCAGAAAATTCATTTGCAAGTAGCTGGAACCATTTTTGGCTGATGTGACAGCTATAGAGCAGCTTGACATTAATTAATTCTGCAAGAGAAAGTAACACCTAGTGTTTATTTATAAACAATGTATGACAAGCCCAAAAACAAGGTGTTACAGTACAGTGTTTGTTACTTGCCTGTTATACATTAATGTGTGTTTCGACAGACGTAACTATCGAATATTTTAGTTAAGAAGGAATTGTTTGTTTTTGGGTTTTTCTGTTTTTTTAGTTCGCCAAACGAGAAAAGAACCAGTATTTTTGACATGTCACGTTTCTCCTTTTTATGCTTAGGCTATCTCTAACTCCAAAGTTAAAATCACTGTAATAATTAGAATTCAAAACTAGGTATGGTATTTTATCTATGCACCAGGTAAGTGTGATCTGTCAGAAAAATGTAGACAAGATTGGCAGATAAACAATATGCTCAAACCTTTAGAACTTCAATATAAATAAACAAAAATGTTTTTTGCAGCTGATACATAACAGAATAACAACATAAAACATAAATAAATTAAATTAATACAAAAGTATACAAGAAACAAGCCTTTTAACAAAGATTTGTATAAATTTAAACCTGAATCATGGTACATTAACGCTGTGAGTGTATGTATATAAGCCCCCCAGTGGCTCAGCGGTATGTCTGCTGACTTACATGCTAAAATCCGGGTTTCGATACCCTTGGTGGGCAGAGCAACAGATAGCCCATTGTGTGGCTTTGTGCTTAATTCAAAACAAACAAACAAACAAAAGTATGTATGTAAAAATTGGAGTGGGAAAGTGTATGATTAAACCGTTTTGAACCCTGTAAGTATATATAAACATTAATTTTCACAATAAATATTCAAGCAAATCGTGCATAAAACTTTGAACTTAAAACCTGTATTTTAATATTTCTGTAGTTTTACAGTAAATTAAATTCGTATGACTGTTGGAAACGCACCCACAACTTGTTCCTGCATTTGTTAGGGGAAGCTCACTAAGGTAGCCATGGGTTTTATTATTAGTAGTAGAATTCATTATATATATACACAAGTCCAATTTAACGTTATGCGTGGCACTGAACTTCACGTTTTTGCTCTCCCTAACTCCTGATATTTTCACGGATTCACAGCCCAGACATTTGGCAGTCTGCACCTCACAAAGATGTTTCATGGAGATTGTCGTTGGAAGGTTTTGTAGACTGACAATGAAGTTAGAGCCACTGTCTACAACTCCAGTGATGCTTTGGTGAAGAAAGTGCTGGAGCTAAAGTGGATGCTCTGCTATCATTGATGGATTTCGTGGTTAGTAACATATATGATCACTGATCTCTAGTTATTGATATACGGACTGCCAAATTGTCTGTGTATGATAGTCTAAGATAGTAATCACTTTTTATGCCTCAAAAGCCATGCTACCATCTCAAAATGTATGAACGCATCATTTTAACTTCAATATTACATATAAAATCGCAGGTGAGATTCATTCAAATTCAGACCTTTTCAATTAGAATTCACCGTACATAGATCAGTATTCATTTTGTCTGTCAAAGCATACACCAATCTGTACTCACACCGATGAAGGCTTAGGTACAATTATCAAAAGTAAAACGGATTTACTGCTACTAACAATACACTTAACCATAAAACTGTAACAGCATTACACCATCCTCTCTGGCGACCATCCCAACACAACTGACATCACAGAAGAAAATAAAAGTGAAAGATGGAGCTTTCTACTATGGCTTATACAAAATAAACATCACTGTATTATTATTTCTTACATAAAATTGTGATTTATAAATTGCTTAAAACTAATTATATATATCGCCAAAACTGTTACAATATTGTATAGCAGCGTGAAGATCCTTTGGTATGGGGTGAGAGGCATTTTCGGTACTGGTTGTAGTAAATCTGGTGTGATCGGTATAATGTGTTTTCCTTTGCTTTCTCTCATAAGCTTAGAATTACCGATGTAGTTTTCTACTGTTGACACTACAGTTGTGTGACTACTTTCGAAAACAAGAAGAAAAAATATTACCTTGCTAGTTCATGCAACTGTTAAGTGAGAACACGATAATAAAATAAATAGTGAAAAATAATGTATTGTATCCAAGACCTGGCCTTCAGATGACTTAAAATTGATAATAACAGTTCATTTGCTTGATATATTTCACATTCTAACAGTTGTTTATGAAAACTATTGATACATCGTGCTTAGATCACGACGATTTCTCTAGTATTGGATGAAAAACCTTGTTGGCACTAGATATAACAGATTTGTGGGTGATGTGACATGTTTTCGCTACTTTAATTTGTGAATTCTTGGAATTGAAACTTAAGTTATGTCCTATATTGTTTAAGAGAACTATACATCCCCTCTACATTTATAAGTTCTAGGTGGGTTTTATTCGTACACAAGTTTATGATTTTGTATAAAAGCTAATTAAATTCGTGCTTCTATTCAGATATATATTCTCAAGCGATTTTTTCCAATAAACACTTTTCGGCAACCACTGCAAATAGTTTGATGGATTAAATTGGCCGGAGGTAAAGGTAAAGACCAGTTCAGACAGAACCCAGTTATTTCCGTGCAGGAGGTATATACCAGAACCAAACCGAGGCTGCATGGTTAAGCTTTTGCTGCTTCACTGTTTTATTATAACTTTTTTTTTTTTTTTACCATATTGAACCTTGATAGATAAGGTCCCATGATCTCTGTCATTATTTCAACATATTCCATGAGTTTAGTGATTTGCATAAATCCATTTGGCTACTTCTGATCAAATTTATTGACTTGACAAACCTGAAATAATAAGACATCGTTTTTAATGGCCTTTCTCCTACCAGGCAGATAACTATGTCTGAATACTTTAGCAATTTTTTGAATTTATTTCTAAATAGTAACACCGTAAGTACGCAAATAATGTATTATAACTGAAATGTGACCGAATTTTACAAAATATTGGTCTGGTTGAATGTAACCAAATCAAGCCACTTTGTAAAAACCAGGTTTATGTTTTGATAGATGTGGTAACATGAATGCAAGTGCACAGCGTCATTCAATTCCTGATAGACACAACTTACAGGTCAATGAAATGAAAGTAATACTCTCAGGACAAACACAAAGTAACTCTTTGCTAGGACTACCACTGTGTGTAAAATGTTTAGATTTAAGTTATTTGGACTAAACGTTGGTTTCATGTTATAATTTTAGTAATTATAATGAAAATGAAAAGTAATTTATATCTATTTCCCTCTTCTTTTTTTTTAGGGTTGCTATGAGGGCGATCCAAATACACACACACACACACACACATATTATATATACATATATAACATATAAGCAAAAACGGCTGGTTTGGGTTGAGAAAATATTTTACATAGAAGGTCGAAACGTTGTTCGCTCTTCTATGAAAAATATTTTCTCAACCCAAACGAGCCATTTTGCATATATATTTCTCTACAAGTGGGTTTTCTCGACATCACTGATTATACATATATAACACGATATAACCATAAATGTTTAAGCCAAAACAAAATGCATTAACATTAAATAAAATTCGCTGCATGTTTTAAAAAATGATTCTAGGGTACAAGCTACAACGTGGGATTATAAAACGTATCCTAGGTTTTGGGGATAACTGCGGAAATAGGGCCCACCAAAAATATTAAAAAAAAATTATTTTCATATAAGCAAAGTATAAATTTGGACAAAATATTTATTTATGCATACACTCTGGGTAACTTTATGGTCATTGCAAGCCATTTTACTACATTTGATACACTTTGAAGAAGTTTTTCATTGAATCACGTGCGCATATTTGACACCATTTTCTAACGTTCTCTTCAGCAACTTTTTGGAAGGATCACTTCATTTGTATCTTCTTCAGGCAGTAATTGATCAGTAAGCAAGTTCAGAAATTCACGTCTTGCTCTTTTTTGGTACTTTGATGCGAATTCTGGATGGCGCTGGCGATAGAGAAGGTAAGCATTGTATGCGGCAGCATCAAGAATGTTATAAAATAGTGCCATTGGCCACCTTCTGGTCTTTCTTTTTGTGGAAAAGAATCTAACTATTTGGTCTAGTGTATCGACTCCTCCTTTGGTGGAGTTATAGCATGATATTATTTCAGGTTTTCCTGATTCATCATCGATTTAGGGCTCTCTATGCAACGTTGATAAGAGCACCACAGCTTTATCCTTTTTTGGGTTATATTTGACCAATGTTAATGTTACCTTGTCATTGAACAAAAATTTGCTGTAATCAGGCTGACCTTTAGATGATTGAAATTCTTGGGTTAAAAACCTTTTATTTTTACGCACGGTTCCAACAATTGTCATTTTTTGGCCCAAAATGAATCTTGCGAGATCAAGAATAGTAAAAAAAAATAACTTTACTCTTTCACTGAACTCTCCTATAATCTGTATCTGATATGTAGACAATGCTTTGCAGCCATTCAGAAAAAATGATAATATTTATAGTTTTCTTTCTCACTGAAATGCACTTCACCAGTTACGAATTTGTGAAGGGAGCTCCATGTTTTCAGAAACCCCCTTCTACCTTTCTTATTGACGTAAAATTATGTACGGAAAAGATGGCACAAAGTTCAAAAATATCACGTGGGGATTTACCAGCTTTCCTTACAATACATGCATTTGAGTGGTTGTAACTTTAAAAAAATCGTGAAACCGAGAATGCAGCATTGAGTATCGTTTTCTAATCAAAAGGAAAATCTTTTAAACTCGATATAACTGAAACTTTTCAAGTATACAAAAAAAGGTGAAATTTAGTAATAATTGTTTTAAATGTAAAGCTCCTGAGTTTCTGTTGCTCTCTGAGTTTGTTTCTTAAAGGGCTGTCATTTTAGTCATTATCCCATTACCTGACAAGATTGGTCTAAACGTTAGACTGTTGATATAAATAATATGTTTACTGTAAATTTAGACCCTCGACAGCTATGCATATTAGGTTTAATACAAAGATTTTTAATGTGATGTCCATTTTTCTTGAAGTGGTTGTGAGAAAACTCTTCAGTGTTTCGTGCCTAATATGTACTGGCAGTGTGATTGTATACTTTGTTGCCACTCAAACCAAAGTAGGTTGAGTAGGTTTCACTACGTCAACAAATCTTTTGTGATATTATTATACAAAAGAAGGCTTTGAAGATAGAACATCGCTTTTATAATATCATAGAACAAATTTGTATGTGAATTTTATACACTGACTGAAATTTGTATGTGAAAATTACATATATTTTGTTGTGCTAATTTTGGTATAGCAACTCTTTTTTGGTTGTGTTCAGAATCATTGTAAATTTAAGAGTCAGATGAAGAGAATTGGGGTGAGATATTTTCTCGCAGACTGCCCTGTCACACTCTACATTGTATCCACACAAAAAAGTGCTTTACAAACACACAATAATTATCAATGTCCCATTATTTAATGTAAAAGTTGTGATGGTACCATTCATTGAGGGGTTAGTAGTGTCTTATATGCTATGTTACTGGGAAAATTCCAAATGTCAGATGATATGATCTTTACAACAAAAAACTTATTACCAAACACATAGATCTAGTTATATACATTACAGATATCGAGTTTCATATTCGTTGTGTGCAATGAAAATCTAGGCGTCTCCTTCATGTTGATTTCAGAGGAAGATAAATAGTTGTCGGACAAGAACAAAAGCAGCTTAGAAAAGCATAAGCAAACTACTCTGGTTGGTTGGTTGATTTGGTGTTTTGTGGCACAAAGCAGCTAGGCTATCTGCACCAAACATCCGGTAAAAAGTTAAAATTAAATTTAGTAAAACTCATAAAAGGAAATTAAAGTAAAACAAAACAAAGTTAAAAAACATAAAGAGCATAAAACTAATGTTTATATCTCGTCTACAATGTTAAGAGAAAAACTACAGTAAGAAAAGACGTAAAGGACTTTCTGTAGCATTTTGGTAATTATCACAACCTGCCAGGAAGACTAACAGGTAAGTACAAAAACCACCGTTAGTCACCCGAAGTTGGCCTTTCCAGTTCTGGTTCCGAGTTATTTGACGTTGTGGCCACTGTCAGAAAGTAAAGTAATAAAAGTTTTAAAAGACTTGTAGCAAAATGTTAATAATAAATCGCCTGGAAGACTAGCGGGTAGTTCAAACAGCAGCATTAGTCACCTGAAGTTGGCCTTTCCAGTCCTGGTTTTGAGTTATTTCACGTTACGGCCATTTTTTAATTTCAAATAGAACTAGATGGACTGTGATTCTTAAAGGTAATCACATTAAAAATGTCTAATGTATAAATTAAAATCTTATATGGCATTAAAAAGTTTAATGGCGTTTAAAAAACTAAAAAAAAAAACATTTGTAAGGTGGACAGGGTCACCATCACCAATAACACTGTCTAACGTTATGGACAATCCTTGGGATAGTTTGTTTCTTGAATTTCGCACAAAGATACTCGAGGGCTATCTCTGCTAGCTGTACCTAATTTAGCAGCGTAAGACTAGAGGAAATGCAACTAGTTATCACCACCTACCGCCAACTCTTGGGCTTCTCTTTTACCAACAAATACTGGGAATTACCTTCACATTATAACGCCCCCACGGTTGAAAGGGCATGTTTGGTGCGACTGGGATTCGAACTCAGACCCTCAGATTACGAGTCTAACCCACCTAGCTATGCCGGGCCCCTTGGGAGAGAACATGTTCAAAAAGGTGTTATTGAGAGTCGTAATGACGGTAAGAAAGTAATTTGTGGCTTACTGTGACCAATGCGTAGTCTAGTTACAACTTTCTCTTTCCGATTTTTACGGAAGAAAGATAGCCAACTTCAAATATAGAGTTTTGTTTGGAAAAGGTTGTTTTCTCGCTGCTCACTCCAAGTCGACTGTCAGCTGGTATGGAGCCGAGCCTTGAATATAGAACCATAGTCCTGTACGGAACGGTGAGAGTGCCAGAGCAGATAGATTTAGCTGCAGTGTCAGCGAGCTCGTTCTCGCGAATACCAACGTGGCTCGGTATCCAGAAAAACTGGATAGAAGTAGATCTTAAAGAGAAATAGGCCAGTCGGTTTTAAATATCGGCGAGAACAGGGTGTGAACTAACGTGAAGCGATTCCAGGCCCAGTAAAGTACTCAGCGAGTCAGTATAAATAGTGCAGTTTGAGTACTGCTTAGCTTCTATGTGATCCAGGGCAAGAAAAATGGAGTACAGTTCAGCAGTGAATACGGAAGCTGTAGAAGGAATTCTGAGCACAACCACCGAACCACAACAAACCATGGCAGGGTATCCCAGGCCTGTTTTTGAGCCTTCCCTGCCATGTGACACGCAGAATTCCACCACAGACGAGGATATTGTGGAAAACGTGTCAAGATTTTAGTAATACATTGAGCAGTTTGTAAAATACAGTCAGTTACTGCTGCCACACAGTAGTCTACAGATGGCTGACAGACAATAGCAAGATCAAGTTCTGCAAGAGCAGTGAAAGAGAGCCAGTTTACTCGATCCAGATTCCACCGGGGCATGCGGGTCAGGTGGCATCGACCA
This sequence comes from Carcinoscorpius rotundicauda, assembly GCA_011833715.1. NCBI lineage: Eukaryota > Metazoa > Arthropoda > Merostomata > Xiphosura > Limulidae > Carcinoscorpius > Carcinoscorpius rotundicauda. The sequence continues at coordinate 37,097,402 of CM022393.1, forward strand.
CTCTTTCAAAACTGTAGGAAAATTATCACCGCCTCGTCGATTACTGTCAACCCTCCAGGAAAAATGGAAGAATAGTGAAGGGGAGCAAATTGAGAGATCAATAGCAGTAAAGGACTGACTAGGTGCGTGAAAATAGGTAGAAGAACTGAAAAGAGAAAGGATGTGATCAGAGAGCATACACTACAGAGCAACCCCTCCTATCAATAACAGCAACTTTTCCAGAGAGGATAATGTCCATTAAAGTCCCCCAGGATTAAAAAGGGAGGTAGCAAGTGTTTAATGAGAGCATCAAGGTCTGATAGATCATATATCTCTTCATTCGACAGGTAGAGGGAACAAACAGTGATGTCACGACCAAACAAAACACAGATGACTACAGCCTCCTAGCGTGTGTGGAGTGGCAAAAACAGGGTGAGCACATGCTGATCAACCAACGATGCCCACCCTCCATGCATCCATTTATCACACACCCTGTCATTTCTATATAAAAAACTGCCGAAAGGTGAGTGTACCAGTAGCTTTCAGAAATGTTTACTGCAAGGAAAGCCATACAGGTTGGTAGGAAGCAATCAGTATTTTGGTGTCATCCATATTAGAATGTAAACCTCGACATTCCATAAAGATCGTGTCTTCTTTGAAACCATTGAATATAGTTTACCAGTTTACTTGCTGACACATTCTATGAATAAGTGTAAATTTTTAACTTTCAGAACATTATCACTAATGCATAATAAACTTAGGTTGGAGTTTTTAAACACTGTACCTCTTTTTCTTCCAACAACTTGGGGCAAAAATGAAAGTTGGACGGGTGAGAGCCATTGCAACTGACACCATGAGGGTCCATTTCACACTCATAGGCTTCATGGTCCTTGCTACTGCAACAAGCACACGTTAAGAAACCATGACACTGGAAACATCAGAGAGGATTGGGAATGTATGACTGTACCCTACAATTAAGATAACCAGCCTTGATGATGGCAGGTAGTCGTGGTGATGCAAACGTCAAAAGGAAGGCATTGATCAGCATCGTAATTCCATCTTTGCTAGTGGAGATATGCCTCTGCAGAAACTCCTTGAGTGGAGAAACCAGCGAGAATATCTGACTCACAGATGTTCTTCAAATCCCTCTCAACAATAACTCCTCGTGATAAATTTAAAGTAGCATGAGGTGTAACCTCAATAGGTATATCTCCAATTGCCTTTGAAAGCAAGAGCAGTTCACTATGATGAGATGTGGATGTTTCCACCAATATGTCACCAGATCGAAGCTTCTTTACTGACTTTGGAGAGCCAGCAAGTCCCTCTAGTCCCTTCTGATTGAGAAATAGAGACATTTGCCCGAAAGGTTTGTCTGAAAAAAAATGCAGGATATGAAAATGAGGTACAACAGGTGTTACAGGCGTTGAAGTTTGCTGCTCAGAATCTAGATATGGTCGTGTACCTATGGAGTTTTTAAAAATATTTTGTTTAAAATTTTATTTGGAGGATTCATAATAAAAAGGAATATTTCGGTGCCCACTGACCCCACCCACCATGAAGCCCTACGAGGGGACGCACTACAATGCTAAACAAGGACACTGCAGCAGTGCCAGGGTTTCGTGAACACCATACTCAAACACCAACATCACATACAATGTTCACAACACCTGTTGAGAATATCCAACACTGATACTTGGTTGATCCTAGCCCAAGTTGGCCCACTGACCCAATGCTGCCTATCTACAGGAATTCAAGGCCAAATTGGTGTGTTAGAGTTGAACCTCTCAACCACCAGGATCCTCTCCTCCCCTTCACAGGTCACCACTCACGGCAAACACGTGGGTGCATGTTTATATCCCAGAAGAGGTAAATTGAATGAACAGAACCTTCCCTGGAAGGTTCCTTCATCACGTACAGGAATCTACACCGAAGGGCAACAAGAAGATCCATTACAGCTCTGAAGAATAGTAAGAAGAAAACAAACTTCAATTATGGCTCAAAGAAGAGTTTCGAAAAGACTACCCAAATAAGACTGAAGATCATTAAAAATTAATGAAAAATGTCATCATATCAACTTGCACCCAAACAATTAGCTACCTCTCTCCAAGAAGCATCAGGACTAGTTTGATGAAAACGATGATGAACTTCAACAACTCAATGACGATAAGCACCAAGCCTTTAGAACCCTACAAGCTGATTCCAACCTCAACAGATAAGTATGCAAGACACCAGAAATGCAGGACTCAACTCCAAAAAGACAACCCGAAAGTTGAAAGACTAATGGTGGAGATGCAAAGCCCAAAATATCCAGCAACATCAGGGTTTTCTTTGCTACCATCAAATTTATTTAAGGAACAACCTACAATAGAGTTCCACTGTAGTTGAGATGGGGCCATTCTCCTTTAGACTGATGATGAGATCACCCGACGATGGAGGGAGCATTTCAAAGAGATCTTCAATCGCCACTCAAATGTCGACAAAAATCCTACACTAGCCTGTTGAAGACACCCTAAGTGAAATTTCGACTATAAAAATGAAAAGTGCTATTATGAAGATAAATAACAGTAAAGCTGTAGGAATTGACAACATCCCAGCTGAAATCTTCGAGGAAAGGAGACCTCTGATCCAACAACAGCTCCACCAACTGATCACCAAGATCTGGTAAACGAAGACCATTTATTCATACCTGAGATATGCCCTGATGATCTCCATCTACAAAAAGAAGGGGGACAAATCAGCCTGTGGAAACTACAGATATCTCACTTTTATCCATTGCTGGTAAAATATTGGCAAAGATTCTCAATGATCGACTGAAGCCACTGGCTGAGAAGATCATGCCAGAAACCCAGAGTGGTTTCCGACCATCAAGAGAGACAACATATATGATTTTCGTTGCCCGTCAACTCTAAAAGAAATGCCGAGAACACCAGAAGCCCCGCTACATGGCCTTCATCGATCTCCATGAAGTCTCAGTGTTCCATTGATTATTGTGAAAGATTCTTGCTGCCAGTAGATGTTCTGCAAAATTCGTCACCAACCTGCACCTTCTCCAATATGGAATGATGGCAACCTAATAGAATATTTTCCTCTCAACTCTGGAGTGAAGTAAGACTGTGTCATTACACAAAACATCTTCACCATTTTCATATCTACCATCATGTATCTCATAGAGCTAAGATTACTACCAGGCATCGAGATGAAATACTGGATAGATGGAAAGCTCTTTATGCCGAGCCACCTCAAGGCCAAGAACTGACCATCAATGACATCTGTGGTCGACCTGTAGCATATTGATGACAATCGGGTGTCATCTCTCAGCGAACAGACTTCAGGACATCCTTAATGCTTGGACTTTGCCAACCAAAAAAGGGGACTCTATCAATTTGAGCAAGACCTAGATTCTCAATCAACAAGCACATGCAATGGTCAACCTTGTATTGCCTGCTGTCCAGCTACAAGACCAGCTCCTAGAAAACATCAGCACTTTTTATTATCTCGCATCCTCTACAGACATCAAATGTGAAATCCAGTATCGTCTGAAATGTGCAGGAGCTACCTTTGGATATCTCCAAATACAAGTTTTCCAAGACTGAGACATTAGGACAGCCACCAAGATGTTCATAAACAAGGCAGTTATCTCCACTATCCTGTATGGATCTGAAGCATTGGCCACATATCATCAACACATGAATCACCTGGAACACTTCCAACAGAGGTGCCTCCAGAGTATCTTGAAGATCAAATGGGAGAAATACAGAACCAACCTCAGCATCCTCAAAGAAGCAATGATCAGCAGCATTAAAGCCACCATCATCAAAACCCACTTCAGATGAACAGACCACATGCTCCAAATGGATGATACCCTACTCCTGAATGGTTAACTGAAAAATTAGGAATGAATGATAGGACAGAAGAAGCAGTTCAAGGATGGCCTGAAGACAACACTCAAGACCTGCAACATTGATGTTAACATTGGATAACTCTCACTCATGACCAAACCACATGGAGATCCCTTGTCCATCAAGGAGCAAAGTTTTTAAGTCATCAAGATAACATTAGAAAAAAAAATGACAGAAGTAGAAACAATGCCAGCTACTACTGAAACCTCACCTTCCCTCTGAACTAACCTGTCTTTACTGCAAAGACCTGTGCAGCAAGGATTGAATTCATTAGCCATCTCTGTACCCATGTATGAACTTGGAGAACCATCATCCTCAACCTCAAGGGATCATCACAACGGCTATCTACTACCAATTTTGGAGTTATTCTTTTACACATGAATAGTGGGATTGACTATCACATTAAAATATAACCATAGCTGAAAGAAGCAAGTATGTTTAATGATGGAGATTTGGACACACGACCTACAAATTGAGAGTCAAATGCTTTAAGCAACTTTGATTGAAAAAATTAAAATGTATTTCATTCTATTGTCTTCATAAAAACATACGTCCAGGAGTTTATATTCATTGTAGTTCTTTCCATCATCAAGAAACTTTTAAACAGCTGCTTAATGGTGAGTCTGTAGAGTTATAATTCTGAAAACAAGGTTTTAATATCCATGGTGGGCACAACACAGGTAGACAACTGTGTAAATTTGTGCAGCTTCACCAATTGAATGAGGTTTCTCACATTCATCATTGTCACTTACCAATGAATTGTCAGTAGGACAATCATTCATAAGATTCCAGTAAGGCACAAAAATTATCTGAAACAAATCTATAATATCATCCTCTGAACATGTGTCTATCATCTCTTGACTTAACTTCCTAGCCTGAACTCAGGTCATAGTACACGAGGGAAACAAATTTGGATCCTGCTCAAAAGCAACATCATTCTTAGATGACTCACTGATCAACTTGTTGACCATTTTGTGTTGGGCATCAACTTTACCCCCAGGCAAGTTGTTTCCCAACAACAATGATACACCCTTAATTAGAATTGTAAGTCTTACTCCAACCATGACTGGTCCTGAAACTAAGTCTGATGTCTGAGCAATAACAGACTCATCAGTGGCAGAACTCGAAGCCAAGGGCAATAAATACACCCTCTAACAATGATTGAGTCACCTTAGTATCACGTAAACTACGTATGGGATTAGCAGCAACATTGTCAAAGACACAGAACCAACAGATACAAAATATCTATATTCCTCCCTAAATACATCTTTTTATAGGTGGCCAAATCAACATCAAGTGATCCATATCTGGACATGAATACCATAGGTTTGGCCTTCTTTTCTTTTTTCAAATGCCAACAATCTGAAATAACATAACCAAGTCTTTTCTCTTTTTTTTTACAAAAATGACAGACAGTTCTTGATGACTGAAGTAGTTTTATCCCATTTGTAATTTGATTCTGAACTAGAAAAGTTGGATTTTTGAAAAAAAAAATCCTGAAACTCTTTTCGAGTGAGCAGATACAGACTTTTGAAGAAATGGTAGGTTTCTTTTAATGAAAAATGATTTTATATGTTATTTGTAATAACTCGGCACAGCAGTTGATTCTTGTCGTGTTTCAAGTTTCTTTTCATTCAAGTTCATACTTTTGAATTCCTAAATTAAACATAATTTTCTTAATTGTTTGAAACTGTTGCCAATATGTGTAGAATTACACCACTGATCAAAATAAACTTCTTTTTCATAGGTGAATACCATACAAGTTTGACAATCTTGGTTCCGATAAACTTGAAACTTTTGGTGATAAGCCACTGGTACTAGCTCTTCTGCTTTGAGAATACCTGTTTTAACCTTATCATAATTAATACAGTCTTTTAGAGAGAGAGAGCAGCATGAGCTGTAATAATAAAGACAATTTTTCAATGGGCCATTCCATGGTTTGGGTAACTTTCTCAAAATGTAGAAGTATTTTCATCAAATGGTGATACACTAATATACTGATTGAGTTCATAGCTGTCATTTTGCCTAGATCAATCAGAGTTGTCTCATTTCTATTTCTTTCTTGGCTTCAATATAAACTTGCCCAGCCTCGAGACATTTACTTACTCTTTCAGCTTCGATACAGGCTTGCTCTTTCTAAGTTCAGGCTCAATGTTTGAGTTTTAATTGGATTTTAATTTACCTTTATCACTCAACTCTAATTGGATAGAGAAGACAAGAGTATTCCTTAATGCTTCCTCAGACAACAAATCAGTATTGACTAGTATTTTAACAATAAATAATTAGTCCATTTTCTCTCATTGAATTTTTTAACTTCTTATTCTAATACTCCGAGCAATTCATTTTTGTTATACTTCTCGAGTTGTTTAACAAAGGGCAATTCAAACAAACCTTGATAGTTACACATGATCCAATCTTGTTGCAATTGAAAAATATAAATTTAATTAAGGTTTGAACTTTAATTTATTACAAATTTTCTCTAATTCAGGTCTTGTAGGTATTAAAGTAAATTTATAATAGTAGAGCCTGTTACTGTTTAACCTTTTTATAATGGCAAATAAAAAACTAAGAAATCATTATTTTAAATTTACATGCTTTTATACATCAAAAATTGGATTGTCTATAGCCAAAAAGGATAAATAATGTAAAATTTATATTACTTTCACAAACATTTATTACATATGGAGCGTAAATTATTTTGTATTAGCTTAGCCCATCAAAAATGACAGGGTAAGTGCTACCACTCCTATCCCATATTAAACTCTAATGTCACATTCTGTAGCTGACTGAAATGGCTACATTTTGAGAAATCAAGCTTGAACAACAAATAGGCAGAAAAGTTCCATAAAGCCAGTTAAACATCTGTAACTTTCTTTGCAAGACAATCAAAATTAATATCCTTTATGAAATGAATTCATGGTGTATCCGCAAAGTAATTATTGATAAAAACCAGTTTGATAAACAAGTTCTAATACATATAAAATCCAGAAAATTTTGGTAACGATGCATTCCAACATTGGCTTTTATGTTATGCTGTTTAGCAACAAAAGTATAATTAATATTCTTTATCTATCTATTGTAAGTACGAAATAAAATGTATAAACAAGAAAAGTGTAAAATATTTGTTAATTTCTTAATTTCCATTGATTAAAGTGGTTTATTTCCAACTAAAAATGTTGGTGGCATAACAAAAAATAACTTGATTCAGAAGCAATTTAAAGTTAAATCAATATTTTACTTTCATGTTAAATTTTATGCCCTCAGATCTAAGTTAAGTAATCTCGTGTTAATATTTGTTGATTATTTTTAATTTTGAGCAAGCTACACGAGAGCTATTTGCACTAGCTGTCCCTAATTTAGCAGTGTAAAACTAGGAGGAATACAGCTAGTCATCACCACCCACAGCCAACTTTTGAGCTACTCTTTTACCAACAATTAGCTAGTTGTCTGCCACACTATAACATCCCCACAGCTGAAGGGACAAGCATGTTTGGTGTTACAGGGATTCAAGCTAGCAACTCTTACATTAGGAGTTGAGCATCCTAACCACCTGGCCATGCCAAGCACCCACATTTATGCAAACACTCACTGCACTTATAAGGTTTCAAGGCCCCAATAAACTTTTACGTCAATTTTGTGAAGATCCATCATCAACAGGCAAAATAATGGCAAAAAAAAACACTTGAAAACCCCATAAATGAAAATTGAAAAGCTGAAACTTTGTGTCTCCCTATGCACCTAATGAAGTTTCATAGGAAATGTGGTGGCAACCCACATACAGGAGGCAAAGTAGTTGTGATAAATGCCCATAAAAACTGCAAAATTGAAATTTTTTTATGTATCCTTGCAAAGGCCTTAATGAACCACCATACCAATTTTGGTAAAGATTCATCCACATCTTGTGAAATAGTTACATGAGCACATAACAGACTGTACTATTATATTTTTATAGACTAGCTGCAGTACCAGTCCCTTGAACAGAAATTATGTAAATTCATGATTAATAATAGGTTATCTTTGGGCATGAAAGTTGCTTCCTTTACATGTAATTGTAAGAAATGCAAAATACAAAATGCAAAACTGCAAGTATGCATGGATCCATCAAACATTTGTGTCAAATTTGGTGAAGGTCCATTAACAGAGGCCAAAGTAGTACTAAAAATGCAAAATTGAAAATTTGTATGCAACACTCCATGAACCCAATAAGCCTCCAAACTAAATGTTTTGGCACAAATATTAATAGTTTAAGATGCTGCATTCATCTAAAGTTACACTTAGTCTGTTTTCATTAGTCATAAGGTGTTTTTAAAAGATTAACACTAATTTCATAATGCTAAAGGAACATTAATTCAGCAATAGTACTGTTATTGAAATAACATAAACATTTATTGATAATCAACATGTTAGTTCCACTTTATTCTTAGCATTTTTTTTATCAACTTTATCCTTCACTACACAAATAAATTTATACTTTTATATGACATTGGATTTCTTTTCTTTAATATACAAGTTCCACGATAAAAACTGTCACTCTAGAAATAAGCAGGTGTAAACAACTGTATCAGTTAACACTATATTTCTTATGTGCTTGAGACATTAACTGACATATTTTCTTTGTACTAAATAACCTGAGATTTTACATTCTTTAATATAACAAGAAAATATTAACACTGAACAATAATATCAAAAATATTTGACACTGTAATAGAAAATCTATACCATGTTACTATTGTTACACTGAGCAAGATACTTAAGATACTTTTTTGATTCAAAGTAACACGGCTCAAATCAACACCAGCATTTGTATATTATCAATCAATATATTACTACACAAGTTTAACAGTGCAAACAATTTTACTTTGTACTTGTATGCTGAGCAATGGTCAGTTTAAAAGTAATCACAAGAGGTTCCAAAATCTAAAAAAATTAGTACAATACTTGCTACATGAAACTAACTTCAAAAATAACAACTCAAAAGTAGCTTTTTAAAGATGTTTTTAAACTGAACAGAATTTTAAGCCTTTAATAAATATAATTACTTTCTAGTTTTCTTTTATACCCTGACATTTCTGTTTTCTTTATATGTAATTTATAAGTAATATTTTTAAAATATTAAAATATATCTATTTATACAAGGCATATTTTTAAATATTATTCAAACTTTGTTACTAACTACAGGTTATCGAATATCTTTTGAATAGCTAGCTCTATTAATATTGTACATAGTTGTTTATGTTACATATTTAGACAAATAGTCTTTTTCTTCCTTCTTCAACTTGCAAATAACATTCTACTAGTGGTTTCAAGGATATGCTCAGTCTAGTCTTAATTTCTGGCCAAGGTTCATTTACCATTTCCATTAGAGCTTTTTCTGTTGAGGAGCAAGTGTTTGAATTCCACTCTCTGTTGTACTGCAACAATGCTAATAATACTGCTTTGCTTTGAAGAAATTTTGATGCAGGTAACTGCCTCGGTAGTTCAGAAGCACATAATTTGCCACTGATAACATCTTGAATAAATGTCAGCAACTGAATCTCATGTTGATGCACCATGAAAAGGAGTTTCTGGTATCGAGGACATTTGGAAATTAATAACTGATTTGGAGTGTTCAACTTCAAGACATATATTTTTTTTGTACTATAATAACCCCAGATTTTATATTTATTATCATAATAACAAAATCCTATAGGGACATCTCCACTTAAATCTAATTCATGTAAAAACTCACCAGAATCCATGTCAAAAACAGATAGTGTTGATGACTGTACTATACAAAATAACCACCCACATAAACTAAAGCAGTCCTTTATGTCTTCCAAAAGAACTTGATTCTTTAAATAAATGTTCACTTTTCCACAGTTGTCTCCAGAGGAATTCAACAAAATAAGTTCATTTTTTGATGTTAGCAAACATATCCTATCATTTATTTTATCACTTGTCACATGTACAACTGAGGTGTTAATTCTTGTTATAATGTTCAAATTACTTTTAAAAAAATCTGTTATGTCTAGGAAACATATGTAGTTGCTACTCAAAAGGTTTTCTCCATAAACATTCAATAATTGCAGTTTGGAATAAGAGTTCATCACAAAAAAACAACCAGAAGGCACTGGACTGCACAGAAAAATAAACAAAGTGTCTAATGATTCATGAATTTCAAACATACCTGGTGATTTCATGAGAACTTGTGTGTATTTTGAAAAGTCTACATTAAGGTCATTTCTGATAATAGTGGTTAAACTTTGTTTGCATAAGGAAAAAATGACATGTCCTCTCTTTGTTTGTTTGCTTTCACACCACAGTAATTCATTTCGGGTTTGACATAACCATGCACATTCAATATTAACTTCTTCATATTTCACAGAAGAATGTACAGAATCATCTTTTACATGCTGTTGTGGTTTAATAAGATACCCAATACAAGTCTGTTGCCACTCAAGAGTACTATTTAAATAAGTTAAAACATGAATTTTCCCACTTTGCAAAATCACAATGATGGTTGGTGGTTTACTATTACAGAAAAATAAGTAAGCCTCTTCTTCTGAAGGTATAAAAAGTTCAAACGTTCTTTTGATAGCTTTCCACTGTGAGATCATAAAAAACAATAAATATGCATTGTCAGTTGTTCTACAAACAAGATGACCAGGAAAAATCCAGATTTTTGATATAGAACTAAACTGACCTTCATGATTAATTTCATATAAAGCAAACATCCTGGCGTTTTTGTTTATAAAATGTAAGATATATAATTTTCAACTTCTTGCATGCAAAACTTCTGTAATAATATTATGGTTACCATTTAATACAACTTACTTGAACTAATCTTTACTAGCTTAGTAATGTGGTAGTCAGAAACATAGACTCAACATGTTTTACTTTACTAATAAACACTGAATACTAATAATCACATTTATAAAAAATATTTGACACTATGTACCAATAATAGTAAACCTACACAAGATCTTTTTACCGTTACTCTTACACTGAGCTAGTTACTTATAGTCCCTTATACTTCAGTCTCACACAAATCAGGTCAGGACTTTTATCTACAATAATTAGGATATTGACTAAATTAAATTAAACCATTAATAACTTTCTTCACAGTTCATTTAAACCATTTATGTGTTTAACACATATGAAGCAACAGTATCATCAAATAACACGAGAATTTATCTTGAGCCAGTCTGTTATTGTTAATTCTAATTCAATGTGTTAATAATTACATTCATACCAACTACATCTTTCATAGGCAAGTATCTAAATCCATACTTTTGTACAAGCATAGATTTCATATTCTCTTACCATATAACCAGAACATGATAAAATACTTTTACATTAACGTAACAAAACATTCAATTCAAATATATTGTGCAAACATAAATCATATGATACTTTGTACTTAAATAAAACTTTTAAGCGCCCTCTTTCATGTTATAACAGTACTTTCAAGCTTCTTATTATTGCGTACTTTTATAAATAATATATGTACTTTATATATGTATCTGCAGGAAGAATGGGATAGAGAAACAAATGCTATATGGAAAAATAGAAGGGAGGAAAAGCAGAGGGTGTCAAAGAACTAGATATATCGACAGCCTCAATAACTATGTTACCAAAAACTTAATGAGCAACATCGAGTTGATAAGGAGGATTGACAACAGAGAAGTCTGGCATTCCATGGTCGTCAATGTTTGCCGCAGATTTGACACATGAAGAAGAAAATATGTACTTTGTGCAATGAATCAAATCAATTAAAAAGAATAGTGTAAAAAATATGAATATAAGCTTAGAAATAATGACTGATCAAAATTTAATTCGTAGCTTTCTAACTAACATGCACTTGTTTCTACGTAAATAACATGTAAAAATTAAAATTGCCGCCTTGAAAATAGTCAGGTCTAAACAACTTTATTATCGGTGGTATTATTATTATGAGCTTCAGACATTACTAGATAATTTTTGTTGCTATTCATAAATATTTTAAATATTTGATGCCAAGAACACCAAATATGTTATATGTAGAAACTGTGACTCGACATAGTGAAGCTCTCCGTTATCACCACAACATTCCAGTGGCTGGAATTTACGGAGAAAGAAAACATTGAGGCAAGTAGGACAGCAGAGATTTGTAAATGATTTATGTAAACCATATGAACTATACTGGAAGCGAAATGATCTACGAAAGAAACAATTATTGTGTTGAAGCATCACTTGAGAGATTTACTGTTGATATGCTTGGTCTCTTGACACAGAGTAGCAATTATTGCGATGGACTATATTATGAAATGAACAGAAGAATATGCTTTTCCAGCCAGGAAACAGAGACTCTTGCTAAAAACCCTCGTCCATAAATGTATCTCAAGATTTGGTATACCTATAGAACTTCACTCAGATCAGGTACGAAACTTTGAATCAGCGTTGTTTCCCGAAATATGTCAAATCATTGCAACGAAATGTAAAGAAATACAATCACACATTGTTAAACAAATTAGAATTCATGTAAATGAGTATAAGAAAATAGAGGATCAAGTGCTACTTGTGAATTATCAAACAATAGTACACGAAGCTATAGCCTACATACCATTATCACTGACGCTTGGGAGATAACTCAGAAATTTAACACAAAATATGTATAGAGGTTAAGGAATACAATCGTTGTCGTATATCACTATATCGGAGAACTTAATTCACATAGTGATACAATGAAAGGTTGTTATAGTGTTAAATGAAGCAGTTGTTGAGAATAACAATACACGGTATTGAAAAGAATCAATGATTTGGCTTATAGAATCCAGAAGGATAGACAATTCAAGCTATAGGTCATTCACTGTGATCGTCTTTGAAAGTATATTGGTGAAAAACAAATCTAAATAGATAATTCCCAGAAAGAATATGTCAGTAAAAGCTCAAACTTGTAAAGAGCCCGAAGCTCCTATAGAAACTACTTGCAGATGATCAACAAGGATAGATCCGCCACTGGATTCACTTGACCATCTGCTTTGGAAAAAAATTAACAGCAACAAGACAGCCAATGACTTTTGGAAGAGAAAACCACTATTTGTACGTTATTCAAAGTACTAGTATCATTAACAAGTACAAGGGTATAGTAAGTATTAGGGGTACAAGAGATACTGATAGTAGCTTGTAGCAAGACGTAATAAATAAACTAATTTATCATCGTTACGTTGACTAGGCTTCGTATTATATTCATTAAATAATCTGAAAGGATTTGTCAAATGTAAAAAAAAAAATAAAAAAATACGACGGTATATTGTGGGTGTGTTTTTCTTATGACAAAGCCACAACGGGATATTTACTCAGCCCACCGAGAGGAATCGAACCGCTGAATTTAACATTATAAATCCGGAGACATACCGCTGTACTAGCCGGGGATAACAATATAATGAAGGTATTAGTCTATAATATTAATATTCGAAGCGATTTATATCGTACCTTCAGATCTTTCAAAACCGCAAGTTATTTACTATTACTTTGAGTATTAGATAAGTTTTGATCCGGCGTTTTTATTTTCACACCGGTATGTCACAAGAGTCTGTTTGTTTGTTTTGGAATTTTGCATAAAGCTACTCGAGGGCTATCTGCGCTAGCCGTCCCTAATTTAGCAGTGTAAGACTAGAGGGAAGGCAGCTAGTCATCACCACCCACTGCCAACTCTTGGGCTACTCTTTTACCAACGAAAAGAGGGATTGACCGTCACATTATAACGCCCCCACAGCTGGGAGGGCGAGCATGTTTGGCGCGAACCCGCGACCCTCAGATTACGAAGCGCACGCCTTAACGCGCTAGGCCATGCCAGACCTGTCACAAGAGTCAGATAATGCTATGAGTTCGATATCATTTTTGGTTGTTTGCGGTAGTGTTTGAAGACAATAGAAAGTGTGCTCGTGGTGCATTTATAATTAATGAAATTAAAGACATATTTCAATAAAATGTAGGGTACTGGGTAATAATATGTAGAAATTAGAGAAATACTTAGGAAAATATGCGATCTTGTAATCATGATTTTCTGTAAGGTCTGAATGTAGATGGTTGGTTACGTTGTATTAAAACATTTAAAATAGGCAAATCAACAAGTCACGTAAAAGAAAAAAAATCACAGCCATATAAAACCATGATGAAATAGCATTTACCAGAACGACCTTCCATGGCCTGGTAGTTTAGGCATTCGACTCGCAGCCTGAATGTCATGAGTTTGAATCCCCATCATCAAATATGTGTATTCTTTGAGCCGTAAACATGATATAACATGACGGTTAATCATACTATTCGTTGGTAAAGGAGTAGCCTGAAAGGTGACCGTGGATAAAGTTGGTTAGCTGTTTTCCTTCTAGTCTGTCATAGCTAAATTAGGGATGACTAGTGCAGATAGCCATCACGTAACTTTGTGCGAAATTTAAAAAAAACAGGCCCAGCATAGCCAGTTGGATAAGGCACTCAACTCATAATCCGAAGGTTGCAGATTCGAATTCTCGTCTAATCAAATATGCGGTGGGTGGTGATGACTAGCTGCCTTCCCTCTAGTCTTACACTGCCAAATTAGAGACGGCCAGCGCAGATAGCCCTTGTGTAGCTTTACGCAACATTTAAAAGAAAATAGAAAACAAACCAATTTATTAGAGATGCATCATGGTCTTATTTGGCATTTATAGGTAGCGTGATGATACTAAAAATTTTGACTGCTACAATTTTGAAATTTGTGAGTGTTTTCATAAAATTGAAGCGAATTATATAATTTTTTTATCAGTTTGAGTCCAACATCAGAAAACATAATGGATTTACAGAAATTGTCGAAACTAAGAAGTAGGAACAATCAAGTGAATCTATTGTACCTTTTCCTGGAAGCGATATGTCTGCATAAATTTGTTCTTGATTTCTGGAACCAATGTATGTTGTACTATGTGAATAAATGTTAAAATAACAATTCAGCGTGTACAACTCACACCTGTCATAAGTAATGTCGTAGATAAGAACTACTGTAATTACTCAATACAATTTAGTGTATTATCAATTAAACTTATTGTGTGTTTTCAAACAAAACTGATCCCCTGATGTAATCAATAAAACTAAAATCAGAAAGTCCAATATAATTTTGCTCTAAAAACAAATCAAACAAAATTATTTTTTCTTTTTCTAAATAGAAATTGTTACGCGTTTTATGATTTTGAAATGAATTTCTATAAGAATTCGAATCGGATTCGATTATCCGTATAATCATCACAGAGGTGAAAATTGGTTGTTTTCTAGAAATGTTTGTAACAGCACATTATTATTTATTCATACACTCAGACCATAAAAATAAGATCATTTTATATATTTAAACTTTCAAAATCAAATGTATTCCTTATAATTAATGGCATTGGAAAACAAGGAAATATGGATTAATTTGGGGTATCACTATCATCGAGAAAGATTTGTATCGCAGACTATGGTATGCAAAATAATCAAAAAATATTTTGTCTGAAAAAACAAAGCCATCTAGGTAGGGGTTCATCAAAATAAGGCTTTTAATTGTATATAACATTCAATCATCTCATACCTTAAAAAGCCGGAGACTGAATGGGTATTCATTACGAAGACATATAGGTCTTTTGAGAAACTCTTGTTCTCGTGCGAAAGATGTTTTATAAAAGCCTGTGGGAAGGAGAACTAAGCTTTGGACATGACAACCTTATGGTGGGCCCTCCACCAGGATTGTCAAGACGTACAGTCGTCAACTGGAGCGTAACTAAGACAGATAATCGCAACAATATAGTGAATACAAATTACAATAGAATTATAATAGTAAAAATAACTTGTAAAATTGTTTCACTCCTTGATTTTGAGGTCCTTGAACAGTCTTGATAAAATACTACATTGTTTATTTGCCAACTATTTTGGTAGTATTTACACCTCATAACTTGGCCATAATAGAACCAAACATTCCAGCATTTTGTGATGGATTAATGGTTGATAAAACTCTAGTTGATCTGTGGGATAAAGATACCACCGCTTTAGTCATGAATACAACGATCCATAAAATTCAATTAAAATCTGGATGAAACACTGCAAGATGTAAAGCTGTGAAGGTAATACTTCCAGATAAAAAAAAACAACTTTAGCTGTAGAGACCTTAGAGCCGATCAAATTGGTTAAATACCTTGTTCATAAAGTATCTTTTTTTATATATTGGACTTCATGACTTTGGCAGAACAGAAAATATCTTATAAGGCATTATCTGGAAATGCAGTTAGCTCGATTACTTCCACCCTTAAAACAAATTGATGCTTTTAAAGAGATAGAAGTCATGAAAATACGAGAAGTGTTAGAAATGAGTACTAGTTTGAAACATCGCCCAGTTTACTTGTGAAAAAGAAGGATGTATCCACAATATTCTCTGTGGACTACTGGAAGAAGAATGAAGTATCAAAGAAGGATGATTATCCACTTTTAAGATATGACGCTGCTTTGGGTTTTCTAAAAGATCTCCTAATCTTGATACAGATGGCAGTGGAAACTTCGTAGTGGAAACAGTTTGTCATAAACATAACGTAGATTAAATTCGTGATTGTCCACTATAGTAAGCCAAGAATGCTACAGAAAGGAGGTGCATAATTCGGAAAGAAGTACTAAGTGTTGTTCAAGCACTAAGTCATTTCCATCATTATTTATAGAAATAAAGAGTTTTCTCCAGACAGTTCATTCATGATTCAGGTGTTTGGTTAATTTTCATAATTCAGAACACCAGATAGCAATATGGTTCCAGAAACGTCAGAAGTTTAACTTTAACATAGTGCATTACCTGAGACAGAACTATAGAAATGCTGTTACCTTATTTAAAACACGTGTTTATGAAGAGTGTAAATGCTACGAAGAGAAGGAATCACAGTATAGTAAGATGATAAACCTAAAGTAAAATAGGTTATAATTCAAGATTTTGTATCCATAAGTATTGATGAAGAAGAAGTGACATGGCCCAACACTTAATTGGAAGCTACTCAGGCAAAAGATACAAACACTCACCCCACATACCACAAAGACGAAGGTGTATTGGACATAACTTGCTTAATTATGTTTACACATGGGCTTATTATATCACAAATAACAAAAATATTAGTAGACAGAAGCAACGACTACAGTTGGTACTTCCTTCATCTCTACATTCTGAAGTACTTTGTCATCTTCACAGTCTTCCAGCAGTTGGACACTTAGATGTTAAGAAGACACTGGAGGAAGTAGAAATATGCATCTATTAAGTTGGGTTTTGGAGATACATAGTAAATTGGTGTAAAACATATTAACTGAGCTTATAAATTTTGGGAAAAGCTAGTCAAGGAGTGTCTGTGCTAGTTGTCTTTAATTTTAGAAGCAATGGAATAAGAGGAAGACAACTAGTTAACACCACCCATCATCAACCCTTTGACTACTCTTTTACCAAAGACAAGTGGGATTGTCCAACACATTATAATGCACCCATGTCTAAAAGGGCAACATGTTCGGTAACAGGATTAAAACTTGCGACCCACCTTGAGGAAATTACAGTAGTATTATGTTGTAGCATCACTTAAGAGAATTATTAGCAAAATGCTTGGTCCTCTGGTAGAGTGAAAATAGGAACAGATTAATCATGCCTATGACAGACCATATCATGAAAGGCCTGAAGCATATGCTGAACATAACAGAAACTGTAGCTTAGGAACTTCACTAATATCAGGAATAGAATTTTGAATTAACCATTGTTTGTGAAAGTTGTCAGGTCCTTGGGATAAAAACAATTACTACATAAAATTAACCTTTTGTTAATCTTATGATGGCACATTGAAAAAGGTACAACCACATCCTGTTCAATCAATTAACCATTTCTATGGATAAACATCTTAAAGCAGAACATAAAACAACAGGTAACACACGTTCCTCATTAATTTCTAAGAAAAAAAAGTACAATTTCTACCGCATTTTTAGTCTAATAAAGAAAGACTACAGAGCACAATGATTTCATACCATAACTTTACCCAGGAAGAATTTAAATTATTAGGTGATAAAATGTAAAGACGCTAGGATGTTAATTTTGATAAGACTGGTGTCTTTATGTGACTATATAATCCCTACCACAAGAAAGGATGAACTCCAAATTTCAGAAGGTGCTGGAAAGGGCCACGTATTTTACCGAAAATAATCAATAATTGGTTTTCAAAATTCAGAATGATGGATTATCCAAGCAACTTTTCATCCCCCAGAACAATCTTTGGAAGTACATTGGTGGTAAAATAGCCAACTGGCTAACTCTGAATTTATGAATTTATGACGACTGTGAGGAGGATTATTATCAATAATAGTCAGGTCGAAGCGTTGTTCGCTCCTTTAGATAAAAATTTTATTAACCAAAACCAGCTGTTTTTACATATATATTTCTCTACAAGCGGGTTTTCTCATCATCACTAATAATAGTAATATGTTTTGATAATACAGATTTTTCATGAAATTATTATTTTTTTAATCAAGAATCATACTCACATGCACATGGCGTGTTATTTACCGCGTTCATTAGAATTATGTTTACTTTTGCAAGGTGGAGGAATAGAGTCTAAGGCTGAACTGACGAATAGCGTGTAGTATTGGGCAATAAAATAGCCTATCAATGTTAGCAGCGGTTAAATATTTTAATAGGTCACGAGAATATTGATAAATTCCAAAGGAGACCACTGTAGAGGAAATGAAATATCTTCCCTTTTTAATAACTGTATTTAGTAGCTATACATACAGCTCGATGAACTGTAACAAACTATATTCCAAGCATAACCTAAATTCTAACTGTACTGTGAAATTTTAGATTTATTTATCTATTATCCTTATTTTTTATTCAAGCATTTAGGCCTAATCAAACAAAATGAAAAGAATAGACTATAATATTCAAGTCAAAACAATAAAGAAGGTAAATATTGGAAAATTTCCAGGGAACTATGCTAAGAGTTCATTGTTTGTTTGTTTTGAATTAAGCACAAAGCTACACAATGGGCTATCTGTGCTCTGCCCACCACGGGTATCGAAACCCGGATTTTAGCGTGCACGTCCGCAGATATACCGCTGAGCCACTGGGGGGCAAGAGTTGATTGAATAAACATGATTGATATATATTATTATTTATCCATATACGTCGACATTATTTTACTTTTCAATCTCATAATGTGAAAAATTAGTGTATTATCTCCGTGTGAAGGATACATTAAATTTATATATATTTTATATTTTAAAGTCAAGTGTATTATTACAATTTAAAACTTAATATTTTACTGTTTTCTTTTTCTCTGATTTGGTAAACGTTGTCGAAGGCTTCCATCTTACCCTCAGTTATACAAGTATATGTATGGATGCAACGTGTTTCTTGCTAGAACACTGACATAGTAAGCTATATGGCCTGGCATGGCCAAGCGCGTAAGGCGTGCGACTCGTAATCCAAGGGTCGCGGGTTCGCGCCCGGGTCGCGCTAAACATGCTCGCCCTCCCAGCCGTGGGGGTGTATAATTTAACGGTCAATCCCACTATTTGTTGGTAAAAGAGTAGCCCAAGAGCTGGCGGTGGGTGGTGATGACTAGCTGCCTTCCCTCTAGTCTTACACTGCTAAATTAGGGACGGCTAGCACAGATAGCCCTCGAGTAGCTTTGTGCGAAATTCCAAAAACAAACAAACAGTAAGCTATATTATATAGGTCTTGTCCGCCTTGGTAAATATCCATGAAAGTAATGACTGTGGCATGATAACTCCTTCTCTGCAGTGAAACGTTTGGATTACTCGCTTTTAGCAGTTGCTGGAGATTTTCTTTTTGCTTAATATTTGCTGAACTCTTACAACATCTTATCAGACAATTCTTTAGTAATTATTCGGTTTGATCCTTATAGTTTTATGTTTTGTTTTTGCAAAAATATGTAAAAAAACAATTAAAATAAGTTTGTTTTTGAATTTCGCACAAAGCTACTCGAGGGCTATCTGTGCTAGCCGTCCCTAATTTAGCATTGTAAGACTAGAGGGAAGGCAACTAGTCATCACCACCCACCGACGACTCTTGAGCTACTCTTTTATCAACGAATAGCGTTTTAAATTCAACGAGATAATGTTTTTAAAACTGGTGAAAATGAATGGTCATACCCAAGTCTGAACCCACAAGGCTCCAAAAGTAGGAGAGATGCCCTTCGCTCTTCGATTTTAATTAAGCGTTTTTAAAGGCAGAATGACGGGTCTCTTTACAGTACGACCCTTCAAAAATGAAATGCAAGAAATTAATTTTTACAGGAGCATAAAGATATGCCAGTTTAGTCATTCAACTATATAACATATGAATTTAAAAGTAGCAGAATTATAAAATTCCTTACCGTTAAGTACCATAACATAAATCAGTGAGTTGACGTGTCTGTACAAGAGACAAGTAGTCCCATACCATTATGCAGTTAGACTAGAATATCCTTGTGTTAGGGTTGGATCTCTTGATTAGCTAGATGCCTTCTCTCTAGCCTAGTGCAAAATTAAAGACATTTATGAGTAAACTGTCTGTGCATTCTTGAGCAAATATTTAACAAACTACGACTTGCATAAATAGCACCACTACACTTTTCCTAATATTTATTCTATTCACTCTATAATCACTAAGAAGTTTCCTGTTGACCAGAAATATCGTTCCCTCATTTTTACTTTTAATATCATATTCAATATTGACTTAATTTACTCCTACAGTTCCTAAAGACATATGACATTTCGTAAAGTTCTTGAAGTTCCTGGACAAAGATTTCATTATACGTTTACATAAATTTATTTTTAAGCCATATATATTTAAAAATGTTAAAAACTGTTTTCTAAAAGAGGCCTGATGGTTAAAGCATCCGACTCGCAATCTGCACGTCGTGAGTTCAATTCCCGTTATCAAACATACTTGCTCTTTCTGCTGTGGTCGCGTTATAACGTAACGGTCAAATCCACTTATTCGTTGATAAAGGAGCAGCTCGAGAGCTGACGATAGATAGTGTTGGCTAGCTGCAGTTTTTTGAGTCTAACTTCAAAATTGGAGACGCTAGAGAAGGTATTCCTAGCGATATTATGAATTAAGCACAAAGCTACTCAATGGGCTATCAGTGCTCTGCCCACCACGGGTGTCGAAACCCGGTTTTTAACGTTGTAATTCCACAGACAAACTGCTGAGTCACTGGGGGGCAGCGTAGGTATCCCTAACGTTGTTTTGCATGAAATTCAACAAACAAAAACTTTTCTTTAAACTCAGTTTTGAAGTAAATGTTTTGTTTGTTTGTTTTAGAATTTCGCACAAAGCTACTCGAGGGCTATCTGTGCTCGCCGTCCCTAATTTAGCAGTGTAAAACTAGAGGGAAGGCAGCTAGTCATCACCACCCACCGCCAACTCTTGGGCTACTCTTTTACCAACGAATAGTGAGATTGACCGTAACATTATAACGCCCCCATGGCTGGGAGGGTAAGCATGTTTAGCGCGACGCAGGCACGAACCAGCGACCCTCAGATTACGAGTCACACGCCTTACGCGCTCGGCCATGCCAGACCTAAATGTTTTGTTATTAGTAGGAAATAAAGACGCAATTAGCTAAATTAACGTATATATAATTTCTTAAATTCACATACCAGACTGTCGAAATATATTTGCCCCATACATACAAAATGTACATAGCTTTTAATAACTTTAAATAATTAAATGATGTTTTAAAACCATTACCCTGGTAAAAAAAAGAAAAAGAGAGCATACCGAAATATAATTTGTACCACAAACTGTCTTACGGCCTTAGGGTAGTTCATATAACCTTGGCTCGTAAACAGAAAAGCGCGTTTCTAGCCTTTGCTCATCAGCTGGTGTGTCACGTGATAGTCAAAGAGCAGATGTTTTCTAGTCAGGTTTTAAGGGACCATATTAATTCATTCACGTTTGGTCAGTACTGTTTTAGAACACCTACATTATTATTTGAGCAGCAGTTAAAAATAGCTACGCTAACCAGAAGCGTCAAAATTGGAGGTGTTGTAGCACTTATTTAGCAACTGTAAATTATATTATATTAATTTTATGGAGTGTATACCCCCAGTTTTCTAAAGATTAAGCCGCTTTAAGTAGCTCCTTATACTTTCAATTCCTCATTTAAAATCTGCACATCTAGCCTAGCACCCCATTTTTCAACTCATTTCTTCACTATTGCTAATTTGTTTTTGAATTCCGCACAAAGCTACTTGAGGGCTATCTGTGCTAGCCGTCCCTAATTTAGCATTGTAAGACTAGAGGGAAGGCAGTTAGTCATCACTACTCACCGCCAACTCTTGGGCTAGTCTCTTACCAACGAATAGTGGGATCGACCGTCACATTATAACGCCTCCACGGCTGAAAGGGCAAGCATGTTTGGCGTGACCGGAATGCAAACTCGCGACCCTCAGATTACGAGTCACACGCCTTAACATGCTTGGCCACGCCGGACCCACTATTGCTAATACATTTGATCGTATAACTTTATAACAAGATATAAAACTGGCATCAGAAAAGAACATCAAGCATAATAATTGTATGCATTGTTTGGGCATGCACATTTTAACTTTTGTTTCCGTTTTTACTTTGACTTAAACGTTAAATATAATAGAATATCGAGGATAGCTACATGAGGGCTATCTGCGCTAGCCTTCCCTAATCTACCAGTAGGATTAGAGGGAAAGCAACTAGTCATCATCACTCATCGCCAATTATTGGGCTACTCTATTATTAACGAATAGTGGGACTGACTGTCACATTTAACACCCTTACAGCTAAAAGGGCGAGTTTGTTTTGTGTGACGGGGATTCGAAGCTGCGACCCTCAGATTATGAATCAAGTGGCTTATTCATCTGACCATGCAGGGCCTTAAATATAAATATTTGTATGTGTATATAATACTTTACAAAATCTTGTAATATCATCGTTAAAAATCAAATAAAATGTCCTACACAATTCTTGTAAAGTAGTTAGTCATAAAATAATCTTACATGAATTACATATCAAAATTGTGCAAAATTGATAGAACGAAACTCTCTTCCTAAATTACACAAAACATTTATATGATACTCTCAGAAAATCACTCACAATTATATTACAATATTACAGCGAACCTGTCGTTATCTAGTGAGAAAATTGTTGAAAAAGTTAATTTGGCTACAAATTAAAAACATTGAAGATTGTACATTATTGATAGTGTTGAAATGATTGAGATATATGCTATTTGAATATACGAGAACTTTTATCTTCAACATCATTACGTGCATGTTTTCATTTAAATTAATCACATATAATAACAGAAGATCTCAATATGCAACAAATGTTATTTCAATGAACATTCGACACTTGTCCTAGTAAGCAGATAGGCGATAGCTCTTTCTTTTTCTTTTTTTTTGACTTGATATGATGGAAAATTCAAATGCTTTTTTGCTTAAAATAACCTTTGGCATATTTGCAACGTTTCCTTTCATTAAACATTTCTTATTATTCTCAAGTTTTCTCAGGTATTTGTAACACAAAAACAGTAATCATATTGGTTGTTCTGATTACACACACCAACACCTTTCCACATAAGCATTGAAACCAACATAATAATCTGCTTAAGCAAAAAAATAATCATACGCGTCTTAAAAGAACACTAAAATAATAACTTCTCTGTTCTATCTTTGAAACCCATTTATTTTCTATGATGTTTTACACAATTGTTTAAACTGAAGAATAACTTTGTTTGTAAGTAAGCATAATGCTACACAATTGGCTATATGTGCTCTGCCCGTCACAATTATCAAAACCCGGTATTTAAAGTTTTTAAGAACTGAGACATGCCGCTGTGCCTCTAGGTGGGGATAAGTTTAATACGTGTTACGTATTTTTTAAATGTTTTAAGTTCTTCGTAGATTAAACGCAACAGAAAAACACAGATAACAGCTTGTATAATTTATTACACTAAACTATTAACAAATATAACAGATATAACATAATTTATATGATAACAGTGACAGATATTAAGTTACAACATTCGGAATTAATTACAAAACAAAATAATACTAGTTTCAAACTTCATAAATTAATCACAATACAAAATGGTACTGGCCTGTATCTAATGTAATGATCTAAAATGAAAGTCTTATATTCCAGTCTAGGGTGTGAATTTGGTCCCACGAAGAAATTCCGAAACAGTTCACAGTTCAATAAATTCGCCGTCTCTCAGCACAAGCAGTAATTCAGATGTATCGTAGAGATTGAAGAAATAAAATCACAGCTTCCGTAGATATAACTTCAATCACAAATCCAAGTTGAATATTCACAGTAAACACTTTATCTTTCTCAAATAACTAACTCTCTTCTTTTGAAATGAAACTGATGTCTGAATCTCACACTTTTTCTTCGAATAAAACTAATGACTGAATCTCTCTTTTCTTCCAATAAAAACTGATGACCGAATCTCTCACTTGTTCTTCGAATAAAACTAATGACTGACTCTCCCTCTCTTCTTATCTCCGTCTGTTTATATATATTATTAGACTCTTTTTCTCGAACATTCACCGGAAATTCGACAGAGTAATCTGCGCATGTATGTTTTTGCACGAGACTCTACGTCTAGACGCTAGGCCAAAGATTTCCATTTATAGTCATATATTTGATCTACCTAATTCTAGAAAATTCTAAAATGTTACTCTAAATAAATAACAAAATATTAGTTTAAACTTCGAAACAATAATATCAATATGGAAAAATGAATAATAGAAATGAAAATTTAAACACAACACGACATGTTGTCGTTTACAAAATATTTACACATATACATAACATACGTATAAAGTTATACGATGCTTATTGCCCCCCAGTGGCTCAGCGGTAGGTCTGCGGACTTGCACGCTAAAATCCGGGTTTCGATACCCGTGGTGAGCAGAGCACAGATAGCCCATTGTGTAGCTTTGTGCTTAATTCAAAATAACAAATAACGATGCTTATTAACACAGATGGAGTGGTCCCTCAGTTTTCAACATCTCTCAACAGAATAGAAGGTCAGAAAAGCACGTGCCAATAGAGCAGGTGCTCTTCGGCTAGCAATGTTGGTGCGACTGCTAGGTTGTGGTTTACGTGCTGGTCAACAAACTAGTTGTCTTGGCAAATGGTAATTATCGGTTGCGGCTGGTTTTAACAGGTAACGTTTAAGTCTAAAACACTTTTTTCTTAGGTAACAAGCACAACTTTAAAACCAACATATGTGAGTTCGCTGTGGGGTTGTTCCTTTTTTATTTAAATTTGAAAAATTTTTCTTATCGCTGTTTGTTTATGTCAGTTTGAATTAATCTTATTCTTCTAGCTATTACAGTACATTTATTTATGACAAAAATATAAAGATCAATAATTCTATCGATGGTGTGATGAGGAAGGAAATGACATAACGTGGAATAATATTAGCCAGGATTAACGTTCTACTTTATTTTTAATTTTGATTCGTGCCAAAATGTGAGACAAGATTACCTAATTAGTTTACTAGCATGGTGTGATGTACAGTATTATTTGTCTCGTAGGAGTGAGTCTTCGCTTTACAATCTACAGACTTGGAATCTAGCAAACTACCGTTTCAACAATGCGTATTTAGCTTGCAGTGGATTATCTTTTTATTAGCAGAAATATTGAATTGTTTTTTATATATCATTCGCAATGTATAGATATATAACTATTTTTAAATATTTATGATAAGTTCAAGTCAGTTCATTAGACCCTGGCAGGGTGCGATTTGTGAAATGTTCAGAGTGTTTGTGGGGGATAAATATATAAATTCTTCTTCTTCTCATCGTTCGCGTCCCCCTCACACCAAACATGCTCACCCTTTCAGCAGTGGGAGCATTATAAAGTCACAGTCAATCTCACTATTCGTTGGTAAAAAGAGTAGCTTAAGAGCTGACAGTGGATGGTGATGACTAGCTGTCTTCCCTCTAGTCTTACACTGCTAAATTAGGGATGGCTAGCGCAGATTAACCCTCGTGTAGCTTTGCGCGAAATTCAAACCAAATAAACAAACAATCTCCTCACCGTGAGGATTTCGATCTTGTAGTCCAGGTAGGGTCAGGTTTAGTTGCCCCTCTTCGTCTTTATTAGTCATAGATAAATGGCTTGTTTTATTTGTTGTTTTGAATTTCACTTCGTTCCCAATTTAGCAGTGTAAGACTAAAGGAAAGACAGCTATTCATCACCACCCACCGCCAACTCTTGGATTACTCTTTCACCAAGGAATAGTGGGATTGACAGGCTGAAATGGCGAGCATGGCTGATGTCACGGGGATTCGAACCCGCGAGCCTCAGATTACGAGTCGAACGCCCTAACCACCTGGCCAAATAGATAAATAACAAAACAGCATGGCAAGTCTTAACACATCATATGTAAATCCCTTTAGTTGTTGTTTGTTATTAAGCACAAAACTACACGAAAGGTTGTCTGTATTTTACCACCACGGATATTGAAACCCAATTTTTTGAAGTCCACACAAACCGTTGTGCTACTGGAGGCAACCCTTTAATTTATCGCACCGAAATATCGTTTTTTTTTCACCTTTTAGGCTGGCCCGCCATGTCCAAGCGTGTTAAGACGTACTACTACTAATCTGAGGGTCGCGAGTTCGAATCCCCGTCACGTTAAACATGCTCGCCCTTTCAGCCGTGAGGGCGTTATATTGTTACGGTCAATCCCACTATTCGCAAGAGTTGGCGGTGGGTGGTGATGACTAGCTATCTTCCCTTTTGTCTTACACTGCTAAATTAGGAACGGCTAGCACAGGTAGCTCTCGAGTAGCTTTGTGCGAAATTCAAAAAACAAACAAACACTTTTTAGGGGTAAATTTAACGAGTTTTAGGCTAGCACTTTCACATACAAGTGTGAGATAATAAAGGAGAAAAATGTAAATATATTTACTCGTTTTAAAACATTTACCATGCTTCAACTTCATAATTTATATTGGATTTTTAGTTTATTAAGTACTTAAGTATGCAGATTTGAATCTACTCACCTTCTGAGAATATTACTTGAAGATTTTACTGTATTCTTCTTGCCTTTTTTGTGCTATTTCTATTAACTTATTTTTTAGCTATCTGAAAAGAAGCATGCTATGCTCTAGAATGCATTTTATATTGTTGGGTTAATGTTTGCCTGGTGATGCAAGCACCGGATTTAAAATAAACGTAGATTGGATAATGTAGTACATGCATATCTATTTAAGTTGCTTTCTATTTGAGTTTTTTATTTTATAAGCAGGATAATCACTTCAATTTATCACAACAGAATCGGTGATAAGTTCACTTACGTTATCAAATATGTATAATATCATTCGTTTTAAATAATTCTATTTCACATCAAAAGTTCACACAGGCTAGTTCAATTATTTTAGAACGCAACTGACAAGACAAATTATTATTCTCTAATTTGTTTATTATAATATTATCTATGGTTATAACACTTTAAAACTTGCCATGTGTGTTGACCCGTAAAGGGGAGGAAAGAATCCTGGTGGTTGAGGGGTCCAACCCAAACACACCACTTTGGCCTTGAATTTCTGTAGATCTGTAATCTTGGGATGACCCCCAGGGTCAGTTGACTGGTCTTGTTGTGCTATAGTCAACTGAGTACCAGTGTTGAACATTCTCAACGGGTGTTGTGGACTTTGTGCCTGATGCTGGTGTTTGGATATAGTGTTCATGAAGCCCTGACAATGCTTCAGTGTCCTTGTAACATAAAATCATAAAAAAACGAATTGATAAACGACCACATCTTGAAAGCTGAAGAGAAGTCTCCATTTCGTTCTGCACTTTTACCTATTTTTCTCGTTCTGCATTCTTTGTCAGGCAATTATTTAAAATAAATGTCTTTCTTTTATTCATAAGGGGAATTGCTGACTTTACAAAGACAGTCAAAAAGCTTTCAGTGGATATCTTTATGAAAACATCTACCACAAATCACAATAAACTCCTCCTGAATTCGAAGGCCATTGGGGATATATCCACTGAGGTTACTCCTCATGCTACTTTTAATTCATCACCAGTAGTTATTATTGAGAGGGATTTGAGGAACATCCTTGAGATAGAGGTCCTCGCTGGTTTATCCAACCAAAAAGTTTTTGCAGTGCGACACATCTCCACTTATAAAGAAAAAATATGAAGTTTACCAATGTTCTTTTTTAGCGTATATATCACTATGTATACTTACTGCCGTCAAGGCAAGTTATTTGAGCTGTAAGGCATGACCACATATTCCCAACTCTCTTAGGTGTTTCCAGTGTCAGCAGCTCAGTCATTCGAAGACATCTTGTCATGGTTCTGTGATGTGTGTTCGTTGTGGTGGCAAAGACCTCGACGCTTACGAGTGTGAACTAGATCCTCACTGTGTTAATTGTAGTTGTTCCCATTCCTTCTTACTATGCTGCAGTACACTAAACTACGACAGTGGGTTTGTAGACAATACTTTCTGTGACTCCATTAGATATCTTTTCACATCATGTGAAATTTTTACCTCAATGAATAATCGAGTTGACAAGTAAACATCTACTCATGTCCCACCATTCTTTGCAGTGACTGCCTGGGTCCACCATCTTTGGCCTCATCTTATGGTGTCTGCTCAGGTCTATTTTCTTCAGTCCCCGAGATGCGGAACAATTATTCGTTCCCTACGTCACTAGAATATGTGTCTCGACTCAATGCAAGATCCGTCGAGGTTGAAAACGTTCTTGTAATAAAGAAAAAAATGCGTGGTCGTGAACAAACGTTTTCCATCCAGTTCTCCTCCACCTAGGTAAAAATGGCCACTTTGATACAATGAAACTATCGAGGTTTCCATTATAATGTGGATGACATTAAGGCTTTGATTGTTTCCAATCATTTTGTGTGTCTTTTCTTATACTAATCTTTCAGTAGTTTTCTACATACCTGAATGACAAGTTGTACGTTGGGCAAATGCATTAAAGGGGTGTTACTGTTAATTGACCAGTATATATCCAACTTGTCTGTGCTACTCAATACACCATTTGGAGCCATACTCATCTGTGCTTACTTTGGTAGTGTCATCATTGTTTGTTCTTTCTACCTATCTTTTAAAGAGACTTATGGTCAATAAGACCTTGATGTTCTCATTGAACAGTTTCATTCCCTTTTTAATTCTAGGATACTTTATCAGACACAATTCCCTCTGGGGGGTGGTGTTGATATTGATGGGAGAGGTCATTCCATAGAGCATATATTCCCATATCACAACACTTCTCTTTTTAGTGCCCCCCAGTGGCTCAGCGGTATGTCTGCGGACTTACACGCTAAAATCCGGGTTTCGATACCCGTGGTGGGCAGAGCACAGATAGCCCATTGTGTAGCTTTGTGCTTAACTCAAAATAACAAACAAATAACAAATAACTCTTTTTAGTATTTGTTATTTTTCATCCACTTAGTCAGTTTTTACTGTTATTGATTTATCTATTTGTTATCTTTCAGTTTTCTTTCGTTTTTCTTGGATGATTCACAAGTGGAAGAGTGATCATTTTCTTTTAGTTTTGAGAGAAATTTGTCACGGCTGATGCCATCTAACCGAAGTATCATTGTGGAATTTGGATCAGAGTGACTGGCTCTCTTTCACTTCTCTCGGAAATTAATTTTGCTGTCACTATACTACCGTCTATTAATGAGTGTTTGGAAGCAGTAACTGATTGTATTATTCAAGCAGCTGTTCATTCTACGCCTAAAACCTCGAGACGTTTCCTATAGTATCCTCAACCATGGTGGTCCCCAGAAATGAGCCTGGAATACCTTTGGCAAGTATTCCACTCTTTTGAACCACATTACTTTCCAATGGTTTAATGCACATGCTAAGCAGGTCAGATGTTAATGCCAAAAGAAATATTGGTTTAAATTCACAACTATAATTTCTTCTACCACCAGTTGCAAAATTCTGTGGAGCACGATTTAGGTCTGTTGGAGGTATTCTTCCCATACTATTTCAATCTTGTTATTCAATGGCCAAGAATTTGCTAATATACAGAGCATTTACAGTACTCTCAGGGAGACTTTTACTAGTTTTTTTCCAACTCTTACATCTCTTCTCCCGCTTTCTTGGTAATCAAGTCTTTGGCAGTACAACTGCCTCTTTCATTTTCACCCAATCGTCTATGCGTCTATAATCACCCTTTACACTTGTGAAACTCAAGCTTGCTCTTCATTTGTCTGGCATTACATTGGTCGAGCCTGATGATGTTCACTTTGAAATGTTGTGTCATCAGGGGAGCCCATCATGGCAAGATGGCTAGGGCGTTCGACTCGTAATGTGATGGTAACGGCTTCGAATCCCAATCACACCAAACATGCTCGCTCTTTCAGCTGTATGAGCATTATAATGTTGAGGTCAATCCCATACTTTTTGGTAAAAGAGTATCCCAAGAATTAGCAGTGGGTGATGATTACTAACTGCTTTTCCTCTAGTCTTACATTGCTGAATTAGAAACGACTAACGTAGATAGCCTTCGTGTACCTTTGCGCAAAATTCAAACAAACAAAATCAAGTGACTCTGTTGGCTCTGCTATTGTTTGTTGCGGCTCGGTGGTTACTCGTAGGATTTTCCTCTAGTTTCTGCGTTGGCTGCCGAGTTGTGTGCCACTTCTCTTGCCCGTAATCATGTAGAAGATGTGCAGTATACAAATTGTACTACTTATGCTGACTCTCTTAAGTTTCTACTGACTCAGAAAATTTTGCTTCACGTTGATATTCACCCTCTTCTCGTCGTCGATATTTAACAAAGGTTGCCCCAATTTTTCTCTATCTTTCATTGGTATAGATTTTTTTCTAAGTACTTCACCATGTTGGTATTGGCGAGAAAGAGCTCGCTGACACCGCAGTCAAGCCCATCTGCTCTGGTACCGTTACTATCATACGTGTTCCATTTATGGACTACGGTCTTTTCTTAAATGCCCGACCGCGCGCCAGTTAGCAATTGACTTGAAGTGAACAAGCTTTTCCAGACTGAACCTTCCGTTATTCTTTAGCCGTCTTGACTAGGCTACACATTAGTCACAGTTTTTAACTCATCGATTTCTTTTATCTGGGACTGATCCGCTGATATGTGGTCTGTATGACACTCATGTGTTTATATGTGTTTTCTTATAGCAAAGCCACATCGGGCTATCTGCTGAGTCCACCGAGTGGAATCGAACTCCTGATTTTAGCGTTGTAAATTTGTAGACATACCACTGTACTAGCGGGAAGCCTGTATGATACTTAAGTCAGAATAGCCTACATTTTCCAGTGGTGTCGTCGTTACGACTCTGTGCGACGACACCATTTTAGAATGTGTTTTCTACGGTCTTAGCCCTGACATTAAACGGTGTAATTGGAGATGGTGACACTATCCAGCTTGATTTTCTGAATTTTTGACAACGCTTAGTTTTTAACTCGATTTATTTGTACATTTTATACCAATTTTACCTTCATGTTTTTTACCAGCTGCTTTGCGCCAATAAACGCCACACAACCAACCTAAAATGAATAACTTATTAATCTTAATTTAGTAGGTTCGGAAATGTATAAAGATGAGTGTTTGGTGCTGCTATAGCGTGCAGTCTACAAAGATATTTACGTTACAGATGTGGTCTACACAAACACTGTCATCATCACCGTTTAAATGATTCACTAACATATAATTTCTTGATAATAATTTCTATCTATCCATGTTTTTGTTCAACAAATAACTGTAATTTAATAAGTTGAGTGCTCCAAAGTTTAGGTTATAATTTAGCTAGTTTTGATTGTTAGAACATATTGATAGTATTTGTATAGACTGCATGCTATGGTGGCACCAGATATTCATTAGTTACAGTGACTTGCTTAAATACATATACAATTTTGGTTCTAACGATCCATCTATCTTTTAAACATGAATATGTTAATTTATGGGTCCGTTGTAGCCAGGTGCTCATCTGAGTGTTATAGGTTCGAATCGTCACAACAAACATGCTCGTTCTTTTACGGAACTGGCACGGCCAAGCGCATAAGGCGTGCGTCTCGTAATCCGAGGGTCGCAGGTTTGCGCCCGCGTCACGCCAAAACATGCTCGCCCTCCCAGCCGTGGGGGCGTTATAATGTTACGGTCAATCCCACTATTCGTTGGTAAAAGGGTAGCCCAAGAGTTGGCGGTGGGTGATGATGACTAGCTGCCTTCCCTTTAGTCTAACACTGCTAAATTAGGGACGGCTAGCACAGATAGCCCTCGAGTACCTTTGTGCAAAATTTCAAAACAAACAAACGCTCTTTCAGCCGTAGGGCGTTATAATATGTGACACTAAATTCTCCTATTCTTTGGTAAAACAGTATTTCCTGAATTGGCGGTAAGCGGTGGACTAGCTGCCTTCCTCCTAATCTTATACGGCTAAATTAGGGGCGACCAGCACAAATAGCCCTCGCGTAGCTTTACGCGAATTTCAAAACAAATCTTTTCATATATTCAATTTTATATGACTCTGTGAAAAAAATCAACCTAAAGCTTTAAGTTGTTTGAATTCAAGCAGAAATATACGCAGTAGGCTGTCTTTGTTTTGGTTAACGAAGTACTGAATCCCAATTTTGTTGCTTTAAGTCATTCTTCCTCCTGAAGCATCGGAATGATGTACCAGAATGTTACACGCTGAAAGTTTTTCGTTCTTTCTCTGTGCTCTTTTACTTTTGTGTTTCCCTACCTTTTCTAGTAAATGTACGCTACCCAACGTATTGAGAAGAATTACGTGTGACCAGCCTACGTAACTGTATGTTGAGTCTGTAGGAACGGCCCCCAGTGGCTCAGCGGCATGTCTGCGGACTTACACGCTAAAATCCGGGTTTCGATACCCATAGCCCATTGTGTAGCTTTGTGCTTAATTCAAAAACAACAACAACAACTGTAGGAACGATTTTATGATTCGAATGTATCTCATATTCAGTGTGAAATCTCGTGAATATTAACAGTGAGAAATTTATAAATGATATAGATAATTTATTATACTGACTGAAAGGGAAAACAATAGAAAAGTGTTCGTAGAATGTAAAAACAAGGTAATTATTCTTGCTTTTTTTTAACGATCTTTAGTTTTATTAATATTCTGTAATCAATATGTAATACGTGATAGATATTACATAGATACTGTATATCATCCACTTTCACTGGGCAAGTCTCAAAATGTCGGATAACTTAACTGCGAATTACATTTGGTTTTTATCAGATACAGTAGAAGATTCTAAGAATGAACTTTTCTTCAAAATGTTTGTTTCTGCGTTTGGACATGTTTCAAGTTACATAGCTTGAGTATTAAAATTCGTATAGTAATTTTCGTTTGTAATGTCTTGTTGATGTTACACATTTTGATCGAACACAATTTAAATACAAGATAACTCTTTACGTTCAAATTCTATTAATGTTTCTCAGATATTTCACGCGGTGTAAATGTTTTCCTTTCCCAGGTTTTTGGTTAAACATGATTTATAATTACAACTTTTGCTTAATTAGTACTTTCATATATTGTGCGTCAGCACAAGTATTGGTTTAAATCAGTGTTTGTTGCGCGATTTATTTACTGCATACGTTTCTACTGTTTCCTAGGGCGAGACTGGGCGACATGATCAGAGAAATTATTGAAACTAATTAACATTAATTTACAGTATCCGTTAATGTAAAGCTAGGAGTAATAAACAAATTAACGCTAGGTTCAATCACTGACGTAAGTGATGTAAGACGTAAAGTGTGCAGTTAAATGTGTATGTGAACTAATAATAATTGATAATTAATTTACTTGCTGGTCAGTGGGAATGTTCCAAGAATCATGTTTACTTATTTTTCTTTAACTCCTAAATATTTTATTACTATAATGTACTAAAAGTGGCAGAATCTATGCATCAAATTTCTGAAGAACGTTTTTTTTCTTCTTCTCTCTGCTGCAGAATAACTAACAGGTGGTGCTTGTAATTACTAGTACCTACAAAACAAAACAGTAATATCATGTTAAATAATACAAAAAAATCTGTAGATTGCAATTGTTATGTAAATGTTTTGTAAACGACAACATGTCGTGTTGTGTTTGGATTTTCATATCTATTATTTATATTTCCATGTTTATATTATTGTTTTGAAATTTAAACCAATAAAATATGTTGTTATTCATTTAAAATAACATTTAGAATTAATTAGAATTCATTTAGAATTAATCATTTAGAAATTTCTAGAATTAGGTAGATCAATCATATGTTTATAAACCAGAATGTATGTCGGCCTGGTGTCTAGACGACGAGTCTCGTGCAAAAACAGACATGCGCAGATTACTCTGGAACTCTGTGGAAGTTACGCGATTGTTCGAGAAGAGTAGGCCTACTAGTATATAAAGAGACGGCGATGCAAGAAGAAGAAAGGTCAGTCATTCGTTTTTACTTTCGATTCAAGAGATATTGTCTCCGTTTGAGAAATTTTCAACGTTTGCTGTGTGTTTATTCAACTTGGATTTGTGACTGGAGCTAGATCTACAGAAGCTGTGATTTTATTTCGTCAATCTTTACGATTCATTCGAATTACTAGTTATACTGAAGGTCAACACGTATAGGACTGTTTAAGGGAGAACGGGAAAATTTGGAGAACGACAAATTTGAGACATTCATCGAAAACATCGTAAAAATAGCTTCGTCAAATTTATTGAACTGTGAATTGTTTCTGGATTTCTCCATTCAAGCTTCATGGGACCAAATTCACACCCTAGACTGGAATTTTGGATTTCTGATCTGGACTTTTGGATTTTCATTCTAGATTATTATATTAGACACAGGCCAGTACCATTTTGTATTGTAATTAATTTTGAAGGTTGAAACTGAATATCTGTCATTGTTATTATATAATTTATGTTATATCTGTTACATATATAATAGTTTATTGTAATAAATTATATAAGCTGTTATCTGTGTCTTTCTGTTGCGTTCAGTCTACATACATAAAAAACGTAACACAATGTTTAATTTAAAATCCAACTAAATTTTCTATCTTGTATAGTTAGCAGTCGTATACAAAAATCAAAGTATTACTTTATCTATTTAATTAACATGTAAGATGATTTGTGGGTTATGGTGGTATTAGAGAGTACGTATAAATAATAATTATTATATAATACCGATAAATAACTGAGCTAATATTGTGATAAAAAAAAACACCAAGAGAGCACATTTTTTGACATTCGTCATCATAGTTTTTAAATTTACAATGAATTTGATAGTTTTGGTATAAATCGTGAATGTGAGGCTTCCTGGTGTCCAATGTTACTTTAGATTGAGGCATTTTAATCGTTGCTGAAAGGCGTTGAAGATGTAAAGACACTTAACTGTGACATACCAGAAGTAGCTGAAGAATGAAGCATGTACGAAGACTTACTAGTCAAATGCTGTATGCAGCACTTATGATTTTCTGTACATCTGGATTGAGGAGATGGGCATTGGGAAACAGTCGTCCTCGATAACTGGTATATTATGGAAAGCAAGCAGGAAGGACTGGCGTACTTTGGATATGCCAGTCTTACGACGGATACTTTTGCAATAGAGGCCACCTTGCAGTGCTTTTTCCAAGATGTACAATCGTCGGGAAGAATGTATGTTGTGGTGAGGTTCCAGTATCGTTTACTACATATTTAACCCATTTACTGCTTTCTAATTGTTTGAGCTTTTACCTCTTAATAAATAACCTGTAAGTGATGTGGCTTCAGTTGGTACATTCTGTCTTAGCAAGCAGTCGACTTGTTTACATGCAGTGACATTATCTCCAGTGGCTTATATATGCCACTACAATTACAAGGGGATCACCCTGCCAAAAGTAAGGATTATCTTCAAGGGTAATACAGGGTGGTCACTAGAAAAGCGGAAAATTTGAGGATCAGATGCGATCATGAATAAAATGCGTGCTTACTCATTTCTATTTTGATTTCTTTACATCATGAATAAAATGCATGATTTTAAAAATTTTGAGCATCTATGAGTGTAATATAACATATGCCTTTGAAAAACTTTGTAAAAGTTATTCTTTGTAAAAATAAATAGCTGTTTGACAAATTTTCCGCTTTTCTAGCGACCACCCTGTAAATGTTGGGGGGCCAATTACTTTTAATGCGGAGGGACACATCTTTAGTAGTTACGTCACTCATCATATCAACAATTTTCTAAACGTTTTAATAGTGTAAAACTCACAATTTAATCTTTGCTTCAAGATGTCGATGCAAATTCTACTCATATGAATGTTTTCAAGGCAATATTGTTATAAAAGCTTCGAAGTAGTTGTTATACAGTCTGATGGCGGGTTCTTTGAGTACGAAACCGGTTCCTTTTTATTAGTTTTTCATTTTTTGTAACATGGTGGGAATATACAAAATGTAATTATCTTTTTTTATTGCAAGAACTGGGAAAGAAATGTGTTTTATTTGTTTCGCTTTAGGGTAGGCCTTGTTTTAAACACAGAAACATCATTATTAGACTTAACTTCAATCAAAAACCATTTATATATAGACATCAATGTATTACACCGTTTTTTGTTTTGTTTTTTTCTAAGAGGTACCTTCTATGAGAGTTTTTTATAATCTTGTTGAAGGTTTTTTAAGGGTCCTCTAGTGGAAAGTAATTTTATGGAGTTACAAATGTTGGATGCAGCAAGTAAGAAATAAAAAATCATATAACAGTGAGTAGTTAAAGTTCATTGAACAACCAGTTATTGTTTGTTATTAAGCATAAAACTACATAAAGGCTATCTATGTTCTGTCCATCATTGGTATCGAAACCCAAAGTCTAGCAGTATAAGTTTGCAGACATGTTGCTGTGCCATTGGGGAGCACTTAAAATAGAGGCACCATACAAGAAAGGATACTTTGATTTTGCTTATTATGCTAATTCAGGCTATAAACCTCATAACCCCTTCAAAAAAAAAAAAAAAGTTCCTCACCATAAACACCTAACTGTCAAACGTACTAAGAAACAGGAAATTGTGTTACTAAAATTTTGTCATGGATGCAGCGAGTTATCCGGATGTTTTCCAGTACATAACTACGAAAACAAAATATCGTAATACTTTTCACTGACTACGATATGTAAACTTAGTATTGTTGACCTTGAAGAACATTTGTTGTTATGGAAGAAAACTTATTAGGAGACCTAAATACTTCTCAACAAATGCTTATAAAAATATACATACGTTCTGTAGGCCTTCTAAACAATGTGAATTACTTCAGCCTTTTCAGTTCCATTCTTAACATTTAACTAATTAAAAGACCGCGTATAAACATACATATGTTCAATTAATTATTTGTTTTGTCAACACATACATAGGTATATTATTTTAAAGTTGAAACTGGTATTTTGATGTACCGAATATTTTTCATGAATAAGCAAAATAATCAAACAAGTGGTAAAAAATATATTTTCCATTAAAATGAAGTGATTAGAAAACAATACCCTTGCAGCTAATAGGAGAAAATCGCTTATTAAAATATATATATATGTGACTTTGATGCTTGTTTAAGTACACCGATTCTGCTTGTCTGTTCGTTTGTTTTATGAATTAAGCACAAAGCTACACAATGGGCTATCTGTGCTCTGCACACCACGGGTATCGAAACCCGGATTTTAGCGTGTAAGTCCGCAGACATACCGCTGAGCCACTGGGGGCTACACTGATTCTCAAAAATGTTATAAATAATGTATGGTAAGAAACATATTCATAATATGTCAAATGAATAAGTAATCGAACAAGAAGAGCAAAGAGTGAAATATATATAAAAAATATAAAACGTAAAGATATGATGTTCTGGGATGTCGTTAATCTCCAGGCTAAAGTTTGTTTCATAAGTTTTAACAAATTTTACGAAGAGTGGAAAGAAACCTGTTGTATCGAACTTTTAAGTTCGAACGAAAACTCCTAGTGCTATATTCCACACTTCTAGGTTACCTACGTAAACAGTCGTTCCTATTATACATTTAAGAAAAGTTAATTTCTAGCTTATGCTAACTCACATCTCTGTACCATCACTCATCTTGTTACAAGATGTATCCCAAGTGAGCTGTGATACAAAAACAGTCATCAACGAATAGTAACTACAAAGTGGTAATTGTGTTATGTAAGTCTTTCTTAAATGAAGAATTATTGCAAGTTTACATAAATCCTCTTTTCCACTTCTCCTGTTTTGTGAGATTTTGTGTATATGATTATCATATCTACTTTTGAAAGTGTGTAACTTATATTACTATTAAAATAGTTGTATTATTATTAGTAATAAAGTTACTTTAAGCGTGAGTAGTTAAAAAGAGTGCTGATATTAGAATACCATATGTACGGTGATCTGTTCTTGTTTGTTTATTTGTTACTTAATATTAAGTAACTTATTTCATTCTGGGTAGTGTAGAGGGGCTTGGATTGCTGTCCAGCAGAGTTGCAGATGATTTTCTTGGATTTTTACAAAGTTAAATAAAAAACATATAACTAACCTTTATTTTATTAAGAACTTGGTATTTTTTCTTCTTTATTGCTATACAATTTAGTCTCCTTCATTTTTTTTGCACAATTTTTCAAACGGTTGCCATTCTTGATTTTTGCCACATAATAAGGCATTTAATGTTTCCGTACTTAGCTTTTGTTTGTTTGTTTTGGAATTTCGCACAAAGCTACTCGAGGGCTATCTGTGCTAGCTGTCCCTAATTTAGCAGTGTAAGACTAGAGGGAAGGCAGCTAGTCATCACCACCCACCGCCAACTATTGGGCTGCTCTTTTACCAACGAATAGTGGGATTGACCGTCACATTATACACCCCCACGGCTGGGAGGGTGAGCATGTTTTAGCGCGACGCGGGCGCGAACCCGCGACCCTCGGATTACGAGTGCACGCCTTAACGCGCTCGGCCATGCCAGGCCCCGTACCTAGCAAAGAGAACAGTCTTTCTGCTGCAGCTGAAGAATGAGGCAATGATAGTAAGTTTATCATTTATTTGGAGATAATTGTGAAACGAAATTTATCTCCACATTTTTCTTGATAACTATAATACCAGTGTTTCTCTGATTCTGAAATTTTATTCTCTTGTAAAATTAACTCTCGTCATTCTCTATTGATATCTTCATACTCTTTTATTTCCTCAATAATATAAGGAAATCTCGTGGCCAATGGGATAAGTGAATATGACTGTCCTTGAGAAACATTTTTTGGATTTGAAGCTTCCAGTAGCTGTAAATACGTGAATATACAAGATGATACAAACCATTTGTACACTTCCTTGCTTAGTTTGACATAAAAATTCAATGTCTTAAGCTGAAATTCTTCGAGTTCTTTGGTTTGGATTTTGGAAGAATATTCCAGAAAGATGCTTTACGACATATTTCACTTAAGGGAAGGTAACTGAAGGATCATTGATATGTTAACCTTCGATATATCTGCATCTTTTAGTACTTCTCTTTCAATAAAATTACCAAGGATACCTTTCATACTGGCCTGGGATGGCCAAGCGCGTAAGGCGTGCGACTCGTAATCCGAGGGTCGCGGGTACGCGCCCGCGTCCCGCTAAACATGCTCGCCCTCCCAGCCGTGGGGGCATATAATGTGACGGTCAGTCCCACTATTCGTTGGTAAAAGAGTAGCCCAAGAGTTGGTGGTGGGTGGTGATGACTAAATGCCTTCCCTCTAGTCTTACACTGCTAAATTAGTGACGGCTAGCACAGATAGCCCTCGAGTAGCCTTGTGCGAAATTCCTAAACAAACAACCAAAAACCTTTTATACTACTGTTGATGAATGCACGTAACCTATGAATTCTGAAGCTCTCAGCTTAAAACTCTAAATTTATTTTATTTACATATGGCAGAATAAAAGGTAAAAATGCGAAGTACGTTTTTACAAATGGATTCTGTAATTCTTCTAGTGTTGTAGAGGGTAAAGTCATCCCATCTTCTAATGCCGCTGAAGAAAAAATAAGATAAGTGCCGACCGTTAATTCAGTAGTCTTTCTTCCACTTGCTGAAGTGATAATCATCGAGTACAGCTACGACGTAAAATCTTTCAAGGATCAATCTGGGTAAATTCCTGAAATTTTGCATGTTCATATAATCTTTGGGCTGTTTAACAAATATGAATAAATATTTCTAGTTAGCTCCCCTGAGGAAGTTGGAAGTTCAGAACATGCATAGGATGCACATAAATGCATTGAATGACATACACAACCTTGTACAAAGAAATATAGTACTTTCTGCTTTAGAAGACTTTAACACTCCTACGAAAAACATCCTACATCCATTAAAGTGATTTTGGGGCCTATCAGGGCCCATATGATTTTCCAATAGAAACACAGTGATTAAGCAACATTCGTTAAAAACAACTTTAGAATGGCTTTGACAAACATATTTTTTTACAATTTGAGCAAACAATTTTCGACTGTCTATCTTTTGATCTGCCGCACAAATGGCATCGTCCTCGTTTTGCCCTCTTTGCAGGTGGTTCACATGAGGTTGTTTTGTCATTATCTTTGCAGTAAATTTCTTTGATTTCAAGCACCAATTGCCGTATAAATTCTCTTCAGGCTCTTGATTTCTGTTGACGAAGAAATTCTGGATGTTTTGTTGAGTATAGAACGAAAGCATTGTCGCAGCAAGATCTAGAATGTTATAGAATATGCAGACCGACCAGCGCT
The DNA here is from genome assembly GCA_011833715.1 of Carcinoscorpius rotundicauda. Lineage (NCBI taxonomy): Eukaryota > Metazoa > Arthropoda > Merostomata > Xiphosura > Limulidae > Carcinoscorpius > Carcinoscorpius rotundicauda. The sequence continues at coordinate 37,137,981 of CM022393.1, forward strand.
TTAATCGCCTCTTTGTTGTATAATATCTCAGCAGTTGATCGAGAGTGTCGACACCTGCCTTCGTTGCATTGTAAAGATTGACGATTTCGGGCTTTCCATTCTCTTCTACTTCACCAGACTGATGCTGAGAACTCAGTAGTAGCACATATTTTCCTGGTTTGTCTGAGTGCCTGAGAAGAGTGATGTCGTGATGGAAGAAAAACTTTGGTAATAACTCTCTAGATTTTGCATTTATTTCAGGAGGCAGGAAGGTTCTTGATTTCCGTATGGTTCCAACAAGTCCTGTTCTTTTTGTTCGTAGGTACTTGGCAAGTGTCATTGTTGTGAAGAAATTATCTGTCGTTATTGTTCTTCCTTTTCAAAGAAATGGCTGACTCAGTTCTTGGGTTGTAACTGTTTAGCAATTTTCAATGAAAAAATTCCAGACTTCAGAGATGGCGGCATCTTTGATTTCTCTATTTCTTTGAGAGTGAATGTCAAAGCTGATTTTTGAGCACATTTTTTTGAATTTGTCTTGTGTAATCAGTTTTCGCAAAAATGGCAAACCGAATTCGGTTGAAAACATTTCGTCTATCGATGCATTTTTGGATTTGCTTATTCCAAGGAAAAGATTAGCTGCAATCCATTTCCAGAGGTCTTCTTCAAAAATTGGTTCTTTCATGACGGTGTTTGTTGAGTAAATGATATGTTCCATCATATTATCAGAAATGAAAATTTTGAATGTTTCGAATGGTGTAGAGACTCTTGGAGCAGCTTGCCTTGTAATGCCTGGGTTCCCATTGAATATATTGAGAACTGCGGTTCTCCTGTTGATCCTTGAAGGTGTTGTTGAATAACTAAAATTCTTATCTTTAGACAAAAGTTCGTTCACTGGCATCGTAGTAAGATCTTCTTCATTACTTTCTTCACTTTCAGAAGGGTACGGCACAATTTGTTCATCATTTTCGGCTCCAGAAGGATCATCATCACAACTTTCAGAGTAGTCTTCGACATTATCATGTTCACTTTCATCGTCGGATGGTTTTGTCAGTAAATGTTCAGCTTCATCAAGAGATATTTTTGACACGGTTTGAAGATTTCACCTCCTATATATATAGGATTTGTGGATTCTTCTAGAATATTCTAGAAGCTTCAAGAATATTCTAGATTATTCTAAATACTTCTGTAAAGTTTCTAGAATGTTCTAGAACAGGCGTGGGCAAACTAGGCAATAATCAGGACCGTCTAAAATTATTGTTGGAGTAGAGTTATTATCCTAAATTTCCATCTTTTGAAAAGAAGTTGTAAAATTAATATATTTTTACTATAATTTGCTTTTTTCGGTTGCCCAGGCCTGTTTTAGAATTATTCAGGAAATAAATAAAGTCATTTTTATGTTTTTTTATCTGGGGCTTAATAGGCCCCAAAATACCCTTAGTGGATGTTTTTAAAAAAAATTTAAATGTTATTTCGCAAATGTCTGAAAAGTCAAAATATTATTGCTCCTTAAAATATAAAGGGATAGGGTCAGTTAATGGCAATTTCATTTAAATACAAAATTATTAGCCTAATATTAATAACCTTTCCAGTTGCTCTGGGCCCTATTAGGCCCCAATTTTCGTTGGAGTGTTAAACACCACTCTTTGACTCTATCATTACCTTTGTATTATCACTTGTATAGCCTATCAAATTTTTAAATTGGATTCAATGTTTCTCGAAAAATTTACTATAGAATTGTAGATGCCTTGTGAAGTGTAGCAACTTATTTTCAAAAGAGTTCCAAACTTGTCAACTGCCTTTTGACTATGGCTATCATAAAATCTAGCTATTAGAACACGTTGCTTTTTTGTAGATACATCTGCACTTTCATCAATAATTAATGAAAATTTAATATCCTTTAATTTTCTGTAAAAATTGCAAAGTATTCCTCACCAATGACATTACGAAAAATAGCTGTTTCTTTTGTTCTTGCACATTTAATTCCCTTAGCAATTTTAGAATCGGGGCATGCATTAGATCGAAAGCCTGGAAGATGATCTTGTATTGATTGAAATGGAGATATTGTGTTCTACCATAAACGTAAACATTGTCAGTTCAATGAAAGCCATTTGAGACATACTATATGAAGAAGTAGAAGGCCGTAAGAAATCAGTTACTTTAGAAATCTAGGCACTTGCTTTAGTATTTTTTAAATGTTTTTCACTGTCAAGATGTTTCTGAAGTATGGTGACACTCTCAGATAAATCACAACTGCATATTTTACAAAATGACTTAAGATTTTCGAACTTCGACTAAAACAACTAAACCTAGTATCATTAGGCCATTTGTGTGGCAATTGACGTTTCTGTTCGTAACTAGTTTTATGCAGGCTTATTTTCTTGCATAGACTTTCTACTAAATCACTATCCTTATCACTCCTTTTCTCAGCTATTATGATTTGTGGGTTAGGTTAAATGTAAATTAGATAAAATTATAAAAATTAAGCAAAACACAAATTTAAATTTAAACAATGCATTACACTGTAAACAAATACTGACACTTAACGAGTCAAAACTCACGAAATCATAACAATAGTTAGTGTATGAAAACAAGACTAAAAAAGCCACCGGTGGATCTTTATTGTCTGAATTGGCCTGGCATGGCCGAGCGCGTTTTCATCATGAACGATGATAGTGGTTTATAATGGGATTCGCCCAGGAATTTCAAAAGAATTTTAATAGAGCATAAGAGTCAAAACCATCTTAAAAATCAGTCTTGTTTTTGAAACAACACTCATGACCTCCTATCTCAATGATTAAGGCTGCGAAAATAAATGATAATAGGAAAAATGTTGATTTTCTGATTGTTGGACAAAATCCAAAATTCATCCATTTGATCATCCGTATTATTCATGTTTTACAACCCTACAGAAAAAGAGCTATGAATATTTGATTCAAACTTGAGTAAACCTACAAAAACCAAAACAAAAAACTGCGTAGATAATAGGAATACTTTTGCTTTGATTCTTGAAAGAAAAGAGATTTTATCAACTTTTTTCACCGCTACTGGCCAAGTTTCTTTTCGAAGACATTCGAGTAACTTAACCCTACAGCAAAAACAGCTAGGCATATTGCAGTTAGTACAGCTTATGCTTGTGTATTTCGTTGTTAGTTTGCAGTATATTAGCGTACATTATTGCTTTATCATCTGGTCCAGATGATTGGTTAGTTCTGTTAATGAACAACACGTGCTCGAGGTTTCGATGTTCACATTGAGGCTCTGCATAAGACATTTGCCTAAGATTTCTTATTTTTATCATTATTTGTACATATATGTGAAACGCAATAGATCCCAGTGAAAGAAGACCAAGTGTTGACAGCTGTGCTGCTGCTAATTGAAAACCCAATAACAAACTCGACGAAATGGTACTTTATGAACATATACATGTATATAAACAGTATGGCTAAATATTTGTTTTAACAGTAGAAGTGATGTTAACATTCAACATCTGGACAGAAAAATACATAACTCAAACCATTAAAACTCGTAAGTAATGAACTTTTACGTATACTTTACTACCAAAAACCGATGGAAATGACGTAAGCCCTTTTTTAATGACAGAGAGGAACTTGTTGACTCGCTTTTTTTTTTGCATGCTTAAATGCCCCCTAGTAGCACAATGGTCTTCGGAGCTACTGCGCTAAGGACCGGGATTCGATACCCGTGGTGGGTAGAGCACAGATAGATCGCAGTGTTGTTAAAATGTATTTTTACGACTAATTTTTAACGTTGCAACTCGTATTACTATAGAGATAGGTATAGAGAATGTAATGAAATTAATAGGTAAACACGAGAAACGAAAAAAAAGGAAAAATAATGTATATTTTTTGATATGCAATATATAAATATTAAATTTTCTTTTATATTCAGGTTTAAAGGAAAGTTCTTCCTAGTCTTAACTGACAAGGCTACATTCTGATGACGTAAAGGAATTTCTTGACAACATTGTGAAGTTACATTGTGTTGAGGGTAACTAAGCAGCAAAACGTACAACTAACTCATTTAGAATATGGTGGTTTACAATTAAATATTGAACAATGATTTAGACTGATCGAACTGGAAGAAACAATTAAGATATTCTAGTTGGCTAAATTTAAATCTGTTATAATGCATTACATCAGCAATAATAAAAGAAGACACCAGGAAGCGTTTTCTTTGACATGTCGTAGGCCTCGCTTCAATAGTTTATTTTCCATATGGTACTCCATCATAACATTCGCTTTTCAAATTTACATTGTTTTCAACAGTATTCAGAAGTTTATCAAATACTTAGCTCTGCCATGGCCAGTGGATGACCAGCCGTTTGTGGAATTGAATGTTTATGTTTCTCTTGTTGTGACAGCACTGATCCTGTTACCATTCTATGTCGCCCCTTGTGTTGTTAAAGTAGGAAACTTCGTTAACGATGGTGGAAAGTGGGGTAGGAATGACAACATCGATAAAATTACATATGAAAATTTGCATGGTAATAAGCTCAGAAGATGGTTTAAGATATTATGGATACACAGCGGACCAACAGCACCTTTCCTACACGTGTGTGTAGCGTTCTGTTTGTTAATGCCAAGGTTATTAATCCAGGCCCGTTTGATCCAGCATGGATTTCTTAGTAAAGGTAAGTTTCATATATATATATTAACTTTCATGTAAAAATATTTGTTTACTTTCTTAACGATTGTGTTTGTTCGATGCTCCAGACCCTGCACACACCACTAAGCAGTTAAAGAATAATTAGTTATTATGTTTTAGTAACAACAAAACAAAAACATTGTCATGAATTAATATCATTTATCCTGCTCGGTTCTTATTTATGTAATTAAACAATATGTGCAATCGAGTTATCTGACGTGCAAATGGTGGGGTTGTTTAGCTTAAATTATGCATATATTGAGATTTCGCATAATCTTGTCTTAGCTAGAAATTCGTAGCACAATTTAAAGAGCTTTAGATTGTTAAATAACTATTATTAAACCTAAAAATATATACATTTATTTGTGGAAAGTTATCGAATTAATGAAAGGTGTTCAATCAATATTAGCTACAGAAGTATCAGAGTGTCTTAGCTGGAAGTGGAGCCATTTCCAAAGCAGCGATAGAGTTGTTTGAAAGCTTGGGCAGGTAGACCATCATTCACGATTCAAGAAAGATGGTTACTATCTTTTAATAATGGTTCATCGTATTAAAGGTATCTGTTTTCAAGATTGAAACAGATGTATGCAGCCACAAATATATGCCTTGTCAATGTTCGGACGTTAGGAACACATTTCGGAAGGACACTCTATTTAATATTTCATTCATTGTAAGAAACAAAACGACTCATTTGCAATGGTTTAATAAGAATACATCAAGACATATGAATATTATTTTTATACGAGATGCTATATAATAGGTATATTTTATTTAAAAATAACTTCAAACCAAATGCAACCTAATATTCATACAAACACGTAATTTGTATGTTATGGCAGAGCTATAATGTAGGTAGGCATATGCATTAGTGAAAGTACTGATCTCTATTTGCTACACAATAATACCTTTAATACTGTACTTTATAAGGGTCACTTCCTACGACTTTTTATCCTGCTGTATGATAGTGTATTTGGCTCTTGAATAAGCCTTTTGGATGTTAAATTTTATATCATGCTAAATTGGATGCTCTTGGAATGTGTCTTACTCATCAAGTAACTCTAAACAATAAAACTGTTCTGTAAGTAACTCTTTCATAATAGCGATCTAGTACGCCTCGGGACCTTATCATTTCTGATTTCAAATATAGCGTTATGTTACCCCTTGCTGTTTGTAGTGAACATATTTCATGTTGAAATGAAATGTCAATAACTATGGAGGTTTAACACTGCCTCCATCCAAGGTTAATTTAGGGGGTTGACTTAATGTATTTAAGATCACACCGGTCATTAAATATTTCGTTTCAATGAAAATCACCTGAGGAGAATGATTGACATTATTTAATAGCAGTTTTTTGTCGCTGTAACGTTTAGAAGATTATGAATTGAATCCGTCCTTTGTTTATGCACTCTGCTAATACATGTTTATGTATACATGTTAATAAATCTTATTAAATCAATCTTCCCAATATAACGTTTATTATAAAATCGTCAAACCTTTTCAGGTTCATTACTAAAAGACTAAGAATTCGGACTTGCGTATATCGATTTGCTGACTGTACTTCGTAAATTATTACTCATAAAACACACAACTCTCAGTCTTGCTATGTAACTATTTCAATTTACCTCCTTTAATTTTCTAAAATGGTATTTCACACCAAAAGAATGTCTATTAATTGCTGTCCCACCTCGCTAATGATCTCAATATCTTATATGCTTGCTCTTAACGCAAAGAACATGCGCCTGGCATGGCCAGGTTGTTAAGGCGTTCGCTCGTAATCTGAGGTTCGCGATTTCAAACCCAGGTCACACTAAACATACCCAGCCTTTCCTCCGTGGAGGCAATATAAAGTGATGGTCAGTCCTACTGTTCGTTGGTGAAGGAGTAGCTCAAGAATTGACTGTGGGCGGTGATGTCCAGCTGCCTTCCCTCTAGTTTTACACAGATAAATTAGGGACAAATAGCCCTCGTGCTGCTTTTCTTGAAAATTAAAAAAACAACAGTCACCTTAACGTTAACTGATCTAAAGTGCTAGCGTTGTCAGCTGTGCTACATGAGCACGTGTGTGTAAAAGTAACTTGTGTTACAGAACTTTGTAACACAATCAATTCAGACATTCCCAAAGGACTATTCAATTTCAGGTAGCACTTTGATATCATCCTAATCACTAGTAGTAAACAGTTCAACACGTATTGTGTAATTCCAAGTCTTTCATATGAAGTTTTACTTTACCCAAAGAACAGCTTAAGAATGTCATTGTTTGTCTTCCTATTACACAGTGCAGTACGGTAAAATTATGGTTGACTGGAAGGAACACTATATTTTCAAAGTATTTCATATTACAACACCTTGATTACGAATGAACTATCCTTCTGAATAAACTATTGCTTAGTAAGTTGTGTTGAAACTAACTACAGCAAATGATATTAATCGTATTGGAAGAAAAACATCATGAAGACATATCAGTATAATCCAGCGTTAGCTTATTAAGCTATGTTACTGTATATTACACGTCTAACAATTATAATTGCCTGACTGTGATGTCCTGAAAATGTTTTCATGTAACACTTTGATCTACTTGTATACTGTCAATCTAAAAAAATTCTTTTATCTCTCACTCTTAGCTTATCGTGTTTCAAAACTGTCAGAGCGAGAAAGATTGATTTGGTTTGTTTTGAATTTCTCGCAAAGCTACACGAGGGTTATCTGCGCTACCCGTCCATAATTTTGCAATGTAAGACTAGAGGGAAGGCAGCTAGTCATTACCACCCTTCGCCAACTCTTTTACTAACGAATAGTGAGATTGGCTGTCACATTATAACGTCCCCACAGCTGAAAGTGCGAGCATGTTTGAGACGGGGATTTGAACCTGCGACCCTCGGATTACGAGTCGAGTGCCTAAACCACCTGGCCATGCCAGGCTTAGGAGCGAGAAAGAGAATGGATTGTATAAAATAGTGAAACAAATTTTGAACGTCATATAACATTAGTTCAAGTTGTAGACGCTTCCCAAATATATTTAAGTGGTTATTTTTTGAACAGATACTAATAAAATGTTGCCATTAGTTTGCAATCAAGAATATTGCCCAGTCATAATGAGTTTATTACATATGTATTACGTCGAATTGATAGGGACTGATCGGTGAAAACACAGAAACAGAGTTGACTTCATTCTGATTTCACATGGCTTGATTGCTTTACTGCCTTCTAAAACATAAATAAAAACAAACACTAACATACAGATTTGTTAAAGCTTGTTAGTTATTTTTGGAACTGACAGCAATGTTTTTATCCTCTAGTTTTACAGGACTGTCTACTAACGTTCTACGTCCACTTGTTTTTTTTTTAACCAACATTAAGTTGAGCTTTCTCTCTTATACCAATTTTGGGTAGTCACATATTTTAGTCTCTCTCTGTTTTTTTTCCTGGTCGTTTACCGCAGATAAAACATTCCTGCCTATTAAAATAACCTCTTATGTCAGGCACACTTTATTATGGGTGCTTTTTATATTGCAAAGAATGTGCAAAAATATTGTTCTTACGTTTCCAGGTTACATTTTAAGTTGAGCATTTCTCTTTGTTTTGTAAAGTGCAATAATTCTTAATCACAATTGTTTCAAAATTTAGCGAAAGATTGTATAATTGTATAAGTATATATATTTTTTTTTCATAAAAAAAACTATTGGTGTAATAAATAAGAGTACGTTTCCTACATTCAGTTTCTAAGCAAAGTTACAAGTACTAAAAATAATAAATAGTATTCAAATGTTTTTTTCCCTTTTTATAGCTAATATGTGGAATACGGATCTGGATTTTATAATTACTCACAGAGATCGCTTGGTAGCACTTAAGTTTCTTTCGACAATAAATTAAACTTATATTTTGCAAAAGGAAGTAGCAGGTGTACAAGAAAGACCAAAAACAATAACTGAAAAACAACTAGAAGACATGGCTCCTGTCTCATCAGAATTTCTCAATTTTGGATTGGCCTTATTTATGTATGCAGTGCGCTATCCTTCTGTCTTTTGGCGAGTCAACAAGGGATTTTTCCTTCATCTTTTCGATTGAGACTGTTCTCACTGCCGTGCAACAACTCCTTGCTTTTACTGGGTTCACGGTTCTCTACAAAGTTCACATATATGGACCTTCACAGGTCCTTTTGAGGTTCAGTCCGTTACTCCTGAATATTTCGTTTAGTTTATTACTGTTTTTGGCTTATAATTTTGTTTTACTAATGTCCTCCAGCATTCTCTACATATATGGACTTCAAAAGTTCCGTGAATTTGAAGAACAACAAGTCCAGAAACGTCATATCACCTGGACAGAAGAATCTCGACGTCTCTGGGGTTACATTCCCCACTTGAGTGCCCTCTTAACACTTCTCCTGGCGATCTCGATCTCCGCACCTTTAATGTACGATTTTACGCTAGTTTATTGTGGTAGTTTGGATGGAGCCGTATTATCTGGGGTAATTAGTACCGTAATGCATCTTTTATTTTGGGTGTTACTATGGTTAGGACTCAGTGTCAAACAGTCTTGGAGATTCAAAAGTTTCAAAGACGTCATTTACCCCTTTGACTGTGGTAAATCAAAAACATTTAATGGTTCAGAACTAGAGCTGTTGAATGATAAAATGGAGCTACCACTACTGGTTATTGAAAATGGTCAGACTTACCACATAACAGAAAAAAGACCAAAAGATGCCATCATAGATATAGTTCAGACATGCATGATGCACAAATCATCACTAAACGATTATGAAGACATCTATTGGTTGAAATCCAATTTTTCTTTTTCAAAGTGTGTAGATAAGCCAGTACGATGTGTTAGAAAGTCAAAGTGCAACGTACAACAAAAATCGTCTTTTTCCAAACAGCAGAAAATAACATTTGAAGATAGGCTTGTCAGAGCTCCTGTTAAACGAATGAGATCCTTTAACAGTAAATCATCAGATAGTATCGGAAAAACCAGAAAACCACATGTTAAGTTTGAAAATGACTTTGTTATAACCTCGTATAGCGGAAATTATACAACACTGCAAGAAACAGTCAGTGATAGAGACAATGGATCTCAAATACCAGCACTAAAGGTAAGAAGAAAAAGGTACATTTTAAGTTCTTGAGCAGAATAGTAAATACGTTGTAAGAAGTATGTGGTATGAACATTTGTGTCCAAAATAATAACTCATTATAAACTGTATAGTGGGATAAATACTAGTAACTTTCATTTATTTTTACTTGCGAATACGTACAGAAGTATTGATACTTTTTCATAGAACAAGAAGAAAATTATTAAAAGTTACGACTAAAATGTTATTTTATGTACATTTCGAATTCTCTTTTTCAGTTTTCACTATTTTTCCATTAAATTAGGTCTGTCTTGTGGGTAATTGAATAGAAATGTGTTAGAAACGAGCAAATTTTAGTATTCATAATAATGAATCGTAATACAGGTAGTTTCGTTTACTGAGTAATAGTCAGTCTTGGGTTTTTGCACTTCATGAAAATTGAAGAAAAACTAACTTTTAGTTACAGAGTTGTCCTCTTCTCCGATTCACGAACCAGTACAATGTAAATGCACGCCCTTTGTTGGACGAAGGAGACTACAGTTTGCTTTTTGACAACCGTCGAATTTCTAACAGGATATTAACTCCTGTTGTTGTTCACAGTGGCTTCCAAGCTACACCAGGTGACTTTACTCCACGCAGCACCCTTAGTACTGATTCAGGAATCACTAAAAGTCAGGGATACGAAGGTGATTTCCAAAATAATCTGACTGAATCCATCAGTGAATCCTCCACTTCGGATAAAACAGATAGTGACTCTCCCAGTGGAGTTCCTTCCAATTGCATTAAGATTGAAAATAGGTCATATAGTTTAGAAAACGTATCAGCTATGAAGCCATCAAAATTCAGTTGGAAAACCTTTTCATTACAAGACCACGCGAGTCCAACTACAAGAAATGACTTGATTGATAATTCTATGCTCAGTGTCTCAGTGTTATGCTTAACACGTTTGGCCATGCCGGGCCATGAAGCTTGCAGTAAAGTTCATCTTAATTAAGTATTTGTGTCTAAGAAGTTCCATATGACTTTAACATTTTTAACTTCGGTTGAAAAGTGGTAAAGATTTTGATGCTGATGTATTATAAAGCTAAATAATATCATTCGTTTTTAATTCTTTACGGAATACTTAGCGCAAACCGGAATACTTTAAACATTTTGCTACAGTTAATTTTAAGTGTTTTAAAAATTTCAAGTGAAAATTGCTTGCTTGCTCAGTATAGAAGTGATTAATTATTAACGCCCACTAGTGGCTCAGAAGTAAGTCTGAAGGTCTTTGACCATAAAATCTGGGATTCGATACTCATAGTAGGCGCAGGACAGACAGCTGTATAGTTTTGTGCTTATTATGACCAGCCAACCATCATTAATAACTAACTTCTATTACTGCAACTTAATCATTAAAATAGTACCGTTTTAAAATTTTATTTCCGGTTCGCGATTCTCTTGTGTGAATAAATAAAATTTAATACTTTAATTCGACAAGCTGGATATGTATATATGGTTAGATGTTGATGAAATGCGCTCTACAATTTCGTTTAATACTCTGTTCATACAGTGAGTGATGTCGAGAAACCCACTTGTTGAGAATTTTATATGCAAAAACGGCTCGTTTGGGTTCAGATGACCGAAGAAGGTCGAAACGTTGTTCGCTCTTCTATTTAAAATATTTTCTGAACCCAAACGAGCCGTTTTTGCATATAAAAAAACTCTGTTCATACGTTTTATAAACTGTAATGTTACTACTCATAGTTGTCCTTTCATATTTCAAGAATATGTTCTATCAATACTAAAAACACTAACGCTAATAAACATGATTCTACTCCTGGCTAACCCAATAATTCAACTGATAACTGCAGATATTTTCTATTCTGCTACAATTTTTATTAATAATTAAATTTGTTTTAGTATATAATTTTAAATGCACTTGAAGATTTTAAAATTGAAAACAGACGGGATCTCGAACAAATATATATATATATATGATAATATCAATAGATTTTGTTGACGCTTATGTAGTATATAGTAGTGATTGGTACTTAAGCTGCTTATCGTGTGAGTTTGATTTTTTAAAGTACAGAAATGTTTAATTGTCCCCTTTGTGACGCGCAAAGACTAGTTTCCTTTGTTTTCAAATTTTAAGTAGTAGGGACAGGTTTATTACCTGAATCACTTTTGATTCCATTCGTACGTTTGTTACTAATATAATTAGAATTATTGTATTTTCAAAGGTTTATGACAAATATTTTAACCCTTGTTTTAATACTTACGTCTTGAAAGCCAAACATTATATCTTACTATTGTTTAATATTTTACCTATAGTTTTAACCTTTAATTACTTCAGTAACTGATTAGTCATAAATCTCAAAACTAATTTTTATCTACAAAAATTATTAGTTTATATAAAGAAGGTAAATTTCAGCCGAGCGTAGCCCAATGGCTAGTCTAGCATGCCCTAGTTGATGTTTTGAAGGTTCGCATCTCGTTACCGCCAAAGAGAAACAAATATTGTATTGCACTTTATATTTTGGAGAGATGGTGGTTGATAGTACTGACAGTCAAAAAAGAGAAGCCTAAGGAGTTATTAATGTTAACCAGCTACATTGCTCGTGTTCTAGCACTTAAAAATTAAGGACGGCTGGCACAAATAATCTTCATGTAGCTTTGTGATAAATCCTTCCAATAAAAGAAATAAACAAAACATACTGATTTATTCAGAAGCTTTAAATTGCGTATGAGAATAAAAAAAACTTAGAGCCTTATTACTAATACGAAACCGAGATATAATCGCTTATATTTACTTGTAGTTAACACAAAGCTATACAATAAACTGTTTGTGCTCTTCCCGCCACGGGTATCGAAACCCCGGTTTCTAGCGTTATAAGTCTGCAGACATACTGCTTTCTCACTGAGGGACGAATCGCTTAAAAGATATGTGGAATTAGCTGTATAATTAAGGTTAATACTGATCATTTCAAATTTCTGGCAAAGATACTGAAGCTATCTGCCGATTTTCGTAATTTCGATCGAAAGAAAGGCAGAGAGTCTGTGTATTTGTATGTTTTTCGTATAGCAAAGCCACAAAGGACTATCTGCTCAGCCCACCGAGGGGAATCGAACCCTGATTTTAGCGTTGTGAATCCAGAGACATACCGCTGTACTACCGGGGTGCGGCAGATAATTACCAGTGTTATATTGTTCACGCTAAGTGAATGGGCGTCTTTTATTATCACACGCTCACTATTTAAAGTGCAAAAAAATTTCTAATCAAACTCGGATCAATAACTTCATTACAGGACCAACCTGCACTCTTTATTTAATAATGAAAAACTGAAAGTATTTTGAGTGCGATTATTTTCATTACCTTATATGATGCGAAACAATAAATGTGTTAAACCATTTGCCCATTAAGTCAGTTCGTAACATTAGCATAATATTTAAGTTTACATACTTTTTAAAAATTAGTTGTTGTGCACAGTTTTCTGTAATTTTATAACCTTTTTTTTCATGACTTTCGACCTCACTTGAAACCATGACTGGTTTGTACTTTTGGATATATTTGTTTTTTAATCAATTATAAACTATTTTAATAACGAATTTGTTTATTTTTTTACCTTTTAAGTACATATATATGTAGTAGGTTGAACAACATAAGTAGCTAGTATGTAGTCTTTAATATTCGTAAAACATTTCAATAGAATAGAAATATAGAAATATAATAATGTTCTAAAAACAAGAGAAATTCCTCAGTAACCGTGGCACTTAAAATAAATTGAGGCAGGATAACATTAAATTAATCTGAGGCCTTGGATGTTGTCAAATATATCAATTGAAAGAAGTTAACTCCTAAATTCAAAACTGTAATTAGATGTTGAATCGGTCGAGAGACGGCTGAGCTATGAGTAAACACTTGTATTCGAGAGCCATTCTATAAGTTGCTATGACGTGGCTAAAAACAAGTGAAATAACATAAAATTTGTTTTTGATAGAGTGCTAACCATTTCGCATGTTGAAACGTTAACGGGACCATTTGTATATTTTACTTATTATAGCAATAATATCTATAATTATAAGTTTTTAACCTTATACGTTGAAGAAACACGTTCAATTTTTGAAATTCTGAATAACTTTTTTATGTATTTTGTTTTTTCTACTTTCATATAATTAACCAGTTCCTGGCTCAACGAGCGTATACTAAGACATAAAATTATTTTATAATCAATTAAAACATTAAAGATTAAAAAAGATGAAGTTATAGAATAAATTTCGAAAGGGGACGACTAATCATTTGTTCATCACATAGAATAATACTGCAAAAAACATGGCAATCAAACTTCCCCAGTGGGTCAGCGGTGTCTTATGGATTTAGAATACTAAAATTTGTGATTGGATTCTTCACGGTGGACAGACCACATGTAATCAATTCTGTAGCGTTGCGCTAAAAACAACAGCAGAAAACTACAAAATTTTGAACTCGAGATTTCATTCCTAATTCTCTCGAGGAGCTTGTGTCTTCTGGATCCTTTCTTTTTTGTATTCATGATAATGTTAAGAGTGTAGTTATTAACGGATTCAACTTATAGAATTAACACGGAAGCCTTTTAATTCTTATATTTAAAAAAAACAAACTTGTGCAAATAATTACTTGTTTATTGATCCGTATTTATCTGGTTTCAGTTCTGTACAAAATATAATATTTTGCATTGGTTTGAATAAACAACTTAAACTATTAATACCTTTATGCTGTTTTTTTAGTTTTATTATTAATTACGTAACAAGTTTGTTTAATATATTAAGAGTTTTATATGTAAAAAAATTTAATACATTGTTACACTTAGTGTTTAGCTACTTAACGTTTTGTTTTATTTGAGTGTTTGTTACATTTTCTTGAATGATTACACTGTGAACAAAATGTATGCTCTACAATTGTAAATAAGAACTCACGTTAACAAAAAATAAAAGATGTTTGTAAACATCAGATTTAAAGAATAAATGTATTTGAATATTTTTATTAAGTGTCCTAAACACAGGTACCGATTAGAGTAGATTTGATGCGTTTGATATTAAACTTTTTATCACTTTGACTTGTAAATCCTTATTAATAAGAGGCCTAAGCCAAAATGTTATATTTCTGATAATATCTTAATATCTTGGAATAAACATTTATATATTCTGTTTGTTATAAACTTGTTATTATTTTTCAATCATTCAACACAAGTATTTAACCACAAAGATATTAATAAATTACTATATATTATTGTTTGAAGTTTACTTTTACGTTAAGCATATGGGACTTGCTCTGTTTTAAAACAAAATGCAGTGAACTGAGTATGTTATTCTAAAGCGATTTTGGAGCTTTACCACGCCCGATTATTGCATTTTGACAATATATTTGCAAAGCAATTTCCAATGCAAAAGACTCCTTTCATTCCTGCAAGCATTCATTAATCCATCTAGTTTACGAGAACAACTTTCTCCAAGCACCAATTGCAACAGCCTGATTGCACAGAAATTCACAGGCTACCTGACCATGGTTGTGAAACGTCTTACTGTAATTTTCTTTCTTGATGGTTCCATTTTTTTCAAGGTACTCCACATTCTTTTGTTTTCCAGTGCTATTAAGGACCAAAGAAACCTCTTCTCTCCGTCCCAAATACATTTTTCTGATGTGAGTTCATGATGGTTTTGTATCTAAAAGATTGATACAAACACTTTCTAAATGCGATAAATTGTCAAAAAGTAATTCTGATAAACGTCTTACCACTGTGGAATTATATGGACTATTATTGTCACATGACTTCTTATTTGCTTATGCGAAAACATTAATAAAATGTACCTAACCCTGTAAAACATACTACGTTTTCTTCTTTTTTGGTAAACGAAATGTAAAAAGACCCAACAATATCGATTATTGTTATATGCTATGTTTATAGTCAAGATGTATCAGGTCACCTTCTAGGACTGGAACCAAGGGACTAGCCCATTATTAATTAGACACAAAAGAAACCATAAAGAGGTTGAAGTTGGAACGTAACGGAAAAATGTTAACTTTTTTGAAAACTAGAAAAGTGTACATGAGGTGAAAAGTAATAAAAAAAACAAATGGAACTTCTGTATTTGTTTGAAGAGTTTATGAAAATAGTGTATGCAACTATTAAAGTTAACGAATTTTTTAAACCGTTCCAGAACGGAAAATTAGGTTTAACTTAGCTGACAGGATGACATGGTTATTAAAAGTTTTATATAATTAGCATTTTTCACACATAAACTGACAAATTTTAACAATGCAAGCTACATTGAGTGTGAACCTTATTTATTTATTTTTTATATTATTCATTTACTGCAGTAACTTTTATGTCTGTTTTTTTTTTTTAGAAATTATCTTCATGTGAAAGAGTTCTTTGTGTTAGAGTCAAGCGAGTTGCGCGATTGCCTGAAAGTGTGGTGAAATGTGGTTCTGTTTTTTTTTTTTTGTCATTCTGCACGTGGCACGTACTGGACTAACTGTGACAGATGATGGGCTAAATTTGTTAATCCTGCTTCGAATGTATGGCAGGAGAAAAACAGATAAAATTTAAAAGGCAAGCACAGCCATAAAATTATTTTTCCTTTCTCTAAACAGTCCTTGTAGTACACATAAAATACGAAGTCAATTAAAAAGGAATTTGGTTAAAATAAAAACAGCGTTAGTGTGATTCCAAACTGTCATTTAAATGAAAAACTTTATTGTCCAACTCTAGTTTTTGGAAAATATTTGGGGTAACAATGGGTTTTAAATATGTCACACTTTTAATGCATAAATGTTTTTTTGTAATAATTCGAATTTCTTCTTGACGACGAGAAACCCACTTGAAATAAAAATGTATCTCGGAACAACTGGTTCTAATACAGGAATTCTTATGAATTATACAAAACAAGCATCAGTAAACGTGCTTATTTCGTCTTAACTTATTATTTTAAATATTCCGATAGAAATTCGAATTGTATCTCAGAACGGTTGGAATGGGTATTAACACTTTTGCTGATAAAACAGATAACAACGTTTCTACTTTCCTAGGTCATCTTCAGGCTAACGTTGCGGGTTCGAATCCCCTTTACACCAAACGTGCTCGCCCTTTCAGCCGTGGGGGTGTTATAATGTGACGGTCAATCCCGCTACTCATTGGTAAAAAAGTAGCCCAAGATTGTCAATGGGCGGTAATGACTAGTTGGTTTTCCTCTATTCTTACACTGCTAAATTCGGGACGGCTAGCACAGATAGCCCTCGAGTAGCTTTGCGCGAAATTCAAAAACAAACAATCTTATTCTCGAAGCTGGTCATGCAACCACAGCATCTATGGAAGAAATTCATATTAGTAATTCTTCTGCATGAGTAAAAACAAGGTTAAATATTCTATAATATATCAATCACAGTACATTAGCTATACCCAGTACCGAAGAGTTACAAACTCTCTTTGCTAATCTAAAGATGACCTAAGAAGGTCGAAACATTGTTCTCTATTTTATTTTATTTAAAGTTGTAATACCAGTCCGTCTTGATAATTCAGTTTTTGGTTCTATTATTAGCTATGTCATAACTGTAAAAAAATGCCCTCCCTTACATATAAAATGTATTTGGGGCCCGACTGGATTTGTTAGTTTATCATGTTCCCATCCACATTATCTGCCTATAAGACGTCCCTTCTCATCATACCATTCTCACTTCACCCTTTTTGCTCAAGCGTGAAGTTTATTTCAATTGTGTGTCGCTGAACAGTAGTACACCTCTGAGGTGGTAGGGCTGCTTAGCCCTACAAAATCATAATTGTAAGCTCTCGAAATAGGTGTAAACATTTATTAATTCCCTTTTAACACAGATAGCCCTCGAGTAGCTTTGTGCGAAATTCCAAAACAATAATTCCCTTTTCTCCAATACGTAATTTATGTTTAAAAAATAGTTAATTACATTTATGAAATTTTATATTTACAGTCAACGCCAACAACAAAATCATACTCAAATAATAACTATCTCATAAATGAAATTATATGGTAAATATTATTGAAAACACTGTCAGAGGTTAATTCTTCATGGGCAAAAACGTATCTCTCAACTCCCCCTAAGGGGCTACAACACACGTGAAGAGAATACTATTGATCTATAATTTCAAAGTTATTTGGCTAGTTGAACTTTATTATTAGTTGTATTTGTTAAAGGTCAGAAAATTTCGTGTTATAATTCACTCTTGAATAATTATTTCGGTTTATTTTTAATATCCGTGAAATAAAATATGTTCAAAGTTGATAATATATCACAATAATTGATTTTGTGTGAAACCTTTCACAAATAAAAGAGAAGATGAGCAAATAGTTCATATCATTGTGAATTAAATATAAACACTACCAAGATTATTGAGGCACCAAATGAGTCTCCATCAATGATGCATTGAGCTGAATATTGAATAACATGAAGTTTCTATCCTAAAAATCAATAACTAATCAACAAAAGCTGCCAGAGTTGAAGCCAATTTTCATACAGTCAATTCATCTTTGATTTGATATGCGTACTAGAAGGAAAAGTTATTTTCCTTTCAGTTATAAAGTCTCGTCTCAGTTAGCTTGTCCGTGCGCAGTCCAGGATATTGCCATTTAATTCACTCTTGAAGGAATTATTGATCTTCGGAATTGTACACATGTTTTTGTTTTTGCTTCAGAGAGTGTACTACATTGCTTTATATCAATTTCAAAACAAGAAATAACAGAGCCAGGAAATTTTATTCCTTCTGAGAAATGACTTTTCTCACATCCTCTAAGGGACTAAACTCCTAAGGAAGAAATGCTAGATATCCCCTGCCATTAACCTGTGTTTTTGAAGTGGATGACTATTTGAGTTCCTGAGAAACAGAAAATATCATAGTGTGTTTTGAATACGGCAGCCTTGCAATGGAATTTTATACAAGAGAACTTACATTGCAAGGCTATTGTCAACAGCATCACAGTAACACAATGGTGGGGAGGGGGCACAGATAGCCTTTTGTGTAGCTTTGTGTTTAATTACAAAGAAATCTGTTTTCAAGATGTGTGGACATCGCTCTTAAGAAGTGTATATGACAACCATTCTCAATAAAAAAATTCAAACATTCAGATCATGAATATATTTCCGAGTAGGAACCTCAAAATGTCCATAATGGGGATATATTGTATAATAAATGGTATTTGGAAACAAAAAAATATCGACCAACGTGGGCCTCCAGGACTATTTACAAAGGGAACTGTTAGTTTAGGTATTCTGATTTTGTGAATGAAAATATGTTTTACCGTAGATACTCCTCGACTAGAGAGATAACAAGAAGCTCTGACTCAGAGATGTAAAGGTGGTCTATTTTAACGATGTTTCGTCTATATGAATTTAAAGTAGTATGGTGAGTAGCTTCAATGGCTATATCTCTAACACGTGTCGACTTTAGAAGGAGCTCACTGCCTTGAAATCATGATGTTTTAGCCAACACATCCCCAAGTCATAATTTCTTCACTGACTTGGAGGATATACTTCACAATGGCTTTTCTGGTAGAGAACTGTTATTATAAAACAATGCACAAGATTGAAAACAGTATGGGAATTAGAACATGAAACAAAGCAAAACCTCAACATATTAAGAAACTAAATAAACACAGCCAAAAAATTATGCTCACCCAATAACATTAACGGAAATCAACGAAATAAAACAACGCTTCATCAACATCAACAAACTTCCTACAAACACTGTTGAAATAAATTATACGGACACACTTAGATCAACAACAAACAAAGAATAATAAGTCACAAGATACAACAAACTACAAAACCTTACACCGTTACATACCATATATTCCCGACATCAGCGAAAAAATCACCAACATTTTGAAAAAAACAAACTTATAACAAAACAGAGCATTCCAGTTAATACCAAATTTATTCAGAAACCAGGCACAAAACTAAGATCTATGCTATGTAAAAAGTACACTGACAAATACAATGTCAACATTATTTATAAAATACAATGCAACAACTGCCACGACTTCTACATTGGAGAAACAAGCAGAAAAATAGAAATCAAATCCAAAGAACACAAAAAACACCTTCACACGTTTTTGAACACTAAAAATCAAATAAACACGACATAATTATAGAAAACACCCTATACTAAGTAGGACAGAAAATATAAGCAAACGCAAAATCAAATAAGCTTTACTTATACAACAACTAAAACCAAAATCAAACGAGCCGTTTTTTGCATATAAAATTCTAATATCCACCTGTAACGACACATACAATCCCGTATTCGTTTATACTCTCGTCTCTGCGACAAGTGCTCGGCAACAGTCAGCTGCAAACTCTCTTTGTGACCTGAAGATGACCTAAGAAAATCGAAATATTGTTCTGTACTTTATTTTAATTAAAGTGCTAATACCCATACCAGCCGTATTTATAATATATTTTTACGCGAAGTGGGTTTCTCATCATCACAGGTATATGTTATAGTTCTGTAGTGTATAACTCTTTGAGATTCACGGAGCATCTGCAGCCACATGGCTGTTAAATCAACAGTCCAAAAGGAATTGCAATTTTGATCTACTGTTAACGGGAAAAATAACTTATGCTAAAGCATATTTTAGGCATTCCTTTAATCCCTCAATTATGATAATCAGAAACAGCGCATGATGATAGCTATGGATATAGAAACTTTAATGGCTTGCAATTTCATATAAGAGTTATTATACGTAGAATACCAGTGAAACTGTTAAAGATATTTTGGTGTAAAAGTTGTTATAATGTGAAAGCAAGTGAGTCATACATATGTATATGTTACTATGTCTATGTTTATGGACCCAATAAACTTTCATACGGTTTTTAGCGTTGTAAATTCGCAGATATACCGCTGTTGTGCCACAGCGGGAACATTGTTAAGTTATAGAGAAAGGCTTATCTATAAGTGTAAACACTATATCTTTAAGGTAATAATAAACATAAAATAAAAACACTGAGAATCCGGAATTGATAAGATTAACAACAACAAGACGAAGTTGATGTTATTATTTATTGTTGATGACCATTGAAAATGGAGATATTTTTTCAGCTAAAAAGTTGTACGGTCGAAAATTTTAAAGTTTTTCCAGAAGTACGGGATAGCTGTTGTTTTTCACTATGGGATTAAATACAAGACTCAGAGTTAGTGACTTTTTATCTGCTTTTAGCTGAAATTCTTTAAGTGCTCGTGTACACGTATCTGTAGGTGACGTGTAGTGTTACTAATATAGATAGCTTTACAGTAACCACAAGTGTATTTATATACGACGACCCACGAGCACATAGAAGAATGGATAGAGAGTCTTTAGTTTTAAGTATATCGTTAACTAGCTGATGTATCCGTCTCCTGAATGGAAGTTAAGTAAATTCATGATTAATGAAAGATTATCTTAGGACATGAAAAGTTGTTTTCCTAAACGTAACTGTGAAAATAAAACGTCCACAAAAATTGCAAAACTCAAAACCTGAAACCGCAAATTTGCGTGTATCTTCCAATATACTGAACAAACATTTATACCACATTTGGTAAAGGCCAGTTTACAAAAAACAAGGGACGAAGTAGAGGGGAAAAAACCTAAAAACACCAATTAAAACCAGAAAACGCAGAATGCAGGACTCAAAGTTTCTATGTATCACTCCATTGACTTAATAAACCTTTGTACCACATTTTGTGAAGATCAATATACAGGGGGCAAAGTACTGTAAAAAAACGTCCATAAAAACCGCAAAATGCAAATCTAAAAATTTGAATGTACCCCTGTATGGACCCAATAAACTTTTATACCCCTTTTGAGGATAAATATTGTTTTTAAATTAAGGGGATAGTCATTTTTTCCTAACATGTTATGAATTTTTGAAATTGCTAAGTAAAGAAAAAAATTGTCAGGAGAGATATTATATATTCTGTTTTGAAGATTTAAAACGAGGTTACGTTTGAATGAGTCTGGTATGAAGCTGTCGAAATGAGAGAATAAACCAGGAAATGCTTTCTTACAGTAAGTAGATGTGGCAAAGAAATTGTGTATTTTGTTTACTTGGGTACCTGTAAAAAGCTATATCATTGTTTTCTTACATCTGACGAATGAATTTTAGATATACGTTATGAGTTTAGGTATTCTAATAATTTTTAGCATGATCAGTGTTGTGAAAGAGTAGGTAGGTATCATAAATGTACCTTCTATATAATTCTGGTTTGTAATAATGAACACAATTATCCATTTATAATAGAATAGAAAAATATTTGCAAAAGTCTGACTATTCGGAATGCTATCACCTCTCCCTCTATCTGGTCATAAAGATGACCATAAAAACGAAGTGATTGTCCTTGATGGCCAAGTTAAGAAGTTATTATAAATTTTTTTTGGTTATAATTAGAGTATAGATAATTTATTGAAGGTCTGTTTGTTTTTGAATTTCGGGCAAAACTACACAAGGGCTATCTGCGCTAGCCGTCCCTAATTCAGTAGTGTAAGAGAAGAGAGAAGGCAGTTAGTTACCACCACCTATCGCCAACTCTTAGACTACTCTTTTACCAACGAATAGTGGGATTGACCGTAACTTTATAACGCCTCCATAGCTAAAAGGGCAAGCATATTTGGTATAACGGGGTTTCGAACCTGCGACATTCGGTTTACGGGCTGAAATTATGTCATAAATTCAACTTCCCAAAATGCCATAAATATGAATTGATACCATCAGTATAGATGGTGAATTATAATAATGTAAATACCACGGTACATTTCAGAAAAATGTGTTATTTTGAACTGCGTTTTCAATGTAGTTTTCAGTTGAAACTCATACTCTGATTAATAATTCATTATTACAAATTAGAAATAATCTGTTTATGAAAATATGCGTATATGTAAAAGCGGAAGTTCACCTAAATTCCACACAAGGTAGTACATAGTATGGGGGTCTGGCATGGCGTGCGCTTCGCAATCTGAGGGTCGCGGGTTTGCGCCCGAGTCGCGCTAAACATGCTCGCCCTACCAGCCGTGGGGTGTATAATGTGACGGTCAATCCCACTTTTCGTTGGTAAAAGAGTAGCCCAAGAGTTGGCGGTGGGTGGTGATGACTAGCTGCCTTCCCTCTGGTCTTACACTGCTAAATTAGGGACGGCTAGCACAGATAGCCCTCGAGTAGCTTTGTGCGAAATTCCAAAAAACAAACAGAACATAATAATAAAGAAAATCAAGATTAGCTTAGATTGTACACTTAATATACCATTAAGAGTAAAGCTACAAATCAAACGAAATATAACATAAAAACATAGTTTATACAGCAGAAACGAATTATCCCATGTGAAGTCAATATACTTTGAAGAAAAGTAAAGTCACCATCAAGCTAACTATCTTTCAACATGTTGTGTTTATAGTCAATATTACTTCAAAACAATGCGCCTGTTCTGGTGATTGGCAGCAAATGTGTCTATAACAGTATCAATATCGAGTTGTTTTGCCCTTCTGGAGTTTACTGATATGACAGCAAGGTTGCTGGTGCGGTTGTTACCACTGCTGTTGCGCAAGTATGTCTTGAGAAGCTTCAGACATGATAAACTTTTCTCACAGGCAGCTGAAGTGACAGACAGGGTCATAACGATGCATACAAGTTTGTGGAGGCCCATGAAGGCATCCTTCTATGGCTCCAGCACGGTTGTGGCTCCAATGGTGTAGATACTTCCTGCCCCTTATCTTCTTCCTGGCAATTAGCCGGTTAGACTGGTGGACCTTCACTGCGAGGTCATCCTCTGCCACACCATAGTTTGCTGCCATTCCTAAGAGTGCTTGCTTCTCCAGAAATGTGGAGTGTTTGGGGTTCAATTCAGTTGCACGCATCAGAACACTGCAGGCAACAGAGGATAATTTTATATTCACCTCTTTGGCATCCTGTTTATGATAGCATAGAAAGTGTATCTCCTGGCATCTGGTGTTGGTTCATCTCTTTGGACAGTACTAGATGTTATTACGAATTCGTCTAGGTGTCTAGGGACAGATCACTGTCCACTTGACGCACCGTCTCAGTGCATATTCCCATTTTTTACATACATCATCAACAAACTCTTCCAAATCTTTCCATGCTGCTTCAGTTCTCATTTCTGAGAGACCAGAGATGACACATTATACTAGATCCTCTGCAGAGGCCAGCTGCAGGTCAGTGGACTGGAGGTGGTCTGGTAGCTGTTATGTCATCAGCAGTAGTTGTTCTATGGCCACTGCTGATTTAGGAGAATGCACTGACCCTTTGATTCAGTGGCTCTGTGGACATTGTACTCGCCCACAAGATGCTTTAGGGTCATCACAATAGCAGGGAAAGTTCTTTTTACAGCCTGACAAGCAGCATGTTGGCAGGCCTATCTTGTGTCTGACAATCACTTCAACACTATGTGCTGATTTACAGGTTCAAGCCCCTTCTGCATCTTCAGAAATTCTTCATGCACAACCGATGTAGAGAAGAATTTATGCAGCTTCTGAATTGTCACAAATAACTCTGCTGCAGCCTGAACGTTGTGCACACAATCAACTAGCACAAGGCTAAACCTGTGTGCATAGCAGTGGACATACACAGTCTGAGACACCTCTCTCCTGAACCTCTCCTGTACGCCACTGATGTGCCCTGATGTGACTGCAGCTCCATCATAGCACTGGCCAATGCAGGCATTATGGTCAATACCACATTTAGTCAGAGTCTCCATGATTTTCTTGAGCAATGAATCTGCATCCAGACGCTCAGCAGCTGTGAAGTCCAAGAACTCCTCGTGAACGCTCTGTTGGTGGAGGTACCTTACCACAATAGACAGCTGTTCTAAGTTGCTCACATCCTTTGTTTCATCCACCATTAAAGCAAAATGCTCAGCTTCCATAACCTCTTTGCTGATATCCTTCCTGATCATTCCAGCTATGATGTCAAGCAGTTCGTTTTGGATATCATGCTGCATATACTTGGCATTGCCAGGACCACTCAGCTTCCTCTTTACGATTTCGTCATACCTAGAAATCATATCAAGAAGCTCCAGGAAAATATCCCTGTTATCAGACTGACTACCTACCCTATGATCTCTCTGGGCTTCATTCTGGCATGCTGTGTAAGGCAGTGCATCTATCACAGCTCTTGTGTAATGTCGGTTTTCCTTCACAGTTTTAGCATGGCTTGCATCGAGAGCATGTTGGATCCTTGCACCCTTTGTTTTCTGCGATATAAACTCTGCCCAAGCTTGCATGGCAAACTTGTGTCCTGGAAAGTTATCATGAGACTTCAGTGATGTGGTCGCCTTCTTCTAGTTCTGGAAGCCTTCATGGATGAAGGACTTCTCGGTTTTACTGAAATGTATGTGGCTGAAAAGACGACATGCGAAGCAAAATGCAGCATCTTAGGTCACAGAGTACTCCAACCACGAGTGCTGATCACGCCAATTCTTGTTGAATAACCTTGACTGGCTGCTGTATTCTTTAGCCGGGTATCTCTTCAAGTCTGGACAGGTAGAACCACTATCTGAAAGCTGGCTCAGGTCCTGGGTGTGAGTGGTGCCCTCTTGTGGCTGGGGTCCCGCACTAGTCGTGTCCATATTCTCACCATCACGAACACCACTTTCCTCCTCACATGCACCACGAGTTTCTAGGACCATCTACTCGCTGCCTTTTCGTGGATAGCAGGTAGTGTTACATAATCAACCCTAGGTGTAGTATGACCAGTTTATGTTTTGGTGGGAGATGTCTGACTTTTGTCTTGTTTGTTGGTGTCCTTGTTTGAAAACAAGTCACTGATGTTGATTTCCTTTTATTAATCCAAATTGAGTTTGTGTTCCAGTGTGAGGCCGAGTACCAGAGAGAGCGAGAGCCGAGTAAACAAACATAACTCCCTTTAATACAGAGCATGCGAACGTCAAAGTGACCCCCGAGCCGGCCGAGTGCTACTATCACTTCTTACTTCCAAGTTAGTTTATATGAAACGAATGGGAATTTCTCTCCTTATATTGGCATTAGGGCTTACAAAATATATTCATTTTAAACATCGAAATCTGAGGGAAAAAATATAACATAAATACTATTGGGTCATTTTATGACAAAGGAATAAATAACAACTAAACGTGGTTCAACATTACAAACAACTGCTCTGCGGCATTTAAATCACCAAATTATATTAATAGCACATGAAAATCCACAGCATATGCGCAAAATACTGTTAGAGAAAGTGTTTATTTTTAACCATATAACACAAGTACTTAATTGGAGGGTAGTGATAATGTAAAATTACAGTGCTAATTAGGGAACACAAACACAGCTTTGATAGGGCATGTTGTAAAACTGTCGGCAGCTAATGTGAGTGAACGGGGGGTGGCGTACGGTTAGCATCTGGATCTCGATCGGGCTGAGCCGATCGTTAGCCGTAAGCAGAGCGTACACCATGGTCAGCGGCTCGGTGATCATCTGCTTGAGGCGTTCGAGGCGGGAATCGTGCGCTCGAACAAAGCAAACCCGCAGCCTGGATATTGAGTGGTCATAGTAGCACCAAAACAAAATGTCTAAATTGCAGTTGACCTTCACAGAAAGGTTGGTTTCTTCATTAGTTCACATTATTCTTACAGGCCAAACTGTGATTGTGATATTGTTCTTATTATCATAAATGTGACACGCACCTGTTACAATAATGTAACTACCATATTACATTAAATGAGTACTTCTAAATAGTCCAATGACAATTTCAAAACTCATTCTAGAATTGTTTAGAAATATTATTTGGTCAGTTAACATGTAAGGTTATCATCTAATCATAAGTATAACATTAACTGGATTGTAAGTCACAATTTTAAGGGTATGCCCCAATCATCAGTACGATTTTGGATTGTTGATACACAATGCAAAATGATCTCACAGAGGACACAACACCGGCTAAATGCTTCATTGTTCTTACCTATACACAATAGACTCGTACATGCATGCTATGTTTTACTTTTCAATAAAAGATAAATGAAATTAATGGGTAAATACCCATGAAACTTTTGATTTATCAAGTAAAATCCCTGATGATATGTTGTAACTTGAAATCAACGTGGTTGTCTAATCTTTGTCAAAGTTCAAGATAGAATGGCATTACACGAGGAGCGGCAATACAGCGCATGAGTTTCAGTGCATTCAGTACGTTACTATGGGACGCATTACACATGCTTTCGTCTTAATGAAGACGTGTAGTTCTACAGACCTATGTCTCTTTGATGTTAATTGTTAAGCAACAACGACGATTGTGTTTTCCATATTTTATGAATATATGTAGGTAACAATACTTGGGGCTGAGGGGGCTTGGCTCATTCGGGGGCTCAAGCCCTCCACGCCCCCTCTCCCGGCGCTGCCACTGTCCCTTGTATTTGTACACTATATGGAAAGTAAATAAAGATTCAATATGTGTTTGGACATTGCAACCTTATGATAGAGCTTTTCTCAATGGAAATTATGCTGCAGGGTTATTATCAAGATGCATGATCACCAGATAGAATATTATTTGATATAAAAACATGGTGAGACTCAAAAATCATTTATTGTAACTTAATCAACCCACTTTAGTATATTTGATAAAGTAATAGTTTCATCACATTTCCATAAACCTCGGTAAACATGTTTTTAGCTCATTTTTGATCTAACAATATATCATGATGGAGTTGTATGTATTGTAAAAATAAAACACTTGAGGTTAAATGCATTTTCAAGACGGCTGGTATAGTTATTAGCACTTGAGAATACAGATTTAAATAAAATATATTTGAAAACTTTGGCTGACTTATGCATAATTATGTTTGTGAGATAGCATTGCTGAAAAATGAGATAGCCTACACTGTTTTTTAAGTCATCCAGTTTGATTCCCGCCCAATGCTTTCATATTAATTGTAATAAACATTTAAGTACAAAATTCTATAATAAAACTATAGCCAAATACATATATTTAAAACGGCTGGTATGGATGGAGAAAGCACTAGTAGAGGAGCGAACAACGTTTTGACCTTCTCTACTCATACCAGCCGTTTTTAAATATATAATTTTTTCTGCATGTGGATTTTCTCGTCGTCACGGGTAGTCAAATACAATGACTTGATGTTTAATGTTATCATTTTTTACCTGAAAAGAGAATGATAAAAAATTAGTAATAAAAATCATTACATTCCATTGTAATGAATGAAAACATCCAACTACATGCTATGGCAGCTCTGTCATAAGGCTGTCATGTCCAAACATATTTTTAATTTTTATATACTTTCCATATATGAATACATGAGATGAAGATTATCACTGATAGAATACAGGAGAAGGGTGAAGGACTAACGATGAAAATTTCCAGGTCACGAAATAAGACCAAGAAAAAATAGAGATGGTAATGAAGATTTCTAACTCTAATACCGCCATAGACTGTCTAGTAACAATTTTGTAGCATGCCTTTAAGTCACATTTATGTATAGGTCGTTTAGTGTTACACAATTGTGGATCTTATGCTACACTAAAAATTTGAATTCAGTGTAATTTATTATAAAAATTATCATGTAAATTAACTCAATTGTATTTTAAGTTTGCAAATTTAAACTGAAGTTGGTTTAAGAACGAGCTTCAATAAAGATAGAAGGAAGTTTTTATATCATTTGTTTATGGATTGCCCTCTAGTGGAACTATGTTCAGTGTAAAAGTATGGTTGTAAGATGCGGTAAAATGTAAAACTTGCAACTTGTTTTAATATGAGTTATTGTGGTCTGTCTGTGTGTACATTTTTGACGTTTGATTATATTTTAGTTTTCAGTAGTACTAACAGTTTAATTCTGAAGGTAAGAATATTACGGGATTTAAAAAGTCTCCAAATAATAAGTAATACTAATAGAGGAATTAATGCTAAGAAGTTAGGTTTGGCGGTTAGGGTTTTAGTAACCATTTTAATACACATGCCGTCGTTATAGCTCGCACTCAATCCTAATATTCGTTGATACAAGAGTTGACAGTGCTGACTAGCGGCCTTTTTATTCTATCACATCAAAATTAGGCGACAAGCGCAAATAACCCTCTTGTAGCATTTCGTAAAATTCAAACCAAACTGAAAAATTAACTTGGGTGTATTGTTATTATCGTCAGAGTCTAGATTTACCTTACTAATTATTTAAACTACACTTAATGTTATGTTGCACTAATAATAGTGACGATCAGTACTATGAGTTTTCAGTTATTACTATTGGTATGAAACTTGCAGATTTATAATATTTTCAAGGTTGCCAACAATTGAATACCAGTATGAGTGAAACCTGGTGGTTAGAGCAATCAGCTTTTAATTTGAGAATCTCAAGATCGAATTACTGTCATCAAACATGCTCACTCTTTGAACTGTGGGGTTTTGTAATATGTGGTCAATCCCTATCTGTTGGTAAAAAAAAGTATCCAAGAGCCCTCTAAATTAAGGAGATATATAATGGATGCTTCTCATTGGAAGCACTGAGAACCAGTACAAATCCCAGAGCAAACATCTTGCTGGCTTCCCTTTTTCTTTCTTTTTTAACATTTTAAACAATTTATTAACACTACTACGAAAACTGGGGCCTAATAGGCCCTAGAGGCCTGGCATGGCCGAGCGCGTTAAGGCGTGCACTCGTAATCCGTGGGTCGAGGGTTCGCGCCTGCGTCGCGCTAAACATGCTCACCCTCCCAGCCGTGGGGGTGTATAATGTGACAGTCAATCCCACTATTCGTTGGTAAAAGAGTAGCCCAAGAGTTGGCGGTGGGTGGTGATGACTAGCTGCCTTCCCTCTAGTCTTACACTGCTAAATTAGGGACGGCTAGCACAGATAGCCCTTGAGTAGCTTTGTGCGAAATTCCAAAACAAACAAACAATAGGCCCTAGAGCAACTTGATAGGTTATTAAATATTAGGTTAATAATTTTGTATTTAAATGAAATTGCCATTAACTGACCCTATCCCTTTATATTTTAAGGAGCAATAATATTTTGACTTTTCAGACATTTGCAAAATAATATTTAAATTTTTTTTTTTAAACATCCACTAAGGGTATTTTGGGGCCTATTAGGCCCCAGATCAAAAAACATAAAAATGACTATTTATTTCCTGAATAATTCTAGAACAGGCCTGGGCAACCAAAAAAAGCAAATTATAGTAAAAAATATATTAATTTTACAACTTATTTTCAAAAGATGGATATTTAGGATAATAACTCTACTCCAACAATAATTTTAGACGGTCCTGATTATTGCCTAGTTTGCCCATGCCTGTTCTAGAACATTCTAGAAACTTTACAGAAGTATTTAGAAAATTCTAGAAGATTCCACAAATCTTAAATATATATAGGAGCTGAAATCTTCAAACGGTGTCAAAAATGATATCTCTTGATGAAGCTGTACATTTACTGACAAAACCATCCGATGATGAAAGTGAACATGATAATGTCGAAGACTACTCTGAAAGTTGTGATGATGATTTTTCTGAAGGCGAAAATGATGAACAAATCACGCTGTATCCTTCTGAAAGTGAAGAAAGTAATACGATTCCAATGAACGAACTTTTGTCCAAAGATAATTTTAGTTATTCAACAACACCTTCAAGGATCAACAGGAGAACTGCAGCTCTCAAGATATTCAATGGGAACCCAGGCATTACAAGGCAAGCTGCTCCAAGAGTCTCTACACCATTCGAAACATTCAAAATTTTCATTTCTGATAATATGATGGAACAGATCATTTACTCAACAAACACCGTCATGAAAAAACCAATTTTTGAAGAAGACCTCTGGAAATGAATGACAGCTAATCTTTTCCTTGGAATAAGCAAATCCAAAAATGCATCGATAGACGAAATGTTTTCAACCGAATTCGGTTTGCCATTTTTGCGAAAACTGATTACACAAGACAAATTCAAAAAAATGTGCTCAACAATCAGCTTTGACATTCACTCTCAAAAAAGTAGAGAAATCAAAGATGCCGCCATCTCTGGAGTCTGGAACTTTTTCATTAAAAATTGCAAAAAACAGTTAAAACCCAAGCAAATACCTGACAGTAGATGAACAACTATGTAACTTCAAAGGAAGAGTTGGCTTCAGAACATACATACCACAAAGCCAGGCAAATACGGAATAAAGATTTGGTGCCCAACAGATGCAAAGACAAGCTACCTCCTCAACGCTCAAGTCAGCCATTTCTTGGAAAAGGAAGGACAATAATGACAGATAATTTCTTCACAACAATGACACTTGCCAAGTACCTACGAACAAAAAGAACAGGACTTGTTGGAACCATACGGAAATTAAGAACCTTCCTGCCTCCTGAAATAAATGCAAAATCTAGAGAGTTATCACCAAAGTTTTTCTTCCATGATGACATCACTCTTCTCAGGCACTCAGATAAACCAGGAAAATATGTGCTACTACTGAGTTCTCAGCATCAGTCTGGTGAAGTAGAAGAGAATGGAAAGCCCAAAAATCATCAATCTTTACAATGCAACGAAGGCAGGTGTCGACACTATCAATCAACTGGTGAGATATTATACAACAAAGAGGCGATCAAAGCACTGGTCAGTCTGCATATTCTATAACATTCTAGATCTTGCTGCGTACAATGCTTTTGTTCTATACTCAACAAAGCATCCAGAATTTCTTCGTCAACAGAAATCAAGAGCCAGAAGAGAATTTATACGGCAATTGGTGCTTGAAATCAAAGAAATTTACTGCAAAGATAATGACAAAACAACCTCGTGAACTGCCTGCAAAGAGGGCAAAACGAGGACGATGCCATTTGTGCGGCAGATCAAAAGATAGACAGTCGTTTGCTCAAATTGTAAAAAAATGTTTGTCAGAGCCATTCTAAAGTTGTTTTTAATGAATATTGCTAAATCACTGTGTTTCTATTGGAAAAATATATGGGGCCTGATAGGCCCCAAAATCACTTTAGTGGATGTAAATGGAGATCTGAAAATGGGACAGCAACAAACTCACAAACAAGGCAAAATCATGATAGCAACCATTTTTAGCTTGTGGTATAAGTGTAAACGTGTAACAAATATCTTTTAAATCTATCAACTAACATATATTTATCAATTATTGGTCAGTTTATTTACTCTTAATGTATCAAGCATCTATATGCAAAGAAAATCTAAAAACTATGCTTTATATGTTTAGATGAAAAATGAAGTCTGAAGGGGCTTTATGGCAATATCAGATTTCATTTCATTCACCCAGGTCTCTGAACATTCCCTCTTTTGGCAGGTTTGGTCCTTGTGTAGCTTTGTATGAAATTCACAAGTGAAAAAGTGAAATTTTGCTGTGGGATAAAATGTTGCAAGTACTTTTTAAAGGATTCAAGAGTACGAGTCTGTAGATATTTGTATGTTCAATGAAGCAAAATGGAACAGTCTGATACATTTCCTGGATCCATATGATGTTGAATATGACCTAGATCTAGCAGGCAAAACAACTACAATGTGCTGTAGAATGCTGCTAATTTAGCAAGAAATGCATTTTTTTTTTTAAACTGGTGTACATTAGCATAAGAATTGGCCCAGGTGCATGAATGTTTGTATCAGTGCACCTTATTAATCAGTTGTTTTAGTGCATGTGTTGTAAATGACTATTGTTATCCTTTTTTCTTTTTTTTTTGCCACTAACACAATCAGTTAAGTAACAGTTAATGAAATATGCATATACACAGTTTTAATGCAATTTTATTACACTTGCATGTAACTAATAATTTTGGAACTCTCTTACAAAAAGACTAAAATTGATTGCATATTTTATCAGCTGTTAAAATGAAGTTCAAAATATAGTTAGCTATGAGTAGCAAAACTTTAGAGAGTATTGGAAGAAAACTGAACAGAAAAATACAAATGAACTAAAAAAATGTTTCAACATTTATTGAAATTTATTCACACAACATAGATTAAAGTGTTTTATATGTATGTGAAACTTTGTACCTAGTCAATTTTTTTCTCAATTTAAACTTTTTTTTTCCAGTTTATAATATAGAACAAGAATATCAGATGTGTTAATTCTGTTAGTCTTCAGAATAATATTGTCAAATTGATTAAGATCACGTTTTACCCCTCTTTTTTTCTAAAGAAAATAAATTAGGGTATCAAATCCATTCCAGGAATCAACCAAGTAGCTCTTCACTGAACATATTACATGAAGTTAGTGTCATTTCTTAGGTAAGGAGCCAAAAACTGTACACACTGAAGCATAACGAGGGATTTGTATTATCTTGTATGTACTTTTTAATTTGTGACAAACATCTGTAATATAATATTCTATTAGCTTTAGTACTATCAACAGTGTACTCCTTTTTCTTTAATCATACATTATTGAGCACTTTTTTATAATTAAAATCTTTTTTCCAAATTGGAAAAAAATTTACTAATTGTTTTGAGTTATTCTGTAATCTGTAGTACCTGAACACCCTAAAAATGTGGACGTAGCTGTAAGTACCCAATGTAATTACATCAACTGAGTGATTAATAGAATTCTTTAATTTGATGA
Organism: Carcinoscorpius rotundicauda; assembly: GCA_011833715.1. Taxonomy (NCBI): domain Eukaryota; kingdom Metazoa; phylum Arthropoda; class Merostomata; order Xiphosura; family Limulidae; genus Carcinoscorpius; species Carcinoscorpius rotundicauda. Next base: position 37,171,223 of record CM022393.1, read on the forward strand.
GTCATCACAATTATTAGTCTATTAGTCCACATAAAGAGAAAAAAACTTGGGAACATTGTTTCTGATCTGTTATCAATTTGAAATCTCTTGGTTATTTTATTCACTATCAATGTATTAATATCTTTATGATGAAGGATAATTTTAGTATTTCTCATAAAATGCCAAAGGTTGGAAATATTACTAATATTCTCTTATGAAAAAATAAAATATTTAGTAATTAAGCCATTTTAGTCTTTAAAAAAATAAATCCTATTACTTTTTTGATGTCCCAATTTCCAGTTAAATATGTTATTCACTTTTAAAATACTTAGCTAATTCAATTTTCTAATTTATATTGTTTTTTTATTCCAAATATTTCAGTTGTAAAAGTCTTTTATAGTATTTCTCAACTTATTTTGTTTCTTAAAATGATAGTTTTTATTCCTAATTTTTTAATTTATACCCTCGCTAAACTGTCATTCAAAAGAAATCATTTTTTTAGGATGTCTGGAAATAGTATTTTATTTCCCAAAGTTTGCTTTAAATTCCTAATTTTACATTTAATCTCTTACAGTGCAACTTGAGGCTTTACTTTGATAATCTGTAAGACCTTCAGCCATGATTTGGCCAGATTTTAGTTAGCAGTTCTTCAAAATTAAGAGTTTCCAGGACATTTTCTCAGTTGTGATTGGTTAGCCATAGATGATTAATATAATAAAGTCCTCTGATATCCTTGTACTGTCATGATAGTATGCAAGGACACAAGTTTAAGGTTTGAAAAAGCCAGTTAAGTTCCAGTTAAGATTTTTTTTTAATTGAAAAGTTGACTTAGTGAATGAACTGTAAACAGCAGTAATGGAGGCCAGCACTTTACACAAATGTAAGAGGGTAATTGATGATTTTGTAAGTAATAAAATAGTGAGCTGTAATTTATTTTTTGCAGTGATTAGATTGGAAGAACAGGTTTGAAGGACTAAAGTTTTTAATGATATTTTTTTTTGTCTGTGGATTATTATATCCAATTTTAAATTTCTGAATGAGATTGCACTATAGTACATCAATTAACAATCTAGTGACAAGTCAGTCACTTTGTATTCAGTTTGAACTATTTGAATAGTTTCCATTCTGATATTTAATATTAATGGTACTTCTAAGTAATTTAGCAGTATAAATACTGAATAGCTTAAGAACATTTAATAAATTTAAACCTAATAATGTATCAGGTATAATATTGGTGGTTTATGCTTTGAAAAAACTTAATTGTGTTGTATTTTAAAAAATAAAACCTTAATCTAACTGAAAAAAAATGATACAGTTTATAGCTAATCACATTAGTCAATTTTTTCAGAAAGTTAAAAATAGAAAATCTGTTTTGCATCAAAATAGAATAGGTTTTCTACTTTAGAAGAATCAAAAGTTTATATCTTTTATTCATTTCCCGAAGCATTACCAAGTGACATTTTACTGGGTTTTTTTTCTTTATTTCAGGACTTTTGACTATAACAGGTGAAATATGCCTGTATGTGAAATTTGTGGAGCAGAAGAATTTGATCTTCATGATGGACTTTATTTTTGTATGACTTGTAGCACACAAACTACAGTATGTTTGACTTTATTTCTCTGTTACAAATAAATTCTCTTTTTGATCATTTATTGTAGTTTTAGACAAAGTAAATTTAAGGAATTAAAAACATATATATGTATGTAAAAACGACTCGTTCGGTCATCGTCAGGTTTACCGAAGAAGGTCAAAATGTTATTCGCTTCTCTTCGTAAAATATCTTCTCAACCCAAATGAGTCATTTTTACATACGTATTTCTCTATAAGTATTTTTTTTTTTTACATCGCTAATTAAAAATGTTACTGCACATTTCAGACTTAGTCATTAGTCACCACCAACATTTGAGTCATACCATGTTACTTGCAACTTAAAAATAAGCAATTCAATAGTACAGTAATTATTTTTCAGATCTATTTGTTTCACCATAGCCTTACTGCAAGTAATTGTTATCGATCAATAGTTTTTCTTTCACAGTTGATTAATAGTTTACTCAAATTCATTCAAGACTATCCATCTTGCATCTGTATAATAACTTTATCATGTCAATATCCTCTTTGCATATTTTCATAGTCAGGGAAAATGGATGAAGGATAAGAACATGGTATTATTACTATATAAATATGAATCTTTTGAAGAAAATTTTATAAGTGATTTCTAATTTAGTAGACTTTTGTGAAGTTATTTATTTATAATTATGTCTTCATAGTCTATTCAGTTGTATGTTAAACAGATACTTTGTTTAAATTATAAAATTATTTTCATTAGCAAATTTTAGAGGAAGAGGAGGATCCACATAGTCAATTGCTGGGTGTGGCCATTAAAGAAAAGAGATGTAAGAGAACAGTTGAAGAAGATCGGGGTGACGAGTGGATATCACTTGAAGCGTATAATATTATTATCTGTAAACAAGTACATGCTTTAATAAATTTAGGTGCTTCACCAAAATTAAAGGTAAAAATGAGAAATTTAATTGTAAAGCTTAATTTTCAATTTTTGTTTTGCTTTTTATGACTTCAGTTTCAAATTAATATAAATATCACATGATATGTATATCATTGAATATATGTGTGTTTGTGTGTTAGGTTTTTTTTGTTTATTATGACAAATAAGGCAATGAAAGTATATTTAAATGGGAAAATATACATATATAACATGGTATAACTAACTTGTATAATATAATAAACATGTCAGATTTCAATATTCAATTACCAATTTACTTTTATTGGTAAGCATGTAAGGAATGTTTCAGGCAACAATCTTTTATCATTGTTTTCTTGTTTACCAACAAAATTATTTTAATTTGGTGAGTTTATCATTACTATATTTTTCATTTAGAATTTTTTAATTTCTTCACCTATGAAATTTTTTTATTATTAGATTTATAAATTTGTTATTTTGACTATTGAGGCTGTAAAAATACACTTTTGAACAAAAGATAATACACTTAACAGTATGTTTGACGTTCATGTGCTATACAATATATTTTAAGATTTTTAAATTATTAATATGTATATATTATTTTGTATAAAGTCAGATAATAGAAATTACACCGAATGCAGCCCAGCATGGCCAGGTAGTTAAGGCACTCAACTCGTAATTTGAGGGTTGCAGGTTCAAATCCCTGTAACACCAAATATGCTTGTCCTTTTAGCTATGGAGGTGTTATAGTGTGATGGTTAATCCCACTATTTGTTGGTAAGAGTAGACCAAGAGTTTGCAGTGAGTGTTGATGACTAGCTGCCTTCCCTCTAGTCTTACACTGCTAAAATAGGGACAGATAACCCTCATGTAACTTCGTACAAAATTCCAAACAAACCAAACCTTCCAGGTTTATTTTATCTGTAGATTTACAAAGCTAGATGGGGTAGATACATATTTTTTATAACAAGTGCTTTTATAAAATGTAAAATTAAAACCATCATTATTTATGTACATATATAAAGAACTAAAGTCCATATAATTTATATTTCAGTAAATTATTGTAAAATTGGAGTATTTGTAAGATGATATAGAGCAAGGTTTACTCTGTCACAGTCTACCACTTGTTGAAACAGGCTTAAAATAATTTAGATTACTGAAAGGGAATGTTTCCCTAAATTTAGTTAAACAAAGATCTCTATCTTAAGCTTATTTAAGGACACTTTAATTGAAGAAAAGGAAAAATGTCAGTGATTTTAGTTGCAGTTTGTACACGTTGATCACAAAGACTAAGTTTACTGCTTGATCATAAAGATCACGTTTGTTGGTTATTTAAAGAAAAAATGTAAACTTAATTGTAAATCTTATGTTAGAAATGTTTTATCTTGTAATAGTGAGTGATAGAAATTTATATTGCTCATGGAAGTGACAGATGTCACATTATTGTTCACATGGATTAAGTTCATATAGGTAGTGAAGTTAAAATTTGAAAGAAATTCATCAGTATTTTCTTCTGTTTATTCATGAGAAATAGTTTGTATTTACTGTTTGCACTTATTTTTTGTATTTTATACCATAAGTAGAGACAAGTAGTGGTGAATTATCTTAATTTGATAACATTGTTGATTCTTGTTTCTCTTCAATGAAGAATATAAAATAGCTAAATAAAAAGCTAAATAAATAATTTAAACTGGAGAGTATTGTGTAAAAAAAAAGAAATAAATATGAAGTAAATACCTTTTGAAACTTTTATTCTTTGTGTATCATTTTCTTACTGATGAATTGTGTAGTTATGTGGTTCAAGAGCTGTAGCAAAATAACTCTGTATTGCTCTCAATTGAGTTATTAATTCTGCACTTCTAAACTATTTAATGTATATAAAATTCACAACACTTGATAAGATTCTTAAATACTAAATATCTGTTTTATTATCATTCCATATTTTATATGCATAATAGATTTATACCTATCTGTAAGGTAGTATGCTTTATATGTTAATTTGTTTTACAGGATGTTGTTTTTAACCTATGGGCAAGATACATCCAGAAATGTGAGCTTGCTTTTAATAAAGGAGAATTGAATGAGGATACACCAAAACTTTCAGTATACCCTAATCGTAGGTAATTATTAGTTATAAGATACTAGGTTTTATTTAACTACTCTTAGAAGAATATATAAAATACTTCAAGGAAAGTTAAAGTCGTGTTCCTTGCTTTGACATGTAACTTGATTAATATATATGCATTAATATATATATATTTGGGTTGAGAAAATATATCTTCAAGTGTGTTTTCTCGACGTCACTGATGTAAATTGATTCATCATCTTATGTCTGAGTAAATGTAGTCAGTTTTAAATACTTTTAATAGAAATAACAGTGCATTGTTCTCTTTATTAATCCTTTTAAGGAGTTCTCGTTAATGTTTAAAAGACATTTTAGATTATTTTGATTCATATGTAACATTATTCTCAAATTATTTTCATTATATAGTTTAGAAGAACTGGTAAATTATAGCTATGGTACAATGAATTCCCTCATATTTTGGAGAATTTTGTTTCTAACTCTAAAATAAAACATTGTTCATTTTTGATGATTGTCTAGAAAATTCTCTTTGAGTACATAAGAATTTCAAAATATAATTCTGTTATTATTAGAGACTTGTTTAAAAAAAAAACAAATTTAACACCAGAGAAAGTAGATTTTTTGTTAACTCTTGATATAGAGGTAAAAGTGTGCAGTTTTTGACTTTTATGGTTGCATTCAGCATTCAAACTACTTTATTATCAATGTGGATAAAATTCTCCCAAAAATATAATTAATAAATCAAATTTTAATATTATTGAAGATTTAATTTCTTAATTTGAAAAGGTAATATTGAAGTAATTTCTCAGTTTCTTTTTATCTCTAACATGACATTTGTTTTTCATTACCTCTATTATTTAACATAAATTACACCTTCTAATATAGATATAACTAAGGCATAGTGTAATTTCTATAGCTTTAAATCATCTTTGTAAATTTATGAAAGTATAAACTATAAACTCAGACCCACTTTTCACACACACATCTCATTTTGTCTCTCACAAATTGAGAGTAGTTCTCTCTCTTTGATGTTTGCTATTAAATAACTTCTAACCAATGGAAAGACAAAACTGGAATTTATAAAATGACATCTAATGTTACCTTGTTCTCAGTAGTGATGTTTGTTTATTTTGCTTAGTGATTGGAAGCTATTCCCAAGCTCATATCAAGCAGCAGAGGAAATAAAAATTACTTTACATATTGAATAGTTAACATCCCGAAGAAAAAAATACACTAGCAGATCATTAATAAAAAATCTTAAAACTTAATATAGAAAAATTTATACATTCTATGTGAAAGCCCTGTAATATTTATTAGTAATTTTGTGAAGATGTATACATTTTAAAATGTTACAGTATAATTGTTTTATGGCTACTTTAGGAAATATGGGTTAGGTTGAATTTACCCACTTTTAGTAAAGGGTTTTATGTTATTACTCTAAATTATGTCGTACTTATAATCCTGTAAATCACATGGTAAATCACAAGCATACCTCAGGTTGAAAGTTTAATTTTGATTTTACTTTTATAACAGTAACTAAATAATATGTTTAGAAACAAGAACAACAAATTTAATACTTATATTTAGCTTATTTTTTGGATATTTGCCCACCAGTGAAACATACGCTTGGTTTCTTACATTATTAATATATTAGATAGTTTTTATTTATTTCTAATACACAGTCAAGAACAAAACAAAAATGTGAAAAGCAGACAATGCTCAATAACTATTATGATTTAACTAGCTTTTTAACTAAGACACAAAGTAAATTACAATAAAATACTTTTATTTATAGAAAGATTGTCACACTTCACATGCAAAATCTTGATAACATCCAAGTAATTATCAAACGTTATATTTGCTATTGCATCTTGGTATAGATTTGGTCAATTTGACTAACCTCATAACCACCATAAAAGATTAGGAAATTGCTAAAAATTAAGAGTTTTCTTTCTGAAGATTATAATGCAAAACTAGAAATGTTTAGTCTAAATATCTTCAATTTAATAACATTATATATTTATTTTTATTTTATTGACTTTTTTAGCCGTGACTGACTAATATTACAGAAGCTGCGATGACATGGCACATGTATACTTATGCCACTGTATCTAATAGTATGAAACTGGCTTTTACAAAGTAACTTGTATTTGCTTTGCTTTCTTCTAGTAGGCCATTGTTTTGTAAAATAATCACATTTCAGTTATAATACATACGTGTATATACATATATATATTATTATTATTTACAAACAACTTCTTAACTTTCAGTTTTTTTTTCTTGAAACATAGAACAGGAAATAAATATTGAAAACAGTGAACTTTGTATTCATTTGCCACTTTCCATAATCTGTTAAACTTTGTCAAGTTTTACACTTAAGAGGGTATAAAACAATTTTTTGAGGTTTTATATGCATGCATTTTAAATTAACTTTCTTGTATTTGGGTCCAAAATGCATGGTATTTAAGCTCCATTAAAGCTCCTTCCATTTTGCTTCAATTCTACTGTGAAGAGAATAGTATTCTTGCATAAACACAACAGAGGCTGAAGAATTTATGTAAAAGATGTTCTGAGCTTTTGATTGGTCATAGATACGAGAGAATATATATAAGCAAGTGGAAGAGGTGGGCAAGGTAGTTTTGGTTGATTCAATAAATACATTAATATCTCAGAGAGTAGAAGGGTTCTTATTTCATATTGTAGGTTTCCAATATTGGTAATTTGAGTTTTTAACTTGTAAGAAACTATAGACAATTTGAACATCACAAACATTTAAATTGAACCAAAGCTGCATTCAATGTATCATGAGAAAAACGAAAATCAATATTTAGGATTTTCTTTTAATATTTACCTCTAAGTTAACAAATACTGTATAATATTAAAATTTGACATGAAATTTAATGACATTCATAAAATAGTAGTTCAATAAAATTTTGAAAGTACAAATGTGATGGTGGGCCCTATGACCCCTAATCATAAATAGACCTGTTGAGATAGTGTTAAATAAAAATAAACCTTAAATTGATCATGATGAATAATTGAAACTGTCTGTTATAATCTGCAGTCATTCTAAAAAGAAAAAAAGGATAATTAAAATTTAGTATGTCTTTAATATAAAGTATGTCAAACCAACTGAGTCTGTATGTTGTTAGGGTAGAGACATTAATAGATAAAATATAAAATTTTACTGAAAAAAAAAGGCTTTTAGAAACTGCAAGATAAGGAATTTTGTAAATTTCTTAACCTGAAAATCACTTTGCACTTGAGCTAGTAAGAGTCTGAGTCACTATCTAACTCTGTTATGTTTACATGTAAAATCTGATTTTTCATGTACTTGTAATATTTATCAAAATTTGCCATATTTTGTGTTGTAGTTTGTATGTATTCATGGTTATCTGCTAGTTGCGAAGTCGATCAAATTGACCAAACCTGTATAGATAATCTGCTCACAGCACTGTTTTGGTAGATAATGCATATATAAAAAAGACTTGGTCAGAATTCAGTGATAAAATTGTTATGTCACCTTAAGGATAGGAATATTTGTGAAAGTCTTAAGGTCTTAAATCAGAGATTAGAATTTCAAAAACAAAAATTTTAGTTTTCAAGTTCATTCTATAAAATCAATATTTATGATTCATCTTTTTATGGAAATGATTCTGTCAATCTTAGCAAAGGTTTAAGGAGATGTGATTTTCTTACAATTTGATCTGCCATGTGAATTTTATTTTCAGCTTATTATTTGTAACTATACGTTTAACATTTATATTAAAAAATAAACTAGCATAAATGCATACACAGAAAGAGATTGCTCTTGGTTATATATATAAATAACCAGATTTGATCACTTTTTAGAGATGTACTAGTTCTTCAGGATAAGAAAAAAATTCCACAGACCTATCATTTGTCTAAACTGCTTCAACAAAAAAGAACTAACACTAACAAACGAAAGAAGAGGAGGAAAAAAATGTTCAATAAAACAGAAAATTCTAAAAAGAAACGTAAGAAGGAAAATTCAGCAATTGAAGACAGGAACGCAAAAAATAACAGCAACAGTATAGATAGTGCATTAGGAAGTTCAACCTCAGAAAATGCTGTTTGTGAACTTGAATTTAGGTCTTCAACAAAGAAAAGAAGTTTGCCATTAGACCTCTTCTCTGACCGTGCCAAGTGTATGATAGTATGTTAAATATTTTAGTTGGACTGTAATTAACAGCTTATGTAGTGGCTTACAATAATCAAGGAGAAACAAGTACAGTTTATCATTTCATCTTTTCTTATTTGAAATTTTGAATTATGCATTCCTTATGAAACTTAAACTGTTAATCATGATTGGATGGTATTATAAAACACACACACACAAAAACTTATAAAACTGTTTTAAACTGTCAAGTGATCTACACTTGTTTCTTTTTGAAGTGTATTTGATACATTCATATCTAAGATTTAGAATTTCAGTTGTAGTTTTTTGTGTGAATTGTGAAAATGGCACTTTTAGGTGACCTGGACTGAACAGTGCATCTGTTGAGATTTTGTTTGGTATGTTAACTTAAGCTGCAATCGACATATTTTGAAATTATAAATCTTGTATGCCATTATAATGGTAGTATAAATAAATGGAAGATTCATCATTACACCTTCTTAAAATGATTTACAGTTAGAGCATTGTTTAAATAGTTAATGTAATTGATAACTTGTAATAGCTTTCACATACGAATTGGATATATCTTGTTACTTTTACTCTTTTGAGACTTTAATATAAACTATTTGGGAGGTGTAAAGAACAACTGAAATGTCATTCACAAAACTATCAATTACTACTTATGTGATTTCCCTGTGCTCAGTTTATTAAAGAATAATGGAATTCTCTGGAAATTGTCACTGTAAAAATTGTTCTAATTAAAGATTTAGCATACAGGATCACACATAAAAGGTGTTATGGAGCTCATTAAAAAATCAAAACTTGAGCACTTTTGAATAGCTTTCTGTTCCTCAACATAGTTGACTAATTGATAACAATTGAATTTTGGTCTTTTTTTTTTAGTTCAGTAATATTTAGATAATCCAAAGATAGATGGGTTTCATATAGTTAAGAATGGTTGAAAATGTTTTAATCCAGCAAAGATTTTGCAAAGTACAAATTGTCTATATATAGGGTCTAGTATCAGGCAACATTGGAGCATTTATAATTTTATTGAATGGATTTTCCCAGATAATTTCTTTGAAACAATAATTCTTTTGTAATTACAGATTTTCTCTCTCTTTAAGTTATGTCAAACCAGTTTTTTGCCTATTGTTCTCGTGTGTAATTATCGTAAAGAAGTGCAACAATTTAAAATGATTAATTTGTTATACTGCAGAAACTAGTTAAAATTACCAGTCTTAAATTAGTTACAGAAACTACAACCAGTCAGTTAAAGTATACTTTATATTGGGCAACATCACATATTATGTATTGATAAATGGTTTTCATTTCATAATTTTATAAAACTATAATCATGTGATGTTTCTGTAGAAGCAGCATGGAAGAATGGCACTGTGGAGTACCAATAACTTAAGAAGACGAAGTTCTAAAGTTGAGGTGATGACATTAATTAAGACAGTGAGCTTTTGTTGGCTTGGCTTGCTGCTTCTCAAGGATCAGGTGCTTCTGTCTGATTTTCTAAGGTAATCTAAATGGTTATCCTTTGTAAATATGTATAGAACTATTTGTTGGGTATTGTGAATGGTTTTTCTGTTTCAGGTAAAACAGTTATTTTGCTATGAAGTAAGTTTTAATCCATATCTATTTTGTTTTTTAAATAAAATATCTTGCCACTCAAGAATTTTCATGTTATTCCATTTTACATTGGCAGCTACCATATCATCTTAAATGTTTTAATTAATAATCAAAAAATGTGTTTGTTGCTACAGATAGGGATCAGAGGGTGTATCATTATGTTTATAGACTTGCATTCAAAATTTTATTATATACTATTTTATAAATGTGCATCAGTAAATATGGTATCCCGTAGTAGATTATAATCCAAATATTGATGTGTCAGATATTATAGTGAGTGCAGCTTTGGCTCAAATTAGATAATTATGAGATCCAAATACAAAATCTATAGTTTTTTATGAAATAGAAACTCAAGTGACTGATATTGACAAGCAAAATTATAAAATAAGAACCTTCAAATTTTTCTATTTTTAAAGGTATTATATTTAGCACACACATATGTGTCTTCTCAAGTTATCCTTACATAACCAATGGAGCCACTCATGAGAACCTTTGATTTCAAGGGTTCATATGTCCCCTCCTCTACTCGAGGGTCTGTACTGGTATTTGGACTGATTCAATATGATAATTATTGTTTCATAACATCCACTCAAACTGCACCTGCACTTCTTCGCTGGGGGTTCCCTCTTTAGTTGGGGAATGTTTTGGAATGATAATTTTAAATCAGACACATGAACCTAGGACAAATCTACCTTCCATATCAGTGTAGTTGGGCTTCTAGCAATCTGTCAGGCATGCTCCCTTACTTAACCTTCTTCAGGGATCATTTCATTATTAGGATCTAGGTGTTTTCTTTGGATCTCCCTACTTGGGACTCAGCACATGCAACAAAACAAAAACTCAACATACTAAGAAACCAAATAAACACAACCATAAAACTATGCTCACCAGATAAAATTAACAATGGATTAGACAAATTAAACAATACTTCATCAACATCAATAAATTTCCTCCACAAGCTGTAAAAAACATGCACACACACCAAGACAGTAAGCAAAATCAACCAACAAAAGTAAATATATCTCATGAATAAAAAAATCATGAAACCATATACTGCTGCATACCATATATTTCCAACATCAGCAGAAAAATAACCAATATTTGGCAAAAACTAGTAACTAAATATGACATTCCAATTAATACCAAATTTATTCAAAAACCAGTCACAAAACTGAGATATATACAATATATAAACTACAGTGACAAACATCACACCAACATTATTTATAAAATGCAATGTGATAACTACCACGACTTCTATATTGGAGAAACAAGTAGAAAAATGGAAACCAGATTCAAAGAACATAAAAAGTCACCTCAGCACAATTTCGAACACTACAAGTCAAATAAATATAACTATAGAAAACACTCAAATGCTAAATAAAGAAACAAATGCAAAATTAAAAAAGCCTTACTTATACAACAACTCAAGCCCAAAATAAACCAATACAAAGGAACACCTTTATACCTGTAATATAAATAATAATATAAAATTATATATTCAAATGTCTAAGCATGCCCTCTATATTCTGACACTCAGTTACACAACCCCTTTCAAACATGTCTTCCTTTCTTTGTGAACCTGATGATTACCAAAGAAGGTCGAAACGTTGTTCACTCCTCTACATAAAAAATTTTATCAACTTGGATGAGCCGCTTTTACATGTATATTTTTCTCTACAAGTGAATTTTCTCAATATCACTTGAGCACAGTGTGTTTTATTTGCAGAGATAAGCTGGTAGTTTGAGTTTGATCAGTTGGCCTCTGCAAAACCAGCATTTTCCAAATTAGCAAGTTTTCTAAAATGAAAATTAGTTTTTATCTCCTCACTTTTGGCTTAAAAACTAACCTGTTTTATCACTGATTTGTTTATATTGTTTGCCTTCAGTTGGACTTCTTTCCTTTAAAAAAGTTTGATTATTTTTAAAGTGCAAACAAGACCCAGCATGGTTATAGCCATATATTTAGCTGTTAACCAACAAGTTTGTGACCTAACATAATTTCAAAATTTTTGAAATAAGAGAACCTGACCTGAAGCTCCCCGCATTCTAGTGGCTTAGCAAAAAGTCAGACAGCTTATAATGCTAAAAACAAACAAACCTGAAAATGACAACAAATTTATTGTGAAAACAATATTTGGGTTATTTATTATTTCTTAATTATTTTACAGCTAAAAATACTTGTGAATAATAATGTAATAAAGACACAAAAAGAGACCTTGGTAAATTAATTAAAATTTACATAATATTAGTCCTCAGTAAATTAAGCCTAAAAATAAACTAATAGTTATAAATAGAAACTTATATTATCAAAAATCAAGAAAGAAAGTTAGTATGATAAATGTTAAATGGATACTCTTTGTTACAATTTAACTGAGTCATTCTTGAAAAAAAAAAATGTACTTCTGTTTGGATTTTGTGACCTGCTTTGTTGAAAAAATACTCTATTGTTTTTCACAAAATTTTGAACTCTTATATGTACTCATTGACCAACATTTTAATATTTTTGTTCACCAGACAAATGAATTGAAGGCTGCATATTGCTGTTTACATTTCTTGATATCTAATGAAGCTCAAATGGGATCACAAAACTAGAATAATACTGGAAAAGAAACTGTCTTGTTTATCACATCTACAGAAACTTTCTGTTCTCAGAATCTAACAACATAAATGACTGAAATGCATGTGCCATGGGTATATTGATACCCAATAGTAAATATTTTAAATATTTCTTCTGAAATATGTACTATTACTTTGTTTCCTACTGTCTTTTAAGTTTTGCAATAAAATATTCAACACTCACCATCAATTTGCTGGTTTGTTAACATGAAGTTTAATTCCTTGGTGTATCACAAATATAAGTATTAGCAAATTCTAATTGTGTTCTGCTGAAACATGAAATATCACAATTATTCAGTTAATGATCTAACAAAAATAACCAACCCAAATTGTTTTGGAAAAAAGTACTATAAACTCAGTAAGTTGTGGCTGTTTTACTTTTTTTCTTAATTGCATAAGCTATTTTATATAGCAAAAATAAAACAGAATGCAGTAATAAATTGTAAGAAGTTACAAATGAAAACAAAGAAAAATTACAATATGTCATTCTCATTTATTGCTGATAAAACCTTTTGCTGAATACCAGGGTTTACCAGATCAGCTGAAATATGGCAGGCACAATAATGATTTAGGCAATATTTATATCATCAGCATTCATAGACAATTAAAATTCAGAGGTAAGAATATTATTATGTCAGTAAAAGCACGTCGGGGCTGCTTAAAAATTATTATTATTAAAGAGGTATTTTCTGTTAAGTGCTAAATTTCAGGAGAATGTATTGTCACATTAATTTTCAAATGCTGAAGGATTTTTTCATAAATTAAAGAGGTTTTTGTGAAGTTTCACTGAACTTTTAAATTGCATATTGTACTTTATCTATTCAGAGTTTTTATGTAAAAATTTTGAAATTATCAAAATGCAAGAAGTATCAAAGAAGTTGAATAAATTGAAATGCTATAAATGTCTCTGTACATTTAGTGTCTTAAATATTTATATTTAGTTTCTCAGGAAAAAGAATAAAAGTGCACAAAATTGTATTTCGAAATTTATAAAGTTTAACATGTTTAGAAATTATATATGTAAAAACAGCTGGTATGGGTAGATAAAACTATGTAGATGAGCGAACAACATTTAGACCTTCTTCAGTCATCGTCAGGTTTACCAAAGAAGGTTGAAACATTGTTTGCTCCTCTACATAGAGTTTTCTCTGCCCGTACCAATTGTTTTTACATTTATTTTTCTCTATAAGTGGGTTTTTTCGTCATCACAGATGTTTAGAAATTGACCTAGAATGGCACTGGATGAAAAATAAAAGCCACAAAATATTCCAATGATAATTTTTTAAAAGTATGATAATTCAAGATTATCACACCACAACTTGATCTTTAGTAGAGATATGAGGACCTACTGTTCAGAAGGACAGGTGTAGTGATCTGTTTGTGAAATACAACAAAATAAGATTTGTGAAACTGAAGCAAAAAATATACACTTTAATTTTGAAGAAAATAGAAGAATGGCTAATTATACTGGTGGAAAGGGTTATTGCATTGTAGTAGATGAAGTTGAAAAGTAAAAGTAAACTGTATTAACCCTTTCACAACAGATCAGGGTTCAAAGGCAATAATATCACATTTTTTGACTTGAATTCAAAATTTTATTGAACTACTATTTTATGAATCAAGTTGTAGATTTTAATTCAAACTTTTATGTTACATATGAGCTGTTAATTTACAAGTAAATATTAAAAGAACACATAAATATAGATTTTAATGAGCAATGTGGTATATTAAATGCAGTGCTGTTTGGAATTGTGTTTGTGATCACAAATATAAAGTCTGTAGTTTCATACTAATTAGGAACTGCAGTTAATAATATTATCAAACTAGAATACAAAATTAAAACCTCGTATCTTTGTATTCTGCTGACATATAGCTTATGTACTGTTTCATACATGGTGGCCCCTTTTAACTCTTTCCATTTTTTGAAAGGGCCTGTTACATATATTTACTTCAATAATTGACATTGTGAATAACCAATCAACAATGTAGAATATCCCAAGAGTAGTTTCCTCATCATTTTATTCTATGAAAATACTACAATGTTCTTTCGATCCAAGATTTCAGTGAGGTAAGTGATGTCTTTAGTCTGCTCAAAGTTTCATATTTCTTAAAATCTAAGTTAACATCTTAGTTACTAAGCTTAATAAATTATAGTGAAATTCTATGGTATTAGTATAGTAATTTATGATTTTTTTAGTTATTCAAGTGTATATATATATATGTAGTGAAATTAAATAATTGGACCAAAATGAAACCAAATAAGTAAAAATCATGAGGAAGGACTGTGTTAAAAACAGCAAATCTCAATCTCTGATTAATTACATTATACCATAATTTTTAAACCATAAACAAAACGCATTAAAATTCAACAAAATACACTGCATATTTTTTTAAAAAAAGATCCTACGGTATAAGCCACAATGTGGGATTATAAAATGTATCCTAGATTTTGTAGGTGACTGAAGAAGTAGGACCTACATTGCAGTGGGAATACACCATCTTTCAGTCTTAACTTCTAATTTGTTAGTCTTACATAACAAGATTAGAAATTTATAAATTAGGAGAGTGAGAAGTGAGTGCTCAAGCCCATAATATTCCACATCTGTATCACTCTTCACTACCTGCAGACAGTTGTGGGAAGGTGATTACTCTCCCATGTTAAAATACGAATGAGATAAAGATGAAAAATAGATAAAAAATGAAATAAAGAATAAGAAAAATAAGGCACTTACATTTGGGGGTAAGTGAGATAAAACCTCTTGAAGTTAGCATTCCTGACCCCAGTACGGTAGAGGCACTAATTAACACATCAGTAAAGTGATAGTTAATTGATGACTGCCGTGCTTTTGTATGTGGCTCAAGGTGTATGTCCATGTAAAGTAGTGCCAAGTTCTCAAATGACCTGATTTTTAACTAAAAAAAGTTTTTTTTTTGCTTGTACCCTAGGATCTTTTTTTTTTTAAATATGCAATGTATTTTGTTTAATTTTTATGTGTTTTGTGTATTGCTTAAAATTTTATGGTTTTATAAAAGACTAAACATTTTTTTTTCACACGTAAAATTTTAAAGGATTTAGCAACTAAGTATAAAGGTGAAAAGAGATAATTGTTGGTTTTACTTCTTGATTTATTGTTCTATATTTTACAAAAAAATAAGCTTAATAATTTATTTCTAAATAGTATTAATCTATACATATATATGTGTATAATAATTGTTTGGTTTCTATTTTACCAAATACTGCATCACTAAAACACAGTCAAGACAGGAAAGACTAAATGTCAGGTGCGTATTACTGCATACTGACCTGAGTGCACTTGTTCCATGTTGATGCAAGTTGTTTGATGTTAGGTATATTTGACTAGAGGGTCAATGTGACAAAAAAATAATAAATATATATGTTCATATATTGCATTATGAGGCTTAAGGTACATAGATTAAACATTTGTGTTTTCATGTTATAATATGTAGTCATTTTTGCTGGAAAAAAAAACATTTATTTCCTAAATTTTTTATAACGGATATGAGGTTGGTCAAGTGACAGACTCCACATAGTTAGAGTACAGGAAATAACTTAAAGTATAAAGTTTTGTTAAAAGCAAACATTTGTAATGTATTTAGGAAGTTTCAAAGTTTACTCAATATTTTAGATTTTTGAGACAAATATGTTTTTAATCATAACATGAAATCACTTTGCACTCAGACTAGTCCTGAAACACTCTATTTTTACAAACAAATATTTAGTAAAATATTACCTAATTCTTTGAAGATACACATGCTGTATCAAAAGATATAGTGCAAATGTAGAGATGAACTCACATTATACCAGGTCCATTGTTAACTCTGCCGTGGGCAGGTCATAGTGAGCATGTCATGAATTCTTAATGTAATTAAACTCTCTTATTATCATGTTACGTGAAGAAATATAATATAATTAATAAATCAAATTTTAATATTATATATCTTTTAAATTCTTAATCGTGTAAGTAAATGTTAAAAAATTCCTCAATCTTCCCTCATAAGAGAATTGCAACATTTGCTCTGTAGGTCTTACCTCTTCTCTGTTTTATTTACCTCAACAAGTATGAAATTGAAAGTAGGTTACTCATTTCATTATGGCCCAGCATGGCCTGGTGGTTAAGGCACTTGACTCATAATTTGAGGGTCACGGATTCGAATCCCCGTCACACCAAACATGCTCGCCCTTTCAACAATGCAGGCATTATAAAGTGATGATCAATCCCACTATTCATTGGTAAAAGAGTAGCCCAAGAGTTGGTGATGGGTGGTGATGACTAGCTGCCTTTATTCTAATCTTACACTGCTAAATTAGAAATGGCTAACACAGATAACCCCTGAGTAGCTTTGAGCGAAATTTGAAACAAACCAAATCATTGTAATTTAGTTATTACTCAGACTAAGCATAATTTTTATAGCCTTCAATCTTATTTGTTTATGGAGCCTTAAATTAGAACATCTGATCCACATATGCCCACGTTGCACATCCTCTCTTGCACTAATTACAAATAGTAATGTTTAGTATATTTCATATCTGATATTTAATACTGTAATATTTATTATAAGTAGAAAATCAGTTTGATCTGTCAAATGATATATTATACTACATTGTTTTCTGTACAGAGAATGGTCTGTTTTGCTTCTAGTGCAAAGTTTATTCCCACAGAAACATCAGTGAGCTAAGCTGAATTTTTAACAGTTTCTGTTGCATTGTTAGAAAGTCAGAACATTTTTAATAGGTATAGGACATTCTCTAGCTTTCTAACAGTGCAATAGAAGCTGTTAAAAATTCAGCTAATGGTACTAGTACAAAAACGTAGAGTTAAGTTCTTTGACAGTGCATAGATGTAATGCTTTCTGAAAGTTTGTAAAATTTCATGAAGATATATAAAGCATATTAAAAGTTATAATATGGATACTGAAGAATAGTTTAGGGTTACATACTTTGTTTAATTGATGAAATACATAGGAAGTGAGTTAAAAACGTAAATTTACTTGATCTGTAGAACAGATAAAAGCTTGGAAGGAATTTTAACAGCAAGTTTTGACTCTTTTACAAGATAAAAGTGCATTTTTAATGTATGTTTTCTCTGTAGCTGATCAGTCAGGCAGATCACAAGAATTGAGAAGTATAACTGCTCCTTGGGACAGTTGTAAAGCAATTCTTTACACACACTACATTATAAAGTAGAATACAATATGGCTATTCTATGAAATAACAGTAAACTTTTGGGAGTGGATATTACTATGGAAAGTAATATATCAGGTCAAACTGAGTACAATTTCAATTGTATTTAGTACATTCTAAATTGAAAACTTTGTACAAACGAAATATATTAATGGGAGAGTAAGGTACCTAGTATTTATATGCTATAAAAGTTTATTGCTGTTTTTACAAATCAAAGACCTTAAAACTTCATTAAAAAGAAAAACAAAAAAAGATTATACTTAGCTAAACTAGCTCATAGTATTGTGCATGCACATATTAACAAAAATAAGTTATTTTTTGAAAAATTACCACTGCATTTCAGATTCTGTGTTCTACTTACTTTGGCTATTACAGTTGTTTCTTTTTTCTTTATGATATTGGCAGGTTTGTTGTTTTTCTATTTTTAAACATTTCCTTTGAGCAAGATTATATCTAAAATCTCTTACATTTTAAACAAGTAATGTATCAATTAAGCTTTAAAGGCTAATCTCATATCTGTAACTTTTTAATAACTCAAACTACAATACTTACTAAAGGGAAGAGTGCACCAGTGTAAACTATGTGGTAAATGTGAGCTGCTATGTATACAAAACTACTGTTGTAGTAGTAGCTTTTGTTAATAGTATTGAAAAGCAACAGTGAATTTAAATTGAGGCTTAGAAACTATATATTTGATTTATTTAACCATTAATGCTTTAGCATTTGTGTAATAAGCTTTGATATCCATGTATGAGACAGAATTAGTGGTCATTGGCTTGATAAAGATCATAAGATAAGTACTAGTTCATATTGTAAAGGAAATATTGACCTTAAATAAGTCACCATCTTCCTGTTTATAACTCTATATTGAAATTTTCTTTAGTTTAATTAATGTATTAAATAGCAGTGAAAAACATTGATTTGTGTATGTAGGGGTTAAAAAGTGTTTACAAATGTTCAAGCAGTAGAGAAGGAAAGCAACTAATGGTTTTTAATACAGTTTAGTGTAAATCTCTTCAGGTTCAGTTTTAGGTGAGGCTTAAACATTTTTATAAAACAAGTATTAGACGCCACTGATTAAATCAAGATTGTATACCACAAGTAGCACACATTTTTACTGACCGATTTGAGCACCATTTGCCATAAAACATTTTTATGTATATAATTTAAAATAAAAACATTCCATGAGGGAGTGATGAGTGACAATAACAAAGTTTTAAATCTGTGTGCCAATTTAGATTGATTAGTGTGCATTTGTCTTTTATGTTACATGATACATGTTTGAAAAATAATACAAAACACATTATAAACATTAGTGAAGTACAATAGCTGTGGCAATATCTCTGTTTGTTGGGTGTATGAAAAAATCTGATGAACACTTTAAATATATGCACGCTTTTATTTTTACAAGAAAACAATTTCACAGAATATTTTAAACCGGTTGAATCCCCTTGTTTTGTAGGAAGCAGACTATAACAATTAGGTGACAAGTTTGGTCAAAAGACATTGTTAGTAAACTAACAATATTTTGTACTTGCATATTAACCAAAATAAGTAATTTGTTGAGACGTTACCACTAAATTCAGAATTCTGTGTTTGACTTTATCAGGTCTTGAACCCAGTGTTCAGTGCACAGGATTTGAGGTTGTGCAGTTCTGCCATGTAACAAACCAAAAAATAGAAATGCACACTGTCAATGTATTTATTACAAGAGTGATTATCAAATACTACTATTCAGTTTGATAACAATAGCTCAAAAGTTGGGAATGAGGAATTGGGACAGCTAGCACAGATATCTCTTAACTAACTTTGTTAAAAATGAAGCAAGCAAACATTGTCAGATCATGTTTTCATAATGCAAAATTATATATAGAGATTTTTTTTTATCTACCTACATAATAAATTTATGTATACATAGAAAAATTAGAAACTTACCAGGCTTAAATATCTTTTTTAATTTTTTTAAACTTTAAGTAACTCAAGTTTTTGTAGTTTGGATTTTCTTATTCCAATACTTTTTGCAGCAGTAAAATTTTCTATATTTCTACAGGTAGCTATGTTATGTATCATTCGTCTACTTGTCTTTATGAAATTTGAAAAATTATTGGCTATTATAAAAAAATTACAAAGTGTAAAAATATTTTAAAAGAACCCAAACGAGCCGTTTTTGCATATAAAATTCTCAACAAGTGGGTTTCTCGACATCACTGATTTTAAAAGATGAATTTTCCATAAGGAAATACATTTTTTGTCACTAGAGGTAGTTAACTACCTTTAAATTGATAAAATTATTCAGTATACTAGGACAGAAACACTAACATTAAAGTAGCTGGGCATGTCCCATCTTTCCCATGTTATACTTGAATAAACTGTCAAAGAGATAGAGATAAGTTGGGAGTATGAACTTCATAAGAAATATGAAGGTAGGGCTTGTAATTCTATTTGATATTTTTTATTTAATATTTTTGTAAGGGTCTAAATTGGGAGTAATATATAATGTATAGTAGTAATATTAGGGTGGTTTTATTTCATTTCTACTTCAGGAATTATTAGAACTTTTAAGGACAGAGTTTGAGAGTAACATATAGAAGAAATATGTGGTTTCCTTTTGAAACCTGATAGTGAAAACTGATGCATTTTAACAAAGTTAAGTCAACAAAATCACAAGGAAGGACCGTATTAAAAACAGCAAATCCAAACTGCTGACTAATTGTTTTTTTTAATTAAAATAAGCTGACACAAAATAAATTAAACAGAATATGTTGCACTAACGAAAAAGATCTCAGGGTACAAACTATAATGTGGGATTATAAAATGTACCCTAGGTTTGGGAGGTGACTGTGGAAGTAGCACCCACATTGCATTGGGGTACACAATCTATCAGTCTTAATCTCCATTTGCAAGAAAGCTATCACTGGGACCAAAATGAAAGAGTTTTATGAAAGAATTAGAGTGATAAGTTTGTTTGTTTTCTGTTTGTTACAGTAGTGAGCTTTTAATTTATTACATTAAAACATATATTGTTGCATAAATGGCTTAACAAGTACAATACATTTCAGTTTTGCTCAACCAATACTGTGAAATTGTCATTATTGATGAGCAAACATTTCAAAAGTGACTATAAATGAGGCATTTTAATGGCTGCCTACTATTAAATACTACCATACTTAACTGTAAACTTAACAATAAAATACTTATCTACACTATAGTCACAAATTTTTTCTTAGTTATTTATTCTGTATTCTTGAACTTGATCCATAACAGTAACAAGACCCTCTGAAATTGTTTTCAGTGAATGTTAAGGTATGTTTCCTCATTTCAATTTTCTGCAGTTATATAGTAATATTTATGGAAATGCTGTATTTATCCATGTTATATTCTTTTTTAATTTGTTTGTCTGCAGGCTTTTACAATAGGGATGCCTGTATCTGCATTGTATTTTCCCCTAACTAGATGGGTTAACTTGTACCCAGCATGTTTGTTTTATAGGGGTAATGTATTTCTAGGAATAGTTTTTCAGAGATTTAGAATGCAAGTCTGGTATCAGGTTTTGTATTTCTGGGACCTCTTGAGCTTCCAGGAATACCATTTCCAAAACTGTGTGTGTACCCCCACTCAGAAGCTAACTGTACCATGTACTATGAGTGGGTGTCCTAGCAGTTTGTTGTCATTTTTTTATTTTTTTAAAGGGGGGGGATATGGACATGCCATAGGGTAATTGTAGAATTTGGTTGGGATAATGGTAGAACTGGAACAGTACACTGAGGCCTCTGTTAATTGTGAGGAAGGCTTTGAATCCTTCCATGGAATTGGGTATTTCATGTAAATTTTAGTTACATTACCAATTCCTGATAGCAAAAAATGTATTGTTAAATGTTGTGATGACATTGAAAAAATCCTCTTAACAGGTGGTCCAGAGAAGGAAGAATCCCACTCTATGATGCTTACCATTATCTACCAGCAAGGATGAAACTTCAGTGGTTTGATTGGAAATTAACGAATTTGGTAAACTAAGTAGTGAACTACTATATCTGTATTGGTTAGAAAAGTATATTTTAAGTAGATTATTAATTATATTTGTACCATTCAATATGCACGAGGTTTACATATTGCACGATATTAAGTTGTTTTTGTTTTTTTATAACATTCAGTATCAAAATAAATAAATAAAAACTGACTAAAATATCTTTTGTTTTCAAATGTTCTTGTAGTGTATATGGTTTTATATATTGAAATTATTGTGAGTGTCTTTCCTCTAGTTTCTTGTAGGCATGCATTAATATAAACTTGCCATTTAGTGCAGCACTTTATATCAAAAAAAAATTATAGAAAGTATCTACTTATTATATAATCTCAGTCTCAGCAGCATTTTTCTTTAAGGCAAGAAAATGTGTCAAAAGTGTGCTGTTAATTATATGCAACATAAAGCAATGTATACTTTATGTGACATAAAAAGCAGAAGTAAATCTTCTGAAATTGATGTTATTACAGCTAGCATGTAATATACTCAGATAATGTGTTCATGAAATTTTCTTTCATTACATACTGTAGGATATGTCAATTTCATGAATATCAATTATCCAAAAAATGCATTACATATTAATATTTTGTGAATTTTGTAAACAAGACTTTTTGAAGCCCAAAGTATTAAGATAATTTTCTTAATCATTTAAAAAATGAAAAAAAACTTAACTAGTAGAACATTAAAAGTTTCTTAATTCTATTGTCATAGATAAAAGACAGTGTGATTTTATTTGTTGACTTCCATTTGATTTTACTAAATTTCTGTATTATGAATTTATGTCAATAAGTTTGTTATCAAATTGTAGATTATAATTCAAATTTCAGTATTATCTGTTAGTTAATTTCTAGTTCCTAAATTAGTTCCTAAATATAGATTTTTGTGTGTGTGTGTGTCACATGGTATGCTGAATGTAACTTTGGTTCAGATTAGATGATTATGATGTCAAAATACAAAGTTTATAGAGTTTCTTACAATTTAGTAACTTGAATTACTGATATTGACAAACTATAATATGAAGTAACTCTATTTTTTTCTCTTTGTTGAGATATTGCTACAATGCATATGTACAATTTCTTTTGTCTATGATTAAAGCTCAGAATGTTCCTCTATTACTTTGTAAACTTTTTGAAATATTCAGGGAGACATTTTTTTCTTTTCAAACAGTAATGTGAGACTTCAATTTGCTCAAAATTTCTTATTTTTTTAGAGCCAAATAGAGCTTAGTTACTAAGTTTCATAAATTATTAAAGAATTGTGTGGTATTAGTGTAGTAATTTATGATAATTTTGTTATTTTAAAATGAACAGACAAAACCTAAAAAAATTTAGTTTCACATCCTCCACTTGCAAATTTTGATCAGGGTAAGCTACAAAATACTAGTCCATTGAAGTACAGTCAAGATAAGTAACTTTGTAATGGCTGGTTTTATATTATTGAATACAGTAACATGAGTACATGTGGATCTCATCATTGCAACTTTGGTAATGTTAGCCAGAACATAACTGAAAAATTAATATAATAAAAATAATGTATACAAATGTATAGTGGTATGAGGTTTAAACTATTTAGGCTGAATATTCTAGAACTTAAAAAGCATAATTTATATTTTCTAATTATATATTGTTGTTGCAAGGCTGGTCAAATTGATACAATACATACAGACTTACAGTAGTAGAAATAACAGATAAAATATAGTTTTTTTTTATAGAAAAAACATTTGATAATTAAGTGGAGGCTATAAAGATTTCATGCAAAATTCGAAAATTTTCTGTTGCATAATAGTATTTTTAATCTTAAAATTACTTTGCATGTTAGATAATCAAAATTCAAAAAAATAAATGGAATTATAGAAACATTAATTAAGAAATCTCAAAACGTAATTTAAAAAAAATCTGATATTTTGTATATGAAAGCCTTGTAATACTCGCTGAAAACATGCAAAATTGTACATATACTCTTACATTATTAGAAATCATAGTGTAATTGCTTTCATGGATACTTTCATTGTTACAAGCTGGCTAAATCTGACCCATCCCAAATTTGTAGCACTAAAGAGGCAGTGTAACAGCAGTAAATACAGTGTCCATTCTGTTTCATGGAATGTATGAAAAGATGAATGTTTATATTAGAACGTTTCAGCTCACAAATGTATCCATCTGTATTTTAACTCATTTTGTACAAGTAACTGAGTTACATTCAGAATTTAATTAAACTGGCTTATTATTAATGTATGTGAATACATTTGGAAGCTAATTCTAGTTAATAAATCAAAACATTAAAAATCTTCAATCTCCACTAGTATGAGAATTGTGACATTTTCTCTCTTTAATTTATATACCTCCTCTCTCAGAAGTACATGATTTGATGTAATACTGTCAAATTCAGGCAAAGAAAAAATGTTATACCTTTCAACCTTGTTTGTTTACTGAGCCTTAAACTGGAAAATCAGATGCACTTTTGAAGCCCACTTATCACATCTTCTCTTTTACTAATTGCCAATATACCTATTTGGTGGTTAATGTATTCTCATTGGTAACAAATAAAAATATAAAGTTTTAATCTATAATATGATATATAATGTAACACTTTTTTCCATTCAGATAATTTTCTATTTTGCTTCCAGTTGAAACTATTCCCATGCAAAACACCATCAGACTTAGCTCAGTTTTAAACAGTTTTTATTACACAGCTAGAAAGCCGAAAAATTTATGATAACAACACACAATGTTCTATTATTGTGTTGTTATACTGTGTTATTAAGTGCATTACTTAATTAAATAAAACAAATTTAATGCAGGTGTATGATTAATATTTAAAACAAGTAGGCTTTACTTTCATGGACAGTCAGCAGCAAAAATGTATAAAACCCAGAAATTTTTAAAGGTTAGATTAGCTAAGATAATGAAAATAATAATAAAAATTCTTCATGATGTAAGATCTTGAGCAACTTATGCATTACATAGTTGATACAGTAGTGTGAACTACACATGGGGTGAATGATTTCCAGTTTGTGTGATGGGATAATTAATTAGATATGGTTCAAAGAGCAGTAAAACTTTAGTATTGTAAATTACTGTATACTGTTACAAACTTTAAGCTGTCTAGGATAAGCAGTAGCAGTTTTTTGTTGCAATTTGCATCCATTCTGGAAAGAATGGAGGGTAATTTTGATTTTACTTCCTCATTTTTTTATGGTTGTTATGAGGTCAGTAAAATTAACCAACTTCATACAGACTTATAGAAAATAACACACAAAGTTTGACATTTTTAAAGAGATTTTAGCAATTATGCAAATGAAATTTGGAACTTTTCAAGTGAAGAAAAACATTTTCTATCTTAACATAAAAGTTTCTTTTCATTTGGAGCAGGCAACGCTCTATTTTCATGTAATTACATATATAATTTTGGTAAAAATGCTTAATTGAACGTTCTGATATTTTGTCTTCAAATTACGTAATCTTTACCAAATGTTTGCCAAACATCATAAAGTAAAGTTAAATGTTTATTAAACTAACGTATACAGCTTGCGTGAATATTTCTTGATGGTTAGCATACCTAATCTCTTGACTGAGAATTTATGGTTAGTGGTCTGTTGCCGGTTGTCCATTGTCCCTCCTGACTTGATGGATTACAACAAGCATATAATCTCAAACTGATCATTAGTTTTCATACTATAATTTTTAACACTTTCTATATTTTTATAGATTTTTCAAGCTTTTAGAAAATATAAGTCTCGACAAAAAATCAGAATGTTTAAGTATTTTTACTAAAAATTTTTCCATGAATGTGTTAAATCAGAACTTGATTGTTTCAAGTGCAAAGTGATGTTAAATTTATTTTGAAAAATATTTTACTCCCTTTGAAAATTACTATGTTTCATTTGAGTAACATCTTAAACCTCATAAGTAAATATCAAATACTCATTTTTAGTAAATTTGTATATTTTATCTGTTGTTTTCTTTGCTCTATCTCTATATGCAATCGTCAATTTGACCAAATTTGTAATCAACATAAAGTAATGTGAATAGAATGAATACTGTTCTGTCTTTTCCAGTATTGTCCTTGAAATTGCAAAGTACTTCTAAGAGTTTCTGTTTCTAACCTTTTCACATCTATTTTCTATCTGTATAATATGGTTAGCAGCTAAAGTAGAAACCAGCTGAACCTAAAGAATGAATCATTGTTCCTGCCATTAGATTGTTTACATTACAATGTTTATAGCAAAAAGCATGTATATAACAGTAAACTAATTTTATTCACATAATTTATCATAACACTGGCAGCATGAATACAGTGAAAGAGTTTATTGGCTTGTTTATAGTAGAGTGGTTGCAACAAGAATTGCCTAAAATAATAATGTAAGAAAATGTTTGTGATATGTGTGTCCAAAGTTTGGGCCAATACAATAAAGTTTGTAGGTACTTGGTTATTTATTATCTTCTTGAATTGGTCAAAATTTAGTGGTATAGATGTACAAAGTGTCTATATGTAAATTATTATTACTTACTCGTAAATGCTTAATTTGTTGTTATTTTTCTTAAAACGTGAAACAATATTTATATGTTGCAAAACTATTTTTAATACTTCAAATGATATATTATTCTCTCAAGTTGAGGAGGAAGACATTAATTTTTATAAACTATATATGTATATAGTAATATATATATATATTACTATTTCTCATAAGTGTGCAATTTTCAGTTATTTTTCTTAAAATGTAGAATATAAATAGAAAATATATAAAAAAACAATTTCTAGCACTTATGATGTTATGAAATTGATTTTCTCTCACATATTCTTCTTGCTTATTCTTTCAAGTGGAGAGGGAAGAGGAATTGATTTTTGTAGATTTCAAAGATGCATTTTAGAAAGAAAAAGTTGTTAAACTGTTGGGACCCACAAAATTGTTGTAATTTATTTCGTTTTTTTCATTTGAGTTATGCGGGACTCAAAAATTTCATTTTTATTCAGAACAGTGACTTAGTCAACAGACTTCAACATTTTCACTGTAACTCCAGCTTTCTACTTCAAACAATTTACAAGTTACATTCAGGTTTACATAGTTTTGAATGTGCTCTTTCAGTTGATTCTAAACATATACCTAAGAGATGTAGATGTGAGTAGACAAGAGGTTTTAATAGAATGGTGTAATAGGAAAGGTTTGCTAAGTATATTTATATATCAGCAAGTCATAAGTTGGAGGCTCTTATGTTATATTCTAGCTTGTTTGTGACCGAAACTTGAGTTTCTGATTCATTAACTACATGCTGTATGGTAGATGTAACACAATATTTACTGGCCAATAAGACAAGAGGACATGTAATTTATTCAAAGGTGGCTGGTATGGAAATTGAAATTTTAATGAAAATAATGTACAAAACAAATTTTCAAACTTCTTAGGTCATCTTTAGATTAACAAAGAGAATTTGCAAGTAACTGTTGCCATTCATATGTCTTAGGGATGAGAATGTAAATGGATACGACATTGTACAGGGCATTGTAGTTAGATGTTAGGTTATTAATTAATATAGATATAAAGGTATTTCTTTATAACACCAATATATTGGGAATATATGGTATGCAATAGGGGTAAGATTTATAGTTTGTTGTTTCTTTGAATTTATTAATGCTTGTTTGTTGTTAACTGTGTTGTTGGTCTAGGTATGTATATGTAATTTTTTCAATAGTTTGGAAGAAAATTTATTGATGTTGAGGAAGTGTTTTTTGTTTGATTTCATCATTAATTTAGCAGGTGAGCATAGTTTTGTGACTGTGCTTATTTGGTTTGGTTCCTTAATATGTTGAGTTTTTGTTTTGTTTCATGTGCTGAGTCCTATGGAATGTATGGTCCATTTTGGGTGATTTTTCTATGGATTTCTGTTTTGAATTGTGTATTGGTTCTTGTGATCTTGAGTTTGAGAAATGCTATTTGATTAGTTTTTTCCCTATTCACAGGTGAACATAATATTACGGTGGGGTGTATAGAGTTAATGTAGTTGAAAAAACTGTTCTGTAGATGTGAATCCAACAATTGTATCATCAACATATCTGTACCAATGTAGTGATGGGTGCACAGTTGAATTTATCACTTGAGCTTCAATCTGTGTCATGAAAATGTTGGCTTGAAGTGGTAACTCGGGATTCACCATACTTAAACCATTTATTTGTAAGTAGTAGTAGAACATGTAATGTTATACACAATGAAAGGATGCTTAGCAGTTTATTTTTAACATTTTGTTGAATTAAGAAATTAAAAGGCATATTAAACTTTGAATTATGAATGTTTTAATACTAATTTTATTGCCACAAATTAATAAAAATAATGTAACATGTGCCCTTTTAACTAACTGGAACTTTAAGGCTTTAACATTAAGCCAAAATAACCAGTCTTGTAACCATGAAATTATACAAACTATAACTGAATGTATTTTTATATATTCATGAAATTTATCAGGCATTTAATAAAAACTACAAATCTTGAATTAAAAAGAAATAGATTTTTTAATTGAATACTTAAATATTTATAAATGAATATATGAAGCTTTTATAGTGAAAATTAATTTTCATGCTCAGAATAAGAATATACTTTTTATTTTAGTTTCCCAATTTGTTTCAAGTAAAACTTTGTATTTTATTTCTTGTTCTCTCTACCTTAACACTAATTGCATCAGCCTCTGTCAATTTGACCAATCATGTAATTATTGCATAACAAAAAAATTATGCAGTAGATCTAAATTGTACTTTTTTTATAGTTTGATTCCATATTTTAGCATATAAATGGACACTACTTTTTATATAACTAAAGCTAAAAGCTTTTTCATTTAATCATATTTCTTTACAATTGCATTTACTCCCTTTTAGGTCATGCAGATAGCTTTTATTACACAGAAAGCCTTGTGTGAACAAGGGATCGAGTTACCAACACACACTCATGCTGCTTGTGTCTTTTGTTCACTTAAGTGCTTTTTTTATCTAACCCAATAAATATCTGGATTTTTACCTTTTAGTTTCTTTTATAAAAATAATTAAAAAGTATACATGAAAAGCAAATATTTATTGCTTTTATCTTAAATTTGTCTCTCTTGAACTTTTGTGTTTGTACAATAGAAGTTTATGTGAAACTAGGCCTGTATCTAAATAATAATAGTGTGGTCTCAGAAAAGTTTTTTTTTTTAATTCTAATAACCCAATAGTAAATGGAAGAAAAAATTGATATCTTTTCTAAAGGGGTTTTACTTGAAGGGGTGTGACAAGTAACCTCTAATTGATTACTTATATATATCTATATAGCAAGAAGCATTGTTGCTATAAATTAAAAATTTAGCCTGGAAGTATGTATAGTACAGCTGTTAAATTACATGGAAAGTTAAGCAGTCATATAGGGGTAGAAGGTGGTCAATTGGGAGCAAAGAAGTGTCATGTGAAGATGGAGAATTTATTTGAGTATTTCCTTTTGAAAGTAAGAAACCAAATGTTTAAAATATTAAAATTTATTATTAACTGTAGTTAGATACTTAATTTATTGGTTTACTATTGCAGTAAAGTTTAATTAAATTTTGAATATAATTTATGAAAAAGGTGGTGATGTGCACACTTTGATCAACTCATATTCTAAGGATTTAACAAGCTCTGAATTTTAGGGCTATCTGTGGGCTAAAAGAGTACTTTTCAGTATCTACTGTTCAGCCTAATAAGTGTAATCTAAGAGCTCATGGTGAACATTTTTCTTCAAGTGTATAAGCTTAGAATTTGAGATGGTTATGCACAGATTTTTTTGTAGCTTTGCAAAACATTTGAAATTAAAAGGACATTTAATATAGAGTATACCTTTACCTTACAGTATTGGTCATATTAAGCTCTAGAAAATATGAACACGTGTTTTTGTGTTCACCATTATCTGAAAACTTGGCAGGACGATGAGGCTAGTATTCTACCTACATCCACCGAATTTCATCAAACTTCTATTATTTTTGAATGGGTTATAGGTCAAAAATAGTGTGAAAAATTAGCTCCCATGTAAACAGATAGTAATTTTTTTTATTTTCATGACACTGATCCTCTAAGCACTAATTTTTAAGTTGGGTCAAAATCCAAATATTTAATAACTTTCATCCAAATCTATTCATCCCTTTTGGAGAAATCTTTCTGACAAATGCACACAGGTAAAAACATAACTTCCATTCTTCTTAGGGTGATGAAGGTAACAAACAGTCATTACCCTGAAAGTGGCTAAAAGTTGCTTGAATAGTTCCCCTGTTTTAACCACTTATATCATTATACAGTAATGTGTTCTCTGTAATTCATTCAGTAGAGATGAAAATTATGTTATATAAGGGATGCTTAACATTGCAATTTGTACTGCCATATTGTCAGTGAAACATATGAATGCCATGAATCATGAGAATAATTATGTACTTTGTTGGCTACAGTATGAAATATGAACTTCAAAAGAAATAAATAAGAATGTTGATACATGTCTGATATAGCATAATAAACAAGAAAAGAACTTTGGTTTATTTGCAATTCCATATTAATATTAATTGTGTTACGATGATAACACAAAGTTTACATCATGTATGGCTGTTTACCACTTGACTGTGTGTATTAAACAATATGTGCATGAATATGCTTAATTTTCTATTTTGAAAAACAAAAATGTAGTTTTCTCATTACTTATTTAACTATATATTCCAGTTTCTTGCAGTAATTATAAATGTTTTGTCCCAAAGTTGTAAACTTACCTATTATTATGCTTCTTCATATTTAATGGCTACAAATCTTAAAAATAATTTTCTTTCAGAATTTTTTGCCATCCATTGACCACATCTATAAAATAACAGGCAAACTTGCTTTATTCCTGGGAGTATATAAACTTCCACCTTATCCCATAATGCCTCTGGTTTCTCGATTTGTGATGGATCTTAATTTACCAGGTAATCTGATATTGATATAATACAAAAGGAGATGAAACTTGTACTACAACCAATTAAACACTGTAGATTTTATGACTAACATTTTCCATGATTTGCTTAATGCCATAATTTCTTTAACAAAATGTATATTTTGTCCATATAAATACTTAGTTTTTATACAAGAAAAAGTATTATTTCCAGCAGAACAGTATAATATGTATTGTTTGTAATTACTGAGTGCATCAGTTTCTTTATCAAAACTAATAAACTAAGTAAGCACAACAGTCTTCATATGAAAATCTATGCCATTATTACTGAGATGCTGCTAATACTTTAACAAAACCTGCTCTATGATTACAGAAGTACTGCTGATTCCATAATGAAACTTTGTCTTCCTAATGTTGCAGTGTGTTATGGTAAGAACTGTAAAATAGTATTAAAGAACTTGTACCCTGACCAACTGAATACCACTGTCTCTCTAGTAAAGCCTATATGTTATGACTGGCTGAATATTACAGGTACCATCTGGTAGATACCACAGTTCCTCTGGAAAACATATTTCTTGCTGAGGTGGATGCTATAATTTGGTAATAATATACTGATTGTTACCACTTAAGCACTCCCAAGTTTTATAAAGCATGTACTTTGATCATTGTAATAATTCAGATTTAAAAGCAAAACTACTGAGATAAATACTAAAGACTCCATAATAAAATATTTTTGCCATGATTAGTTGAATATTGGAAATACTACAATGAAATCTACTTTTATGATAATCTAATACTTCAGTTTGAATAAAAAAACAAAATCCTGCCATATAGATATTTATGAAAATATAGAGGAAAAATAATATTAAAAGTATTTATTTATCATTTGGAAATGAACAACACCAGAATAAAGTTACATATTGATAATTTACATTGTGTTTGGTTGGTATATAACCACAGCTTTTTTTAAGTGTGTAGAGGTTCAGGTAGTAATTTTATGACCTATTATAGTAATGTGATCAGTCCTGGCTCTCAGGACTGAATAAATAAGTAAATAATGTGTAGAAATCAAGGATTTGACTGTTCAAGAATGTTTCATTTAAAGCATAGTAAAATACTTTCTGCTTCATTAAAATATGATATTATGAAATGATACCTTGTTAGCAAAATGGGCCATTGAAACAACTGTGGCTAGGTCTGCATAGAGTCTTGATATATATATCTGGTCATGACTCTGGTTTGAATGCTTGATTCACAGTCTGTAGGCCATTTGTTCAAATCCTATTACTTTTTATCCATGAGGATGCTATAATGTGATGGTAAGTCCAATCATTTGATTAAAGTATCCCAAAAATTGGTAGTAGGCTGGACTGACTAGGTGCCTTCCTTCTAGTTTATCACTTTTAAGTCAGGAATGGCTTTTGTAGATATACCTCAAGCACTTCTGCAAGAAATTCAGTAAATAAACAAACACAACTTAATATGTTTGTTCTTGAAGGTACGAGGACATTCTGCCAGTAAGTGGATATTCATTTTTGATGTTGACTATTGTTGTCCACTAGATTTGCAATAATTTGTTAAGAAAGTTGCTGTTTGGAAGGTATACAATACATAATTTGTTTTACATTTGATAACGCTCAAAATTGAGCTTTGATAAAGTAGCATTGGCATATTTTAAGTGTACAGAACCATGATATAATCTTTACGTTTTCATATTTTACGTATAAGTACCAGAATTTCAAATTGTTAAAACTCCATTAAAATTGCTTTCCTGATTTTACATAACTTCATATTTGAGTAAGGATTTTTCATACAAAAACTTCATTGAAAATTTACACATCAATTTAAAGATGGAATAAACTAAAATATGGCAAAGGTTATGGAGTAACATGATGAAATGATGGTAGGAAAGTTCATAGTTTGGTTACAACTTCAACCTATTCTTCTTTCTTGGTCATCAAATATGGTTTGAAAGAACTCCACCTACTTTTCAGCTAAATTCTCCTTATGGCTATAATGTATATTTTGCTTTGAAGGAAGTTAATCTCACTCTACATCAGCCACACTGGATGAGATCCATTATAGAATTATGTACCATTACTTTCCTTGCTCTATAGTTATTTATAACTGAGTTTGGTAAAAGTATCAGTTTCCATATTTATGGTATTGGTATCTTAATATCTCCTTAAGAGATCATCAAATTCCTTCTAATTATATTTGTATTGTTTTAACAAACTGTAAAGTTCTGAAGAAAATAGTTAATACTTTGTTTGTCTCATTAAACCAAACAACCATTTTTATAATCCCTAGTATGGTTTTCACAGACATTGGCCAACTGTGGATGCCTGATTTGACTATAATCTCAGTCAGGTAAGCCTTTTACAAGGAGGAACATATTTTTTTGTTCTTAAACTTATGGTAAGTTATCAGACCTCCTTTCATATGGATAATGTGGTCATTTATTTATTGTTATCATTGATATTTTTACAGAGTGGTCATTTCAGGACTGTGTGTAATCAAGACTCTCAGTCCTTCCCATAGAAGTTTAGAGTACCTCAAGACTGTATCTTGAGTGTCATACTTTTTAATCAGTGCCAGTGCTGAACATCTTTCTTTCACAGTTTTAAAGAGCTTCCATGTTGATGACTTTCAGATTTCCTGTTGGTTATTCATATGATTTGAACTGAGCATAACTCTAAACTTCTCTCAACAAGTTGTGTGAGTGGTCTGCTCCAAATAAAATTTTATTCATCTAAAAATCAAATGCATAAATGTTTTGTTACAAGGAGGTATTGCAGTCTGATCCTAAGCTCCAGTTTGGAGGTTCAAAAGTTTTTGTCATGGCTGAGACAAAGTTCTTAAAACTCTTTAACAATAAGGTGAATTTTATTTCCCACACAAAGTATGTTAAAATTAAGCATAAGTAGGGTGTTGAATATCCTATATTCCACCTCATGGAAATAGGGTTTGTATTCAAGGCTCAAAATATATTGCATTCATGTTGATTTAAATCAGATTACTAGTCTTTAATGGTCAGTGATTCAGGCTGAGATTCCGCACTGAAGGTCTTTAACACTTTGCACCTTCAGAGACTTTGACTTTATATGTGGTCTGTCAACAGTTCTCTTGTCCAGAGCTTGTGTATTGAGTTATATGAACAAGCACTTCATCTCAGTTATTGTAAACTGCCTTGCAATATGTTGCAAAGCTTCAATCATTGCAATGACAGCTTACCTGCTAGTGTGGGCACTACTTTTTGGAAATAAACAGTCTGATATTCCAGTTTTGATCTTAATATTCAAGTGAAGTTAATGTCATCACTGTACAGCTCATCCTGCTGTGGTCTGTTACCATTTTTTCAG
The DNA here is from genome assembly GCA_011833715.1 of Carcinoscorpius rotundicauda. Lineage (NCBI taxonomy): Eukaryota > Metazoa > Arthropoda > Merostomata > Xiphosura > Limulidae > Carcinoscorpius > Carcinoscorpius rotundicauda. Next base: position 37,205,648 of record CM022393.1, read on the forward strand.
CAGTCTTTCAACAGATGCTTTGAAAAGAAGTTGGATACTTTTTATTCTAAGTACTGCCTTGGCTTTTTAAAACATGTTTTGAACCATTCTTGTTTTCCTCTTTTAACAGATGGCTTGAAATTAGATGATTCTTCAAACTATTCTATAGTCTTCTGCACTTCTGTTGAAGGTCATAGGATCCCCTCAACAGATTGTATGTCCACTGCTTAATTGTATACAATTTCACTTGCTTTACACAGAACCCATGTAATACACTAATTATTCCATCAGTATTAACGTAGTTAACTCTTTAAAACCACTGGAATCACTTAATTACTGGCTTACTTTCATAGTCATGTACCTTGACCAACTGAATGCTACACAAGACTTATACCATGATAATCCAAGTATTACTGCAATTTGTATAACTGTATACTGTGACTAGCTGAATACCTTTAGACTTGTATTATGACAGTGCAATTATTGGGGTTTGTGTAATAAAATTTGTGCTGTTACCGGGTGAATAGCATAGCTTTCAATTATGTATGTAAGGATAAATTTTTCTGAAGTGTTTTTGTTATTTGTATTCCCCATTTTATAAGTGTTGTTCTTGTTTTTTGCTGACAGAAAAATGATTCTTTGGTCTTTGATCTAGCCGAAAAGCTGGACTGCTCAGTCCATCTTTTGCAATAAAAATGTATAAAGGTGGGATTACAAGTATCAGCTACATCGGATAAACAACTTTTTTGTCTTTTTTACTGACCAAATATTAACTTACTATTGGAGAGCCTAATTTACAGATTTCAAACATGGTAATTTAAAAAAAAAGTTATAATAGTATCTAAACCAAACAAAACTTTTTGTATTTTTTATGACAATATTTTAACTCATTATTGGACAAAACAAAAGACTTTGGTACACTTTTAGAGGTCTAGATCACCGGACCACACCCAAGACCATGAGAGTCATCATAGAAAAGTTAATTTATAACGTAAAAAAATTTAGCAATGAAACGTGCTTGAAATGATCTAGATGGGTTTGTGAACACTATGATTGAAAGGTAGTGATTAAGATAAAGCATGGGTCCAGGTAGGTTGAGATGAAAACTTATTCAAATATCCAATTTGATTTGACACACCAGCTGAATTGGGGATTTGTTAGGTGATTACTGCATTGTTAATGAAACATCAAAGGGGGGTAGTATCATTAATTTTGAAAAATCATATACAAGTAATTGCGATGTTAGAAAAACATGTAGGTTCAAGAAGTCTTGATAGAAGTGAAATAGAAATAAGAAATCATTAGTTTTGATATTGTGTGAACCTGATGACACAGTAAAGCCAAATGGAGCAGTATTGAAGTTAAAAGCAGGTGTATGATGTTGTTATGTAAATGTTATGTAAACGACAACCATGTCGAGAGTGTCATGTAAATGTTATGTAAACGACAACCATGTCAAGAGTGTTATGTAAACGGCAACCATGTCATGTCGTGTTTGCATCCCATATCTATTATTTATATTTTCGAGGTTTAAACCAGTGAAATTTAAAATAACATTTTAGAATTAATTAAAATTCATTTAGAATTATTCATGTAGAAATTTTTAAAATTAGGTAGATTGATCACTTGTATTGGCCTGGTGTTTGTACTGTGGAATTCTGGGAAGTTACGCGATTAGTATATAAACAGACGGCGATGCGAGGGAAGTCATCATCCATTTTTACTCGGATCAAGAAGTTTGTCTCGTTTGAGAAAGTTTAAACTGAATTTGTGAATAGAGCTAGATCGACTGAAGCGGTGAAATTTTTATTCCGTCAATCTTTACAATTCAGTCGGAATACGGATTATACCGAAAGTCAATACGAATTGGACTGTGAATTTTTGTTTGAAATTACCCATTCAAACTTCGAAAATTTCTCCGTGGGACTAAATTCACCGCCTAGATTGGAACTTTGGATTTCGGATTTGGACACTCATTCTGGATCATATTATTAAGCACAGGCCAGTACCTTTTTGTATTGTAAGTTGTTTTGATGGTTGAAACTGAATATCTGTTATTGATATTGGATAATTTATTTTGTGTCTATCACATAAGTAGATCATTATAATAAATTATACAAGCTGCTATCTGTGTCTTTCTGTTGCGTTCAGTCCGCATAAAAAAAAAACGTAACAGAAAATTGGGGGCTCGTCCGGGATTGAACAAACAGTTTAATCCTATTCCAATATTGTATTTATATTCTATACAGATAGACAGCTTGTGTATTTAAAATGGCATTCCCACTTGCAGATTTTATTGACAAATTTAATCAGAATCCCTCTTTGGAATCGATCAGTGAATTTAGAAAATCTGAATTGCTTGATGTTGGAAAACATTTCAATTTGGAAGTAAAGCAAGCAATGAAGAAAACAGATATCAAAAGAATTGTTGTTGAACATTTGGTTAACCAAAAAGTTGTACAACAATTGCCTGCCTCTCATTTTGACCCAGATTTTGAATTAAAAAGAATAGAAATGGAAATGAAATTTCATTTAGAAATTGAAACCAAACGTCTTGAGGCAGAAAAAGAAACCAAAAGACTTGAGGCAGAACAAGAAAACAAATGCCTTGATGCCAAAATACAAATAGAACGTATTAAGGCTGATAAGAAAATCAGTCTGAGAAAGGCACAGACAGAAGAAAAGGTTGTCCAAATGCAGTTGGAAAATTTTGATGCTTCCAAACAAATTCGTTTAGTGCTTCCATTCAATGAGAAGACTGTGGATAAATATTTTCAACAATTTGAAAAATTGGCTCTTAAGCTAAAATGGCCTACCAAATATTGGACAGTATTACTTCAGAGTGTTCTCAAAGGTAAAGCCCAGGAAGTATTTTCCAAACTCAGGGCCGAGCAAAGTTATGATTACGAGCACGTCAAAAAATGCATTTTGAATTCCTATGAATTAGTGCCAGAGGCGTATATAGACAAAAATTTCGTGGTTACAAAAAGTTTGACAGCCAAACTTATGTTGAATTTGCTCGTGAAAAAGAAACTATTCGACAGATGGTGTGATTCCAAAGAAATCAAAGATGATTATACAAAACTCAGAGAACTCATGTTAGTTGAAGAGTTTAAAAGATGTATTCCCGTAGAGCTTAAAACTTATATTGATGAACAAAAAGCTTCCAAAATTCATGATGCTGCTGTCTTGGCAGACGAGTATGCTTTGACTCACAAAGATTTCTTGTACAAGAGCAAAACAAATCACACAGCAAAGAAACCCAATGAGTCATTCAAACATTATGCAAATGTCAATAAAGACAGAAAAGAGCAAACTTCTGATTCTCAAACAAAGACTTCATCTTATTCTCAAAGCTCATCATCTACAAAAAACGTGCCATTCTCTTCCAAAACATGTGCTTATTGTAAGAAACCTGGCCATCTGATTTCTGAGTGCTATAAGGTCAAAAACAAGCCATCACCCCATAGTTTCATTTTACCCTCGTTGGATACATCATTGGTTCCCAATGATTTTGACCCTGTCCAGTCCACTGTGGATTCCAAGTCCAATATTCTTGATGTACCTGAAGATCTTGTTGAGGACAAATTTAAGCCTTTCATCACTGAAGGTTTTGTTTCTTTTGTTGGCGATTCACATCTACAACCAATTAAAATCCTGCGGGATACTGGAGCTTTTCAGAGTTTGATTTTGGAAAGTGTACTTCCATTTTCTGAAAAGTCATCCGTTGGGGTCAATGTGCTCATTTCTGGTGTAGAAGGTGACGTCGTTTCTATTCCTCTTCATAGATTGGATTTGCATTCGGAATTAGTTTCAGGCCCAGTGACTGTGGGTATTAAATCTTCATTGCCTGTTGAAGGTGTGTCTATGCTTTTGGGAAATGATTGGGCAAATACCTTTAACTTCTCAAGCAAGAGAAATTTCAGCTTTCATAACACCCGATGGTTTGTACCAATACAAAGTTATGCAATTTGGCATGAAAAACTCTGGTGCAACATTTCAAAGGTTGATGAATCACGTCATTGCACGGCTGGAAAATGTGTAGCTTACATTGATGATGTACTTGTAGTAAGCAGTGACTGGTCTAAGCATTTGAGTCACATTCGTGCATTCTTTGAGAGGTGTTTCGAGGCTCAGTTGACTATCAACCTCTTAAAAAGCGACTTCTGTAAAGCAACTATTGTGTACTTAGGCCATGAAATTGGTCAGGGTAAAGTGAAGCCTATCCAAGCTAAGGTACAGGCAATAGCGGAGTATCCAGAGCCGACGAACAAAAGAGGTGTTATGAGATTCTTGGGCATGGCAGGGGATTATAGGAAATTTTGTCCAAATTTTTCTGATGTGGCTGCACCTTTAACAGCCTTACTAAAAAAGGATGTAAAATTTTCCTGGAATCAAAATTGCCAGACTGCCCTTGAAAGGATCAAGGTCATGCTCATGAATGCTCCAATCCTCAAAGCTCCCGATTTTGACAATCCGTTTAAGCTTGCTGTAGATGCGAGTGACATTGGTGTTGGTGCTGTGTTGTTGCAAGAGCAAAATGGTGTTGACCACCCTGTGTGTTACTTTTCAAGAAAACTTGATAAGCACCAAAGAAACTATTCAACAATTGAGAAAGAAGCACTTGCATTGTTGTTAGCTTTACAACATTTCGATGTTTATTTGTGTTCTTCACCATTGATTGTTAATGTTTACACCGACCACAACCCACTCGTGTTCGTGAACAAAATGAAAAACAAAAGTCAAAAGTTACTCAGGTGCAGCAATACAATCTGTCCATTAATCATATCTGTGGTTCGGACAATGTCATAGCAGATGTGTTGTCACGGTAATTAAGTTGTTTAGTGTTTTGTTATAATTATCGGTTGACTAAAATTTGTTTCTTAGTTCAATGTTATGTAAAATAACTAAAAAAAAAATATTTTTTTTGAGTTCAATTTTTTTTTTTTTTTGCTTTTAAGGGGGAGAGTGTTATGTAAATATCGTGTAAATGTTATGTAAACGACAACCATGTCAAGAGTGTTATGTAAACGGCAACCATGTCATGTCGTGTTTGCATCCCATATCTATTATTTATATTTTCGAGGTTTAAACCAGTGAAATTTAAAATAACATTTTAGAATTAATTAAAATTCATTTAGAATTATTCATGTAGAAATTTTTAAAACTAGGTAGATTGATCACTTGTATTGGCCTGGTGTTTGTACTGTGGAATTCTGGGAAGTTACGCGATTAGTATATAAACAGACGGCGATGCGAGGGAAGTCATCATCCATTTTTACTCGGATCAAGAAGTTTGTCTCGTTTGAGAAAGTTTAAACTGAATTTGTGAATAGAGCTAGATCGACTGAAGCGGTGAAATTTTTATTCCGTCAATCTTTACAATTCAGTCGGAATACGGATTATACCGAAAGTCAATACGAATTGGACTGTGAATTTTTGTTTGAAATTACCCATTCAAACTTCGAAAATTTCTCCGTGGGACTAAATTCACCGCCTAGATTGGAACTTTGGATTTCGGATTTGGACACTCATTCTGGATCATATTATTAAGCACAGGCCAGTACCTTTTTGTATTGTAAGTTGTTTTGATGGTTGAAACTGAATATCTGTTATTGATATTGGATAATTTATTTTGTGTCTATCACATAAGTAGATCATTATAATACATTATACAAGCTGCTATCTGTGTCTTTCTGTTGCGTTCAGTCCGCATAAAAAAACGTAACAGATGTGTTATAAAGAGATTTTACAGCAGTTTACAGATTAAAAAATGTCATTTCTGTAATAGAGTAAATATAAGAAAGATGATGTAATGTCCAGTATGGTACCACCATAACATAATCCATGTAGATTTTATCATGTCATACATTAATTATTTTTTCAATTTTATTATTATTTCTTTTGTTTGTTTTGTTTCAGTAAATTGCGCTGAGCTTCATTCATTGAGATCTATAAAAAATATCTGAATCACCAGTTTCTGGAATGACATCTGTTGACCATCCTAGACTCAGTACTAAAAGATATTGGACTGGGTCTAGTAGTGGCTGTTAAAAGTTTCATACAAAATTAGTTTAAAGTAACTCAAAAGATAGTCATTCTTGAACTTTTAAAGTTAGCATGAGATTGTGCTGATATGATAATTTTTTTTCAGTGATATTGTATAGAATATTATAAATCTGTTAAATGTTTTGAGTGTCTGCTGGTTGTTTTCAGTTGCAAAGCAACTGTTTCATGAAGAAACATTTTTCTCTTAAGTGTTCGGATCAAAGTGTTGCTGATTTAAATCAGAAAGTTTGCACAAAGAAACTGCATTGTTTGTAACTGCTGGATCAAAGAGGAAATGGTTATATAATATACATTAAGAATTTGCATTTTCTTTAAAGTCTGAGCACTTTATTTCATATTTTTACAGCTGAACTCGTTGCCCTTGTTCAAAAACTAGCTGAGAAGACTGGAGAAACATCCATACAGTGGAAATTCCAAACAGATATTCCTGGAAGGATCTCTCCTATGTATAGTCCTGAGAGCCGAGCCATTAGTTTAATTGTTGTTACCCTGAAGCTACTATTTGGACTAGATGGAAAAACAGAGGAGTGAGAGGAATATTTTGATGCTTTTGCAATTTAACAAAAATTCTAAATTCTTATAATTTTGCTTGTTGTATTGAGCTGAAAAAGTTATCTGGAATCTTGTAGTTGGTTGATATGATATCAGATTTACAATTTTTAAAACATAATGATTTTTATTTAAGATGTGTTTCAAACCCTAACAAGATAAACTGCATCTTTGTGATTTTCAGTTGACACTACATCCTAACAAGAAACAAAATGAGTGATTCAGTTGTATAAATAAGGATTTTACCTTAAAATAGCATTATCTTATGCAACTTTTTAAATAATTTGGTAATTGTTGAAACAGTGATATTGGTGATGCAGAGTCCTGTGATTGCAGTCTTATTTAAAGCCCTCAGTAAAGTAATTCTTGATATACTTAGACTTACTCTACTTTTAGAATATTTTACTTATAAGGTGATTAATGTTAATGTTTATATCTATTACACTAAAGATGAATCATATTATATTCAAAATTATATTATATTCTAAAATGAGAATTATTAATGAAATCTTAAAAACTTAGTTTTGAAATTAATTTAGTTTAAAATTGACATTTTTTAATTTGTAGTAAATACATAAAAACTATCAATTGGTCATGATATCTTAGTTCTTGCAGTACCAGTTGATATGCAACTTGCACAGAATAATGGTACTTTCTGCAATTACAAAAAAGTTCCTTTTTTTAAATTCTTTTAGCAGTGTATACATATAAATTGGATGATGCTCTATGTGGTTGATAGAAATCATACTTAATGTTGCTGGTGCACTGAAATCATACTCATTGTCTGAAATTCCTTATGTTTGGTTGGTTGTAAGGGAGACACTTTGATGCAACATGACAAAGTTTTGTCTAATCAGAACCCTCAGCTTACAATTCCATAATATCCTGCTTGTTTTACTCACAGCATATTTTAATTTTAAAATTGCCAAAATTAAAGTATACCTCTTCAGCTCAGCAAGCTAACAAAGCCAGAACTAGAAAAATAGTTAATAAAGAATACCAGAATGGCCAAATATACATAAGAAATGTTTTTGTGAAACATTAGGTATAGGATAGTCATTCTCATACATATTCTGTTACTAAATCAGAATTAATTTTCAGCAAATGAATTTATAAAATATTAGATATTTTTGAAGAAAAGTTTATTTTCCGTCGTATGATTGCCTTTCAGCTTATACAATGAAATAAGCTGTTTATAGTTGTCGCACCTATTTTTTGTGACCAGTTTTATTTTTAGATGAATCATACTTTCCATAATTTTTTTTAAATTTTACACCTGGAATGTTTGCAACTGAAATAGATAAATTAGAATTATAAAATATTAGTTACTTTTTTAAACTTTAATTAGTATTTGAACAAATTCACAGTGTAAATGAAAAGCCTGAAATTATTTTACACAATTTCTGAAACTGATTAACACTTTGAACATAACAAGATATAGAAATAATTTTTTAGATTTAAAGTATGTTTGTTATATTTGAGGTATCATTATGTTGTGATGTAAATTTAAAATACATTTTAATAGCAAAATTTCATTAGGGGTAACAGTTTGCACTATTTTTCAGTTTTTAAGAAAATTTTAGATTCAGATAAAAATCGAGTCTTAAATTAGATCTAAAAATGATATGAGAAGTTACTGGAATTTAGGTTACATATAATCTTTTTTTGTGAAATAACATAATTAGTGTTGATTAAGCTTGCATTTTGAACAACATAGAAACAATAACATACTTCTAAACATTCAGTTAATGGTTAGGAAATGTTTAATGTTATGAACAATTGTCAGATTTAATTTACTCCTTTGTTTTGGTGCTTACTTCATTGAAGTATTATTTCTATTATTTACCCAAATATATTTCAACAGAGTATACTAACTAAAGCATAGAACTTTAGTGCTAAAAAGTTAAGTTGAAATTAGTAACTACACACTTTTGGTGAGTGATTTTAAAAACTACTTTTTAAAAGATTTGTAAATAGAAGAGTAGTAGCTGATAAAAGTAGGAACAATCTGCCATATGTTTTTCCTTATTTTCATTTACGTAGGAAGTACAATACATAATCCTTTTAGTACTTCACAGACATTGATAAGTTGCATTTTAATTGTTTCATTATATTTGTTGCAGATGCTATTGTATTCGTATTGAATGTGAATGAGATAAATTATTTTTTGGGCTTTACATGAATCGTGTTTTGTTTTTATAAAAGTAAACAATTGATAAGTAAAAAGTACCTCATTGTTCTGAAACAGATAGGCAACATAAGTAATTTTTCAAACAATACATTCAAAAGGGTAACAAGTAAGATTTATCTGAACTATACTTGATGTGGATTTATTTACCCTGTTTTTTTATAAGTCATGTAAGAAATTATATTATCTAAAAAAATATGTATGCAAAATTGATTATTCTTGAAATGAAATTCTATCCTTAATCATAATTAACATTTCATTTTCTACGTTATTTCCATGTATGATTCCTCACTGATTATAAGCTATGAAGATATCGATTAGATATCAAGGTATAGCTATGAACCAGTTCTGAGACACAGTATTCAAACAGCTGTTGATGTAAATAACACTCACTTTATTGACTAAGTTTTTGAACTTAGAATCTTCACAAAAAAGTCATATAGTAAAAAATAAGCAAGATTAGTCTAATGATACATTTTAAGTTTAACTCATGGATTAGATTTCGATGCATCCAAATTTCATCATGTTGTAGAAGCCAAGATTTGATACAACCAAAAATCATGCAAAGTCAGCTATTACTATTATTATTATCATTTGTATAACTGCATATGGTATTATAATAAATTAAAACATAAGAAAACTATGGCATATTTCAAGTAGTTTGTTAATTGATATGTATATGTACATATATGTGTATGTGTGATTGTATATATGGTTTGTTATTATGAATTAATAAAATGACAGTTTACTAATACAGAAAACTTAGCAAGTATGGAGAAAAGCTGTCAGCAGCACTTCCACAAAATTCAGGCAAGTGATCTGTTGATTTTTGTTTAATGAAAAATGTACTGAAAGACAATAATTTATAAAATGCTTATAAGTGAGAGTGAGAAAGTAACTTGCTTCATCTGTAATGGAATTCATATACACACAAACACCATAAAGTTACCTGTTGCCATTCTTCAATTTTTTCCATATGTATTTAGTTTTATGTGTGCTCACTCTTACAGGTTTACTCATTTTGAAGTAATCTTTCCTCTCTTTATATTTTGTAATGAGAATACCGTGTTAGGTAATAGATGCAAAACTGAGAGACCGTATTGTAACAAAATGAATAAGACAGATTTTAGAGAACTCTTGCAACTCCAAAAACATTGCATACAACAGGTTGACAGTGAATATGTTGATATGACTGGCTTATTTCAGTTTGATGGCTTCCCTATTTGAAGAATATAAATATCCATTAAATATCTGTATGAAACTGTTGGGTGGTTTTCTGCATGAAACAGAATTCTATTTCTTTCTTTGGGAAATAACAGCAATATACTCAGCTTGTGTGCATGTTTAAATATATATAACCTCTTACACTGGACATTTTTACATAAAGGAATAGTTATGTTGCCTTACTTTATATGGCAAATGTATATACAAGAAAGTGCCACATATTTATTCCAGAAGAAAAATTATAGTATGCTTAAGTAGTAACCAGTTGTCAAATAAATGATGGTGATATTCAATTTATCCATATTTGCCGATGGGCAAAATGATACAGCAATTACCACATAATCCAAAATGGTAAACAAATGTTCAAACCTGGATACATCTGCATTATGTGAAGTTTGTGGACAGAGGATTCAGGGGTCAGTTGAGTCTCCTTTGTGAACTGCACATTAAACCCAGGTATCGTTCTTTATTTAGAAGATATGTAGTCAGTATTCTATAAATTAACCAAGTTTTTCAATGTGTCAAAAAGTGATTTTGGTGATAGAAGCTATTTGTAGTACTTGAACTTTTATGAAGTGTTTTATGAGAATTGTCAATGCTTTTTGCAACTTTTAATGACTTCTCTTACTAAACACGGAAGTTGACTCTTCTAGTTCAGAACAACCTTGTGTACTCCATCAGACTGTAGAAACTGAAGGTTTTAGTACAAAAGAGGTCACTGTAAAATAAAGGGTTGGAAAAAGAAATTAATCTGAACTTTACACAGATGACTGAAAGAGTTCTGCATTCATTGACCTTAGGAGCTTCCCAGTTCCCAACTGAAGCAGGGGGTATCACACATAAACATATCTCTTGAGTTTTCTCACCTTTATATAACTACAACTAAAGGAGATATGTGAGTGCAGCTTATGCCGTGATGCTTTTAATAACATTTTATAGAAACGTGATGTTTACCAGTGTGTGTTTTTGTTTTTTTAAGCCATGTGATATGGTTAATAATTTCTGATGCTGAGCTCAGCACTAAACTTCTTCACTTATAAGAACTTTATTAGTAATTAGTGTGAATTTCATAAATAGAAACTTTTTTTTCCTAATTTCATGGATGTTGTTTTGTTCAGAATCTGTTGATATTTTTTGCCTTTGGTATTGATTATATCAATAATCTTCATGAAATGATTAATAATTATTTTTTGCAAGTATTCATAGTATGTACAGTTAAAACAAAAGTTAAGGATTAATTTTATAAGTTATGTTCCCAAGGAAAATGGAACAAATAAAAATTTCATATACCTTTTTTTTTTTAATATAAATGTTTAAAATTAGCCAGTTTTTACTACTAATTATGTTATATCTCTCAGAAAACTGGATTTGTTTCATTCTTTTTAAAGAAATTAATAGAATTTTGAGATTCAAATATAGAAACATATTTCTATCACAAATAAAAAATTAGTGAGTTGTAAACATTACAATTATTTTCATTACTGTGGTCATTTTTTGTACACTTAATTTATAGGTATCAACTTATTTTTGTGGAATGTATGGGAAGAACATATAAAGATGGTTTTGGAATATTTAGAAATTAAGAATATGTCCTCTTTAAATCCGTAAGTATCTATTTTTGTAAATGTGGCATGTTGCACATCAGCTAATATAACTGTAACTATTACAGAACGTGTTTTTGATAATTAAAGGTAATTTGAAAATATACTGTTAATGTTTTTATGTTTCAATAAAGTTAATAAAGGAAGAGACTCAATTTTGTATATGCACATTGACCACTATTATAATTAGATCTGTGTTGAAGAAAAATTTTCTAAACTAACTTTTTGCAGGAATTCAAAACTGCCATTAGATCTTGATGTGTTTAATTCATTCAGTGAAGAGATTTTGCAAAAGCGGTATTCCAAAGAAAATATTTTTGGAAAAAATAAACGTAAGTGAAATGTATTATATTTTACTTAAACAGTTTGAAAAATTTATTCAAATTTTAAATATTTTTTTTTGAAGTCTGTAAGATTGTTCCCTGAACCTTGTATTTGTACTAGAATAATTATATTGAGCATTTCATTTTCATGTTATATGTTAAGTAACACTATATATAACATTCTGGTAAATATATTGGACAGATTCATCACATTTAAACTGTTAAATAATATATTATCTTTCAACATTTAGAAAAGTTATCTTCCATTAATTTATTTCAGGGATTAACCAATTTTGTATGTCAATCTTAAAAGATTAATGTTTTAATTCAGCTGCTCATGTCATGACAAGCAATAAAGATCAGTTTTACCATTTTTAAACCACACACATTTTTTGTTGAAGTTTATTATAAATAAGGTTTTTTTGGATGAACATTAATACTGAGCTAATAATTTTTAATAAAGTGAAATAAGTTTTTGTATTTCTCAAGACTAAAATTTCCACAGTTAGCTCTTAAAGAATGAAAATATTTTTAACTTAAGAAGAATCTTTGTTTATGAATGTTGTAAATATAGAGTAAGTATGGCTTATAAAGAACAGTCTTGGACAAATATTGTAATATGCCTGTAAAATATTTCATGTGATATATAAGGATTTGCAGTGAGTGCATTACCACTGATTTCTGAGAATGAAACCTGGAATGTAGTGACTCAATGTTACCACTAAGTTTTTGTTTACTTTATCCACAAAAAGTATTGAAATCTCATTTGCAATTGGATGTTTTAATTGAAGATGATCCTGGGGTGCTTATTATGATATGCTTATAATATTGCCTTTCATAGAATGACAACAATTAAGAAAAGTAAACTAGAGAAAAATCACTTGTTTTCATTCTGTTGTGAACATTTCATTACTCATTAAACATTAACTAAATGTACATGACACAAACTTTGATTTCTGTAATTATGGTGACATCTTACGGTTATTGTAAGAAGAGGTGATACTTTGATGTGATATTTGTCTACGTAATAATGCTTTTTACTGTTTAGATTTATACAAAGCTTTATGCATAATTATACAAATGATTTATAAATATTTTTTTAGGGAAATTATCTAATCATGAAGTGCATGAAGTGATAAAGAACATTCTTTGTAAACTGACAATTCATATGAAGAAAACCCCACTGTGTCCATCAACTAGTTTTCCTTTGTCCAAAACTCTCTTGCACTATGCAACCCACGCAATGCATAATGTATCTAGCAGTTCACATGTCTCTTATTTCAGTAAGCTCTTATATCGATTTTCTTCAACAACCCTTGTCTACTTAACTAACACTGCTACCTTCCAAGATATAATTTCATCAAGGATTACTACATGCACAACTGAAACAGTCTCCTGTGAAAGCAAAGAATTTCAACAAGCTTCTAATGGAGTTTGCATAACTTCTGAAACATTTCCAAATCCTTTTGATGAAACCCTAACAAAAGACAGCTCAAGAACATATAAAAATTTGAAAGGAAGGACTAGTCACAGTGAAGTACTTTGTGATGACTTTCCTTGTTCTCAGAATCGTGTACATGACCCATATTGGTCATGCTCATTTGATTATGACTTTGAACGGGAAGAACAGGTAAACACTTTGAATGGAAAAAATGCACTTAATTGTATGAAAACTGATTTGACTTTAATTTCCAGTGAAACATTATTAGTTTTGATAAATAATTGGAGTAAAAAGATATCGAGGATTAAACCACACAAACATTACTGGATAAAGCATTTTAATAACACAAGTATACAAGAGGTAGAAAAGCTTCCCAGTATTTTCTGCTGGCTTCTAAATTTATGTAGTTTTGTAACTGAAATGAGTAATTCTGAACTTTATAAGCAAGTAGTTATTGTTGAAAAACTACTAAGTTTACACAGCAAAGTGTCTAATAAAATCTCAAAGATTGAAAAATCTTCCTTGAATTAGATGTATGTTAAAATACTGACCATATATAAGACTTAATTTATTTTGCTCTAGTATTGTTTTACAACTTTAATAGGTTATAAAACATGAACTTGTTATTTTTGCCATATGTTTTGTGATTTCCTATAGAATATTTTAAAAGTTTAGTCAAACAGAACAAGGGTATAGAAAAGATTGAAGTTTAGGATTAGTAAAGTTTCAAGAAGCATAAACATTTCAATTTTATTATTTAACTTTCTGAATGAGTTGATTAATATTAATCAGATAACAAAATTAGAGTTAAAATGATTCAGTATCCTAGGGCTTTCAAAATGTTTGCATTCCTTCACTGTGAACAAACTAAGAAAAAAATTGTTTCACTTTTCCCAGTTTAATATTGTTGAAGAAGGCTCTATCTTTAAGAAATATTTGAAGTATTAGATATTCATAAAAAACTGTTCTTGTGATTCCATCTATTTGTCTAGTACTAATTTTACACTTACATATTTATGATTATGCAATAATTTGTGTGTGCACTTCCTTGTATTTGAAATTATGTTTTGATATTTAACCCTTTCACTACAAACTGATCAAAGGTTGCATGTCAGTTTTCAAATTATTTTCAAGATTTAATTTAAAGAAATTTTATATCATTTTAGATCAGTAAAGTTTGCATCATAACATAGTTTATAAGTGAAATTGTATATATTATTTGTTTTAATATCTTTATTCAAAAAATGTAAAAGTACTAAATATATTCTTGTGTGTTGTCATATGGCCTTTCTATTCCTCATTTTATATTTTATTATAAATGCCATACAATTTCTATGGTGATCAATAAATTAAAAACTCAAAATTAGTACACTGAAAAGCTATAATATTAAATTAAATATTTTCACCTCTTTGATTTGCTGAAATATCAATATACAGTGGTCAACATTTACAGTGTATCATGTTTTTATATAATAGGTACACTGATGTTAATAAAGGCCAATTAAAAAAAGACATAACTTGAAAGTCCATTTTCTGTACATTGCCAGGTGCAAACTTTCTGCCTGTGTGACTTTTTTTTTTTTATTAGATTCTGGCTTTGTTTTCTTGATTATTCCTTCAGAATGAATGTTCATGCAGTGAAATTTTGAGATCACTACCTGCCAAAATTGGTCTGACTAAGATTTTGCAGTGCAGAAAATGCCTTTTTTAGATTAAAGGAATTACTGTTCCCCTGCAGAACTTAAAAAAGGCTGTTGGGATGCTGCAAGGCAGAATCAATACAAGGTTTCTACTGCTCTTGGCATATCCATGTGTGATATTCAAGGCCTGGAACAGGTTCAGATGGTTTGGCAGAGTCAATAGATACGATGGAGGAAAGAGAAGAGTAACAACTCTACAACAAGAATGCAGCTTGACTGTCTGGGCTGAAAGGAGTTGCTTTACTCAAGCTGTTAACCTTCATAACTCCCTCCATGATGCTACAGGTGTCCATACTTCTACATAAATAGTATTCAGATGCCTTCATAAAGCTCATTTGAGGGCTAGACATCCTACTGTTCATGTTCCTCTAAGCTGACAATACAGGCAGGCATGTAATGGGCTAGTGAACACAAGAGTAGACTGTGCAACAGTGGAAGCCCATACTCTTCACTGGCAAGTTTTGCTGCCTTGTAGACTTTTTTTGACAGATGGAGAAGAGTTTGGTGATACCCTGATGAGTGCAGTTTGCCTCAAAATGTCATCAAACATGATCATTTTAGAGGAAATTCAGTCATGGTGTGGAGGAAGCATCTCAGTTGAAGGCTTAGCTGACCTTGTAATCATCCAAATGAAAGGCTCACTAGCCTAAGATACAGAGATGAAATTCTTGCACCCAATTTTCATTCAGATGCAGCTGCAACATGGCCAGACTTCCTGCTTGTGGATGACAATGCATGTCCACACTGTGTAAGGGCAGTGACTGCCTTTCTAGAAGCTGAAGGAATTCCCAAGATAGAGTGGACAGCTAGGTCTCTTGACCTCAACTCAACATAACATACATTTGAGCAGCAACAGATAAGGCTACAAGCTCATCAAGCAGCATTAAGAATGTTCCAAGACCTGGTAGTTGCCCTTATTGAAGAATGGCAACAGATTCCACAGCAACAAGTGGCTAATCTGATCACGAGTATGCACAGATATTGTACAACAGTCATTAATGATTGAGATGATCACACAAACTACTGAAATCATCTTGACTGTGAATTAAACACTTATTTCAATGACCTGATTTTGAAAATTTTAAAGTTAACACTGTATCACAGGGTGCATCAGTTCCTCAGGCTCTTTAATCCAAGTCGAATGTTACAAAATTTAATAGTGTAAAAATTACTTACCCAGGTGATATTCTTCCTTAAATGTTCAGTCTGTACATTCCATTGTGGTAGGTGTTTGACATATACTCAAAATAAAACACAATCCCTGGCAAATGTTGACTGCTGTATTTTGCATACCTGCCAGTGTAGCCCCACCCATAACCATCCTTTTGAAACCTCTTGTCTACTTACAACTATTCTAAAGTATGTGTTTAAAACCAAGAAAAAGAGCACATTCCCCTCAAAGGGGAAATTTATAACTTTGCTGGAAATATTAAAGCATGTTGACTAAGTTGTTGCTTTGAACAGAAATGGCATTTTTTAAATTTTCGTATAATATAATTAGAAAGCTGGGTAAATTACAGTGGTTTTATGTATACAAATAATTATTTGATAATTTTAGACATGATTTCTAAAATGTGTCTGAAGTTTACATGAACAGTCTAGTGGTAGAAATGGTAATTCATTGCTTTATATTTGTCAGGTTTGTACTTATATCTGTTGATAGTAAAATAAACACAGGAAATATATATGAAAAGGTTAGATATAGAAACTTGCAAGAAAAGTACTTTTGAACTTTGTGGTCAATACAAAAAAGGATAGAACGGTATTACTCACTCTATTCACATTTTTATACCTTTAATATGTTATAGTGGCTATGAGGTCAATCAAATTGACATATAGAATTATGACAGAGAAATTAACATAAAATATAATATTTTCTGAGAAAAAAATACATATTTAGGGTTTAGGGATTATGCAAATAGAACTTGAAAATTTTCAGGTGAAGAAAACCATTTTAATATGAAAATCTTTTTACACTCAGAACAGCCAACACCTTAACACCATATATTATATGGAGAAATTTTTAGTAAAATAGTTAATGAAAAATATTTTTTTTCCTAAAAACGTTTAAAAAATTACATGAAAATAAGCCAGATATTTTAAAATTTATAGTATGACTGTGATAGTCAGTTGGGTGTGTGTGTTTTCTCTTTTAGCAAAGCCACATTGGGCTGTCTTCAGGAATTATTTACAGAGACACCTTATACTTTTTTGCATGTTATAAGGTATTACTTTTCAAAGTGATTTACATAAATTGTTTGCAGTCTAAATATAGATCTGACCACCATCCAGTGACAAAATAATATTACAGTATTATAATGATTATAATTTGGAAGTAATTAGATAACAGAAATGATCCATAATATTTAGTTTAATTATTTACATAATTTCAGTAATTCATTATTTTGCCACATAATTAGTAAATTTGTCAGCTATTGAATGCTCTCTCTTTTGGATTTATGGTACCATGAAAACATGCATTAACCAATATCATACAGACAGCATGGAATCATTTGGTTTTTCAAAACTGTCTCGGTATACCCATAGCTGATAAAAAGTAAACATGTAAGCCCACTTATTACTTTTCAGGAAATTATTGGTTCCTCTTTTAAACTTCTATAAGTGCTTATCTGTCCTTACTGCATATTAGAAAATTAAAACTGACTTTATTATATTTTGACCTTTTTTGTATTTTAAAACTTGTTCCCTCTTGTACTGTTGCCATTAGTAAAATATGGATGGCCTTAATTATACTAGTAACCCTCTGCTAAACTTTCTTTTAGGTAAAAGGACTAAAACTGTATTGAAATTTTAAGTAAGGCATGATTAGTGCTTCATAGAATAAAAGAATTGCATATTTCTCTTGTAATTAACAAGCCTATAAATACATTGAAGTTTGTTAGTTTTACTGCTAGCAATAAAACACTGTAAGTGGCTTATATAATTTCTCTGCAAAGACCCCAGTCTTTAATCATGCTCTTGAGTAGGTTCATATCTTCATTAAACATATGATCAAAATTATACATGTACTTTAAATAAAGATTCTTTATCCAACCTTTCTGTAGTTCATAAAAACAGAAATTCTTAAGAATTTAGCTCTGTGCATGCAGAAGAATCAGAGTACATGCCACAACTAATTTATGGTTACATTCAAAATTTAAACTATTATCAATCTGCATAAATAAGCTTGGCATTAAAATGTAGTTTATATTTCAAAGTTTTATGTTGTCTAAGATTTAATTTGAAAAGGAAATATTTCAATAAATGTTCAGTCTTTTGTTTGTTTTTTTATTATATGATGCATCTTTATTCAGTATTGCCCATTTTTAGATTTTTTATCTTTTCTCCCAGGTATGATCTGAGTGTTTTGACAATTAAATATTTGTACAAAAAGTTTTGGTAAACCAGAATAAAATTTTCAAATTTCCAAGCTCTTTGCTTTCCTGAACCATATGCCATACCCATCCCTTCTCAACTCATTTTTCAAAAATATAGTTCTCTTACAATTGTATTTGGATTATTCAAAACAGCAGAAAGAGCACATTATTATTGACAAAATATGTGAAGAGGCAAACTTTTATGGTGCTCTGAACAGAAAAAGTGAATTTTATAACTTATCAAAATATGTAATATCCATTTAGGAGGCTCTAAAAGTTATCCAAATAAAATATAAAAACCATAAGATAAAAAAATAATTTTGTTTTCAATATGAAAATCACCTTGCATCAAGGCTTGTCAGAGTCTGAGTTAGACTGAGTTTATAGGTTCACAGACAAATCTTTATTAGAAATTTGGAGTTTTTCTGTACAATAGACTTCACATTCATAAAAGCTTTTCAAATTTTGTGATGATACATATAGTAAATTAAAAATGACAGTAAACGTTGACTCTTCAGTATGGCATTTGTATAATGAACAAATTTAAACTTGTGTATATGGGATTAATTATCATCTTAAAAATTTACCATTTATACCCTATCAATATCGTTAATGTAAATAACTAAGGAAAAGTCAAGCACTGATCTTTATGGCATTCCACTTGTGACAAGGGCCAAGATTGATTAGACTCCATTAATAACATTTTGCTACATCTCAACCAATCATTTGATAGTTCATTTAATCTCCGGTAAAACAAATATCAGAAGATTTCAAAATTATATTTTTTGTGATACCTGTCACTTGGTGTTACGTTTTTTATGTGGACTGAACGCAACAGAAAGACACAGATAGCAGCTTGTTTAATTTATTATAATTATCTACTTATGTGATAGACACAAAATAAATTATCCAATGGCAATAACAGATATCCAATTTCAACCATCAAAACAACTTACAATACAAAAAAGTACTGGCCTGTGCTTAATAATATGATCCAGGATAAGTGTCCAAATCCGAAATCCAAAGTTCTAATCTAGGCGTTGAATTCAGTCCCACGGAGAAATTTTCGAAGTTTGAATGGGTAATTTCAAACAAAAGTTCACAGTCCCATTCCTATTGACTTTCGATATAATCCGTAATCCGACTGAATTGTAAAGGTTGACGGAATAAAATTTTCACCGCTTTAGTCGATCTAGCTTTATTCACAAATTCAGTTTAAACTTTCTCAAACAAGACAAAGTTCCTGATCCGAATAAAATGGATGACTTACTTCTTTACCCGAGTAAAAGTGGATGATTCACTTCCTTCGCATTGCCTTCTGTTTATATACTATATCGCGTAATTTCCCAGAATGCCACAGTACAAACACCAGGCCAATACAAGTGATCAATCTATTTAGTTTTAAAAAATTTTAAATGAATTAATTCTAAAATGTTATTTTAAATTTCACTGATTTAAACCTCGAAACAATAATATAAATATAGAATTATAAATAATAAATATGGGAATTCAAATACGACGTTAAATGATATTTACATGACATTTACATAACACTCGACATGGTTGTCGTTTACATAACATTTACATAACACTCTCGACAACATTTACATAATTTTTACATAACACTTGGTGTTACATTAGCAGAGATTCCAACTATTTCAAATGATTGTAAACAGAGCCCTTTCACAGTTTTAGCTCTTTTAGATTTGCCAGAAATAAGACAGTCTGGTGAAGAAGGCGTCTTTTTTTTTTTTTTTTCATCTTGTGAACGATTGCATTGGTGTTTCTATGCCACTCAGAAAACGTGAAATACCCATCTATGGGGGTGCTGATTGGCTGACAAGCACTAATGACATAACTATGGATTACCCCATGTATCCATTATGGAAAAGGACCACACTCAAACTATTTGTAGACATCAAAGATACAAATATTTTTTATTATTTCAAGCACAAACATGATTATCACAAGTAGCCATTTGGACTATGGCTTTTATTTATTATCAAAATGTATTTGTATCTCATTAGAAATTTTCTTTTCAAGCCCTGGGGGAACAATTTATCACTTTATTGTGTAGGCCTATATAATATATAATAATTTTGGAGTTGTAATATTTGTCTGTATGAGTGTATAGTTGTAATGTGTACGCCAAAATCGTAATGGTTGGCATCTCTATTTTAAATGTAAAAATTTGTATGTTATTAAAACTCTGAGTCTTGTATGGCCTTGTGGTTAAGAAATTTTAACTCTTAATCTGCAGGTTCCAAAACAAGCCACTGAACATCCTTACCTTTTCAGTCATCGGGTGTTGTCATGTTTTGGTCAATCCCACTATTTGTTGACAAAATAATAGCTCCAAAGGTGATGGTGGGTGGCCTTCTCTTTATTATAACACTGCTGTGTAATGAATGGCTAGAGCAAATAGTCTTAGGGTAAATTTGCATGAAATTTTAAACCACACCAAAATTTTACCTCCTGTCCCCTATCTGAGCAGCAAGCTCCAGAACTTGTAAAAATTTGGGGGTTTAATCTCTGTGTTAGTGTTAATAACAAAGAAAATACATACAAAAATTGTTTTTACCCATGTGTATATAAAGGCATTTTATTGGTTGGTTGGTTGTTTTTAAATATTTGCACAGTGCAATGCAAGAGTTTTCTGGGTTAGCACTCTAATTTTGAACTAATAAAGGGAAGATAACTTTGATTGCATCACTTGAATGAGGTTTAATCTGCAAAACATGAGAACAAAAACTTGAATAATGATAATAAAGATTTATACTTACACGTTTAAATGAAAACTTTTTTTAGTTTAATTTGTGTGATGTTTTGATAAGATGTATTTTGTCAAGTAGTAACAACCATGTTGCAGAAGAACTAGGCTAGATATAATTGTGAAAAGTTCTTTATTATAATTCATCTAATGCTATCATTGCCAACTCTTTGTTATTTTAATTAGATAGTGAGGTTGTACCATCATGTATAATGAACTCACAGTCCTCAAGTATGAAGTGCAATTTTTGAACAGTGTGATGCCATTCACGGGTTAACAGTCAGAAACATTGACCACTAGCTTAAATAATTATCTAAATCATGCACTTGACTTAATATTCCATTCAATGTGCAAGTTTTATTCATTTGGTATATATTCAGTTCCTACTTTACGAAACAATTTCAGGGAACAATTAGTTTTTCACTCCCTTGTAAGCACAGAACTGAGTTGTTACACTAGGACATCACACAAACTTTTTCACGAGAAAATTGAAACTTCATACATGTTCTAAAATATTAGCCTTTTCTGCATTCATGTCATATACAACAAGAAAGAAACTTTCCCTTACCTTGAAACAAAAGTGAACTTGAGAAACGTGGTGATGTGCATGAATTAGACAATCAAGTCTTGTTTTGTGTGCATGTATATAACTTAGAAATGTTAAGATTATTTGTGAAAACTACAGATATATTTAGAAAGAAGAGGTATAGGTATAAAGAGATTGCTTCACTTCAAATAAATAAGGGCGACTGCCTGAAATGAACTCAACTGAAGTACACATTTACACTTCTGTGAATTTGAACAATTTAAACATCAATAATGATGTGATTGTGTACAAGTTTATGTCCAGTTTCTTGTGTTAAACTTAATCTAAGACAGAGGAATTCAGTCAACAACTAACTTGTAATACATTATCTGGTGATCTTGTAATTCTCCACTTTCTACTCAATTTTCACTGAGAATAGTTAGTGAATCTATGACTACCCCAAAGTAAATAGGAAACTTAGTGCTGTAATCACAGATTCTGGTATTTTAGAATGTCTGGTTTTAAACATGAATTTTTTTCTGATTTTCCAACCTATTGAATTATTAACATTTCACAATCAAGAAAACAATATTCTCCACAAAGTAGAGGACTTATGACTAGAAAGAAAACTGTTGTTGAAGGTGATTTGTTGTTCGAATTGTTGGCTATAGAAGAAGTTTTCTCTTGGACATTAGAATTTTGCCAATGCTATGTACAAAATGCCAAATGTATCACTGCAATCTCAGCTCCAGAAAAGAAGAGAGCCACTACATAGTACAACTAAGTGAGGAGGTACTTCCTGGAAGCTTTAATCTCTAAGACAGAAAACTGAAGTCCATTCTTGGGTATTGATAGCAGGGTCACTTTAGGCTGAACTTCATACAGCCAGGCAAGCCAAGCAACACAGCTTGACTAACTGCACAGCAGATGTAGAAATCCCAACAACAAGATTTAGCTGCTTGTATTTCTGTTGGAGCCAAAGTTGAGGTTGGCCATTAACTGAAGAATGTGAGTTGATAGCTTGTGCCAAGAGGTGTAGTAATCAGCCTTGTTATAACAGGACTGTGTGGAAATTGTTATATGTCTATAAATATATAAGTATGAGCAGTGAAGTTCTTTGTTAATGTAGTAGTGACCAAAGTACCTGCCACGAGTCGGATATTTTGAGTAAAGTTACTAGCTCAGTCAGTTAAAGCCGACTTCATTTAAACATATGAGATAGGCCAAATGAAATTGGAGAAACACATTTTTGACTGTATTTGACTAGTTCTGTAACAGGAATTTTTTGGAATGAAAGTTTGTGGTCAGGTTTTGCTGTGGGAAGAATTATGTTCTATTGGAAAACTATCTGCTGTTGGTAAGAGTGGACCAAACAACAGTACAGCATGAATGTGCACCTCAAAAATGATCACAGTATATTCCTGTGCATACAGTTTGCATTTCGTGGTTTGTTATGAGCAAAGTATTGTGTGTTTGTGTCTTTAATGAGGCTGCAGAGTAAATTCATGAGACTTACTAATTATTGACTAGAAAGCAGGAAGCACTACCATGGACAGTGGTATGTCCACAGAAAGATGAGATATTGGTAATGTTTGCAACTATGGACATATATAAAGTGTTATAATTTCTTGGTCACATTGTGAGGTAGCAGTGTTATAAGGCATGTTACAAAGGTTGCAACATTTAATATTAATTTCAACCCATGAAAAAGGAAGAGGTATGAAGTCTATGGGACTTTGCATCATACTAATGATGCTTTATGGCCAGTTTTCTAAGAATACTTTACAGTTGACTGATATAACTGAAGCTAAGAGACATTTTAGATGAACTGAAAAGTGTTATCAAGCATTTCTGTCTCTAAATTAGGCTTTATTGGAAGCTCCAATGTTAGCATATCTACAAGACTGTCAGCTTTTATTGGATACAAACATCAACTATAGTGCAATTAGAACAATGTAGTTTCAGGATGGAATATGGCATGTTATTGTATATGTAGGTTGCATTCTCAATAATTTTGAACACTGAAACAATACGATGATAAAGGAATTGTGTGAAGACATTTTTGTACTTTATATATATATGTATATGTGGTATAAATTACTACTTAACTTCAAGAAAGTAGAATGTAGGATTGTAACTTTGCAGAAGTATGATAAACATAAACTACTTACAGTCACGTGAAAAATTGGGACACCCTAAGAAAGCCTGTGTATTTTTGTGTAACATTTTTGGATATATAGATATTTAATATCAATTTTAATAATAGTGAGAAAATATAGGAATATAACTAAACAATTAAAACTGAAGAAAAGACTTCAAAATCTTCTATAAATGTAATTCTACAAAAATGCATATTCTAACTGAGGAAAACGTTAGGACACCCTAACCCATAATAGCTGGTTTTATCCCCTTTGGCTGAAATAACTGCAGTGAGACGCTTCTTGTAGCCACCCACCAGTCTCTGACATCGGTCTGAAGAAAGATTGCCCCACTCCTCGATGCAGAATTCTTTCAGCTGTGAGATGTTTGAAGGATTTCTTGCATGTACAGCCCGTTTCAAGTCACCCCACAGCATCTAAATGGGATTAAGATCTGGGCTTTGACTCCGCCATTCCAGAACTCTGTTTCTCAGTTTTTAGCCAGTCCTTGGTGGATTTACTGGTATGTTTTGGGTCATTGTCGTGTTGCAGGGTCCAGTCCCGCTTCAGCTTTCATTTTCTTTCAGGTGGTCCCACATGATCATCAAGCACCCTCTGATACACAGTAGAATTCTTGGCGAATTCTATGATTGTGAGCTGTCCAGGTTCTGCTGCAGCAAAACAACCGCAAACCATGACACTTCCACCTCCATGCTTCACAGTTGGTATGAGGTTCTTTTCCTGGAATGATGTATTTGGTCTACGTCAAACATGTCCTCTGTTCTGGTGTCCAAATAATTCAATTTTGGACTCATCTGTCCAAAGAAAATTAGTCCTGGTCTTTGTCTACATTCTCTCTGGCATTTGATGTTTCTGGTAAAGAGCAAAGGTTTTCTCCTTGCACGCCTTCCATGCAAGTTAAACTAGTGCAGTCTCTTTCTGATTCTAGAGGCATGTACTTTCACATCAACAGTAGCCAGAACCTGTTGTAGGTTCCCTGATGACATGTTAGGGTATTTCGAGACCTCTTTTAGCATCTTGCAGTCTGCTCTCGAGGTGAACTTGCTTGGAAGACCGGACTTGGGCATGTTGGCGGTTGTTTTGAAAGCCCTCCGCTTGTTGACTATTTTCTGGACAGTGGAATGGCTGATTTCAAAATATTTTGGGATTTTTAAATCCCTTACCACACTCATACGCTGCTACAATTTTCTTTCTGAAAGCCCCAGACAGCTTTTTTGTTCTCATTTTGAATTTATTTACAAGAAAGAAAATAGGACAAAAAGGCAAGAAATGAAATATGAACAAGCGAAAAACATTAAATGTATATAACCATGAATAAAAAACATTAAATAGATACAAACATGAATATTTACAATTAAAAAACAAACGAAATATATAGAAACACTAATATGTACAAAAACACGAAGCGAGAGTGGAGGAAGGGTGGCTCAGAAGCCGATCTCAACCCGACCCTCCACCAACGCACAAAGGGGCGAGACGTCCGGCCGCCAGAGATGGTTAAACGTCCCGGAACCCACACGCTGGTAGTCCACCTCAAGGCAGAATAACAGTCGATACCTGACCCGACCCATCATCGAAAAGTACGACAACAGAGCCTGCTCGAAGACCAAGTTGTTCTGAGCAAGCCAGATTACGTACTTAAAGATGGTGAGAGTACACTGAAAGGAAAAGGCCGGGAACAGGGACTGGTACATGGTACAGGATGGTCTCAGCCGAGAGTGGCGGGAACCAGAAAAGGCCCGCAACCCTTTCCCAGATCTCTGCCAACGTCAGACAGAGGACCAACCTGTGCAAGACAGACTACACCTGGGTGTGACACACGAGACACAACTCAATTGTACATGAGTTCCACAGGTATGTGAGTTCCCTCGCTGGCAGGCTGTTATGCATCACACGCAAGTTGAAAGCCTGGAGGTAGCGATCAACATAGAGCAGCACAACGCGGCCCCAAACAACGTCCCACGGCAGAGCAGGATGGTGTCGCTCGATACTGTGGGTACATTCGGGGACCAGCAGGCGATAGAGGGAAAGGGAGCCCTCGGTATGGCATCGCCGAATCGTCGACGTACCAGGAAGGAGGGTCAAAACACACAAGTGTCTGCAGGCTCACAGGATCATCAAAGAGCCTGCACCCCGTGGCGACCAAGAATCTCACTAGGTGACAACAAGGGTGACCTTCCCAAGACAGACAGAAGAAGGGGAAGACACTGGATCTGAACACATGGGATGCCCAGACCACCACTGCGAGGCGGCAGCATCAAGGAGTGCTGAGACATTGCCTCAGGCTTGCCACCTCACAGGAAAGCAAAAACACGGCTCTCGATGGCCCGGGCAGTGTATTCATTCAGAGGAAGGACAGTCCCCAAGTACCTCACCATCTCAACCCTATAAAACAGGTTAACAGGCAGAATCGGTAATTGTGCACTGCCGAACCAACACCCCTCCAAAGCAGTTCCAGGGCCCGCGAGAAAACGAACCCCAAAGCAAGTGATCAAGGAGAGGGTCCAATCTGACCAAATGGGAGGTCGGCAAATGAGGCCCATTTGCCAAATCCCCGCGCACGAGACTTGGGAATATTCAGCTTGGCGGCATTGATCCGAGAGTAAGGATAGACGACGGCCAGCGCCAAATCTAATGATGCGAGGTTTTCGAGGAACAGGTTCACATTGTCCATGTGCACAACATACGTTACGCACGAACCCTCCGGCATCTACACGCCAAACACCGAGACCGAGTGGTACAGATGAGAGAGCAGGCACTCGATAACCAACATATCAAGCATCAGGGACAACAGGCAGCCCTCATGAACTCCCTGTAAGATGGGAAAGGAAGACATCAGGTACCCATTAACCAAGAGCCTGCTCGAATAAGTCGCGTATAAGGTTTGAACATATCAGACAAAAACTGGAGAGAGGCCACACCTCCCCAGAACGAACCACAGAAAGCCATGGTAAACTCAATCAAAAGCTTTGCTCTTATTGAGGGACACAAAGACAGTAGGGATATCCCGATCAGTGATGTAATGGAACAAGCCCTTGAGAAGCACCATATTTCATTGGGTACTTCTGCCCCACAAGTCTGAGTGCAGCAGACCAAAGAAGGTATGATCTCATCCAAACGGGCATACAGGACCTTCTAAATTATCTTTGCATCCACGTTCAGGAGAGAAATGGGCCGCCATGTGGAAAAACTGGCTAGAATCCTTACAGATAAGTGTAATTAGCCCATTCAGCATTCCTGGTGGCAGAGACCCCGCCGCCAGGCAGTCGTTAAACAGCATGACGAAAGAGGGTTCAACAACATGCCACACGTGGTTGTAAAATTCCACTGGCAAACCATACAGCCCAGGACAATTACCAAGTGGCATGGACTGAATGGCTAACCAACTCACACCCAAACTGATGGGTTTCACCAGCTGGTCGTGAAAGGGAGGGCAAAAACCGAGTAATGTTATCCCACAACCTCTCGTCCACGGGTGAAGCCGAAAATAAACGGCGGAAGTAACCGAAGCACGCGTTCAGAATGTTAGACGACGATTGACCATTCTCCAACACTAGACTGAAGATATATCTGGTCTTAGCCATCTCCAGTGCCTTGCACAGCGGAATTACGGTGACAGTTCTGGGATCGAGCGACTCGATCAGACTAGAGACGTTCGCTGCATGGAACAGTTTGGAATAATGCAAATCGATATACCGATGGAGTGTCTCAGTGTTCGAGAGGACCCAACGATCCATCGGTTCACCACAAAGCAAGGCAGCCAAGGTGTCTTGCTTGCCCTACAAGGCCAGGAGGCGGGCCTGCGAAAGTCGCATAGCAGCTTACCACAGCAAAGAGACACAGACTTCTTTGACACCCGCCCACGAAGAGCTGGGAACAGACTCGACAGAACAGAGCTCCTGAACAAGGGCAAGCAAAGCGTCTCGAACCTCATCCTCGGCAAGTAGGGACACATTGAGCCTCCACACAATGAGACACCGATAAACGGGGACAAAATCCCAAAAAGTGGTGAGAAACGCCCAATGGTCAGACACGTAAAATGAGACATCCCCAACCCGATGAACAGCAGCCCCAACGAGGCTCTGCCGAAGGCCAGGTGTCACATAGAACCTGTCAAGGCGACAAGAAACGCCCTGACGGGTCCAGGTAGCCACGAAAGCAGACCCATGTAGCACATGCCAGACATCAGAAAAGTCGAAATCCGACAGCACCGCATGCAGGGACTGCGTATACTGATCACTATAAAGAGGATCACCCCCAATCTTGTCGAGGTGAGGATCCAAAACGCAGTTGAAGTCGACACCAAGGACGATATCAGCCTGTGCAACAATGAACCTGTCCAAGCCCGAAAAGAAGCCATCCTGCTCCCCGGTCCAGGCAGGTGCATAGACATTGACAAACCGAATCTTACGACCCCCAGCAACAACATCAATGTACGCCACCCACCCATCAGCATCACTATGTGGTGCGAGGATGATCCCATTAAAATGCGAATGGAAGAGGATCCACACCTCACGCGAACGTGTTGAGCCAAACGACCAGAAGGCACGGACAGAGTAATGGGAGGGAAAGGAAAAATGGGTCCCCTGCAAAAACATGGCATCAACTGCAAAGCGTTTGAAAAGGGAGAATGCGTAGAATTGCTTAGCAATGCTACGCATCCCCTGGATGTTTAAAGTAAGGCAGGAAAACCCATAAACCAATCAGAGGGGAGAAATCAGTGACACAGGCAGGAGCACATCAAACTAAATGTCTGAGGTTTAAATTGGGAAGGCATCATTCACAAAGGTGACGGAGGCAGAGGGCGTGCGGCCTCTTGAGGCTACCTGACCCTACGCCTCCTCGCAGCAGCGGCCACCGAAATCCGACCACCGCCACTGCACACGACGAATATCCGGACCAAAATCCGACGACAAAACGGGGCTGCCCCTGCACCTTCCCACTGTCTTCACTCAAGTCAGAAAAGCAGGAAAGTCCAAGATACTCAGAAACGAGATAGGTGATGGGAACTCGTCCAATGTCGGGGTCTGCGCCTCGGGGGAGGGGGCCGAAACAACTAACGTCTCCTCAGCCAGTGCTAGGGGTCTCTCAGAGTCCCCAGCTGCAGCATCACCAACAAGGGAAGCCTGAGGCTCCACGGAGTCCTAGATTACCCTCACTGGTCCATCCCGAACAGAGTATGGCCGTGGCCATACCGACCTACACGAGACTGTTCACACATACACACGGAACGGCTGAGAAACAGCGTGGACACGGCACAACATACGGCTAAGATGTACAGATAGAGCCAGACACGATACAGCACATGGCCAAAGACAACACAAACACCCATAACGGGCACGGCATAGAAAGGCACCAAAACCCACTCAAAATGCAGAGCCTCAAAGTGGTGCAAGTGGGCATTTCGACAGGCAGGAGCACATTAAACTAAATGTCTTAGGTTTAAATTGGGAAGGCATCATTCACAATGTTGAGTAACGATCTTCTAATCACGTGCACCTGGTGTGATACACCTGTATGTGAGTTGAGCCATTTTAGGTGAGTGTAAATGTGGGGGTGTCCTAACTTTTAACTCAGTTAGAATATGCATTTTTGTAGAATTACATTTTACAAAAGATCTTGATAAGTCTTTTCTTCTGTTTTAATTGTTTACTTATATTCGTATAATCTCTCAGTATTGTTACAATTGAGATTAAATATCCATCTATCCAAAATTGTTACAAAAATAAACAGACTTTCATAGTGTATCCTAATTTTTTCACATGACTGTATATGTATGGCTCAATACATCAGGTATTTGGACAATTTGCATCTTATGTTGTATTGAGATTTTCAGAAACAAAAAAGAGAGATCAAAACGTCACTCATTCCTACATTTCAGGTTGATACAATCACTGCGAAACTTAAAATATAATTCGGCTTTTAGTTTTCTAAAAAAATAGTATAAGAACAATTCGTTAAATTTCTGAAACAAGGAATATTGTGTAAAACTTTGCGTACATTATAAAATAAGATCAAAGAAGTCACTTTCGAAAATGTGTTCTAAATTGTAAGCGTGAAGTAGGATAGGCCTGGCATGGCCTAACGCGTTAAGGCGTGTGCTTCGTAATCTGAGGGTCGCGCCAAACATGCTCGCCCTCCCAGCCATGGGGGCGTTATAATGTTACAGTCAATCCCACTATTCTTTGGTGAAAGAGTAGCCCAAGAGTTAACGGTGGGTGGTGATGACTAGCTGCCTTCCCTCTGGTCTTACACTGCTAAATTAGGGACGGCTAGCACAGATAGCCCTCGAGTAGCTTTGTGCGAAATTCCAAAACAAACGAACAAACAAGAAGTAAGATAAAATTAACAATACACGTCACACTCTTGTCAAATTATAAAACGTGCTGGAACATGACTGAACTATTGTTATGACGTTTACATTGATGAACGTTATTAGTGTTTAGTTCATTCTTTATGGGAACATGCCTTAAAAGTTAGAGTTTATGTTAACACCTCGTAGAATACGATGGAAATATCGAACTGTAATATGCAAAAGGCATGTTTACTTTCAAAGAAAATTTGTAAATACCATACATTCATATAACTTTATAATTTAGTGGAATCAAAATTCGTCATTTATAATAAAAACGGAAGTAAGAAGTTTATTTTTTATAAATGTATTTCGTAGAAAAAGTGTAAAACATTCAAGTAGTTGTATTCGATATGGTAAAAATATGTCACACAAGACATTTTTAATATTAACCTCAAATCAGAGCAAGGTATTTGCTAAAATTCAACCTTCTAATGAGTATAACTAATTAAATATTCTTTTTTTAGGCTCTTTCGGATAAAGATTGGAACTAATTGTTTTGTCATTTTGCTGTTACTTCTTGTATCATAGCAAATTACTCAATGTTCCCGCAACTTAATTTACTAATCAATTGGTTAGCTATGTTTAGGAAGTTATTTCAGAATAATAAATAAAGAAACAACCGATGACACATTTGTGTCATTAACTTAAATACGTTTAAGCAGTTTGAAAGAAGTAAACACTTCTAGTGGCAAAAAGGGATATTGTTACCCAAACAATTTATATTTAACATATATATATATATATACACACACACAAATAAAATATTGTATTTATATATAAAAAAATTCTAATTTTAATACCTCAAATAGATTTACTATCATTACAAAATTTGAATTTTGCTTTTATTCTAACTAAAAAAGTATTATGCATTTATATTTTAAAAATAAGATAAATACAGTATGAACTGCCAAATAATACAACATGGAACATATCCCACATTTAATTTTGGCTGTAAACCACATTTGCGCTCAAGAGGTCGTAGCACATTCTGGTAACTATGCTGCACTGCGTATAAGTAGGAGGTGCCATTTAACACTTGGAGACGTGGCTAGGGAGAGATTGAAAGTGAAGAAAATAGAATATCTCTTATGCAGGAAAGGACTTTAGGTAATGGGGGATTATAGCTTGGATCTTTCATCAGCTGTAAACCACATATCACTTAGTGAGGCTAAGGAAGTTACAAATAACAAATCTGTGTTGTTTTCTACTAACGTTAAGCTGAAGCCGGCAAGTGATCAAACCGGACAGACTAGTTCCGGTGAATCAAATGATGGTAACGATAGCATAAACGTTACAACATCCGGTAAGCCAACGGGTAAAAAAGATATTTCTAATGTTAATATAAAGCAAGTTACGTCTGAAATTGACATTACAGAGAAATTAATGTTTGAAAAGTCTAAGTCTCTTGGAAATGTGGAAAGTGAAAATGGTATTTCTTACACCAGTGTTACCGGGGATACGTGCAACTCTACAGCGGATGACGGTACTGTAAGTAGTGAAATTACTCAGCATACGCGGTCTCGGAGCTTCCCTCAGAACTTGTGCCCTCTTTCTGAGACAGAAACCAAAGACTCTAGGAGAATTGATTCCAAAAAAAGTGTAGATGGGTTTGCATTTCCTGTAATGAAGTCTAATGAAAATACAGAAATTATTTCGAAAGACTGCTGCAATATAACAAATGGTAGGCCTAATAGTTTACCATTGAAAAATGGAGAAAATGATAAATTGGTATTAAGACATGAAACATCACCTATATGTACGGCCATTCCTACTACAGTACCCCAAGAAGAAATCTCTCCACAGCATGACTTTACTGAACCATCGGCCCCCTTCATAATGCCAGCTTCCACAAATTATTGGGCATTTATTGGGCAAAATTGTGAAGAGTTTCTTAGTGGAATGCAT
The DNA here is from genome assembly GCA_011833715.1 of Carcinoscorpius rotundicauda. NCBI lineage: Eukaryota > Metazoa > Arthropoda > Merostomata > Xiphosura > Limulidae > Carcinoscorpius > Carcinoscorpius rotundicauda. The sequence goes on from CM022393.1 coordinate 37,237,814, forward strand.
AACATAAATGGTAATTTTTCAGTGCAAAGTTCTCAGTTAAGTACTACACCAAGCATAAATCATATCAATTCAGTTTTAAGTGCTGGTTTAGGAAACCAGAGCCAATCTTTAAACAGTTTCAGTAATAACTTACTTCCTCAACAGTACCAATATCAAAGACGAGCAATTACTGGTGCTCACAATTTTGGTCGGGTTAGGCATGAAAGTCAGTCTTTAAACCAAGGATATCCAGAATGGAATAATCCATCACGGACATGGTCTTTACCACAGTCTCGTAATTCTCTACTTCCATGTACATGGAATACACCAAGCTTGGCAGCAGTACAGAAGCAGTCCATGTCTAATACAGAGTCTTTATTGAAAAAGATCCCAGTTTCGTGTGGACATTTGCCGGCTTCACCGTCCAAGTTTCGGAGGAACTTTACATGGCCTTTTGGCTGTTATGCTGAACAGCAAGATTTGCATACCAGCATACAAGAAGAAGATGTCAGAGAAGATACAACCCTATTGCCTTTTCAGGTATGTTTTAAAATTATTATAACTTTTAAATCACAGTGACTTTTTTTGCAAAAAAAAGTTTTATAACATATTAGTGAATGTGTCAGTTGTAGTTGTTTTGGCGAAAAAAAGAAGTTATGTTGCTAGTTGTAGAATTGTAGATGACATTTGATCATAAATTATTCTTAAATCCTGCAAAACATGTTGGATGTTATGGTATTTAGTGTACAAATTATGATAAAAAAAACAAAAAAACACTAAACATCCTGAAAGTAATAGTTCAGTTTATTCAGAAAACAACTTTCATTGTCTAAGCAAGTGTATGTGTTTACTTCTAAATGTAAGTTATAATTTTTACCTTGGGCTAATTATTTGGTATTTTATCTTAATTGTGTAAAGCTTAGGATAAACACTCGTTTATGTGTAATTATATAATTATTTTTTCTAGGATCGTCAAATTTCTGGGAGTTTAAACACGAGTCCATTGGATCGACTCGCTTATCCTTTGGAACAACAAATTTTAGAAATAATGAAGACTGCACAAGTAGATGGCCAAGAATCTAAAGGTATTGAGATAATATTAAGTTTGTATTACTGTGCTAGTTTTAAGTATTTTTAAAATTTTATTGAATAGGTATTTAAAGTGTATTTTGTATTATTTATAGAGGAAAGATTATAATGTGCTCATTCACCTTCTTGTATCTTACTTTTTTATATTTTTAAATGTTAACTAGTCAAAAATGTATGAGAAATTCTCACTAGACTAATGAGAATAAGGTAAAAGATATATTAACACTGATAAGAATCCTATCAGTAAAAAATAAAATGTGTTGTTTATTTAGCTTATGTAAAATTGATGTTATGGTGTGATTTTTGTTTAAAGATTGTCTATAAAAAAACAAGATGTGCAGGTTAAGTGTTGAGCAGTTGTCAGAAAGATCATTGTATGAAAGCCATTAGTGACCAGCTGTTGAGAGTTTAGTATTTATTCTACCCATTCTTGTGCAAATTAAAACCATGATGAGAGAGAATTATTAGGACACATTATGCTGTTGGATGAAACATTATAAAATATAAGATGTAATTCTTTAAAGAAGACTGCATAAAATTTTCCTCTGCATATATAATTTCTTTTGTGTTTATTATGGGCATATTAGCCTTACTAATTATTTGTACAAAGAGATAATTAACTTCTTTTTACTTTTGACTGATATTAGAAATACACTTATTTTTATTAGCTTTGCTACTAAGCATCACACCTTTACCTCAGTGGGTTGAGTGACTTATCCACTATTAGGCCAAGAATGTTATTTTTATACTTGTTGAGAGAATTCTCACTTATATTAACTCTTTCCTGTCTAAATGGATGTAATCTGCCTCCTAGAGTAAAATTGCACTATTAAATAAAGAAAGTTATAAAAGAAGTTGTAATTCATTTTTCCATGCATCAAAATCAAAACCCTTACTTAAGTGTAAAAAAAAGCCCTTATACTATTCTTTTCTAAAGTAAGCTACTCAAATTCTTCATTTCAAAGGGGATTTGCATGTATGTTAGAATAAAGTAATAAAAAAAGCATAGCCTAGTAGAATATGGTAGAAGAAAATGTTCTTGTGAAGAAATTCTGCTACAATTACAGCCCTGATTTTTTTCAAGCTTTTGAAATAGTATTTGAATTATCATATTGAGGTATGATAAGAAATATGAGGGACAAGATGTGTTAGGCTTAGTTAAATCTTTCACGCTTGACCATATCGAGCTTTATTCCACCAGTAGAGCTGTTGTATTAGGCTGTGTTTTTATTTAAATGTATTAACCTACGTAACTGCTTGAATGGGAAAATAAATTAAACAGATGTGACTGTAAAATTGTGTAAATATGTTTAAAACTTGTATATAACAAATGGAACCTTCTGATTAAAAGCTAGCAAAAGTCTAATAATTTCAGTGTGGTAAAGTTATTGTCATTGTATTCTAGTTATTATAAACACAATGAAATAGTTTTAATTATTTTTTTGAATCGGAGGAAATACAGAACATTTTTGAAAGAATTTAGGAAAATGTAAAAACAAATAATTTAAAATCTACAATGAAGGTAAGCATTTAATTATTTTCTAAAAAAATGTCACAGTAAAATCATTCAAAAAGACTGCAATTTTATACAGATTTCACATTTAAAAAATATGCTATCTTAATTCCAGAAGCTCCATAACCTATACAAGTTAATTATAAAGTTAGAACATAGTTTTTCCACAGTGTAATGAAACACATCTTAAACAGGTGCATTGAAATGTTATTCTTGAGCCATGTAGAAGTGTATGTGAAATTGTGATAGGTTAAAGGATGTATTTTGTGCTTGCTATATCTAAATATTTGTTCAGTTATAAAAGTGATCAGAAATCATTCTGTAGTTTTTGAATATCTTCATCAGAGCTAGATGTAAGCAAGAGTTTGTCTTCACTAAGCTACACATTATGTTTCTGTCAGCATCATCAATATATGTAAAATGCAAAGCCTCAACCATTGATCTTTGGACCACATCATTAGTAAAAAGGGCTAAGTTTGATTGAATAACATTTTGCTTTCTTCCATAAAATCACCCTATGATACAGTTAACTAATTTTTCACTAAACCCTATATGCCTGAATTTCTTAGGTAATCTTCTGTTTGTTACATTATCAAATGTTCACCAAGTCCACACCTTATCAATATTGAGATGATTTATAACATGCATCTAAGATATAATAGATTAGTAAGGGAGGAATTCCTTTTGGTGAATCTGTTGCATTTATTTTATATTTCACTAAAGGATATTTTATAAAACTTGTATTATCAGACTTTCTAGAATTTTTACTACTACAGAATTGAACAAAACACAGAAGTAAGGTAAAAAAGAAGTTGAGATGTAAGTGGTAGAAATATTGTATTTGTTTTCTGAGATTGGTTATGCCTGCATTTTAAATTATGGTAGATCTGGACTGTTTGTGATGTGCAAAATGTTGAAAATTGTCAAATGTAATTTTTTCTTCATAGGTGATATTATTGATTTATAATCCACCACAAGTCTGAATGTGCTATTTTCATTGGTATGACAATCAAACATGCTTTCCCTTCATCTAGCCTTTCAGTGAACAGTGCTTAATACAACTTAATTTTGGAGGTCACATCAGCATCCTGATTCTAACAATTTGCTTGACAAATGAAAGAAATTATTGATGATAGCAGAGTATTGGTAATTTGGACCCTAAATGCTAATTTATCAATGATAGTGAGTGCAATGGAACATACCTTGGAGAATGGGAAGAAGACTTGTAACAAGAATAAAAAAAAAGACATTATAAAGCTTTTGAAAAGACCAACAAAATTCAGCCTTTGCAGAACACATCATGCCAACTGGACCCAAAATAAACTGGAAAAAATTAGAATAATTGACACAGACCAGTTTTGAGAGACAAGTAAAATTAAAAAATCATTTTACATTCACACAATAAAGCCTTCACTGAACAGGAATTCTAGATTAGAGGTGAGTAACCAGTGGTTTTCATTGGTTGAATCTACAGAAACATGGATAAACCAACTAGCTAATCATAGCATGCTCTTCACAACCAACCAGAATACTTTAAAGACATACAAAATTATATACACACACTGACCTGAAAACAAAAGGCAGATGACTTTAGAAATGTTATCTTCTACTCTTGTGTTTCTACAATAGGCAGTTGTTGCCCATTTATTTTACTTTCTTTAAGACCTATGATATAAAGGATAAAATAGAGTAAGTATTCTAATCATATGCTCATAGTTCTGAATGAAGGTGTTGCATGATGAAAAAAAATTGTTAACAAATGTTGTCTTTGTATTAAACTTTTGGCACTACATTTATGATAGAAAGTTCACAGTCTGTAATAATTCTACTTCAAAAATTGTCACTATATGCTCTTTATTGTTAAATTTACAGTTGTAGATCTAAAAACAATCTTTCATTCTGATGTAATAATACATAATTAAAATGATAAAAATTTAGAAAGTCATAGTAACATGACACAATGACAACAATCACACTACCTCATAAGAATTGAACATACCTGCTACACAATATAGGGTCCAAAAACAATTATATAAACAAACTTGTCATAAACTCTTACTTGTAAAAAGTTACTAAATATGACACCCATGTTATATAAACTTCCTCATGTTTTTCATTAATCAGTGTGTGCATTACATGCTGGGTTGAGAATATTGAAGGTTGGGAAATGTTCTGTTTATGTCATTCTTACTTCGTACCTTCATAAGAGAGATGCTGTGGCTTATCTACAGTACTGGAATCTTTTGAATCCATTCTTTATATAACAACTTTGCAAGATTCCTTTGTTTGAAAGAAGCTTCTGTAAATTTGCAAGGTTCAAGCAAAAAAACCTGTTTAATAAATAACTGACTTTGATGAGAGTGAACACAATGATTATTCACATCTTAGCTCTATGAAAAGCAGTAATATTGTGAACAAACCTGATATTAATGTTATGTCATAAGTTAGTCAATGACAAATCCAACATGTAAATGTGGAATATAGTTCCATGAAGGACTGCATGAAGAAAACAGTAACCATTTTTTTTCTTGACCACTATTAGTAAAAGTGTGCTTCAGTCTACCAGATATATTTACATTACTGAAACGTTTTCACACTGACACTAAGTTCTTGTTTATGTCGTCATTTGTCATTTCTTTTCCACAGATTGAATAATTACCTGAAGTCTGAACAAACCAAAGAAAGACTGAGTGCTGTAGCTTTAATACATATTCATTATGACACAGGTATCAACAGTGAAACTGTATGTAAATTATTTATGGAAAGAAAACAAACCAGAAGAATGGAGTGTGCTAATATGTTATTTTAATAATGTATATATGTGTGTATATTGTAGTCAATGATTGAAACAACTAATATACTATTGTTCTACAGAGCTGTATAACCCATTCACTGTGACTTTTACATGTAAGGTTTCTGAAAATATTTTCTGTTTGATGCAACTGGTACACATTTGAATTTTTGCTTTTAAAATGCTCACATGAGATGTTGGATCATAAAGGTTTGGGATAATCTTGTCCATTGACATTCTTCTATATGTTGCCATACAATAAGATGATTATTTCTATCTTCTAAGCATCAGCTTTGTTCAAGATATCAGAGGCCTTACGAGGTGGAATCCAAATTACGTTATGGATTTACTTGATACTCTAAATTAATTCAGTAAACAGAAAAAAAAAACATTTAGCAGCTGCAGTGAGTGAGTCAAGCTAGTAATGTAATTTAACAATTAATAAATAGTGCAAGTAGATAGTACTGTACCTTACTGTAATAAAACACATATTTATTCTAATTTAAATTTAGCTCCCATGCAGTGTTACAACAGAATGATGTTTGTTAACACTCCTACGAAAATTGGGGCCTAATAGGCCCCAGTGCAACTTGAAAGGTTATTAATATTAGGCTAATCATTTTGTATTTAAATGAAATTGCTATTAACTGACCCTATCCCTTTATATTTTAAGGAGCAATAATATTTTAACTTTTCAGACATTTGCAAAATAATATTTAAATTTTTTTTTAAAAACATCCACTAAGGGTATCACTTTAGTGGATGTAACTATTTTTTTTCGTAGGAGTGTTAACTTTTCATTGGATGTTTGTGGATTTTGTGTGAACAGCTATGAAATTTAAGTTATTTCATGCAAAATTACTTTCACAATTGCTGTAATAGCATCTTTTTTTCACAAATTATAAAATACTTTTAAAGTTTTTTCTTCTGGAGAGTTTGAAATTTATTTCCTTGTTCAGAGAGACCTAGATAAATTCCTCTACTTTTTATATTGTGTATATGATGTCTTGAATATTTATTGTCAAGTATTTGGCTCATTATGAAAGTTGTATCACTGAAATATTAATTATCTTTTTAACAATTGTTTTTCTGTTTTTTATTGTTTGTTTTTTTCTGTTTGTAGTTTTACTGAAAAAGTAAAGATAAGATTGAAACTGTAGTAGTGCAAGACAAGCAAACAAGTACATGTATGAACACATACACATTGAACTTCAGCTGTTGGTTATACATAGATGCAAGAAGTAACATGTGATGAGAATGGTATACATATACCCAGTATTGATATGTACACAAACTTGATGACCTTCCATATCTACCCGTACATTAAGGCGTAAACAAAAATATCAAACAATAATACTGTGTTTTTCCTTTACTTCAGATATCCTAAAAACACAGTTTTTCTGATAGTTTTGTAGTAATTGAATCTGTGGAAATTGTATCAAACATAATTGTATTTCACTTGTTATAAAATTAATGCATAAAAAATCACTCAGTACCTCTTATTTAACTTTAATGACAATGTTGTAAAAATAGTTATAGCTATAAAATTATTGAATTACATTGAAAATGGTTTTACTATTTTGTAGTAATATTTATCTATTTAGCTTCTAGTAACTGGTTCCCTGCAAATACTAATACCTGTTTTCAAACATTTTGAAATATAGCTTTAGTAAAACCAGTATTTATATGCCTAATACATTTAAATTTATATGAAACCAAAAATGTAAATGTTTACTTTTTAAATGTTGCATATTAGTCTTTAGATTTTGTATTGTCTATTTTCACTTGTAATATTGTTAGTGATTGCAGTGTGCCTGAAATGTGTTGAGAATAAGGAGTATTTGCAAAAGTAAAAGGTTACAGATATTTCAGCATGATATTACAAGAACAGCTTTTGCAACACTGCTATTGGTATGAAATGGTTATTATACATTTGAAGGTATTGACATACCTAAACTGACTGATGTTCTTGCAACTTCTTTCTAAGCAAAATATTTAAACTTTGATTTAAAAAAAAAAATAAAAAAAAATTGGATGTGTGATTTAGTGATACATAGTATCTACGAAATGCATTCTTTTACAATTTTATTTTTGTATTCTGAGGGAAACTTTCCAAGTTTTTAGAAAGGTTAGTGTATAAAGTCTTAAAAGAATGGACATGTAAAACATTTAGTTGTCACATTTGTGAACTAGAAGGTTAACAGTGTGATTTGTAGCTGAAGGAACAATCCAAGAAATTATACAAATAGAGTTTACTTTGCATCATTCCTTACATCTTAGAATAATGACAGAAACCATTTGGAGGGACACCATGAGGAATATGATGCATAAAGAAATAGTATAGGTTTAGAATTTATTTTATTTTATCTTATTTTTTGCCTAATAGTTAAATGTTTCGGAAAGGTGTTGTAGTTTTCTTTGAAGTTACCTTGTTGTCAGTTGATCTGTTAGTGATATTGCAGGGAAAGTATTACATTTAGCTATTATATATATAAAAATTGAAGATGTGAAAATAGTTATGTTTTATGGTATGAGTAATGTTTCGAAGCTGTCTTGACTGCTCTTTTTGTTGCTGTTCAGTAATGTTATTACTTATGAGATGTGTACATTTGTTTTTTTAAATAATGCTTAATTATTTATCAGTAACAAACATTTTTTTGTGTTTCAATGTATAATTTTATCAAGAGTGTGAGAAACCTCAATCTTCAGTATAATTATGACACATGCTGAAAGTGTAAGGAGTTAAACATTAGAACTGTATAAAGATAGGGCTATACATCTAGATATAAATTTAATTTTTCTTATGTGCAACATAGTTAACACCAAAAAGAATGTCGAATAACAAGTGAATTGTAATTCCATGTGCAAGAATGTGGTTTTTATTTATAAAACTTCATTATTAGTATTTTTTATAGTTTTGAAGTTTTTGCAGTTTTGAAAAAAAAGACTAGACAGCTGCATAATTCCTTTAAATAAAATTTAATTTTTTATTATGAAGCAATAAACTTTTGTTTCTTCAACAAATTTTAAAATTACAAGATATAAAAATTAGGAGATGGAGAAAAGTAATTTGGAATAAAGAGTCATAGCAGTTTTCTGAAGTTTAGAAATTGCTTCTTAAATGGATATTTGTTAAATTTATGATGTTGACACATTCACTTTTGGAAATTCATTTTTTGTTGAAAAGTACCACTAGTAAGAAAATACTTTTTTCATGCAATTAAGTTCAGTGTTTGCTTAGTTTTTGGAACATCTTTTTCTGACATGTAAGAATTTTTTGTTGTGAGTGTTAAATAATTTTGTATTTTCAATTTCTTTTTATTTATCTGATTTATAGCACAGTTTGTAGTTGCAGCTTCCAGACAGCATTAAGTATAAACTTGTAACTTTTTTATCATATTTTTTATCATGTTCTTTTATTTTTATTATGACTGTTGATTCCAACACTGTTTTATATTTGTGATGTAATAGAATGGTTCATTTCATCTGTAGAGGTTGTAAGATATAATAAGGATTGTTACTCACTTAAATATATTTTTCTCAAGTCTTGGTTTTTACGTCAGTAACACTGCATAACAATTTTTTTAAAGTTTTGTCTCCTGAAAAGTTTTTATTGATTGTGATAGGTACCTTGTGGGTATCCACAAATATAGTTTTGGTTTTGCTTTATCACGTAGGAACTCCAAGAAATAGACAGTTAATTATTTACCGGCAATAATGTATTTAATTGAGTTTATGTTTCTAATATGGTATTAAGTTCAACATAATTAAAAGTGTTTTGCTCCTGATTTTTGTTTGTATTCAATGTCCAGTGCATCACATTGCAGTGTCCAACAATAGTCAGCAAGCATTGACAGATTCCAGTTGCCCTGATATTGTTTTTCCATTGTAGCAATGTCCTTGTGAAACTAAAGATTTCAATGAAACAGTATGTGATGGGCAAATTTGGATATGATTTTCATGATCAGCAGCTAAAAATCTATAAGGAACACCCAACAGTGTTCCAGAAGCAAAAACTTTGTTGTGCAGTGTAATACATGTCATTATTTATCATTGTTTTCTGCATTAATGTACAAAAAATATTTTGTTCCTCATAAATATGTATGATATACCCATTCTCTGACAGTGTTTTATAGCATTATTTCCATTATTAGGTTATTATAGCCCGAATTCAACTAAATTGCAGTCCATGGGTTACACACAAGGTTGGTGTAGTTTCTGTTATTAACTGCAAAGCTTTAACTAAATGTTATGCTATTTCTTAGTGAAAAAATGGTATATAAGTTAAATGATACTACTTTTCTGTTTAAAGAATATCCTGAAATTCAACATAAAAAAAACTGAACAGTGAAGAGAAATCTCTGTTTTTATTAATCTTCCCTGAGTAATTTTGTGAAAATTTTACTTGTTACTTAATGAAGATAAAAATTTAAGTGTATGTATTTCAGCTTATATGTTTGACAGTTTTTTAATGATATGGTAAAATATAAATAATTAATGTGTATGGACCATTTTAGTTTAAATTAATTTAAAGACTACTTGTGTGTTTGGATGTTTTAAAAGGAAAGTTAGAAGCTCATTTGAATCCAAGTGTTCAGTTTAAAAGTATTCACCTTTCAGTTTTCTATTTTGCTCTTGTTTTCATCTTAACCTATTTTTGGTGAACACAAATGAACAATTAATAGTCACACTGTCAGAAATATTTGTAATGAAGTTTTATATTTTATTTTTATGCAAAAACAATTTTCATACAAAATATGAAGGAAGTGGCATGAAAAATCATTTTTGAAGTTGTATTTTTTCCCCAGGCAATAAGAAGAAAAGAATACAATATGTATAATTGATATGATAAAGTCAAATTTAAGTCTGTTTCAAATGTATGTATATATTTATAGAAGCTGAACTGTTTTCCAGGATAAATTAAGTCAACAACTATTGTGAGTTGTCAACAAATTCCTGCATGTGTATAAATGTAGGACTTAAAATAATGTCTACTGGCAGTTAGCCACCTCAGGAAGCTACAAAGTGGTACCACTTGCTTAGTTTCTTGAGAAAAAACATTGCTGTAAACTGCTGTTTCAAAAAACATTTTCTTAAACATTTCATATATAAAGTTGCAGGGAAAATAATGTATGTTTGTGTATTTTTATATGTTCTTCTATCTTATATTAGGTATTAATTAGTTTCTTTTCCTGCAGTGAAAAAGCAACAATAATAATATTTTTTATTGTACTAAATTTATATTAAACCTTTAAAAACTAGAAGGTTCTTGGTGTACATAAGATATAATGGCAAAAAACATAATTTATTTTCATTTTACTTTTACATGTATGTCATACAGTAACACAAAGATACTTGAAGCAACTTCTTAGTAATTATTACTATTTTTTCTTTTCTTTTAATTAAACACAATTGTGCAGTAAGATTGTAAAGAGAAGTGAATTTCTTTCCTTGAGATGTATATTGAATGAAACTACTTTTGTTGGAGTTTATGCTATTTGTTTTTGTTAAGAATGACTGTTTTAAGCCTTGGAAAGTGTTCAAGTTGTGATTTATGTATGGTCACAGTTACTAGGGCATAAATTTCTGATGACTCACTGCAACTTTATGAACTGTTCATTCTTGCTAAAGCTTTAAATACATGAAGAATGATATGGTAAAATAAAAAATTAGGCTGGTGTGACACAGGAAGTTTCATCAACCATTTTGACAGTTTAGTTGTGGTTTTGACAATAATTTGCTTCTTTTTTTTACATATACTTAGAAAATATATACTTTAATGTTTTTTCCTTACATTAAAATAAGCAACTTTACAGAAATCTCGTACAAAAGCAGTTAATGGTTAAGACATGCTCATGCACCAGGAATCTAGTTTTACCAAGTTATTACTACTAAAATCTAGCAAAGTGAGAAACTAAAGTCAAGTTTCTAAGATTTGTGATGTTTTATCTTTGCATACATTCTATTACGAAGATAGATATATATATATTTAGGCTGAGAGAGTTAACTAAATGTGTGTATGTTTGTATGTTGTACTTATAGAATTACCTATTGATGTAATTGATGCTACTGGTATAATTGTGTGACTTGGAGCTTAGGAGTGTCTTCATTTTATGTGTACAGTGTAGAGCAGAAAATATAGGTGGATGTAGAACATATTTGAGAATGCATTTGGTACACTGTAGATTAAGATAACTGTATATGTAAAGAGAAATATTTTAAAAGTATTTCATTACAGATTCTTCTGATTTAGTTCTCCATTAGTAGGTTTTTACATAATCTGTGAAAACTATTTGAACCTTAATTAATGGTTAGGATAGTCAATGGATTAAATTGTCTTATTTCAAGCTGCTCAAAATTATGGACGGAAGCAAGGTAAGGGTTTTATGATTAGTGTGTTAAAGAACAGTTCTACAGTATGTATATATGCACAAATATTTATTGAATATAATATAATTTTAATGTGTAGAAATTATTTTTTTGGTATTGTTGACTTAATATCATGCATTATTAATCAATTTATTTTATATAAAATTTTGATATTTGATTGTTAGAGAACATTTTGTATTAGTTTCACAGAAAGTCATATTTGTAGATGTTTCATTCAAAAAATAAGATAAAAATGGGAATATGTGTACTTTTGTGAAAACTGTATGATTCTCAGTGTTGTATAAATATAATTATAATTATCCAAACTTAACAAAAACTTGACTTTACTATTTTTTGATATTTTGTATGTGTGAACTGGGTTACAATTGAAAGATGTGTTGTTTTATACATATATTTATATTGAATATCTATGTTGTATATAAATAAATTGTAATATTCCCAAGTAGTTTTCAAAAGGATGATTTTGAGATAATCTTTGGGCTCTTTTAAATGTGGAAGACCATTACGTGTTTTATGTTTTTCTATATAGGTATATTTCTGTGTCCACAAATGTTCACAACTTACATATTGAACATTTTAGTATTTGTTTTTATTTCAGGTAAACCAATATATTTCCCAGATGAAAACCATGTACTAGTTGATAAGCAGTTAGAACATCTGACCCCTCTGGGTCCTACGTCAGTGTTCCATCAAAAGTTCCACAGGATAGACGATACTTTAGGGAGATATTCCCGTAAAGTATTTGTTGGAGGCCTCCCTCCAGATATAGATGAAGGTAAACTTAGTTTTATTGCCATATCTTTTATTGGTTAAATTTATGCACTTGAAACTGAAAGTTGAAAAAGTTAGTTTAGGATATAAGGTATACCGAGGCTAAAAATCCCAACAGGTCCATAAAAAGTTTCTGCTAGATTTCATGTGTGATCTCTTCAAATCAAAAGAACCATTAAAAGTTTGATCCACTTGAGCTGATCTAAGTATTTATTAACTAAATAGAACTTATGACAAACCATGAATGGATCTTTCAAAATTGGTGAACACTTATCTGTCATGTTGTGACTATGAATGCCTGTGTATTTATTATAAGTGTGCTTTCATTAATAAGAAAGCTATTACTTTGTCCATCATTCAGACTTTTGTATAGCCTAATAGAAATGATTCACAAAATTTCATTTATAAAATTTGAAATATAAAGATTGCTGCTGTTTTCAATCAGTGCTGCTTTTTAACTTTTTATATATACCAACAAGTCTGCATCAAGGTTTGCATATTTGAAAGATGTACGTTAGTTATTTTTAGTCCATATATTCCAAAGACAAGCACGTAAAAATTGGAGGCTTGTAAATTGTTTGGAGAATTTACCTAACTTGCATGTACATTTTTTTTTGTACCTGTAAGGGCAGATGCTTTTGAATCCAATCTTGCTTGCTGTGCTAGCCAAAAATAAAACAATACCAACATAATATTAATGTTCAACTAATCCCAATCATGTCATAGTTAGAAATCACTGATTGCTGATAATTGCAGTACACAGTTGGCCGGATATAATTATATCTGTAAAGTTAATGTGTAGTATTTTTGGCAGTTTAACATTAAAGATCGTATTGACTATAGAGAATGTACTTTGAAACTTCATTAAGTTTGAAATGGTTGAAGTTATAAATAAATGTGTCATTCAAAAACAAAGAAAAAAGATCCCAGTCTCTTTTTCCATTGTTTATTTGAACAAGTGAAACATAAAAATTGCAAATGACTTTGTGGCTGGTACTTCATTGATACATAACATTATATAACTGTTGTGAGAAAAAAAATTGTTGGGATTTCTTGCTTAAATTTATCATTCAGTTTAGCCATAAGTTTGAAACTTTTGTTTTCACTACACATTTTGAACTAAACCACTTTCTAATCCAAAGGAAAGCATTCCAACCAAAGGTCAAGTAAAGTAATGTCATTTGTAAAGAGAGGAAACTTCAAACAGTTTGTTGAAAGATTTAAAAAAAAAATGGCCTTGTTGAAAAAATGTTCCTATTTATATCTTTATTACAATAAGGTATCAAATTTGATCTAAAGGTAAGTCACATGTACAAAATTATTCAACAAAAACTGCTCACTTTTACTTCAAAGATTTGTGCATACCTATGCAAAAAAGTCATATGAACTAACAGTCTACAGCTTCACTTAATAAGAAAAGTGTGCTGTTTTTAGTTTCTAGCCTTTCAGATTGAAAACAGCTGAGTTATTGCAGCTAAGCTGTATGGTGAAAACACATGCAAATATAAGAGTATTAATTTGGCTAAGCAAACTAGATTAGTAGATTCTAAAGTTTTTAAAAGAATATTATGAGTGGATGGTTACTACTCATTACTAGCTTTCACACACAGATTTGCTAAATTTTATGAAATTTTCGTAATTAGCTTAAGCAGGTAATGTAAATGATTCTTGATATGGCTTTACTAAGTGTATGCTGGTGATCACATAAAACTGTTAATCTAAATTCCATGGTGTTACTGTAAAGGAAGTTATTAACACTGCATTAGAGAGGAATATATATCACAATTTATCTTAAAGAATCTGATTGGTACTGTAAAGTATAGGTACATTTAAAATAATAGATTTACAATTCTAAAACTAATGTTGATTACTTTATTGAATATTACTTACTTACTCTAATTTGCTGTTGGTGTATATTGGCAAAATGTTATGATATTTCACTATTGTGTCCCAAGTTGAATATAAAATGTAGTGCAATTAGCTTATGAATGAATATTTGCTATAAAATTGTTATCGGTGTTACAAGTGTAGCTACCAATTTGACTAGCAGTTTTTATTTCATTACTTTAGGTCACATGTTAATTCTTTTTTGACCATACTGTTTTTCCACACCTAAGGTGTTTGTAATTAGAATCATTAATAATGGGACTGTAAAATGATGAAAGGGAATGTTTCATAGTTTTTCAGTAGTCTTATTATTTCATAAATATTTGTATATAGCTCAAAATCGAAATATGTTGATAAAATATTTGTTATTTCTACTTTTACTGTTAAACTTCTCATATTTTGCATACTGAGGTAAAGCAAATCAGCAGTCTAGACTATAATCATTAATTATTTCATTATCTTACTATAGATGTGTAAATTAGCAATTACCTGAAGAAGGAACAATTCTATTTCTGTAATGTTAAACGTGAAAATTTGCATACTAATAATGTATGTGATGGAACTTAAGTGTATTTGGTGTTGGTTTTTACCTGTTTATACAAAGCCTGTTTTGTCATGACTAGGGTGCAGAATTGCATGATTGAATTGAAAGAAATTATAAAAATGTGATTTAAAATTGCATTTTGTTTTCTTTCAAATAATACTGTGATGTTAAATTTGCTCATAATTATTTTGTTTAATTAAATTCAAAAAGATTTAACAAAAAATTTAAAATGTTTGAGGTTAAAAAGCGTGGAGTAAAATATTCAATATTTTTAATTTTTTTGTTTGTACTTTAGAGCTTGTCCTGCCATCTGTGATTGGTATTTAAAACATTTTAGTGTGTTTTTTTTTTTATCATAGAACAGTGTTTGGGCATGCTCAACCTCAATTGTAAAAGTTTGAAGTAATCATAGTTGTGAATGTCCATTTTGGTACCATGTTATTCAATGCACTGTATTTCCCATTTGCCAAATAAAAAGATGAAACAACCATCTGATGAAATGTTATGTTCTGTAGTTTAAAAAAAGGAAGTAGGCACTGCTTATTTTAAAGACTGACATTTTTCTTTGAAGCTGTTGTTAGTCTGGAGATATTGTTTTTATACAACATGTTCTGAAAATCTTGCATTTGAAGAGACGTATGGCAGGTGCATGACTATTTTTATATTATATACAAACATATTGTATGTTTTAAATATATATTATCATAATATTTCAATATTAGTGCAAAATAAATATAATTATAGGAGCAAAAGGCTGATTCATTGGTTAAGATTTATTGGTTTGTGAGCTCAGAGTATTTATAATGAATTTGGCTTAGTGCTTTGAAATTAAGGGGCTTGTGATTTTTATATATTCTGGTATTCAAACCATCAGAAATAGATAAAATAAACTAGCTCATATTTCATACTTCTTTCACAAGAAAAACACCATGAAAGATAGAAGAGTTTGTGACATTTGTATGTACTATATATACTATGATAGTCGAGGTACTCACAATACTGTTATTTTTGTTTCCTTCTTATTTTCTTTACTTGGTACATGAAACTCGTATATTTTTCTATATAAATGAAAACAAAACTAATATGAAATAAATTTTATTTGGATGTATTACATAAAAGTTACAAAACCAGAAAACCAAATTACATAATTATGTGCACAAATTATAAATCACAACAAATATATAATGTATGAGTATCAATGATGACCACAAATACTAAGTACATAGTTGTGAAAGTGTAAATTACTAGGAAGGTAAAGGAATAAACAGGCTTTCTAAGTAAATAAATAACCATTATACAGTTTATAACAATCATGAGTATTAGGTAAAAGAAATCAAACTTTTATCTTCACATTTTTATCAATTGAAATATCTGTCAGCTGTCTGGTATTAATAATGAAAAAAAACAACCAAAAAATGAAACTGTTAATTTATACACTTAAAACTTTAATGTTTTATGCAAATGATGATTATAGTGTGAAAATAAAAGAAAACAAACTGTTACTGAAAAACTGTATATAAATAAATGAACAAGAACATATTGGAAGCTGATGTGAAAATCTATATTTAGACTACATTTATACATGTTTATCGATGGTCACTGAAAACTTTACTGTAATTTGACATAATAATATACAAAAATGAATAAAAACTGTGGTATAACATGGTTTCAACTATTAATCCACACTTTGGTGTATATCTTCAGATAACATTCATGACAATGTTGTACCACAGTTTTTATTTGCTTTTGCACATGTTATATGTCAAACTATAGTTGTACACTGTTCAGTGAAATACTGAAAACTACATATATCTTGAGCAGATATTGAAACACAAGATATATACACAAAACTGAGTATAATTATGTATAATGAAGAAAATATATTCAAGGTACACAAAATGTGAAATTGTGTACTTTTCAGAAATTTATGCATAGTCAAATATATTTATAAAAATACTAGCAAAGTGAAAATTCTCAAACATTGAAACATTGACCTGCCTTTGAAACAAATGGAAAAATATTAATATACATGCTCAATGATGATGAGCCCTCCAGTGGCAAATCTGTAAACCTACTAGAAATTGGATTTTGATACCCATCGTGGGCAGAACACAGATAACCCTTTGTGCAGCTTTATGGTTAATAACAAACAAAACAAAGAAGCATAATGAAAAAAATTAAACATAATAAACAAGGTGTTATAAACACCAAGTTTATAACTAGAGTCATATTAGAGTTAAAGTAAAAGAGGTCAAATTGAGTATTACTTTATTTTTCTATATAAAAGCATACTCTTTGAAAAGTCTTAGAAATATAATGCTCTTTAAAGTGCATTTACACATAAATGAACTTTGCATTGCATGGAAATCATCTTAATCGTGCATTGAGGCACAATCTGGACCTTTTTTTCAACAAGTATTGGGAAATGCTTTACAGGTGATAGCCATGCATGTGCATCTGCCCAAACTAGTGATAGAATACCAGACAAATGAAAAGGCCCTCCTCTACTTTCAGTTAGTGATTTTACAAGCGATTCCACATATTGTAAATGGAAGTTCTGTTTGAGAAGTGTGAAAGAATTAATAATATACAGGTCAACAAGTCTAAAGAAAAGCTTATATCATCTCACAGTTTTACATGAAATGGAATAATAACTAAGAAATTGATTATTAAGATCAACTCCTCCCATGAACATGTAATCCAAGACCAGCTGTGGCTTGTAGAATAATGCCATTTCTGTTGATGTGGCATTTTTATTTTAAAACAAGCATAAATAATAAATATTTATTTTATCATTCCACTTCACAGCAGTCATAGAGCCACAGCTGAAAACACTGCAACTCACCCTTTTTTAACTTACTTGAAAAAATATTTGGGAAGTAGGTCTTATCCTTCCTACAAGTGCCAAGTGAAAGCAACTTGTTAAACAGAGTTGGAGATGTGTAAAAGTTGTCAGTAAATACAGTGTCTCTTTCCAGGGTAATTTTCCATCAGAATCATTACACCTGTGCTGGTTAATCCCTGGCAAGATGCAGATCTCTCTATTCTAGAGTATACTGTAATATTTAAACAGTTTCCAGTCACAGCTTCTGCTAGAACCTGTAGTTTGATACTCCACCTTTGTAGGCTTGTTAGGGAGCTTTTGTTTAAATGAAAACCAACCATTTGTTCCCAGCATCTTTCATCAACATATTACTCCCTAGAAGAGTTACAGTGAGCTGGAAAAGCTGATAGTAGATGATCAAGTACAGGCCTAATTTTGAAAAGTTTATCATGCTTAGCATCAATTTTAGGTAGATTATTAGGATTATCATTGAAATACAGGAAGTGAGCAACAAAATCTCTGAAAAATACTGAAGGGTACGAGAGTGAGTTAAGAAGTGGTAGACCAATAATGTGAAAGAGATGATAAACAAATTACACCTGTGTCAGTAGCAACACCAAGAAAAGCCAAAATTTTGTTGGGAGTGACATTGCTGTTTAATCTTTTTATTTATTTATTGGAGTAATATTTATCTTTTCTCATTGCTACTATGTAAATGTTTTACTTTCTTCACAAAATTTAGTGACAATTTTTATTGTAAAATAAAAAGTTTCAAAAAATCAAAAGGAGTCTGATACTTTTGACTTGATGAGAAACAGGCTGTTTTTGGATGAAGCCATTCAACAATTTGGGTTGCTCATCTCTGAGAACCTCTCATTTCCAATCTGCACTACAGGCCAGAGGCTTTTATTGTGTCTTTTTGCCTCTGGCAATTTTGGAAGTTAATGTAAGAACTAGTAACAGCATCCCCAAACTGCTGTAGGAGATGGAGAGATTTCTTCTTGTAAAAGTATGTCAGATTCCTCCAAAAGAAGGGAAGTCACACAGCCAGGTTCTTCTTAGTTCACTTGTATTGATGTGATGGCTTTTTCTTTTGACCCTGAACATGAGAGGGTGAAGGGAAAAAGAGTAAGAGGGCTTCATCTGCTGAAAGATCATTTTATTTTATTTTTTTAATGAAGCCAAAAGTTTTTTGGATACCATCTTGGAAAATTTTAGTAAGTCATTAACATTTTGCTGATGTAAAATAATGAAAATATTTTATGCTTATATATTTGAACTATAAAGCTTATACTTAAAAGTTTTAATAAAGCATTTAACAAATTTAATTAACAATTACAGTTTCACTGTTTATCACAAAAGTATTCAGAGAGGCTGAATAATATGTATCATTTGTTACACACTGTTTATGCAGTCTGTTAGAAGAGAAGCATATGTAGCATGCACATACCGTTTTAAATGTAAATTGTAGTAAGTAATATATAAACCATATACATCTCTAATGCGTGTGGATGTTTACCCTATGTAGCAAAAACATGTATGGCATTACTGACATCTGAGAAGAAAATTCTAAATTATTTACTCTTTTATGAAATATTTAGTGTGCTTGAAAATATGTTCTCTTGAGTTTATTTTTTACTATAGAAATTTGGAACAGGCAAAAACAGGTTTTATTAGAGATTTATTTACTTTAGTTTGTATGAGAATTTATGTAAATGGCTCAGAGGTGGTTAAGAATTATGTGATAACATCTGCTTTTGTATGATTTGTAACCTGTTTTAAACATATTTTCATTACATTTATTTATAAATTTATATTATAAATGATATATTACTGTTTTAAGGAATTTATTTTTAGTTATACCACAAGGATATATGTTAGTAGAAAACACTTGAAAAGATGCTTATTGTGAAGTTTATAGAAGATAAAGCAGTAATTTTTAACTTTTAGCATCCTTACTTTTGACTTCTTTTCATAAAACCTTTTTGTGTGTGTGTGAAATCAATGTTTTTCATATTTTAGGATATTTGTGCCAGTCAATCTATTTTTCATTAAAATTATCAGTTCTTGTCTCGAATAAAATCTAATTGTAGTTTGTACATTTTGTATTACCTTAAAGATTTTTCATTTTTGATTTATAGTAAGTGGATTAAATATAAATGCATATATATCCTTAATTATAAAGGTAATAAGTACCATTCTTAAGCTATTTTGCTTCAACAACTATTAGCATTCATTATTAATTTCAAAAGCATCATGTGTATTTTTTCAGAGGAAATTACTGCAACATTTCAACGATTTGGACCATTAGTAGTTGATTGGCCTCACAAGGCAGAGAGCAAGTCTTACTTTCCTCCTAAAGGTGTGAATTGATTCTTGCTTTCCATTAGAAGATAGAGAAACCAAGAAAATGCAGCATTTGAAATTTTTTAACTGGTTAGGAAATGTGTTACAGTTGAAGTTATATGTTTAAAAATAATGTGAAAATGTAGTAACTGTTTCATCTGTAGGTGATTAAATTTTTATTTGCTAATATATTTAATTTAGAAAGAGTTATGAACATGTAGATTCACCTAAATTTCTGTTGTTTTTTTAAGTTATCATTTTGCATTTTAATTTATTACACTATTTCCATCCAGATTTTAGAAAAAAATTATTTTGTAATTAAAAAACAATGTTTTGTTGCATAAACCATTTCTTGGCTTTCAGTCTTATTTGGTATACAATATAGCTTAATTATCTGTAGCATATAATAATTACTCTATTTGATGTAGATCTTAGCTAAAAACTTTAAGTTAATTTGCATGTGATATAAAAGATTAGAGAGAAACAACCATGTGACTTAAGATTTTAAATGTTTTTGAAACTATAAAGACAAATCTTTAATAGAAATACTTTGTGAAAAATCTAAATTTTGTATACTAGAAACTTGTGTTTCGTAAAGGTTTGTCAAATTTCAAGACATTACATTCTGTAAATTGAGAGTTATTGTAGACACATAGTTTTTATTTCCTAGGTGGATCAAACTGACCCACTTTGAACTGAAATAATTTATTAATTTCAATATACTGAATGTTTTGTTGTATAATCTTATTTTATTTCTTCAGTAATATTTCATAAAGTTTAATTATTTTATATTTAGGTATGTACTATGTTTATTTGGTAGAGATCTTAGCCAAAAATGTATAAATTATACATATGCAATAGGCTAGAGAAAATTTAAGTAGATTTTTTTATCGTGTGTGTTTGTTTGCAAGTTACTGATAATATATCTGGGTCGTTCCATGTCGAATCATCCAGATTTTGGAAAATTTTCCTGGTGACCCCCTCAAAATGCCTTGAAAAAATTCACATGTGTTCAATCTACCCATATAATGAATTTATCAACTGATTTATGCTGATTTATCAACTCATATGTTATAGGAAATTTGAAAACAAAATTCAGCTTTGTATCATATTAAGTCTTAGAGTTATGGCTTGTTAAATAAACCAATGTTTTTTTACAATTTTTGGTTTTCAGGTGATTTTACAGCCTCACTATGAAAATCCTAAGAGAGATAAACTTCTGTGAGGTTAATTCAGTCAGTGTAGCAAATGTCAGCCTTCTACCACCATTACTCTTGCAGCTTTAAGCAGCCAAAGTTGCCCAAAAATGAATTTGCCAAAAGTACAACAAAATTACTTAATTACAGGGCTTTAATTCAGAAACTATTTGAGATATTGATCTAACCTTTGGCAGTATTTCATTATATGGGTAGATTGAGCATGTGAATATTTTCAAGGCATTTTGAGGGGGTCACCAGGAAAATTTTCCAAAATCTGGATGATTTGACATGGAACAACCCATCTTTAAAATTAATTTTCAAATCAGTTATTATTCTGAGATAATAAAAGCCTTTTCTTTTGGAGCTATGATATCAACAACCATGTGAATTTAGGTTGTGAATGCCCTTGACATAATGCAGAACAAGATTTCTTGGCTGTCCCAAATACTTAAGAAGTTTCTGCTGCTGGTCTTTCTTTTTCCTCAAATATGTTTTGCATAAAATATTGAACCAATTTTTGTTATGGTTGATTGTATTGGATGATTATGTTCTTGAACCATTTATATCTTCCACCTTCTCCTGATAATTGCTCACTGTTGATGCTTTTAGAAATTGGCACAATGTTAATAAACTTCAAATTTCATTGATCATTTGGATAGCCTTTTAATGTAATTATCTTTCACTGCTGAATTTGCTTCTCAAGTTTTCACTAGAATTGGAATTTGCTTAATTCTTAAAGATTCATGAAATAAAATCATTGTAAAGATATAATGTGTTTTTATTATATTGCCATAATTCATAAGTTTTTGCCTCTCAAATTGATTGTAATACTTTGACTTATTGCCATTCTTCTGCCATGTGCCTTTGAATTTATTGGATTTTGAGACTTCTTCAGTGCAATTACAAGCCGTTAGTTATTCTTGATCTCCTGATTCCTATAGTCAGGATTAAATTTCTGCTTTGCAAGCTTTATTTGCAAATTTCACAGATCTTGTAGTCCTGTCTGGTCTTTACTTTCATTTACATTGTTTTGTTCTTTTCTTCTATTCATCAAATGTCTTTTCTACTCCTTTCGAATCCAATTTGCTCACAAAATGTGGTTTAGAAAGTCAGATAATTTTTGGAAAGAGGCAGTCAGAATTGTTTATCACACTTTTTCAGGTTTTTTCTGCTGTCTCCTTGTGGTTTCAAAGAAATTTGGAGACCTGTGGTAGTAGCTTTACTACTTAATACTTATGGATATTTGAAATTCCCAGACTAACTCTTATGGCTATTACATTTTCTTAAGTAACTCTCAGGGCTACTACAACTTCTCAACCAATCTTTGTGGCTCTTTAGCTTCCCTACATATTTCTCATGGCTACATTAGCTGCCTTAATCATGAGAGAGTATATTACTTGTAGTTCAATATTTCATTAGACTAATATTTCTCTTTAAAAGATTAAAGAATGTATTATTGATTTCTTTGTGACTGTGAAAACAGTTGAGTTGGAGGACCTCAAATATACATAAATTACATCTCGGTCTTTATTTAGGTTATGCTT
Source organism: Carcinoscorpius rotundicauda (assembly GCA_011833715.1). Lineage (NCBI taxonomy): Eukaryota > Metazoa > Arthropoda > Merostomata > Xiphosura > Limulidae > Carcinoscorpius > Carcinoscorpius rotundicauda. The sequence goes on from CM022393.1 coordinate 37,260,691, forward strand.
TCTTATTGTTTCAAGAACAATCGTCAGTCCAGCTGTTGATTGACAGCTGCATTCAAGAAGAAGACAGACTTTACTTGTGTGTGTCTAGTCCTACTATTAAAGACAAACTGGTGAGTTTAGTATGAAAACAGTGTGGAGTTTGTCCAATATTTTATGTAGATGCAGCCACAGTTTTTATTAATGTTTGTGTATTTCTGTGTGCCTCAGTTGTTTTTTTAAAGACTTGCAAATATACAAAATATTTGTGTATGTGGATTAAAAAATTGTTTAGAATATTAAACAAAATTCTGAAAATATCTTTCAGAAAGCAAATTTTTTCAATAGTATTTACATATTATTATTTTAGGAGATTTCTAATCCTAAAAGTGGAATCTTTATAGGTGAGTTTCTGAGACAATAACTCACCTCATCTCACAAAAATACTATCTTTTTTGCATGTTTGCTTATGAGTCTTGCATTCCACTAGCCATGAGGTAACTCCTACCTATATTATTGTGTTTGACATGGACTGCTAGTGCATGATGATATTATCATGCAACAAAAGCCTTCCACCAATAGAAAAGCAACATGAATTCCATGCACAGTAACTCCTCCTGTGCATTTGTACTTGTCATAACTTCATTCCTCTTGGCATTGCAGTGAAGAAACATGTTTGAAGTTTCTCATCTGAATTATTAAATGAGACTTGCATTTGCTAACAAAACTTTGTTTTCTATTTTCTTTGGCTGTTATTTTAAAAGCTTTTTTTTTATCATGAACTCTCAAATGATTATGACTTATGCTTAGTTCTGTGTGAGTGAGGATATTATACAAACTGATCTTATTTCTTCTATGGTTTTTAAAGGCTTGTTAACTGTCAGGGATTATGCAGCCATTGTTTAACATGCTGCTGATTACCACATCCTCATTGGACTTCCTACTCCTGACATCTCTCAGCTGAAGTTCTTCTCAGTTGAGGATAATTTGTTGGGCAACGAATTTAACCTTAGCATTTGAGAAGTGGATGGATTTTTTATTTGGGTATGTTTTTTCCCGTACTTTTGTCTGTATTCTTCATTATTTCTTGTTTTTACTTCATGATTCCAATTTCAGAAGTTTTCCTTGTCTTTCCTCCTTGCTTATTATTATGGTTTATACTGTTTCTTTTCTCTAATTGCTCTTCTTTCATACCCTAATTCCTAGTCTGTTTTGTGTTTATGATGTTTTTTGTCCTGACTTTGGACATTCTTTCTTTACTTTCTCAATTCCATGTTTTTGGTACCTATTTGCCCTGCTTGTCTTTTGTTTTACTTGCTGGTTCTCCATTTTACATCCTCATCTTTTTTCTTGCTACCCTCCTGTATTCATTTTTCTATCTTTACCTTTGTCTGAGCCACCTCATTATGCCCCATAGGGGTTTTCTGTAGAAGTGCATTCCCCTTTTCTTTGCCATCTTATTTAGTTCTGCTCTGTTCCTCTGTACTATGTTCCCCTAATATTGGGTCTCTTTTGGTTGAGTTATATCCCCTTTACTGTACACTTTCCTCCTCATTCTTGTGTATATGGTCTTCATTGAGCTCCTTTTCTCCATCTTGACATCCTTATGGGTATTCATTTCTTTTTGCAAATCTAGACTTGTGTTATAGAACTTCACTTTTTGTTATATTCCCAGGATTTTCTTCTTTCTTGGCCTTGCCCTTTTCATCTATTCCTCACTCTACCTCTAACCTTCCTATTCTAGTTTTATTTCAGACATTCTTCAATTTCTTGTCTTTCCTCTGCTAGATATCTAGTTTACCTGTCTACTTGCTAGTGACTATCATGTCATGTTTGATCCTGTAGGTACTCGTCTCTTACCCTTATCCTTCTGTTAGTCTCATTTTCTATTGATAGTAATTTTTTATTTCTCCACCCTGTTGTCTCTTTCCAGTCCCATCTGTGGTTTTTTTCAAGTGGTTTGTAGCTAGCCATTGTCAATATGTTAGACACTTTTTAACACATTCCTCTTAACCTGTCTTCCATATGTTTTCTATCTTATATCCATCAGATTAGTGTCTTCCCATTTCTTTCTTTTCTCTTCAACATAGCATTAACCACTTTTGTACTCATTTGTATTGTGAGGGCCTTCACTTGCCATATTCACAGCCAAAGGCTAGCATTCCTTCTTGTAGATTAATGAATGGTATCTTTTCACACCTATTTTCTGTTACAGGAGGCTACTTGATTGTCATGCTCATTTAATATTTGGGCATTTTCTTCATGTGTTTTTTGTTTGAGCCATTGGCTTCTTACTTTTTGTCACATCTTACACTCCAGACTTGTTTTCTTCTCATCTGCAATTGCCATCATTCAGGTGTCTATTTTTTAAACACTCACACTTTCTTCTACAACAGTTACATACTCATCTTCAGACTCATGTTTAAGACTTCTGTCACAAAAGAAAGTAACTGTACCTTTTCTTCTATTTCCTTTCCCTCTGTGCCTATATGATAATTTGGACCCAGATTGTTTTCTGTGTACTGTTTAGGTTGTTTGGTGTTACTTATCATGGACTTATTTATTTCACGATCCTCACCATTGTCTGTTCTTACTCAAGGACCCCTTTTTCTCTAATGACCTCCATTTTTTTACATTTAGCTGGTATATTTGTCTTTAATTGTGGATTCTTGCAGACTATTTTACATCTTTTCACATTTGATTTGTTACCTGACTCATTCTCTTGCTTCATATCTGTGCTGGCCTTTGGTGAAACCTTCCAAGCAATCCATCTGATTGCACTGTAATTACACTACAAATATTGAGTTGCTGACTGCTTATGTGCAAGAGCTTGGACAGTTATTTTTACATTCTGCCTGTCCTTACAACATGTAAGTTGCATTTGCATATCTTTTTAAATTCTGTGTGAAAAGTATAACTTTGTGACCACATGAGATGTTTCCAACAAGTGTGTCCCTTCCATTTGGTGTCACACTTCTTGGACTTTGAACACTTTTTGAAGAACCTCATCTATGGAAAATTCTGTACTAATTCCTACACCTCTTCAGTGTGAAATTATTCTAGCCTTTTTGTGTGTAGAAATGAGTTATCTTCTTAGAAGTGAACATTTTTCTTAAATAAAAAGGTCTTTCTGATAGATACCTCTACGTACATTTCTACCTGTTTTCCCCAGTTCTGGTGTACATTTTGTTTTGCTTTGTCTTGTTGAAGAATGAAGTCATCACAAGTGTATTTGTATAGGAGGAGTTACTGTGGAGGTAAGTTGTGTAATTCTCCTGTTTGTGAATTAAGATGGGAGTTACCTCAAAGCTAGTGGTATGCAGACCTCATAGGCAAACACATGAGGAAGATAGCATTTTATATCTATCAGAAATATGTTTTCAGGTAAAGAAAATATTGACTTCCTTGAGATATTTATAAATTTGTTTATTCATAGAATATCCCAAAGCACATGTTTATAAACAGTAATTTAAACATCATAATACTTTTTTAATTTGCAACAGTGGTTTCACAAAATAATTTTAATACTGAATTAGAAACTAAGAGTCAAATTAGTAGAATATTAAAAATGGAATAATTTAAAAATTTCATGTTTGTTTAGGTTTAGGTGGGTATATTAGCTGTTTGATATCATTAAGAAGTGATAATCATGAGCAATTCAAGGGATATCCATCATCTGATTAATGTATGTAGAAGAACCAATTTTATTATGAAGTAACACAATGTCAATCGTTTTTTTTATTTTTTCATCTCTCTCTTGTTTTGTTTTTTCAGTATTGCATCCATGGTCAGTACCTTTTGTTTTTAAATTAATGTATTTCTTGCTCTTGTACATGTGATTCTGCTACTGAAGTCTTTATAGCACAATGTGCAGTATATCATAGTGTTCTGATATTGGTGGGGTACTGTTTTTCTCTAACATAGTTTTTTATTTATGCATATAATTGATATGGTTGTAAAATAATTTATGTTCAACAGATATCAGGATATCACCTAAGTTTGGTGGACTTTTAAAAGTTGTCTTGTTTACTGAAGGTCTTCATAATCTTATTTTTGATCTAGTTCTGGGATATGAGAAAAATGATTTGACATTTTCTTGTAGGTTAATAGATATTTTATAAATAATTTACATCACAGATGATTTCTTTACTAGTTCCTTTAATATTGTTGTTAAAAATATTTGAGGCTGTTTTAGCTCAGTTTCAGCATATTTATTAGTGCATATCCTTTTTTGTTTTACATGACAGGACATTTGCAATGCTATGTTTTACTGAGACAAGATCTGTAGTTCCAATGCATGTTTATTGAGGCTTCTTCATTATAGTTTATAGGTCATGGTCATTGCAGTTCTTTGTTAGAAGGGATGAAGGGTTGTTTTTCTTCTCCATTTACAGAAGAAATTTTATGAATTAGTGTTTATTATTTAAATATGGTTCAAACTGATCTCTTTTTTCTTCTTTTTTTTTCTAACAAAAATATCAGTAATGTATAAAACCACCAAGGTAATGTAACACTGACAAGATGCTGATGTGTAAAGTTCAGCTGCTGAGGGAGAAGTTAAAAAAATAACATCAGTCATACAAAACGGACATGAAACATAATTTTCCAGCCCAGGAAAAGATGATACTGTTGTAATAAAATTAGCAGAGAAAGAATATTCTACAGTCATTATGAAAAAGAACAGAATTAAAGTGAAGTGTTTTATTATTAAGTCTAATTATCTTTAGAATCGTATTCTATGGAAAACTAAAATTTTATTACAGCTTGTGAATGAAAGAATGATTACCAGGAACATTTATAAACAATTATCTTTGCATCATTTTCTACTTCCATAGCTTTATTTATCATTGAAAATCAATTGTTTTTTACACTGATTCACCAATATCTCTGTTAAGTTTCATCAGCAATTTGGAACCCTTTAGATTTGTCAATAATCAAACTTCTTTCATTGGAAGTCTTAGTTTTCAGAACAACAGTTGGTTTCATGATAGGATCACTGTCTTCCCCTGTACTTCTTGAATCATTGTTTTGATATCTTGATAATATTTTAATCTTATGATGATGTTGGGTTTTTTTGAATGAACATTTTAAGTAATCATCAAGTTTCTCTGGAAATGAGTAGCAAAAGTTCCTAACTTTTGTTTCAGTGTTTTGGCTACATTTATTGGTGACAAAGAAAATGTATACATCCAAATACAGCTTCAGTAAAATGTAGTGTCATAGGGCAAAAAAGGATGGATAGTAACACATGTCAAATTCTGCTAAAACAGCTTGAGCATTTTTGTTATTAACAATAATTTCTTAAAGCTACTAAAACAGGACTATCTGTGGCATCACCTATAAACTAATAGAAACATCTGTTAACCACCAAGAAATCACAAGATTATTTTAAAACTTTGTGAACAGTATGGTTATGAAGAACTTTTGTGTCTAGAGTTTTTGAGAACATTTCAAGCTTGAGATATTTTAATAGAAATAAATCTTTCACTCCCTTACTGTATAACTAAAACAATAAATTTATTCTACAGACATGTCACATTAATGTAAAAATAAATACATGGGAGAAATCTGATGCACTTTCAACATGTATCTGAAAGAATGACAGACATTTTGTATTAAAGAGACTTTGGCAGCAGCATAAGGAGTACAGGTGCAAGATCCTCAGTGTTTATCCAAATAAGATAAATGCTTGAGCATGGTCTTGATATTTGCATTATTTACAACCATACTTATGCCATGAAGTGTAACAGATTATTATTACTTAATAAAATCTAACAGTTTAATGGAAGTAGTATTCATCTAAACCTAAACAAATGATGTTTCTCAAATTTTTGATTATTTTTGTGTGTCCATATTAGAACACTGTTATGATACAGTATAATAACATAAATAACATAAGTTTATAACTCAGGAAACTCTCCTATTAAAGGTTGCAATTTTGAGGTCAGAACACTTAGGTAAAAGAAAAATTACTGAAATATACATCTTTTTTAACTTTATTTGAGAACTGTTCAACAGAGTTAAGGCATGTGTTAACTGATATCAAATTATATAATGAATGGACTTTTGACATATATTACTTTTATACCAGTATAGAAATTCTTACATAAAAATGTTTTAACTTTGCAGAACATCACTTTCATCATGAATAGCAATTGCTTGACAGACTTGCCTCAAATAATTTATTTTCTCTTACTTTCATTGTAAAAACAGAACAATGATTTCTAATTTTTGTTAATCAGTTTATTTGAAACTATTTATAGGAACCTTCTCTTTTTACATGTTTATGAGGTTTTCTATTGAACATTTGGTCAAAAGGTGAAAAAAATATTTTTTTTAGCTAAGCAAATAATTTATAGTTACTTCTTGCATTCTAGTATTCCTTTGCATTAACTGATCATGTAATTCTTACAAAGTATAATTATCAGTAGGTTAACATTACTGTATTACATAGTATGATGTTTCATGCTTTTTCTGGATTAATTGTAGAAAAGGAATTCTTAGAATAGTACAAGTGCATTATGAACCTTGTGATATATCATTCACAATTTTAAATAGTTATATGAACTTATCTAAAGTTTAAAGGTTTGGAAAAAATGATTTTTTTCATAAGAATAATTTGGCAAATTTTCTATTTTAAAATAATTATTATAAAGATCAGTGAATATAAAGCTAATTTTTTTGGTTGGATTTGTTTTACTCTTATGCATAGAAACAAGAAAATAATTCTTATTGTAGATATTATTTGCTTAAAAAATTAAATGATTTCATTCTGATGTAAATTGTACCTGCAAATACTTTACAGTTAAGAGTTAAGTTCTGTTGAAAGGTGGTACTTCAGTTACATGAAGATTTGGTATGTTCAGAATACAAAGAGAAATACTTTCCCATGTTCCCATGCAGTAGGTTGTCCAAAAATAAATATCATTTTTGAACTGTGAAATTTGGAAAAGTATAAACCAGTGTTGTAAAATATGCTTTAATCATAGTAAACACCATTTGCTTTAACACACTTTTGCCAATGTATAACAATGCTGTTTATGCCTCTGCTGTAGAAATAGAGTTTCTGTGGTCAATGAACTTCCCGAAAGCTTCTTCTATTGCTGCCTGGTTTTAAAAGTATTTATTGTTTAAAAATTTGTCAAAGTGCTTGAAAAAGTGAAAATCTCTAGGAGTAAGATCTGGGGAAATAAGGTGGATGAAGCAGAACCTTGATTCTCAATTTGTGGAGCATCATCTTTACAGGTTTTATAATGCTGATTTTGTTGATCTTCAGTCAGCTCATATGGAGCCCACATATCCAACTTTTTCATCTTTTCGATCACACTTAGGTGATTGGCAATGCTTTTAATTTGCTTGTGCCTAGCTTTTCTGCAAGCTCACCTACTGTTTTCATCTAAGGATGGCTTCCTTCTATGACCTTTGTGGTTCTCAAAACTTTTATGTCCGTGTCAAAATCTGTATGTTCAGTAACAGATCCATGGTTGATGTTCCTTGTAGTTTTGGTAGCTTTTTGTCCATGTTTGAAGTTGTAGTCAAAAATTCTTCTTGTCCATGCTCTGAGTAGAGTTGAAACAACAGACAAGTAGGGACACCTTGTAAGTGACAAACATTGGATTAAAGCAAGCAACCAACCAATGATAAGTTACTCAGTATTCAGCTTCTAAATGTCATAGTGCGAATTCTGACATTTATTTCTGGATAACCTAATATAAACTATTTTAATAGTGCAAAAACTTGGTTGCCACTTAATATAACCCATTTGCAATTTTCATGTTATGCGAGAGCAATTTTAAGAATTTGAATTTAAAAACAATAGACAGATAGTGTGAGAGGACTGGTGGTTAGTTTACTGGACTATGGATGTATAGTTCCATCATTCATATTCTGTTATCACATAAAGAAATAAACATGAAAAGTCTTTCACCACATTTTAGAGCAGACAGTTTGTTACAAAGATGACAGTCAAGTCTCGCTGTTTGGTCAGATAAGAGTAGCCCAAGAATTGACAGTAAGCGATGTTGATTACCTGCCTTTCCTCTAGTCTTATCAATAGAAAATTAGGGATATTTAGTACAGATAGACTCGAGTAGCTTTTCACAAATATTCAAAAACAAAGAAAAAAATTATGATTTTTTAAAAAAATGTACCTCATTCATGCTTCTGCTTTGCTCTCTGTCTGTTAGTCATTAATGAATTGTATGATAGTAGTTTCGCTTAGATAGTAATACCAAAGTTATTTTACCATAATGTTATATTTGATTGTTTGCCCTATATGAACCTCTTTTATATTGGTCAGAGGTATTTTCTTTATAGACTGTTTGTTTTTGGTTTTTAATCAAAACTGCACCAAATATTTTAAAAGCTTCTGATTCAAGGCAATGTTCATTTCATGACACCTTTTATATTTTATGGGGTATGGCATGACTTGGTGTATGATTTGAAACCTGCAGAACATGAAATTGTAATCCAGTACTGAACATGCTTGCTGTTTCTGCTGTTGGAGCACTATATATATATATGTGTGTGTGTATGTGATCATCAAACCCACTTTTCATTAATAGAGCAGCCCAAGAATAAGATGGATATTGCCAGATGGTTGCCTTTCCTTGAGTTGCTGCTTTAAAATTATGGATGTCAGCAGAGATAGCCTTAATAGTTTTGACATAAAAAACAAACAATTTATATTTCTACATCTATTATTATGTGTTGTCCTTAGGTTCAAATACGTCCATGGAGAATAAGTGATGCTGACTATGTATTTGATTCCTCCTTGCCTCTTGATCCAAGAAAGACCGTTTTTGTAGGAGGTGTTCCTCGTCCACTGAAGGCATGTGAGTATGCTATATGACTTAGGATTTGCACAATAAATCTAAGAGTATCGTACGCTATGTTCACAGTAATAACTTAGTAATTCAGATGAAATATAAGACTGTTTAACTAAACAGTTTTATCACTAAGTTCCTGTTTTAAGATGATAGGTTTTCTTTTTTTAATTTTTCACACTTTAATATAATTACAACTTTGATATTTTTTCTCAAGATGTTTTATAATCAACAGTCTCTTCTTTAAAGTACTTATTTTCACCATTTGCTTTTAATGGCTGTAAACATTTTCTTGCAAGAAGCTTAATTTTTCCCTACTGAAAAAACACGTATTTACAGTTGAATTAGCCACTATTATGGACCGACTCTATGGTGGAGTGTGTTATGCTGGTATTGATACTGATCCTGAACTGAAGTATCCCAAGGGAGCAGGACGTGTGGCTTTTTCAAGTCAGCAGAGCTACATAGCAGCCATCAGTGCTCGCTTTGTGCAACTGCAGCATGGAGACATAGAAAAAAGGGTATGTGTAATACAGCATATTCACTACCTCAAAAAAAAAAATTGTGATGCAGAGTAGAAGCTGATCCATATAGATGTTGGGTGGGTTGCATAAGGTGACTAGTGTAATTCTTTTAAACAAGAAAAACAAATAGAAATAAGTATGTAAAAAAATCAAGGAGCAACAAAAGATAATTATAAGCAAAATAATTTGGGGTGCAAACTAAAATATGCTATCCATCTCACTCCTCTATCGTATGCATAATTGTCTTTTGAATGAGCCAACTCATATAATTTTAAACATTTTGTAGAAAAGCATGCCTCAGACTCCAACAAGTAGCTTATCTCTAAATGAACTTTGGATCAGCCCCTACATAGTAATAGTTGTTAGAGAAAAATATTATTATAAAAGAAAAAACTTTTCAACCTTTTCCAACTAGACTTTTTCCCTGAAATCATTGTTATTGCTATGTCTATAGTTATTGATAGAAAATTTTACTAATTATATTGTAAAGAAAAAGCATTATAGGATTGGTTATACAACAGTAATAAGGATTATTCAGGAATTTCACAAAAAATTCTGTTTTGGAAACATTTTATGTTTCCAAAGTGTTTCCAACCTCATTATCATTGATTATAATTTTTAAGCTGCTACAGAATAAAACAGCTATGGGTATTTTGCACCAAAACCTAAACATATATACTGAAAACAATACTGTGTAAGGCCATACCTATTTAAAACATTGATGTGTCCATAAGTACATAATAACATGTGATGTTGTGAGTGGATTCTTTCAATACTGTGAAAGGCTATACTTATTTAAAATGTTGGTTGATGTGTCTAGAAGTCATTGTGAGTGGATTCTTTCAATACTGTGAAAGGCCATACTTATTTAAAATGTTGGTTGATGTGTCTACAAGTTGTTGTGAGTGGATTATTTTGTAGCTGATACTTGTTCAACACATGCTTACATGAGAATTCAGGCATTAAGCCACCTGACTTGGTAAATAAAGGTTGTATGGGAAAAAATGCCAATGCAACAGTGATCTAATGAAAAAATGTAACATTCAACTGAATGCATATACGTGTATGTAGCTTAAACTTTATCCTCCATAAATGGACATAAAGAAAACTTAAGAAACAAAATAATTACAAGTTGTTAATTTAAACAGCATAAGTTATATTTACAATCCTAGAACTAGTGACTCCAAAAAACAACAACAAAAAAAGCAAACTAGGCTAAAAACACTTTCTACATTATTTTCTCAAACTACAAATTCCTATTTTGGCTCTATGTTTACAGTACTTTTAAATTTTAGTCCGTAGTTTTATTCTTAAAAATAATATTTGCATTTTGATTCATCTTGTTTCTGTACATTTTTGGTGGTCACTATTGCCTTTTTTAAATTAACAATTTGTATTTATCTTGTATCACAAGTTTTGGATACCTTTACATCCAAAAACAACAATAAATAAAAAAATAAAACTAAACCTTAATTTAGAGTTTAATAATGAATTACTTGAAATTTATTTATTAATAAAAATACTTATTTCTGATTTCTAATATTTTTATATGTCTATAGCCTCATTTGTTTATAGGTTTGTGTTTATGTTAGATTTTTTGTCTCCAGGGGTAATATTTATGTTAAGTATTAAAGAGATCAATAATTTATGCAATTCATATAATAAATTGACAAAACTAATTTTCTTGAGATGCATAGATTTAACAGTAGCCTTGTTATATATATGCAAAAACGAGCCATTTTTGCATATGTATTTCTCTACAAGTGGGTTTCTCGACATCACTAAGTAGCCTTGTTAGAAATAAGATTTTTTTTTTTAAATTATCTAAAAGTAGGTTTTAGAGAGTTAGAAATGCTTAGCTTAAAATGAAAACCACTTTAATTCTGGTTTAAAACAGAACTTGTGGAAAACTTCAAACTCAAAAATCTCTTGTCTAGATGTCAACTTTTAATTTTATCAATTATTTTTGAATAATTACACTGGTTTAGAAAGAAATTGAGGCAAGCACAAAAATAGCTGTTTTAACCTAATTTGGGGGTGCTGAATTCAGATTTGAAATCTGTTTTTGCTCATCACCTCTAGTTTTTTAGATATGCATACTGTACATAAAGGCATATATGTATGCATTCAGGGTTAATTTCTAATATTTTGTGACTTATGTCTTCTTTTTAGTTATTATGCAATAAATGCAAATAAATCAGATGAAGAAATGCCTCCAAGGGAAGATTCTGCCAAGTCAATCTCTTCCGAAGATATTGACTCTTCTTATTCAGGAACAAGTGGCAACGAGCCACACTGGATCACGCAAGAAGACCTGAATGACCTTGCTCATGATTTGTATCTGTCAAAACAGCAGTCAAAGCTCTTGGCTTCTTGGCTTAAATAGTGGAACCTAGTCCAGGAAGATGTAAGGATCACCAGTTTCATTAATTGGAACAAAGACCTTGCTTCATTTTTCGACATGGAAAACAAGTTGCGCTACTTCACAAATGTACCTGGCTTGTTCACTTTCCTTGGTTTGCCACATAATCCTTCAGACTGGCGTCTTTTCATAGACTCTTCCAAGCGAAGTCTCAAGGCTGTGCTTCTGCACAACGGGAATAAATATTCCAACATTCCCACTGCACACTCTGTCCATCTAAAGGAGTCCTATGACAATATGGAGCTTCTTTTAGAAGCTGTTAAGTACAATCAGTACCAGTGGAGTCTGTGTGGTGACCTCAAGGTCATTGGTCTTCTTATAGGTATGCAAGCGGGCTTTACAAAGTACTGTTGCTTTCTCTGTCTCTGGGATAGTCGAGCTGTATCCCAGCATTACAACCAGAAAGACTGGGCGTCTAGAAGCACTTTCGTTCCTGGCGAACACAGCGTCAAGGAGAATCCTCTGGTTGACATAAAGAAGGTGCTTCTTCCTCCTCTTCACATCAAGCTTGGTTTGATGAAGAATTTCGTGAAGGCCATGGACAAAAATGGTGCTGCCTTCCAACACTTGTCTACTGTGTTCCCAGGTCTCAGTGCTGCTAAGCTCAAAGAGGGCATCTTTGTCGGACCTCAAATCCGAGAAGTGCTGAAGGATACTGATTTTGAGGAGCTTCTTACCTCAAAGGAACTGAGAGCATGGGAAGCATTTAAGTCAGTCTGTAGTGGCTTTCTTGGTAACATACGCGTACCAAATTACCAAGCCTGTATTGAGAAGTTGCTAAAGACTTATGAGGATATGGGATGCCGAATGTCACTCAAAATTCATTTTCTCCATTCCCACCTCAACTTCTTCCCTCCAAACCTTGGAGCAGTGAGTGATGAGCAGGGAGAAAGATTCCACCAAGACATTACGAAGATGGAGAGCAACTACCAAGGCAAGTGGAACCCCAGCATGATGGGAGATTTCTGCTGGATGCTCTTGCGTGACATCCCAAAGGCAAAATACACCAGATCATTTAAGAAAACACACTTCTAACTGTCTGCGGTACTATGAATTGTGTACATTGTGTCATCCAAGTATATTTATTCCGTCAGTGTTCTTTATCTATCCTGTTTTATCTGTAATAAGCTGCTGCAACTGTTGAAATAAGCACGTATATACTCTGTATATACTAAAATGAGACTATTTAAAAGCCAGAAAACTAGAGGTGATAGAGCAAAACTGTTTATAAATTTGAATTCAGTACACCCAAATTAGTAAAAAACACCTATTCACATTCTTGCCTCAGACAAAAAATATTTTTTTGTAAACCAATGTTACAGTAGTAAATAACTAGCTTTATTGAAACATTAAAAGATATAAGGAACTAAAAGTATGTTTTGAAACTATACCTCACCTATGTAACAGATAACTATCTCAATAATTAAACTTAGTATTCTTAAAATTGTTTAATCTCAACATCTAAGTTCAAAGGAGATCCAGTTTAATCTACTCTTTGATCAGTATGATTATTGACACTTTTTCTTTACTTTAATTGTTCAGTGTATAGGTTTTTCTTCATGTCTACAAAGTACATTCACAACAACAGTATGTTAGATAGTTATATTCTTTTCCGCTGATTTTGCCAAAGAGATTTTTAAGCCACCTGCCATATAATCTCACATTTTAATGTGAACTTGATAGTATCATGCAACAGAAACATCCGCCAATAAGAATGTGACGCACTTCCATCAAAATGGCTCCCTCTACATTTGTGCTTGTGAATTCTCATTTTTTTCTTTAGCACCTAATAAACTGATATATTTTAATTGCTTAATATATTAAACTCAACATAAATTCACAATTTAATGTGAATATTGCTGTAGCTGATATGAGTGAAGAATCTTTCACAGAAGAAATTAATGCATTCCTACTCATAATTCCTTTATTATAAGAGATATGATGGCCATTATATAATAGTAGGGTTAGTTATTCAGCCAGGATCCTTTTCTTCCATCCTTACTACTCACTTCTCTGTTATTTGTGCTTGAAACTTATGAAGATAAATTTGAGTTCAGATTTCTGCCTCTAGGTTTGCAATATAACCTATGATATATAATGAATGACAGCTTCAGACTTCTGACTTTCTTCACTGTATATCTTAAGTATATACAATTATTTTTCTTAATCTGTTGTTTTTTGACTAATCCCATTTGCTTTTTGTAAGTTTTTTCTTCATGATTTTTTAAAAATATTTTCTCGTTTGTTATATCAGTAGATGCTACTTCTTTTCAGGTTCACCTTCTCTCTTGCAGTTTTATGCCTTTTTGTATTTCCAGCCTGCTGTCTTTGTTTTCTCTTTTAAAAGTCATTCACATTCCCTTTTCTTGGATTCCCAGTCTTTGGAGTCACCTCACTAGATTTTCACTCCTACCTTTGTAGGAGATTAATTACTGTTATCCAATTATGAACATCTTTTCCCTGTTTCATTTCTTGGTCACCACAAAATATTGCATTGCAAATTTCACTATTCATTGGCATTTTGACCTGTCTTGACCAAGATCTTTGTTAAGTGCATTCTTTCTCCACATCCCAGTCATACTGTCCTTGTGCTATATTTCCTATTCATCCATTTGAGCCACATTTTCAGTTTCTTTCCTTTCTGTTTGATATATGTCAGTCCTACTGTTTTCTTTTGCTCGACTTTTTCATGCTCTTTAGTATTTCTTCTCCTCAGCTTCATCATCTCTGATATTCCCTGTATATTATTTTTTACCAGTTTTTGGTGTTTTACTCTATGCTGGTATGTGTGCAACCACTCACTTCTTTGTCACTAACTATCTACTCCACATGGCTATCTCATCTCCACAGGAGTTTAGACTTCAACATATGGTCATTCTCTAATTCACTCTATTTTTATGAGCAGGTTAGTGTGCAAAATCTATTTTTATCTCTCAATCACCCTAGTATCCTACTAGACAGCTAGTGTTGCCTTCCAGGGTATACTAACACTAAAACTGCATCAAGCCAAGAGAGATGTAAGCACTTGAATATTTCCCCCCCTCTCTAAATGCGTGTGCACGTGCATCCATCTACAAAGCAGAGCACAGGAGACCCTTGCCACATACTGTATCTCCCAGTTTCTGGGGTGGTGAACCATGAAGAATCCTTACTGATTGGAACCTAACTGCTAGGGTTAAAATAATGATCACCCCATATATCTAATTATGATAAAATCCAGTATTCAAGTTTTCTCATTGGACACCTATTCTGATCCATTCAATATCATACCAGGAAAAAAACAAACAAAAAATCACCCCATTCCCACAGCCAGCATACAACCCATAGAGGCTGACAGTTGTGCAGAGGTGTATATAATATGGTGCCCTTAGCTGGCATGGAGCCCATAGAGGTTAACAGTAGATGAAGTGAACATGGATAATTATCTCAAGTGCCTTTCTTCTACACCTAGCTTTTTACTTGTGTGCAAGTTATTGGAAGGCCACATGCCTTTTATGCCTGTTTTTACAATATTCTTGTGGCTTTATTGCCTCTTCTTTTCTTCTGCATCGGTAATGAGCTTAAACTGGACAAGATGAGATCCAGTCTTTTAAAGATGTGTCCAACATGGTGTCCTTGCCATTGGGTATCACACCCCACTGGCTCTCTTTGGTTGTTTTTTTTTACACTAGAAAATTCACAGTCTCAGTGTGGAATTCTAGCTATCTATATGTGGAGGTGAGATATTGTATCTGAAGTTAATATGTGTTTCTGATAGTTACTCAACTCTTCATACATTCTTGCCCATTCTCTCCACTTTTCCAGCTCTCATTTGTTTACTGCCTTACTAAAGTATGAGAATTCACAAGTACAAACAAGAGGGAGTCGTTGACCGTAGAGGTGTGTCATATACTATTGGTGGAGAGTTCTACTGTATAATGACATTACTATGCAGTGGTACAAGTTCATGTGTTTTATGTGAGATTAGATGAGAGTTTTCATTAGGCAGGTGACTTGGAAATCTCTTTGGTAAAACATGTGAACTGAATAGAAAAGGAGCAGACTATTGGAAATTCATTTACAGGTAATGAAAATGTTAACATTTGTATTAGATTGTTACTTTTATTGGAAGTTAAAAGTAAGTGTTGAGGTAATATTCTTATGAAATAACTGTTTCATATTTGTAGTTTAACGAATGATCTTGATGTGACCTCATTTTGTCAAACTTGATCCTTATCACTTTATTTTTCTCTCTTTTTGTTTTTAATGAAATAAACAAAATCAGTAATACCTCTTTCTGTATGTATTAGGTTGAAGTCAAACCATATGTTCTAGATGATCAAATGTGTGATGAGTGCCAAGGTGCTCGATGTGGGGGTAAATTTGCTCCTTTTTTTTGCGCCAATGTAACTTGTCTTCAATACTATTGTGAACAGTGCTGGGCTGCAATCCATTCTCGACCTGGCCGAGAATTTCACAAGCCGTTAGTCAAAGAAGGAGCTGACAGACCAAGAGCAGTTCCTTTTCGTTGGTATTAATCTCTGAATACATCTCCGAGCTTATTGTTTGAAGGTTGTTTTTGGGATTATAGAAATTATTAAGTATGTTCTGTGTTCCCTTTATTGATAAATATCTTGTTGTGGAACAAAACAATTATACCCATTATATTTAAAAAAGTAGTTTGTACAATGCACGATAGCCATATATTTTTTTCTTGGCAAGCATTGTCTTGACCTATAGTCAGTTTTGTTTTTACACAAAAATTTACATTCTTATTAGCAATACTCTATAAGTTATTTAATTATCTTGTTTCATTGAGAAGAGTAGCATTCTGCTATATAGTAGTATATCTGATTGTGCATATGTTATACTTTTTAAATGTCCCTCAGGTAGTTCACATAATTGATAGTAATATAGCAGACTACTCCTAGTGATAGTTAACTAATTTAGACATGTACAAATAGTGCACAAGATATGACATCTGCTGGGACATCAAATATGGGATAGACCTCATAGATAGCATACAAAGACCAAGTTCCACCACAAATCAAATTTTATGAAAACCCTGCAAAACATGGTTGTTGTGTATTATTTATGAGGTAATGTGTTGTATACTGGACATGTAATCCTGTTACCATTACTTTGTAGCACGCTTCATTTTTGTGATAAATATGGATGTAAAAATGTTCAGAAAATAATATATTAGTGAATGTGTTGTCAATGGTAAAACATTAGCACTTTTAGGTTTTTTGTAGTCTTGGATAGAAATGTACTTAACACTAGTCAGTCCAAAATAAATATAACTTCTTAAATTAATGGCAGATTCTACAAGTCAGTAATTGTTGGGTCACTAGCTCTACAGGCTTGTAACTGAGTTACTTTAAGTGAAAATAACTTTACAAAAATGCACATTTACTGATATGTTT
Source organism: Carcinoscorpius rotundicauda (assembly GCA_011833715.1). NCBI lineage: Eukaryota > Metazoa > Arthropoda > Merostomata > Xiphosura > Limulidae > Carcinoscorpius > Carcinoscorpius rotundicauda. The sequence goes on from CM022393.1 coordinate 37,277,843, forward strand.
CAGTATAAGGATATTTGTTTGCAATGTATGTGTATGTTGCTATAAATTATTTGGTTATAAGTGTGTTTCATAAACATGTATTATGTTGAAATTTAACATTTTTTGTTCTGTGTTGCTGAGGCTGAATATTGGTTTTCTTTCATTATGTTCCATGTTACTATCTTCTTGTTCCACTGACCTTTTGTTTTTTACATTGAATTTATTTTATTGATAATATTACTACACTCATGTAAATATGACCACAGAAATATTAGATTAGGATATTATGAAATAAAAAATTCTAGCTATCTTGGTTACACATAAAATGGAATTGTTCTTGTTATAAGATACTACTTTGCCTAACAAACTCAAATTATTTAGCATGTTTGTGAAGAAAACATATTAAAGATATCAAATGTAGTTTCTCTTTGGTAAAGTCGTGTGCAATAATTTCAAGGCCTGTATTTTATTCTATTTCACTTATTTCATGTTATTGTATTGCTCATGTAAAGAATATCACACTTTGTTGTCAGGGAGCCAGATTGACATACTAATTATTCCTATGTTCATATTTTATTGTTTTTTCCTTTTTAACTTAGATGTTGCTTCAAGATTTTAGTCTGACTGAACAGTTGATTGTGTCCACTAAGATCCTTAAAACGTTATTGTTTGAATTTAATCTCATGACTTTGTGTATTTAGATGTAACATATTTTTATAATTATGTGACCTTGTGTGTGTGTGTATGAAACTTGCAATATGCTATATCTAATCTGGAAAACAAGCTAGTGACACAAATTTATTAGTATGCTGTACATTACATGGGCTGTTTACATGGAAGTAAGTTGTCAAGATTTATCTACTACTAGAGTTCAGGTGATATTCAGAAATTATTTGTTTAAACGGAAAATTTAATATTCACTTACTAATCTCTAATGATTTTCAGAGTAGTGAAATAAGAAGAATAAGTGAGGATAGGTAACAAGAGAGGGTAAATGAATTAGAATTATTTATTCTTACAGATAATTTGTAGCAGTTGAATGTAGTGTTGTAGCCAGCTGGTTTGTCTGAGAAAGATATTTTATCTGATTAATTATTGTCTTTGTTGCATAAAAATTCTAATTCCCTTGTCAAGGGCTGTGGAAAAAAACATTTTATTTTGGTATTTTCTGATGAAGCATAAAGATGGTTTTATGAATAATATATCGACTGTATTTGTCAAAACAGATGTTTTTTTTATTATTGAATTTACACAAAAACTGTATAATGTATATTAAATTTTTAGTAGAAATTTCCATTAGTGAAATAGTTAACAAGAAACTTGCAAGTTAATGTAAATGATTGTTTTGTAGGTGAGCTGCTTTCTAATATTTTATGTATAATTATCTTGCTATTGGTAGTTCATCAGAAATAATTTGCATTATTTAAGTACAATAAATCTAGTCACTTTCTTGATAATTTAAATAATTTTAAAAAGAGAATTCTGTAAACAAATCTTTATTGCCTTGACAAAGAAGGAAATTATTTTTTATTAAATAGTAATGAACACAGTTTCTTTGAAACAAGGACTTAGTATAAAAGGTATTGATAATTTTTCAACACTGTTTTTGCTTAAACATAGAATAGTTTACTATTAAGCAATTTTGTTTGCTTTTTACACACTGTTTAATTTGTGTGAATGTAGTACACTCTGATGTCCCCCTTTTTTTCAAAATTCCAATGTTGAAATTTTTCATCATATGTATTTAAGGATTGGAAACAAGGATTTCTACTTTTACAGCTATGCCATAATATTTTCTATGAATTTTAAGATTGAATGGCACTTGGTGTATAACATAATTTTGATATTTTTTGTTATGATTAATATTTAAAAGGATGAAAAACTCAGATATCACTTTTCAAATCCAATAAATATGAGAACAATAAAGCTTAGAGTAATTTATTTTGTTGTGTTTTTTTGAAATTATAACATTAAAATATTCAGTTTCTAAGTACAATATTAATACCTAAGTTGTAGCTTTTACTACTATCAAAATTATTTTTTTAGAAATCAGGTATTTTAATTTTGTGAACTTAAATAGAAAATTTGTTTTTGTCTTATTAGATATTATGTCAGAATTTTTCTCTACTGTTAACAGGTAATACATATGTAGACTTCTTTGCTCTTTAAATATTTGTTTCATGGAATTAAAACAAAATGAGAAAATGTTATGCCTATCAGAGGTTTAAAATATGTGAAATCTTAATGCTGAGTTAGCCAAAAGTAAAAAATTTATTTATTTATGGAGAGATCATCAACTCATGTTGAAGTTATTTTACATTAATGTTGTGGAAAACTGCCATAAACATGAAGTTTTACAAACTGAATAAAAAGGTTCAGCCAATTTTAAAACACTGGTTGTTTAGCTTTCTTTTGGGTATGTAACTTATGTTTGTATTTTTAGAGGATAAACTTATAATTGATTGGCCCTAAAAATTTCATGGGTCTTTGTAACTTATTGGTGTTTAACCTGCTTTTTAGTATCTACTCAACTTGAAGTATATAGTAATTAAGTTATGGTTTTAAGCACATTTCCCTAAAATGGTTTGAACAGATTTATTTTTAGATGTATAGACCTAAACCATAGATCATAGCACACATCTCCATTGTACATTGTTTGTATTTATTACTAATTTCCTAGTCACAGAGCTGTAAAGACTTCTTCACTTATTAATGTATGTTAGGTGAAATTCTGAACCATATTAAAGTAAAGAGTAGATATAAATTTGTTATATTCATATCAATGTTTTGTATTTAATCAAAGTTTAACTTTTATTTTTCTTCTTTTAAGATTTGATTGAGCAAGATAGGCTAGGTCATACCCAGTTGAATTAATACCTCTAACCATTCTTGTCTCTAAAGAAAGGTTATAGGAAGACTGATTTATTTTTAACTTGTTATCAGCTGTATGTTTAATATGTACTGAAAATTGAGACTTAGTTTTAAGAATAAAATTATTAGTTGTTACATACATATATATACGTGTGTAGCCATAGGTGCCAAAGAATTATTTCTTCTGCTCTTTATCCTCTGCTTTTTTAAATGTGTTTGTTACTTTGTGGAAGTTATTGATTTGTATGTTTTCTTGTCTGTGGCAATGTTATGAGCTATTCAATTTTAATAAACTGAATACTCAGTTTCTAGAATACTAGAAGTAAGCCTTGTGCTATAGAGATGGTTTCATCTTGATGAATGGAGCCAAAAACATGTCAATTCTTCTGATGTGTTTTTGCCACTACATAGTTTTTATATACACATTTCAAATTCTTTTTCTACTGTTAAACACCTTAGAAGAGGTTTAGAGAATTATTTTTATGGTTTAAATATTCTTTGTCCCCTCTTCAAAATAAACTGAACTTTTAAACTTTTTTATGAAATGTCTTATTAGAGTAACATTTATATCTTTTAATACATCTTTTTTAAATTGTTACATTTGTCAAGTTTTATGCTATCTCAGGTATAAGATGATGGGATGAAAAAGATAAATGCAAGTATCCCAAAAACCCTTCATTGATGGAGATAGTCTCCTTGTTTTTTAAGATGCCAACATTTTTGCTGTTGTATACATTGCTCTCACAACAGTATAATGTAAGAAAAATGAACTGAAGCAAACATGATTAAAAAAATAGCCATTTTGGTTGTAAAAAAGTACAGTAAATTTCAAATAACATGTAAAACAGATAACTTTGTGTCATTAACATTCTTGTAAAGAAAAGCTATTTGTTGTACAGTTTGTACTTTATTAAATAAGTGAAGAGTTTGCAGAGAAGTCTTTACTGTGATTAAATATGATCTCTGTTTTTTTAGCCCATTTGTGTTGTTGGGTAGCATTAAACATCAAAGCATTTTTGATATATTGGGTTCACAACATCTGTATTAGAAAAACAAGAAATTACTTATGAAGAGTAACAAGTATGGTTTTTACAAAAGACTGTATACTGATACTGAAAAAATAATCGTTCAGTTACATTTTTTTTTAATTAGATATGGAAAGAAGTTACATGATAGAGGCTCATCAGACACAAAGTAATATCTGGATAAATGCATTACAGTACAAGATGGGCTGAGGCATGGTTCGGTTTTAAATATATAGACAAAGTAGTTTGATTTAAATTATGTTTAAAATAACATACAATATATGTAAGATTACAAAACAGCTATGAAAGAAAAGAATAGAAATAAGAGAGTGATATCTCTTTCCTTATTATTTCTGTTAAATGTTTCTATTTTTTGTATTCTTAATTGGTACACTCATTTGTAGATATGTTAATTGTTCCTTGATCTGTTTGTTTATGTTTCATGTTTCTGGGCTTGCAAAATTAATGGATTCAGTTTAGCACTACAGTAGTTCACTTTTCTTTTTTTTTAAGATATCTGTTGTACATTATAAAAAGTTAGGATTTTTTTAAATTGACCATCAGTCAGCTTGGATCATAAAAATACATTTTGAAAACTTAAGCTCCTCGTATTCTACATTTAGAAACTTAGAATGATCAAAATATTAGCATTTTTGGATGGTTAACTTGGGAGCCAAGTAAAGAATTGTTCATCGACCAGCAGTTTATTTTGAAGAGTTAATTAATTGAAACAAATTATTAAATATCATTAATTCAATGAAGCTCAAGTACAAACTTGCTGAACGAGCTGTGATATATGAAGTGCATGTAACTGGAAGTTATACATTATTTGGCTTTTGAAAAAGATAGAAACTCATTAATTTGGGTTTCTAAAAATTCAAGTATTGTTGTTTAGAATGATTTTTATCAATTGTGCAAATATTGCTAGATCTTTGGATCTATCTAGGACGTCCTTTAAAATTTTAAAGTTCATATAACATGTAAAACTTGATAATGCACAGGATATTCCTTTTTTTTTACATTGACATGATATGTTTAAGAATGCTAACTCTTCAGACTTTAATAAAGTGTTTATCTTTTGTGATTTCTTGAACAGATATTACCTCATTGGAATGAAATAATTGTTTTTATTGTTGTTCTTGTTAATTTCTTGTATCTTGATTGTAATGTAACCAAACAACTGGACATTTTTCATTTTGTTTGTCTTAAATATGCTTATTTTTGAGGATACCATTTACAGGGGCTTATATGTTAAATTTTAGTAAACTTGGCCAGTGCTTTATAATTAACTTAGATATTTTTTGTTTACTTTTGTGATTTTTTTTAAAATATTGAATATTCTCAAAAGTGAAATTAGTTATAAGCAGTTTTTTTTATATATATATTATGGTTGACCATCACAAAACTTAAATATTTACCATAAAGAACTGCTTTTGTATTGGTGATGAAAGGCTGTTTTGCATTCTTTAGATTAAATTACATTTTTGATGTGCATGACAGATTTTTATACATTGCTCTTTCTAAGAATTTATTTTGATCTGGAATTTTGGTATTGCAACGTTTCTGCATATTTTTTAAAAGAGAATTTCTACACTTAGTATTTAATATCACTAGTTCTGTGTATTAAGGAAATTTTTGTGTGGTAATTTATTGAACTTTCAATAAAAGCAATTAAAAAAAATTTTTGACTTTATCTTCATTGATGAACTAAACAACCACATGACTTTTTAATGATGTAAATATGTTTTAATGTGAATTATTAAGTAGTATAATTGTTTTTTTCTGTAAGAATGTTTTTAAGATAATGTAATAAATTTATATCAAAACATGTAAGGGAATGAATTTGATAAACCTTTTAGTGGAGTAGAAATAGTAATTAGGTAAAACACGTGATTTTCAGGAATATTTTTATAAATTACTGTGAATTGGAAGAAATCTTTCAAAATAAGTTGAATCTTTGTAGAAATTTATATTGCCTTCTATAGGTGTATGGGTTAAAATAATGTTCCTTTCTTCTATTCTGGAAATCACTGTCACTTCTACCACAAACACACACCGTATTTTGAAGATCAGTTACTATACTAATATAATCAAATTATTATAGAACTAATAATCTAGCATCTTCTCTCTATCACTAAGAAACCTGATAGTCTAGCAACACCATAACAGCAATATTTCAACATGCAAAATTAAAACTAAGAAACATTGCTGTAAATAAACATGAACTGAGGAATTTTGGTAAATAACCTTGATCAGGAACGTTGTTTTGTATATTTAGATACTATTGCTTAATAACTGTGTTTGCTTGTTATTCAGCATAGCAATAGTAATAAAGACCTTAACTGTAATTTCTATTTTTACAACTGCTACTGTTCAGGTTATCTGGCTTGATTTAATACATGTTGACTACATTTGAGTAATCCTTCAAAATCTCTCCATGTTTTTTGAAAAAGATATGGATATGATGTGATCATTGATGTTGTGGCATTGAATTTTCTATTTTGTTTTTTTTGTCCCCTTGGTGGGGATGCCTTTACATGGTAATGGTACCTCCAAGAGAAGGTTATGTCTTTTCAATTTACCTTCACTGGAATTTGAATTTTCACCATGAAGGGGAAAAGAACCTGGTGGTTAAAAAGCCCAACCCCTTGAATTCCTGTAGATGGGTGACCCTCCAAGGGCTAATTGACTGGTCCTGTTGGGTTAGAGTCAATCAAACACTGGTGTTGGGCTTTCTCAACAGGTGTTGTGAACATTCTGTCTAACTCTAGTGTTTGAATATACTGATCCCAAAACCCTGGCATTGCTGCAGTGTCTGTCTTTGTTTGGCATTGTAGTGCATCCTATTGTAGGACTCCATGGTAGGTGAGGTTAGTGAGCACTAAATCTTCCTCTATATATTATGGATAACTGAGTCATTGAAAAAATAAAGTAGAAAAAAACAACAGCTTACAGGTTAATGACTATACATTTCCAATTCTGTTCCAGAGTCACTGGAACTATCAGATCTTCTACCTCTAATTTTAATTCATTGTTTTTTCTGAAAAATTCTTAGGGAATGTCTCCCTTTTTCATTCATAAGGACTTTTCCAAGCCCATCATGAAGCTATATTCTGGAGACAACTTAGTGAAAACATGTATGCTGAAACACACTGAATTTCTCCTGAATTCTAAGATCATTAGGAATACACTCACTGAGGTTACTTGCCATGTAACTCTTGAATTTCTCTTGATGAGTGATAGTTGACAGGTTTCTCCAGCTAAGGCATTTTTGCAGTGTGCCATATCTGCATTCAAAAGAACGAAAGTATGCTGCTGACTAATGTCTTAATTTTGACATTTGCATTGCCACTTCTGCCTGCCTCTATCAAAGCAGGTTATATAAATTGTAAGGTATGACCATGTGATTACATTTTCCAACAAATGTGATGATGATTTTGTTATCTTCATATCTTCATTGCTTTTACTGTTCAGAAATGCTATTCTCATCACTTCAGTCAAATAGTCGCCTTGAAGGAATGGCATTCATAGCTAAACCATGAATCCAAATACCAAAACTTCAGTTTTCATGATCATTTCCTTAGTATCTGGTTTTCTTCGTTGTTAGAAAACATTTTAATCTGTGCTGTCTTTTGTGTAGTTCTGAACGTAAAATTGTATTCATTCTTGGTTTTGTGTTTCATTAAAGCCAACATGATGGTATCTTTCAGCTCATAATCATGCAAATAACAATAAATACATTATTTGGGTCTCTCCTCAACAATTCCTTTAAGTCTGGATCTTTTAGCTAAGCATTATTAAAGGTTTTTAAATACCATTCGTTTTTTGTTTGTTTTCAATGGAGGGTTGATTTCTACAACAATATCTCTGCAACCTTTGGTAACATCAGGGTCACTTATCTCTGGCACAGAAAGGAACTTGAGTATCAAGAATTCAATGAACTTAAATGAAGATAATGTTCAGTGTTCACTTTCACTCATCCAAAGCTGGAGGAAGGAATGGCTTGAGAGATATGACATTTAAACGTTCTTTGTCATTGGTCATTTAAATACGTGACTTTACTCGCATGGCCAGAATATAAAGCTTAAGAGTTGTTTTCCGAAAAAGTAATATGTTTTATATGCAGCTTATCATTCTGAAAAGAAAAAGACTATAGCACATAAGAAAAATACCTAACCTCTTGTTGTTTTGAACTTTAAGGTATTTTCACGAAAGTGAATTATTTATAATGTGAAAAACTGAAATAACAATATTCAATTCATTACAAATTTGACATCTTCTAAAGGCAGGTAGTTTAATATAAACATTGGACACTAGATGGCAGGTCCACTGTATCTGATGCACGTTTCCTAAGAAGAGTAATAAAATTACAGTAAACAAATATTAACATTTTGGGAAACATCTTTTATGTGTTTAAACAACTAAACTCTTCATTTTAGAGGTTAGCCTTTAAGATAAACATTTTTTCTTCTATTTAGTGAGACATACCCTTTTTAAACTATGCAAACTTTGATTGCAACATTCTACTGCAGTAAATATAACTGTTTAGAGACACCAGTTGACTCGGTTTTGCCACGATAATTCAATTTTTATTAAGTCCTCGGGAAGCAGAAAATATCATGATTTTATGACAAAGACACGAAACTGTCAGTCACAAATGCAATGGATCTACATAAGTTGCTTGATGTTCTAACGCATACTCCCCTATCGCCAAACTCTCTCAAAACTTCTGTTTGTGCGTGGTGAGAAACCGAGGTGTGGGCAGATTTTTTCAAATTAATAGTACTGCTATTTATGAAATTAATTGAGATTGTTTAACCTATCGGAGTATTAAAATTCTCAAAAACGTGTGAGCTTGTACATGTACCTTGAAAATAAATTTCCTTTTCTTAAATGCATGTGAGTTGGATAACAGATTTGAGTTTACTACTTACAAAATTATGCTTTCGATAACACTAGGCTGCAGAGCGGACATTACCAATTAATTATTTCAAAAAGAGTAATAATTTTAATATGTTTGGAAATATTGAGGATCGGTTTGAGTAAATGAAAGTTAAATTATTTTAAAATATGTAATAAGCAGTATGCATTTTGGGGCAAAGGCTGGGATATCCTGGTGTCTTGGTTTATAAGTCTGTTCAACTTTCGACTACAACAATCCACTAGTGTACAACGTTTACTGACAGGATGTTAAATTTGTAGCGTGGCGACATGACAGAAGCAATTGAGAAATTTGACCTGAACATCTTATCATTAGCCTTATTAACCTAGGCAGGCCACGTTTGATCATGTAGAGAATGTAGAACATTAAATCTTGGTACAGGTCGATACTATGGTGACACTGACACCAGTTAGACAACACTTTCGTCAGTAGTTAAGGTAATATTTCATACTTTACCTTGGACCTTTTTACATTATTTAAGATGAAAAAATAAATAAAGTTTTCAAGTCTCGAAAATTCAAATATTTGATGGAATTTCGTAAAATGTTCCCAAGATTACAATGTCAAGCTTAGATTCAAATACCAAGGCATGATTATGCTGTTCCTGACATTTGTACTCCACAGGTCACCAATATCTTTGTAAAAAGAACAACAACAAAACTTATGTCATAAGAGGTATTTTAATCATATAGGCCTAGAATGTTGTTTACAAATTTCGTTTCAGGGAGTTGTCTCTAGACAGTGATCACATTGGTAACTTTACTGACTTAAAACACTAAAATCCGGGACTCGTTTTCCTGAAGTGGACAAAGCAGAAAGATCAGAGTGGCTCTGCCAAAAAAACAATCAGCAAGTTTGGAAGTAAAAGTTATAAGGTTCACTTATTCCAAAATTATCTAAGAAGAAAAGATCACTTTGAAACTACACCGATTACATACATAAATACAAGTTTTAATATCTTTTTTTTTTCATTCTTTCTCTTTCCTTCATTGGTGTTTCAACCGTTGGAAAACTTACTTATTTAGATTAATATCCAAACCATTCAAGACTGTCCACGTGACATTCTAGTCAAAGTTTTAGAATTGTTGAGAAGTGCAACAAATGTGTGTAGCTGCTAAACATTTGTTGTATTTTCTGCAAAGCCAGAGCTAACTTAATATTTACAGTACTTCATTTTTTAAGTGTTTACATTGATTACATTAATTGTTGATTCAATAATTTTTGAAATGTTAAATTGCATTTTGACTTTTTGTTCAGAATATTGATTTACGAAGGGTAGTAGTTCTGGCCAAATCTTCTCGCGAGCCCAAGTGATCACCATTGAAGTAAAATGTTCAATACGGCCTTTTTTATATTAGAAAAATGATGAATTAAAGATTACCTACAGTCTTTTAAAACTAATTTTCCTCTTGATTTACTGTTGTGAACGACTCAATGACTTCGATCTTTGAATTGATGATGTCAGAAAACACGTTGCTTCAAGAGGTCTTGAAACAAAAGTGATGAAAATCCGTTTACGAAAGTAATCACGTTTTCATAATTTTTTGTTTTTTGAAGATAGTTTATTTTTATAATCAGTATGAGGGAAAGACAATTTATATTGGCGATCCGCGATCTTGGAATGTTTTAAAGTTAAAATAACTTGATTATTTCCTGTATTATATTAGAACTGTTCAAACAGCGTAACCATACATTTTATGTAAATGTATCATTTCAAAATTAAATAGAAAAAGTAATAACAGGAGAGGAGGCAGTTCAGCTCTAACCTTGCAACTAATAGACCTGTTTCAGATATTAAACGTTAGGTGTCTTAGTCTATTTGTGTTTATTGCGAGATTATCTTATTATATTTATGAGAAAGTTTAGTACAATGAGTACATGAAGTTTGGCTTCACAATGATGGCTGATGTGTTGTTTGGTATGTTTTTAATGTTACTGTTTTTTACATAAACTATTAAAAAGTACACAGTGTACATAATTTGTTCATTAAGTGCGTTGTTGTTTGACAAAATACATAATAATTGTAGATAGTAATGACTGTTTGTTTGTTTCTTGGAATGTCGGGGAAAGCTACTCGAAGACTATCTGCGCTAGCCGTCCCTAATTTAGCAGTGTAAGATTAGAGGGAAGGTAGCTAGTCATCACCACCCACCGCCAACTCTTGGGCTACTTTTTTACCAACGAATAGTGGGATTGACCGAAACTTTATAACGCCCCCCGGCTGAAAGGGCAAGCATAGATGGTGCGACCAGGACTTAAACCCGCGACCCTCGGATTACGAATTGAACGCCTTAACACACTTGGTTATGCCGGGCCAGATAGTAATGATGATAGATTTGTTATTGTAGGGTGTTTTGAACACCTTTTCACCATCATGTATATTTATCTGTATCAGTTATTATGTATGTTCTCAATATGTCGTGTGATTCCATGTATAAATAGCCCTTCTGTCACGTGTATGCTGTAACTTAATTAAAAAAATAAACTGTAATGAAAAGAGCAGTGTCGCGACTTGCTAAAGAAGTTACTGGATATTTCAACTTTTTAATTTAATGCGGTACGTGCACTCGCGTATTGTGTATTGTTAAATAATATTAATGATGTCAAACAATTAACTAAATTAATTATACTAAGGAAATAAACTATCATTGTAACAGAAAAATTTGTTTATAACTACCAATAATATACTCTTCAAAAAAAGAAACGCAAAAGGGATATTTTTGTTATTTTAAAGAGCCAAATATGTAATAACGTTACAAGCTCAGAGTATATGATGTTACACGTGTTAAGGCACTGACTGTCAGACCAAAATGACAATAAAAGTTGTGCACTTTGAAAACGAAGGAAAACATCGGATTTTTCGCCAAAACGCATTTGTATCCAATAAATTTGTTTGAGAGATCTGCATGTTCTGCAAGTGCAACACGTGCAAAATCCCTATAAAAGTGACGGGTTCTCGGTTTCCATAGCTCAGTGTTAAGCTACCAACACGCAATACAGTTACGCCAAGACTGACTGAAGCACAACGCCATTGGTCACTTGGAAGCAGGCGAATCTCGATCAGATGTTGCCAGATCTGTGAATGTCCACCCAAGCACCATCACAAGGCTATAGAATCGTCACCAATAACATGGATCAACTCGTGACCGTCCACCATCTGGCAGACCTCGTGTGACCACGCCCGCACAAGATCGCTACATCCAGTTACGTCACCTTCGGGATAGAACCACCACTGCGACGTCTACTGCCTCAACCCTACCAGGACTGCGTAGGATTTCCGATCAGACCGTATGCAACCGTCGACGAGATTCTTAGGCCCCATGTGCAACCCATCATGGTGAACATCTTTTCACTAGTGTTAAGACTATATTTAAAGCACGAACACCATAACTATGTACTGAAGAAAATCTAATTTTCTTAAAGACTGTGAAATAAATCTTGAAATATGGGAATCAACAGTGTCTGTCATTGTTAAGAAATTTAATAATAACAGTTGTAAGGATATCTATTTGCAGTGATATTTTTAAAAATTACGTTTGTATTTTTGTTTTTCTAAAACGACGTTTGTTGTTTATGTTTTGGTTATAAAAACTTAGGTATAGTACACGTGTGGTTACATCTTAACCATTTCACAGCTTTGTGACGTGTACGAATGCATGTTACTGAGATAGGTTCAGGTATTAAAATTTATAATTTACTTTTAATATCCTACACCGAGCTTATGCTGTCATGAATAGAGAAATGGTTGTTCACCAGACTTACAGTTATTGATGCTGTTGGTTTTTTATCAAAGTGGCATGTGCTCCACATTCTAGTGCAAGTGTGCCACAGAAACTTGCAGAAAAGTTGAGATTTATGACAGTCCATGCACATGAATTTATAAGTGAACAAGTCAAGGAGTGAACGTTTGAAATGGAAAACAAAGTATGCTTTTTGAATATATTGGGTAAATTAAAATTTTAAAGTTTGAAGAGATTACTGAGTCATTGCATTGTGAGAACTGTGTTTTGACTTCAAACCAGCAGTGGAGAGGAGAATGCTAGTCGCTTTTTGCTTGTTCATAATGAGTTAGACAAAGATTAGACAATTTTAGGGTAGATCCAACCGTTCAGAAGACTTTCCACGGTGTAAACATTTATCTTCGAGGCTGCGTGATTTGATCATCTTAAGGAGTTGCAACCCTTCCTTTACAAGCTGTTGAGTAGAGTTTCAGTTGCTAATGATACGAGAAAATTTTGATGGCTAGTGGGACTATTGATGATGTCTATGAATTCTCAAGTGCCAAAAGACTTCACGGATTTTATTATCCTTGCTTTATTAAAGTTACCTTATCTATTGGACTGTTACATCTGTCAGTGTTAGGGACACATTTCAGGCAGGAAATGTCATAATCTTTGAGATATCTTCCTAAAACCATTTATTAAAAAATTCTATAGTTATTAATCATGTCATTTTTATTACATATCACTCACTAAAATATCAGAAGATGAACTGCCTTGGTAATTTTAGTGCTAGCTATATACCATAAGAAAACAATTATGACCACTTTTATTGTTTTAGAGACTTTGACATAAGGTGTGCCTAAGAAACTTTCCAATGTTTTCTTGCATGTCACAAACTATGTTGACTTTGCCAGTGCTCTAATGACTGTTTTCTGGAAAAGCAGAAGGCAGTGTTATTGACATTATTTACAACTATCAGCTATGTAACAAAAATATAGCATATGCTTACAGATACAGTGAATAAAGTACCAACACTTGCAAATTTGGAAGATACTGCCACAACAACTACCCTCATAAGTCAATGTGTTGCATGTAAGAGGACATATATAATAGTGTTGAAGATTGTTGTTGTTTTTGAATTAAGCACAAAGCTACACAATGGGCTATCTGTGCTCTGCCCACCACGGGTATCGAAACCCGGATTTTAGCGTGTAAGTCCGCAGACATACCGCTGAGCCACTGGGGGGCTAGTGTTGAAGAAAACATTGTTCTTTTGTATCTCAGAACGGCTGGTTATTGATAAGGAGAAAACAACATTTCGACCTTCCTAGGTCATCTTCAGGTCAATAAAGAGAAAGTTTGCAAGTGACCGTTGCCGAATACACGTATTAGGGACAAGAGTATAAACGTGTACGGGAATGTAGGGGTGTCGCAGTTGGATGTTAGGTTATTAATTAGTATACACCCTTGTGCAAATTAATTGAAACAAGACGAAAAATTACGATTTCTTTAATTTTTTGAGTTTTATTTCTAAAAATTCAAAAATTACTCACAAATTAAAACATAATATGACCGCCTTTATTTTTCAAAAGATCATTGATCCGCTTTGGCATCGAGTCTACGAGTTGACTGCAATCTTAACTAATTTTTGGATCGCGATACCACACCTCAATCATGGCTTCAATTAGCTTATCTTTCGTGGTACAGTCTTTTCCCCGAAGTCTTTCTTTACAAATCGCCCAAAGATTTTCAACTGGATTTAAGTGCAAAGTGTTTCCAGGCCAGTCCAGCACATTTGTTCGCGCTGTAGTCATAAAATTCTTCACAAGTTTCGATATGTGGCACGGAACCTGATCTTGTTGAAAAATACCAGATCCATCTGGAAACCTTTTTCAATTCTGGAACGACTCGTTCTGCAAAACTTCGATGTACTGTGGTCCTCGCATCATACCTTCTACGATATGTAAGCCCCCGACGCCATAGTAGCTGAAAAAGCTCCAAAACATCTTCTTCAAGGAATGTTTTACGAACTGAATGATGTGAGATTCTCGAAGTTTCTCACCTGGAGATTTGCGAACATGCAGACTTCTTTGACCCTGTACGAAGAAATGAGTCTCGTCACTGAATAGCACCTTCCTCCATTGTTCTTGCATCCAGTTCTTGTATTTCAGACCCCATTGATACCGTTTTATCTTCATTGAGTTGATAAGAAGTTGTTTTTTGACTGGTTTCCTTACCCTTCTAACGCAATTTCGAGTGACATAATATTCCTCAAAATTTCGTCATATATCTCTAAAATAGATCGACCGTACTGCAAAATACAGTTAATGATTAATGATGCCATTTGTTTAAAAAAAAATGACTATTAAAGGAAATCAGCGGATCCAGCGAGCCTACACCAGCCGCCGTGCTGAAATTATTGTAAAATAGCCATTTGTTTCAATTAATTTGCACAAGGATGTAGATATAAAGGTATTCCTTTATATTGGTTTAATTTTGGTTTTAGTTGCTGTATACGTAGGGCTTCTTTGATTTTGCATTTGTTTATATTTGTTTCCCTACTTAGTATCAGGGTGCTTTTTATAGTTATATTGTGTTCTTTCGATTGGTAGTGTTTTTTGTGCTCTTTGAATTTATTTTCAATTTTTGTGCTTGTTTCTCCAATTTCGAAATCATGGCAGTTGTTACATTTTATTTTATAAATTATGTTAGTGTTGTGTTTTTCAGTGTAGTTTTTACATAGTATGGACTCTAGTTTTGTACCTAGTTTTTGAATAAATTTGGTATTCACTGGAAGTTTTTCTAATGTTGGTTATTTTTTCTCTGATGTCGGGTACATATGGTATGCAGCAGTATAAAGTTTTGTAGTTTGTTCTATTTTGTGAATTTTTGTTTGTTTGTATGTTGGTGTAGGTGTGTGCATACAATTCTTTCCGTGGTTTTTGAGGAAAATTGTTGATGAAGAGTTGTTTTATTTTATTGATGTCATTGTTAAATTTATTAGGTGAGCATAGTTATGTAGTTGTGTTTTATTTGGTTTCTTAATATGTTGAGTTTCTGTTTTGTTTCATGTGCTAAGTCCCAAGGAATGTATAATTCAGTATGGGTGACTTTTCTGTGGATTTCTGTTTTAAAGTGTGTATCACATCTAGTGATCTTAAGGTTAAGAAATGCTATTTGGTTAGATTTTCCTGTTCGCCATTGAACTTAATGTTGGGTTGTATCGAGTTAACGTAACTGAAAAAAACTAAGTGTTTGTTCTGTAGATGTTAATCCTACAATTGCACAATCAACAAATCTGTACCAGAAAAGTGGTGGGTGTAAGACTGAAATGATCGCTTGTAATTCAACTTGTGTCATAAAAATGTTTACTAGAACTGGTAAAACGGGATTCCCCATCCTCAGACCATTTATTTGTAGGTAGTTTTTCGTTATTGAACATAGAGTTAGTTTTGGTGGTAATGAATTTTATAAGGGTTGCTAATTAGTTACTGGGGATGTGTGTCAATGGGTTGGGGTCTTTGATATAAAGTTCTAAAGCTATCTTGCAGGCTTCAGTTGTTGGGACTTCTGTGAAGAGGGAGATTACATCAAAACTGGCTATTAACTTTATGATTTAGCTGATTAAAATATATTTAAAGTTAAAAGAGTCTTTGAAAAAGGAACCAGCTAATGTTATACATTTAGAAATTGCCCACGCTATATATCTACCGATGTTGTAGTTAAATGATTCATAGGCCGATGTTATGAGTCGTAGAGGACAATTGGGTTTGTGAGGTTTGGGGTGGTGTGCATAAATTGTTCTTTCGAAGGTAAGAATAAAGGTATTCTAATATTGTTTTGGTTTTATAATTAGTAGTTGTATTTTGTTTAATTGGTTTCATGTCTTTTTTGTTGAATTTGTGTTTAGTAGTTTGAATTTGTATTTGATAAAATGTTCTTCATTTTTTTAATGCATTCGTTTAAGTTTATTGTAACTATATAATTGCCTTTATCTCTTTTTTAGAACTTTGATGCTTTTGTCTTGTTTTAAGTTGTTTATAGAATTAATAGTTTGTGTGAAGTTGTTTTTTGGTTTTCTTTTCTGGGAAAATATGTTGATAGTTTTGTGTGAAAATTTTGTGCGAAAGTTGTTTATCATACTGCTTTCAGGCGTTTCGGGAAAATAGATGTTTTCTTGTTTGCTTGTTTTTGAAATTCGCACAAAGCTACTCGAGGGCTATCTGTGCTAGCCGTCTTTAATTGAGCAGCGTAAGACTAGAGGGAAGGCAGCTAGTCATCACTACCCACCGCAAACTCTTGGGCTACTCTTTTACCAACGAATAGTGGGAGTAACCGTCATATTATAACGTTCCCATGACTGAAAGGGCGAGTATGTTTGGCGCGATGGGGATGCGAACCCGCGACCCTCAGATTAGGAGTCGCACGCCTTAACACGCTTGGCCATGCCGGGGTCATAGATGTTTTCAGTTCTATCTGTAAAGATAGGCTGTTGGTTGTCAGTGGAATTGTTGTCGAAGTTGTCTTCTTTCAACACCAGCAATACCAATTTACTAACTTTACGAGCATGTCAGAAAATAAGCACCTACCAGCGTTTATACCAATATATGCACACGTGCGCGCATCTTCAAAAGCAACACATGCGCGTGCATGTATCAATTTACGCACCTGCACACGCATGTATGAAAATAAGCAGCTGTGCGCACATCTACAAAATTAACAACTGCGACCTAATGTGCAAAAATAAGCGCTTATGGCACATTTTAGAAATGTGCCTACATGCGCAACTACAAAATCAACAGGTGCACGCACATGTACCAATTTTCCAACCTGGGTAAGCATGTACGAAAGTAAAGACCTGCGCGCGCATGTACTAAAATATGACCTGAGCATGCATGTACAAAAATAAGCAACTGCATGCACAGATACGTAAATAAGCACCTACGTGCATATTTACAAAAATAAGAACCTAGACGTGCATGTACCAAACAATGCAAACTAACGTGGCAGTGGTTTAGTTTAAAGAGAGAGAAATCGTAAGAATTTTCTCTCCAACTGGGGTGTTCAGGAACGTTGTGATTCCATAACCCCCCCCTTTCGTGGAAGGTTATTGAATTTAGCTTTTTTTTTAATTGTTAAACTATTTTTTGGGTGAGGGAGTGAAGTTGGTCATAATTAATATTATCCATTAGCGAGGCAAAGGTAGCACCGGAGAAAACAGCAAGATCCCATCCCGAAAGGCAGATGTCAAAGTAGATATGAACAAAAACGACCCGATTCAGGGCCTGGCAATAAAGTTGCCTGGGCTGGGATCTAAAGATACAATGCCTAAGTTTTTGCTGTGGGGAGAAACGAGAGCGCCTCGAGAAAAACCCACTTTCACAGGACAGGCGCTGAAAGTTTTACCTGTCCTGTGCCCGAAACCTAAAAAAGAAAATACATAGTATTAACGTGAGTTTTGTCTTTTAAGTACTTTGTTGTGTGATTTGTGATTCTTGAAATATGTTATATGGTGAAATAAATTTGGTTGGTGCACTAGTTAATTTATAAGAGTGTTGTTGTTGTTGTTGCTGCTGTTTTGAATTAAGCACAAAGCTACACAATGGGCTATCTGTGCTCGAAACCCGGATTTTAGGGTGTAAGTTCGCAGACATACAGCTGAGCCACTGGGGGGCGTTTTATAAGAGTGATGCCGTTAGTTTGTTTCTGTGTTCTGCTTTTAAATACTATTTGTGTGATATTTCTGTTAGTCTATTTCTTAGTGTTGGTAAGTCGCTGATTTGATGTATATAATTTACTGGAGTGTATGATGGTAGACTGAATGCAGATCTTAGTATTTTGTTTTGTTGAACTTGGATTTTCTGGAGTGTGTTATTTGACATATGATATGTGACTTGACATCCATACTCTATTAGTGGACGGATGTAAGCCTTGTATATTTGTATGATGGTATTTGGTGAGCATTTCGAGTGTTTGCTGGTTTAAGTCATTAAGTGTGAAATACGTTTTCTAATTGATGAGTGTATATTGTTAACATGTATTTTCCATGTTAATTTTGTGTCGAAAGTGATGCCAAGGAATGTGATGTTTTTGTTCATGTTAATGGGCGTATTTCCAAGTGATAATTTAATGTTTTCTCGATTTTCTCTCTTTTTTTTTTATTTCCTGTAGAAGGTGATTGCTTGTGTTTTGGTTGGATTTAAAACTACTCTCCACTTGTTACTCCAGGTCGAGACTTTGTTCAGTGATTCTTGCACGCGAGACATGGCCATTACTGGGTTTCTAGAGGTGCTCCAGATGGCGATGTCGTCTGCATATTGTGAATTATGCGTGTATGTTAAATTGGGGAAAGGTATGTCACTGACGAAAATAATATTTAGTTGTGGAGAAAGGACTGATCCTTGAGGCACTCCTGCAGTTATATTGAATAATTTAGATAGTTTTATTGACTTTAAATTGTGCTGTTCTATCTGTTAGGAAGTTTGATATCCATTTAACTATAGTAGGGTTCATTTTTAGGCGAGTTAGTTTGTATTTGATGGCATTGTGCCATACGCTGTCAAATGCTTTTTTGACGTCTAGGAATACACCAATTGTTACTTGGTTGTTGTTAAAGCTTTGTAGACTGATTCGGTGAGTCGTGTGAGGTGATCTGTTGTTTGCCTGTTTTTCCTGGAGGCATTTTGGGTTTCTGGAAGGATATTATTTATTTCACAAAAGTGGAGAAGACGGTTGGAGTCAATAAAACTATCTAAATTATTCAATATAACTGCAGGAGTGCCTTAAGGATCAGTACTTTCTCCACAACTAAATATTATTTTCGTCAGTGACATACCTCTCTCCATCAGTTTGCCAAGGCAGCTTAACAGACTGATGAAACGGAAATTATCTGGATTGGTCCTGTTAGTTTGTTTCTTTGGAATCGTGGTTATGATGGCTTTTTCCAAGTGTCGGGGTAATATCCTGTTGTTAATGAAATGTTCATGATGTTTGTGAGGTGTTGTAATAGGAGAGTAGAGCTTTTTTTTTCGGAATAATGTTTGGTATTTGGTCAAGTCCAGGGGAAGTGTTTTTCAACTTTTTAATATTAATTTTTAGTTCAGTGATGGTAATTTTCCTGTTGGTTGATCTTGAGTATGTTTTCAGTGTCTCGCCAGGGAATTGTGGTGTGAATAAAGCTTGGTTTGTGTTTATGAAGTTGTTGACATGATGTTATTGTTGTGTGTCAAAGTCGACTGAATTTAGGTTGCTGAAGGAGGATTCGTAGTAGTCAGCTAATAGGTCAGCTTTCTCTACGTCCGTCCTTGCGATTATATTGTTGTATGTGATATGTTGAAGCATGTGATTTGTGTTTTTGTCTGAAGAAATACTCTTGAATTTTTTACAAAATTCTTTTGAATTGTTTTTTATTTTTTATTTATTTATTTATTTATTATTTTAAAGTTTTGCCAATTAGTTTATTTTCCTATTTTAATTTCTTGTTTAATTTTTGCATTTGTTCTGTTGATCTGTGTTTTCATAGATGGATCACATGTAATATAGTGTGTCCGTATTAATTGCCTGCGTTTGATTGTCAGTGCATGAATTTCCAGTGTTAAAGTCCATTGATTATGTGATTGTTTTCTCCTTGTTTTAGGGATTGTGTTTTTTGTGCCTTTATGTATGGCTTCTGTAACTTGATTTACATAACTGTCTAGTTCTATTTTGTTGTTAGTGTGTTCAATTGGGTGGGGTAGGTATGAGTCTAGTGAAGCTTTGAAAGTGAGCCAGTTTGTTTTGGTGTAGGTGTATGCTGAAGGAGTCAGGGTGGCGCGGGTGAATTATACAGGAAATGGGGAAGTGGTCACTCGTGATTTCATCATGCACTCTGAAGTTAGAGATTCTTTTTACTGTGTCCTTGGGTGCAATGATGAAATCAAGTAAGTCATATGAGCCGTTGGCGGCTGAAAAGTGTGTAGGTGTTTGGTCGTTTATTAGGTGCATTTTGTTACTAGAAAGAAATTTTTGTATACACAACCCTCTGCGTGTGTTTCTATTTCCCCTTAGTTTTGTGTGTGGAGAATTAAAATCCTCTATGATTATTGGTTTGGGTTAACGGTTAACACACTTCTGTGGGAAGTTAATGTCAATATCTTAAGTGGGTGAACAATATGTGGCTAAAATTGGAATTGTTAGCCGGTTGTTAAAGTGTATATTACAAAAAATGGTTTCATTTATGTTTGATCTTAAAGAATCTTCTATTGAGATTAGATGCGAGATTTCTGTATTAAAGTAAGCTATTATGCCTCTATTGTTTTCTGAGTAAGGTGTGTGATAAATCCGGGGATTGTGGTATTTTGTTTCTCTGTGCAAAGTGTTTCTGAGAGGATGATGATGTTGGCATTTATATGTTTGTTTATGTGAAATATTTCTATTCTTTTATCTTTGAGGTTTACTTGGCAGTTGATATGTAAAATTTTAATGTGTTGTATCATTGTGCTGTTCTAACTTCCCTTGCATGAATTCTGAGTGAAAGATGGTTGAGATGGGGAAGGTGAAAATAGTGTCTTGCAAGGCTGCAAAGAGCCTTGAGTGATTCGTGTCTTGATTTGAAGGCAGGGAATTCACTTAATTTGATTAGCATTGCTAATAAAGTTGCAGTGAATTCCGTGGGGTTAAATGTATGTGTTGTTTTTGTGCGTGTGACGTCTGCGTATGTACGTGTTGGTTGTGGCTGAGTGTTTATGTTTGTGATCTGTGTGTCTGTTGGAGTTTTGAGTAGTGGTTGTTTAGTGATGTAAGTGTTGAGAGACTGTTTGTTACTGTTCGTGGTTTTGAAAATAATTCTGTTACGTATCTGTGTGTATTTGGGGCAGCCTTTGTAACTGGCTGCGTGAGGGCCTTGACAGTTTGCGCATTTCACTTGGTTTCGCTCGTTGGGACACTGAGCAACCTCGTGAGGTCCGCCGCATCTCACGCATCTGTATTTGGCCATGCAGTTGATTTTTGTGTGTCCGAATCTTTGACATTTGTAAAACTGTAAAATTGGCTTCTGGTGTATTTTCTCAGGTTCGGTCGTGTGTTCTTTGAAGAATAAAAAGCAACCGTTTTTTAGTAGTGTGTCTTGGTCGTCTTTGTTGTTCACGGTTACTTTGACTAGTGGCGTTTTTTGTTTTGATCTGAAAGAGATAATTCGATCTGTTTTTGAAATGTCATAACTTTGTATTTTTAATTTCTCAGTGATCTCGTTATCTTCGATGTCGGAATCGACACCTCTGATAACGACAGTTAATTTTGGAGTGTTGTGTGTTGGTGTGCTGATGATGGCTTGGACCCCAAAGGCATCCTTTGGCCAGTGGGCCAAAAATGTGTGCAAATTCGTGTGGTTTCGTGCATTTTAA
Organism: Carcinoscorpius rotundicauda; assembly: GCA_011833715.1. Taxonomy (NCBI): domain Eukaryota; kingdom Metazoa; phylum Arthropoda; class Merostomata; order Xiphosura; family Limulidae; genus Carcinoscorpius; species Carcinoscorpius rotundicauda. The sequence goes on from CM022393.1 coordinate 37,299,762, forward strand.
CATAATTCTTCCGTTGGGAAGACGTTTAATGTCTTTAAACTGGATACCCTCAGTTGTGTTACGATTTGAGGGATGCGTGTCATGTTGTTTATTCCTTCAATAAACAGAGTTGGGATTCTGTATTGAGGAGAATCGTGTGACCAGAGACGTATTTAGGATTTCGGCGCCCCTAGGCACAAGGTTAGGTTGATACTTTTGCCGCCCCCCCTCCGTGCCACAACTTGCACCAAGCATCACCATCACAACAACAGACAAACACAGTTGTTATCATTCAAAATCAACACAACGTTTATTTTCCAACACAATAAAGAATAAAACATCAAAATCAATTATCACTAAATATTATTCTGCGGCTGAATATACAGGCTTTCTCCTGGCCTTCTGTTCAGAAAACATGTTTATTGCATCGTCATAGTTAATTCTACAAACAATATCACTTTCAATGGCGAGGAGTGACAGGGCATTTAGTTTATCTTCTGCCATTCTTGATCTCAAGTAATTTTTCACACGTTTGAGAGCCGAGAAAGATCTCTCTGATGTACAATTAGTTGCTGGAATGCATGGAAACATGCGCGTAGAAATATCCAGGTTTGGATATACAGTTTGAAGTCCTTTAGCTCGCAGATTTCTGTATACTGCTAACGCAGAAGAGTCATCATTTTGCACTTTCATATTCACAAGATGTGCGCGGAAATGTAGACATTCATCTACGAAGCTCACTTCCAAATCATTGGGGTAGAGTTTCAACAGTGTTCCAGCTTGACTGATGACATCAGTGGGTTCAAGATTTGTTATCTTGAACAAATATCCAAACCTTGCGTGGATTTCTACATAAGCGGTTTGTCTTCGCTGTAGTTCTGAGCAAAGTCTGTCAATGACCACATTGAAAACATTTACTCTAAATGCCTCTCTGTCTTCTTCCACTGCCTGGGTGTCACCATCTGAAAATTTTTGCTTCCTTTTCCGCTTAATTTCGTACGTCTTCATGCTGGACTTCAACATCGCCTTGTCTTCAAAATGATCGAACAGTTCTCTTGAATCTTTCACAAACTGCAGCAAGGAAGCATAAAGCTCGACTACAAGTCCGATGTCCATATCAGCACTTTGCAACTTTTTACTGGCAGCATTGAATCTTTCCAGTATTGTTCCCCAAACTGTGGACAAAATAGCTGTTTCTAGCGTTCCTAATTTGGAAAGAAGTCCAGCGTCTTCATTCCTAGCGTCTGGTTTTTCCATAGCATTTCCCTCCATGGTGGTGAGGGCATCAAACACTTGTTGCCAGTTTCTGTTGAGGCTTTGACAAGCATCTTCACGAGCGGACCGCCGAGTGTCACTGAGTTTCTTCAAAGAGAGACTTTCTTTATTTGCGGACAGGTGTTTTTGTAGAATTTTCCAACGATGGGTTGAAGCATTGAAGAAAACATAGAGACTTTGTAAGACTTCGAAGAATGAGCATGCTTCTCTGCAACATTCAGCAGCACACGTTCCTACAAGATTTAATGAATGTGCTGAACATGGGATATACACAGCTAAAGGATTTTTCTCCACGATACGAGCCTGGAGACCACTGTACTGACCAGACATGTTGCTGGCGTTGTCGTAAGACTGTCCACGACATTCAGAAATGTCAAGCTCATATGACTGAAGCAAGCTAAGTACAACTTCTGCCAGCTGTTCAGCTTTGTGGTCCGGATTTGGTATAAAAGTCAGGAAACGTTCCATAGGTGAACCATCACTGTTCACGTACCTGATGATGAATGCCAACTGGTCAACATGGGATATATCTGGCGTCGAGTCCACGCTGATTGAGAAATATTTTGCAGTTTTGAAGTCCTTTAAAATGTTCTTTAGAACAAAGTCTGCCATAAGCTGGATGAATTCGTCGCAAGTACTGAAAGACAGGTAAGACGTGGATCCCTTGCCAGCATTGCCATATCGGTGAATGTGATCAGCGAGGAAGGGGTCAAACTCCGCAACTAGTTCTAACGACATCATAAAGTTGCCGTTGTGTACTGAGCCAAACTTATCATCCCGACCTCTGAACGGAAGCCCACGTGAAGCAACCACACGAGTAAGTACATTTCTCCAGTATTTGATTTCGTCGTGCAGCTGTATGGCCATCTGGAGATCTACACGTCCCAACATGTTGCCCCTTGCTACTATAGATAAAAGTGAAGACCGATGCTCAGGAGAGTTTTCATGCTCATTCAGCCGGACAGTAGCATTTTTTCCAGTCATCAAAGCCTTCGTCAGCCAGTTTGGATTTTTTTCCAAAATCAAATAAACGATAAGGAGCATAAAACAGTCTACCTTTGCTCTCTGAATAAACCAAATATGTCCGCTTACTTTTTTCGCCATTTTGCAGTTTTCTTTCAAACATGCCTTTGGTTACAGATCTGATTATCTCCCCGTCCTTTTTCACAGAGTTCTTGAAATCCGAGTCATCGTTTTGAAGGATGGCATGTGTGGCAATATAATCTTTTGTGTAATCATCTATTATCCACTCTGCTGGATCTGAACTTACTTTGTCTGAAAAACTTGCTGGAACCATTGACGTTTCAGGCACGCAACCGACAGATCTTACTAGGCCTGCTGCTGATGACGTCACTTGTTCAAGCTGCAGTTCGATATGTTCGGGTCATTCAGACTGTTCAAAACTGCTACTGCTAGGCCCGTCATGTGCATTCCCTCCATCGCTGTTGGTTTGAACATCATCGCTAGTAGGCTGTTCTTGCCTTTGTTTAGCAAAAAAGGCCTCCATCGTCGTGTCTTATCCAAAACATCACGTGTGTTTTCATTTTTTAACTTTCCTATCTTCCTATAAGCTGCTCCACTCAATTTTTGGCGTATGTTACTCATGACGATATCACTAGAATCCACTGATCGTATATTGAGTATTGACAGTGAATTTGTTACTTTCACATCTCAGATCATCAGGATCTGAGTCATTTTCGTGGGATCAAGCTATTTATGGCAGCCGCGCGAACCTCACAGAGATCCGTGAGCCGTTTGACCCCCAGTGACCCTCGCCCTCACAAGAATTGTGCTTCTTGTGGAGGTTTGGTCACTGACAACACGATATATCTTACAGTAAGATATTGGGTGACGGAGGAATAAGTAAAAGCATAACGAACTCTACATATTGACACCAATATCGCTTACCATGTTATTATCTATACTGTCGATTATATTGTAAATATGTTGGTGAACCATATATTCGTCCAGCAGATAATGAGTTTAATGGTAGTTGGTAAAACAATTATCGACTTGCAACCATAAGTCCATAACAAAATATACACGAAAAAGGGGAGCTTCTGCACTACTGATTTATATTACTGCCGATGTATCCATGTTTAACGGGTGCTGGGCTATTGACAATCAAATTATAAATTCTAACACACTTTACTATTTAAAATTCTATACTACCAGTAACAAATATCTGTATCGCCCAAAACTATCCAGATCCCGTGCAGTACAACCGCGTCCCCTGGGAGTCAACTTCATTTATAGAGCGCGGTCGGCAGCCTGCAAAAACGATTATGCGTGACACCCGCAGCCGATTCCGCCGACGCTCACCTGCTCCAGTGACTGTGCGCCTTTCTGTTCTGGTATTCTGGAGTCTGCCACTACCCCTTCTTTATTCTAACAAATGCCTATAATTGCTATGGAATTTGAAGGAACTATTCTGTAAGGACTACATTGGAATCTAGAAAAGCGCATATTCAATCAGTCAATTAAAAATAATCAATTAAGCTAAACTGTGAATGATGAGGAAGAATATTTCAAAATATATTTTTCCAGATAATAGCCTGAAGCAACCGAAAATCCGAATTTTCGTATACGCAATTTCACAAAACAAAATACGTTATTAGGCCATGATAAAATATTTTTTGTGTCTGCGTAGCACACTGAGTAGCAGGTAATTCATTGTTTCGTGTGTCAACATGAGTAAAAAACATGTTGGGGGTTTTGTAAAACACAAATAAATAACTGAGGTGAGGGCGGATGAGTTGATGATGTGGGGGGGAGGCGTATTAGGTGGGACTCAGGGAGGGAAGGTTAGAAATATTTTAAACTTGAAGCGACCGACCCGACGGTGTGGTGGAAGAGTGAGTGTGTGTGTGGGGGGGGAGTCCAGATTCAAGAGGTTATTGGGGCGGCATAAATGGCAGGGGGAATTAATAACCATGGACTACATTTTAAAATAGTGTCCATTCTTTTTCTTTTTGGTCAAAATTTGCCGCCCCAGGCACGTGCCTCGTGTGCCTATGCGTTAATACATCCCTGCGTGTGACTGTGTGATAGTGGTGGTGTTTTTAGTGTTATCAGTGTCGTTGCTGGTGCTTTTAGATTCGTGTTTCTCAGATCTAATATAGTTAGTATCGTCATTATTATTAGAGTTAGTGGCATTGTTAAAATTACAGTTAGTGGCATTATTAGTATTATGGTTAGTAGCGCTATTATTTCTAGAATTATTGTCGTTATTATTACTAGCATTAATGGTTTTCTCATTATTAGAGTTGTTAGCATTGTTAGTAATAGGGTTAGTGGCGTTGCTAGAGCTAGAGTTGGATTATTTGAGACTATACTTACCTTCGCCTTCTTCTTCTTCATTAGCCTTCTTTTACTCGTGGTTGTTTTCCCTTCTTCTGATATCTTCTTTGTTGATTCTTCAGGACCTGAGTTTTCGCTCTCTGAATCGTCCCTGGTTGTGCTTGATGTTTCCGAGGCTCGTCCCTCAATTACCTCGTTGAGCATTTCTATGATTTCTTCATTGGTTAAGGCACAACCATTAGAACGTGTGACAATCTTCCTCTTTTTACTACTCATTGTCTTACTAGTCCTAACAAGGACTAAAGATTAACCTTTTTAGTAAAATTTCACAATATTGCATTCAAACAAAATATTCTTCATCTCTGATGTCGAGAAACCCACTTGTTGAGAAATTTATATGCAAAAACGGCTCGTTTGGGTTGAGAAAATATTTCACGTAGAAGAGCGAACAACGTTTCGACCTTCTTCAGTCGTCGTCAGGTTCACAAAGAAAGAAAGAGGTAACTGATCGGAAGCTGACCACACGTTCGGAAGGAGTGTCTTGTAACTAAGTGTCGCAATGTTAGATGTTTGAATATATAATTTTATTTATTTTATTATATTAATATAGGCATAAAGGCTTCCTTTATATTGGTTTATTTTGGGTTTAAGTTGTTGTATAAGTAAGGTTTCTTTAATATTGCGTTTGTTTATGTTTGTTTCTTCGCTTAGTATTTGAGTGTTTTCTATGGTTATGTTGTGTTTATTTGACTTGCAGTGTTCGAAAACGTGTGAAGGTTATCTGCAATACCTGTCCTTAATTTTGAAATGGTAAACTAGAGAGAACGCACGAGTTAACTTCGTACTTTACCAAAATAGGATAAGATTGAACGTAACATTGTAATGCCCTGAATAATTAAAGAACGAGTTTGTTTGGTAAAGGGATTAGATCCAGTGATAAGCAGACTGCGTGAAGAATTTAACGATTTTTACAGTATGTTCCTCTAGTTACTCTGTTGTTTGGTAGGCTCTTGTATTAAATCACGAAAAAAATCGTGTAAAAACAAATATTTTTCGAGGATGTGTATTTTTGTATATTAGATTATATCATTAAATTAGCTTAAAGCTAGAACAAATCTTGTTTCACGTGATATTGTTTGTGTTGTGAAACACAAAAACATTTTCTTATTAACGCAGCAGAAGAAAGCGCAAGTTTGAAATTAATAAAAGTTAAGTACAGTCGTTCTTCATACAAATTATACAACATAATTTAAATCACAAATATTTTAAATTGTAATAATGTCCGCAGATTGTATGGCGTAGGGTTTAAGATGCAAGGCTGCAAAGCGTACTTTCCAATTTCAGCTGTAGGTGTGTATGTTTTGTTTTTTTCATATAGCACAGCCACATCGGGCTATCAGCTGAGTCCACCGAGCCTCTGATTTTAGCGTTGTAAATCTCTAGACTTACCGCTGTACTAGCGGGACAACCATTTCCATTATACGAGGCCCGGCGTGGCCAAGTGGTTAAGGCATTCGACTCGTAATCTGAGAATCACGGGTTCGAATTCCTGTCACACCAAAGGTGTTCGCCATTTCAGCCGTAGGGGCGTTATAATATGGGAGCCAATCCCACTAGTCGTTAGTAAAAGAGTAGCCCAAGAGTTGGCGGTGGGTAGTAATGACTCGCTGTCTTCCCTCTAGTCTTACACTGAAAAATTAGGGACAGCTAGCGCAGATAACCCTCGTGTAGCTTTGCGCGAAAGTCAAACCAAACCAAAACCTATTATACGGTTCAAAGCCAAGAACAAAACTAACGTCACGACAACTACTTCTGGCTGAATGCCCTCTTTCTTATCAGTAGTTGAAAATTATGGATCGTTTTTTTCTCAGGCTTTGCCATTCATCCCATGTCCGAACGAAGTATCATTCCGTTGAAAATTCCAATTACAACGTTCTCTCTTAATATATTATAGTATGATATATTGTCGTACAGTGATCTTGTCGTTATTTTCTTCGTGGCTAGAAAAATGTTTTAATACTGTTGGATGAATGCTTAAATAATTGATACTGAGTGCTTCCTACCAAATGGTTTGATATGACTCGCATGTCAGGAGTAGACTTTAAAAAAATTGTAATTTACACCGACTAAAGAATAGCTTTAACTGGTTTATGTTAGTCAGGGGAATCTGAAAGGTAAACACTACTTATTATAATAGGTGCTTTGTAACACTATTTAATAAATATTCCAATTTTGGTTGCAAAAGTTAAGCGATTGTGTAATATATGTTTTTGTTGTTTCTTTTTAATGAGACAAAGAATATGATGTTAAACAATGAGATAAAATTCTGCGCTTGACGATAGTAAAAAAAAGACATTATACGTGTTTTCTCTTTTAGCTTCAGATAAAATCAGACAGAGAATAAGCATTATGTGACGAGTAGAGCATAAAAATAAACATTCTCCCATAAAATAAACACTAAGAACAGTGCCTTATTCATACTCCAGGTAAAATTTCTCTACATGGAGAAGCTGGATCACCTGAAGAATTGCACCTTGCCCCACAATTAATATAAGTCGTAAAATTAGAGCAATAAAAATGCGAAATATCAAGTTTTGTGTTAAATGCTTCTTAAGTAATAGGTATACAAGAAATAACATAAATACACACAATAATTGATCACACGTAATTAACAGAAGGTTCAAATTTATATAGAAAATATTGCGAAGGACAATAAAAGAATAATATTATTGGAAGGCCACAGTCAGTGTGCTATAGGCCTTGGAAGCTATAATTGTGATTAACGCCTATTAAACGAAAAACTACAGATCTGGACCAGGAACGTTTATAGATTTCGAACATCACGAACCGTTTAACTTCGGATATTTCTACGAGGACATTAAAACTTAAGGATGATTCAACATCAGTCAGCCGTCAAAAGAATTAATTTGCTCTCCATAATTGTCGATAAAAGTTTCAGTTCTAAACCAGAAAAAAAACTCAATAATTTGTAATAAGTATTGGTAATAACGGTTACTATAAATTATATTGTTTTTGTTTTGTTGTTTGTTTATTAATATATATTTGTGTTTAAAAATTGTGTATTAATATTATTGGCAAATACAATAAATTTGATATTTATTAATATTTAATTATTTTCTAAATTCAAATTTCCGGTTGTTTGGAATAGTAATATGCTAACATATGTTGCATAATAAATCAGAGACTAGTCTAGGATAAAGTATAATACGTGATAAATAATATTATTCCTCACATATTAGTGTTGTATTTCCTTACAACTTTGTCTTCTACTTCTCTTAACGTCATTTCTTTACAACAATTGACTCGCCAGTATTGTTATATCACAGTTTGAATCATGTTTCGCACTATATTGCATTTTAAGAAATATCTGAATATGTTCTGTATACACGAGTTTGTTTTTTGTTTTGAGTTAAACACAAAGCTACACCATGGGCTATCTGTGCTCTGCCCACCACGGGTATCGAAACCCGGATTTTAGCGTGTAAGTCCGCAGACATACCGCTGAGCCACTGAGGGGGCTACACGAGTTTAACAAACACTACCTAAAGAAGGTTACAGGCCCGAAATATTGTGTCAAATTAAATTTTTCCAAAATTTTATTACCATCGTATTTAGTGTGTTTTTCCTCTTTCTTAAACAAAATGTAGTGTCATTGAACTAGCAACTAACACATTTTAAACATTTCTTGAAAAATATCAAATTTAACTTACGACCTTGAAGTAAACGAAATATTATGTATAATACTGTTGCATGACTTTATAATACGAAATATAACTAATTTAAATAAGTTCTTGGTTCACAGTAGTGTAAATATATGTTGTACTGCTTCCTGTACATAAAAGATCGGATGGCCTGGCATGGCCTAGCGCGTTAAGGCGTGCGCTTCGTAATCTCAGGGTTGCGGGTTCGCACCAAACATGCTCGCCTCCCAGCCGTGGGGGCGTTATAATGTTACGATCAATCCCACTTTCCGTTGGTAAAAGAGTACCCCAAGAGTTGGCTGTGGGTGGTGATGATTAGCTGCCTTCCCTCTAGTCTTACACTACTAAATTAGGGACGGCTAGCACAGATAGCCCTCGAGTTGCTTTGTGCGAAATTCAAAAACAAACAAAAAACATAAAAGATCGGATTTCTCTCTGAGGGAAATTCTTCCTCGTAATATACCATTGTTTAGAATGTGAGTGTTGTTAAAATTACAAATATGTTATTCCTTCAGCATAAGGAAGTTAAACAATCACTGAGAAACACTATATGCAAGTTTATTCTGCAGAATATCTTTACTCAAACGTATAAATAATTTCGCTAGCAGAGTTAAAAACAAATAAAATATTGACAATTAGAGCAGTAGAATGCAATCACAAAAATATAATTATTTCAACTGCTAAACTTCCAGAATAGGATAAAAACAAGAACAACCGATTTAGAAGAAAACCATAATTGCAAATCAATATTAAGGTGATTCAGCAATCTGCAACTATTGAGATCATAGATAATTGGTTAAACAGTGTACAACTACCGTAGAACTACAGACAATTGGTTATTGTTACGTTTTTTATGTTTTATATAGATTGAACGCAACAGAAAGACACAGATAACAGCTTGTATAATTTATTACAACAAACTATTATATATGTAACAGATATAACATAAATTACATAACAACAATGACAGATATTAAGTTCAAACCTTCAAAATTAATTACAACACAAAATGGTACTGGCCTGTATCTAATAATATGATCTAGAACGAAAGTCCAAAAGTTCAGATCAAAAATCCAAAATTCCGGTCTAGGGTGTGAATTTGGTCCCACGAAGAAATACCGAAGTTTGAATGGAGAATGACGAAGTTCTTTTTACGGTGCTTCTTGATGAACGTCTCAAACTTGCCGCCTTCCAATTTTCCCAGTCTCCCCTAAATAGTCCGTACGTGACGACTCTCAGTACAACCAGTAATTCGAATGAATCGCAAAGATTGACGAGACAAAATCACAGCTTCTGTAGATCTAGCTCTGGTCACAAATCCAAGTTGAATAAAATCACAGCAAACACTTAATCTTTCTCAAACGAATGACTGACTCTTCTTTTCTTCGAATAAAAACTAATGACTCTTCTCTTTCTCACATTTCCGTCTGTTTATATATTTGTAGGCCTCTTTTCTCGAACCATCGAGCCCCCCAGTGGCTCAGCGGTATGTCTGTGGACTTACACGCTAAAATCCGGGTTTCGATACCCGTGGGGGGGCAGAGCACAGATAGCCCCTTGTGTAGCTTTGTGCTTAATTCAAGACAACAAATCGAACCATCGCGTAACTTCTACAGAACTCCAGAGCAATCCGCGCATTCCGTTCTTGCACGAGACTCAACGTCTAGACATTAGGCCGCCATACATTTCCGTTTATAGTCATATATTTGATCTACCTAATTCTAGAAATTTCTAAATGTTATTTTAAATGAATAACAACGTATTTTATTAGTTTAAATTTCAAAACAATAATATAAACATGGAAATATAAATAATAGAAATGAAAATTTAAACACAACACGACATTTTGTCGTTTACAAAACATTTACATAACAGTTATGCAGTATGTCATGGTACCGTTACTGAAAAGACAAAGTTGGCACAGCAAACTTCTACCACTAAAGAGTTACAAATCATTTTTCGTTGATGTACCATTATTAAATATTGTACCTCAAGACGGCTTGTAGGGGTATTAAAACTAATACAATAAAGTAAAGAACAATGTTTCGATAATCTTAAGTCATCTTCACATAGCAAAGGGAGTTTGCAACTAACCATTGCTGGGCATATATTGTAGGGACGAGAGTATAAACGGGTACGGAATTACAGTAGCGTTGCAGTTACATGCTAGGTTATTAATTAAAATAAGTATAAGTATAAATGTGTTCATTTATATCGGTTAAATTTTGGTTTTGCTTCTTTGATTTTGCATTTGTTTATATTTGCTTCTTTCCTTAGCATCTGGGTGTTTTCTATGGTTATGTAGTGTTTATTTACCGTAAATCCTCGTGTATAAGCCGCACCTGTGAACCTAAAATTTTGTTCAAAAATTTGGGGTGCGGCTTATACACGCAGTCTAAAAATTATATCTGTAAACTTCTCACTACATTCGGGGTTAAGGTACCTTTTTGAATGTGCAAATGCTAAAAATAATTTATTCAACAATAAGATACTAGGAAATATTCAGTACTTGTACTCACGTAATGGGGTCATTAGTCGTGGTCACTGTCATGCGACATCTCCAACACTTGATTCCATTCGTCCGGTGGAATTGTATCGTCGTACGGATCGAAGTCCTTGGAATCGGAAGGTGGAGTTTCTTCTTCATGCTCCCATAAAATATCATCCTCTGTTCCATCCATTGCATTGCTGATGCAACATTTCTTGAAGGATTTTACAATTATTTCTGGCTTTAAATCCTTCCAGGCCTGCAGGATCCATTGACACACAGTGGCTAAAGGAGCAGCTTTGATATTTCCACCACGAGTAACCTCGTGATCTCCAGATATCATCCACTCGTTCCACTTTGCTCGAAGTCTATCTTTGTAGGGTTTATTTAGTGAAACATCGAGGGGCTGGAGAATTGATGTTAAACCACCAGGTATGACAGCAATGTCCGTATTATTTTGTTGCAAACGTTGCTTGACACGTTCAACAAGATGAGACTTGAACTTGTCCCACACCAAGAGCGACCGTTTCTTCAATAAGCCACCAGGACGTTTAGACCATACGTCATTCATCCACTTTAGACATCCTTCGTCATCCATCCAACCACGCTCTTGTACATGGACAACGATGCCAGGAGGAAACTTTTCTTTTGAAGGAAATGTCTTCCTCTTGAAAATCACCATCGGCTTTAACTTGGTTCCATCGGCTAAACAAGCTAAAACTACGGTGAAGTGTTGCTTCTCATGTCCTGTTGATTTCACGCATATTTCTTTTTCTCCAACTTTGTTGACCGTCTTGTTCCCAACCATATCAAAAAACATTGAAGTTTCATCAATGTTCCCAATATTACTGAGAGAGTAATTATGAAGCTTGCAATGTTTTATGATGAATTTTTGAAAAGAAATGACTTTATCTTCCAAGTCTTTAGGTAGCTTTTGAGCAATTTTCGTTTTTTGACGTAAAACTAAATTATTTCTTGTCATAAATCTGATCAACCAACCACGAGACGCTTTGAAATTTTGACTTAACTCACGATTTTTCTTGGATGGATGGATCAATGGTATCTGGGTATTTTGCCCTGGAGGGTCAGGTTCACTTTGACCTCTTCCTCCTTCCTGAACTTATTTTCCCTAACTGTTTGTATGTTAGGTCCTTCTCAGGGCAATGTCCATTTATAGTCTATTATTCACAGTAGGTCAAGTTAGCTGGTAGCAATTTATTTATTTTATTTTATTATTATTTTAAAATACATAAATATGTAAACTATAAATATAAGATTTAAAGTTTATATACGTACATATTTTACTTTAATTTATTTTTTTTATATTTAAAATATATGTTAATTGGGGATGGGTATTTAGGATTTTCTTCATATGTATGAGGTACCTGTCTAGTTCGCATAATAAATCATTTTTCATCCAATTTTTGTTAAAATATCTAATAGCCTCGATTTGAATGCTGTTCCTGGTGACGATGAAACCCGTATTCCTTCTTTCTGTTACCCAAGCAACTAAGGAAGTTTCTAGTTCGGGCCATTGACATTGTTTTCCTCTTCTCGCACACTTTGATCGTGGAATCATCTTCAAGCTATCTTGAGCTTTCTTCCACTCACGAACTTGCTTTTCGTCGATCCCAAAAACAGCAGCAGCATTTCGGTTGGTAGTTTCCAAAGCCACATTCACAACTTTCAATTTAAACGCGGCATCGTATTTTGCCCTTCTCGATGACATGGGTTACAAAATGCGCTGGCTGATTTGTTACATGCGTACCGTGGTTTGCTGAAGGTGTAACATTTTCTCCGCAAAGGTAAGAACACTCATTGGTCGATTGCCGCCTTGTCAGACAACACGTGCGTGTGACGACAGACAGGGACGGTAGACTTGGCAAATGACGCACGTGACTAGTTTAAATTAAATGTGTTAAATGAATGGAAAAACGTATGTGGGGATGGATAAAATTAGTGTGGCATGGCGGGTGCGGCTTATGTACGCTGTATACCTGTAACCCAAAAAACAACCTTCAAAGCTTGGGATGCGGCCTATACATGGTGGCGGCTTATACACGAGGATTTACGGTAATTTATAGTGTTCAAAAACGTGTGGTGTTTTTTGTGTTCTTTGAATCTAGTTTCCATTTTTCTGCTTGTTTCTCGAACACAGAAGTCATGGCAGTTGTTGCATTGTATTTTATAAATAATGTTGGTGATGCGTTTGTCGGTGTAGTTTTTATGTAATGTGGTCTTTAGATTTGTACCTGGTTTTTGAATAAATTCGGTGTTTACTGGAATGTCTTTTTTTGTTATAATTTTTTTTTTAATGTTGGTTTTTTTCGCTGATGTCGAGAATGTACTGTGTGCAACAGTGTGAGGTTTTGTAGTTTGTTGCATCTTGGAATTTATTATTGTTTTTGTCGATTGTGTTCTTGATCTAGGTGTATGCGTATAATTTTTTCAACGGATTTTGGAGGAAGTTTGTTGATGTTGATGAAGTGTTGTTTTATTTGGTTGATTTCATCGTTAATTTTATCGGGTGAACATATTTTGTGGCTGTGTTTATTTAGTTTCTTAATATGTTGAGTTATTGTTTTGTTTTATGTGCTAAGTCCAAGATAATGTATTGTCCCCTATGTGTAATTTTTCTATGGATTTCTGTTTTGAATTGTGTAACAGTTCTTGAGATCTCGAGATTAAGAAATGCTATTTGGTTAGTTTTTTTTCCTGTTCAGAGGTGAACTTAATGTTGGGGTGTACAGAGTTAACGTAGGTGAAAAAACTAAGTTTGTGTTCTGTAGATGTGAATCCAGCAGTTGTATCATCAACATATCTTTACCAGTATAGTGATGGGTATAAGGCTGAATTGTTCACTTGAGATTCAATCCTTGTCATAGAAATGTTGGATAGAACTAGTGACATGGGGTTGCCCATACTTAGGCCATTTATTTGTAGGTAGTTTTGGTTATTGAACATAAAGTTAGTTTTGGTGGTAGTGAATTTTATAAGGGCTGCTAGGGATGTGCATTAATAGGTTGGGGTCTTGGATATAAAGTTCTAAAGCTATCTAGCAGGCTTCAGTTGTTGGGAATTTTGTGAAAGTAGAGATTACATCAAAACTGGCCGTTACAGCTTTATGATTTAGTTGATTAACAATAGATTTAAAATCAAAAAGAATCTTTGAAAAAGGAGTCGGCTGCTGTTACATATTTAGAAAACGCCTACGCTATGTATTTATCAAGGCTGTAGTTAAATGATTCATAGGTTGACAATATGGATCGTGGTGGACAATTGGGTTTGTGAGGTGGGGGGGTGCCTTATAGTTGTGGTGTACGTGAGTCGGTCTTTCGTAGGTAAGAATAAAGGTTTTCTGAGATTGTGTCGTTGTTTTTCATATGTAGTAGTATTTATTTAGCTGTTTTTCATATGTGTTAGTTGGATTTGTGTGTATGGCTTAAATTTGTTTGTATCTGATAAGATGTTCATTTTTGAATGCATATATTTGAAATATTATATCAATCTTTACTTCAGCGGGTCATTGGTTTGCAGAAATCATTACGAAAAAAGCAATTTGTGTAGCAAGTGAAACTGAATAAACAACAGCAGACAGTTTGTTAGTAGTAAACACTTATTATTGATGTATAAGAAACAGTTAAGTTAGCAAAGTACCAATACTACCAACACTGACAATCTACAATTTGTTCAGCAATGTATACTTATTGACGTATAACAAATAATTAGGTTAGCAAAGTACCAAATCTGACAAACAATTTTTTCAGTAGTGTACACTTATTGACTTATAACAAACAGCATACTTTTATTGATGTATAGCAGATAGGTTAGCATAACATCAACGCTTACATACTAACAGTTTGTTAATCAATGTACTGATGTATAAGAAACAGGCCTGCAGAGTAACAGTGATGGTAAACTAATAATATGTTCAAAAGTGCAGTCATACAAGAGTGCAGTATATGAATATTTCAGCATTGGACGACTACAAATAACTGGTTCACAACCGTAACATTAATGAAAGACAAGAGACTATCGTACTTCAGAATACCACTGCTGAGGAACTACAGACAATTATCTTAACAGTGTATTTTAGTGAACAATTACAGTAAAGTAGTCGATATAAGGCTTTAATTACACATATATTTCACAATTAAAAAGTAACTTGTATATAAATTAAACCAACCTTCTATAAATAACTTATTGAAAGCTCTTAATGCTATAAATCAATAGATAAGAGCGTTGAAAACTTGTGATGATTAGATAACGGCGGTATTATCAGTCATATTCTCTACTGTTTTGTTTTTTTTTAATTTCGCACAAAGCTACTCGAGGGCTATCTGTACTAGCCATCCCTAATTTAGCGGTGTAAGACTAGAGGGAAGGCAGCTAGTCATCCCCACCCACCGCCAATTACTTGTCTATGTAAACTCTTGCCATTAAGAGTTGACATTGGGTGCTGTTAACAAACTGTCTTCCTTCTAATCTATCAGTTCAAAATTATGGAAGGCTATGCGCAAACTGTTAGACAAACATAAATCTAATATTGGACATAAGCTGGTACTATATGTTATTTTGACAACTAAGAATGTGCTATTATATTTAATTAATATTCAGAGTGGTTTAGCTGCAAACAGACCCTTTCTGTAATATCTCTAGTCTAAGCTGATTAAAATTAAAGTAATGGAATCATAGCAGCTAACAGGTCACCACATAAAGCTATATGTGAGCTTGTCTATGTGAACAAACAGCAGCTAATAATGCGGACAATGCCATAACAGATAACATTAGGATCCAAATTCAAAAGTATTTAATTTTTAATAAAAAAGGACCAAAAGTGGGCCCCAAAATAGTGGACATCATAACAGATTTGGTGAGGTGTTATGTAAATATCTTGTAAACGACAACATGTCGTGTTGTGTTTAAATTTTCATTTCTATTATTTATATTTCCATATTTATAATATTGTTTCAAAGTTTAAACAATAAGTTGTTATTCATTTAAAATAACATTTACAATTTTCTACAATTAGGTAGACCAATCATATGTATTTAAATGAAATGCTGGCGACCTCGTGTCTAGACGTTTAGTCTCGTGCAAGAACGAACATGCGCGGATTGCTCTGGAGTTCTGTAGAAGTTTCGCGGTGGTTCGAGAAATCTAGGCCTACAATATATAAACACACGAAGATGCGAGAGAGAAAAAAAGAGTCAGACATTAGTTTTATTCAAGAGAAGAGTCATTAGAAAAGAAGAGTCAGTCATTCGTTTGAGAAAGATTAAGTGTTTGCCGTGATTATTCAACTTGGATTTGTGACTGAAGTTAGATCTACGGAAGCTGTGATTTTACTTCGTCAATCTCTACGATTCATCCGAATTAGTGGTTATACTGAAAGTCAACACGTGTGGAACAGTTTACGGGAGATCGGAAAAATTGTAGGCGACAAGTTTGTGACGTTCATCGGAGGCATCGTGAAAAGAACTTCATAGAATTTATTGAACTGTGAATTGTTTCTGAACTTCTTCATTTAAGCTTCGGAATTTCTTCGTGGGACCAAATTCACTCCCTAGACTGGCATTTGAGACTTTCATTTTAGATCATTATATTTGATACAGGCCAGTACCATTTTGTATTGTAATTAATTTTGAATGTTGTAACTTAATTTCTGTCATTGTTATTATATAATTTATGTTATATCTGTTAATAGTTTAGTGTAATAAATTATACAAGCTGTTATCTGTGTCTTTCTGTTGCGTTTAGTCTACATAAAACATAAACATAAACAAAAACGTAACATGAGGGCTCTAAGAAGCCCTCATAAAACTCATTCTACAGGCGCTTTAGAGAATTGTGATGGTTTCCATTGGTTACATATATTAGAAAGATGTAGCTGATAGTAGGAAAGACGTTTCTACGTGTAGAAGAATGTAAAATTTTGGTAATGGCCAACTAAAATACAAGTTGAAAGTAGGATAAAATCACACCAATGTAGGAGGAAAGAATATACTTAATTTAATTTTGTTTGTTTGTTTGTTTTGGAATTTCGCACAAAGCTACTCGAGGGCTATCTGTGCTAGCCGTCCCTAATTTAGCAGTGTAAGACTAGAGGGAAGGCAGCTAGTCATCACCACCCACCGCCAACTCTTGGGCTACTCTTTTACAAGCGAATAGTGGGATTGACCGTAACATTATACGCCCCCACGGCTGGGAGGGCGAGCACGTTTAGCGCGACGTGGGCGCGAACCCGCGACCCTCGGATTGCGAGTCGCACGGCTTACGCGCTTGTCCATGCCAGGCCTAAAATTTAATGATTGGTATAATTGATATATATTACTCTGCATTTTTAAATGTAAAAGCAACCAAATCTTTTTGTATAACCTGTTTCGTTATACATCATGCATCACAGTATGAATATTTATTAAGCAAAATTCTTTATTATTTACTCTTGTTGAAAACATAACAAAAAAGTATATAAATCCAAACTTGACTCATTCATGTTCAAAACATGTCAAAATAATTTCCACTGCTTAATTCTAGGTCTTGATATAATTAAACCAGAAAAAAAATACAATATAAAAATAGACGTCCATATTCATAACATCGAAATTGTAAAGCCAGAACTATATTTTCTAAGACCTACAGTTCGAATCAAGTGCCCGGCATGGCCGAGCGCGTTAAGGCATGCGATTCTTAATCTGAAGGTCGCGGGTTCGCATCCCCGTCGCGCTAAACATGCTCGCCCTTTCAGCCGTGGGGGCGTTATAAGTTACTGTCAATTCCACTATTCGTTGGTAAATGATTGGCCCAAGTTGGTGGTGATGACTAGCTGCCTTCCCTCTAGTCTTACACTACTAAACTAGGGACGGCTAGATGCAGTGGGCTAACAATCTTCTCGCCTAAAAACATGTTTAAGAAACCGCAGTGATTGCGACCCTATGTTCCTCAATGGAATTGAGTGGAAATAATAATAAATAAATAATAACAGTTCCAATCTGAGCACAAAGGAACAAGAAGGAAATTGAAGGAATATGTCTAATAGCAGGATACTCATTTTGTTGAGTTAATAATTAATATAGTTTAACGGATTATGGCCCCATGAAAAGGCAACTGTAAAGCCTTCTTATGACCAATTGTTGTCAAACAATTTGCTAATATGAAAAGCATCTCAATTTCAAGTGCATTTGTTATATTCTAGCAACCTGAAGAGTCAGTCCTGTTATTCGGTAAAAGGCCTCATTTTTAGTGGATATAATGTGATTGCATATTATGATACAGTTTCTGTAACTCACAAGTTTTTATTTGACATGTTTTATCACTGGGTAGGTTCTTTTGGATTACCTATTTAAAATAATGCCAAATTCATTCCATTTGTTTTAGCCACAAACACTGATAAAGATATTTCCAAATAAATAAACTCCAAAACAAGCTTAGGCCTAACTGACATTTGAACTTCTTTGGTGAAGGCTAATTGAATAAGTAACTGAAAATAAAATAGGTACAATATTTCTCACTGTTAATACTGAACTAATTGAACTCAATCTCATTATTAACTTTCAATAATTTCTAGATCTGAACACTATCATAACGATGAGCTCTCTCTAGCAAACATTTAAATTAAATATAGCTTACAACACAATATAAAATAAAATAAATGTACTGAAAGTACAAAATGACTCATCTACAAAATATTAAGGCATAAAATATCAATCTTTTTTTCTTCTTCTTTCTGCTACACACGCCTGATAATCAAATGTATGTCTTTAATACTGGACTCACAACACGAGGTTTTAAGCAGATAAAACCTTCGTTGCTCAATGACAACCTGCGAGAAATACCCAACAGGTGAAACAATGCATTCAAATAATTGTAAATGAGAATATAAGCTAAAAATCAATGCATCAGTGAATACATCTAATTTACAATTATTTGAATGCATTGTTTCTAGTTTATTTTATGTATCACATCACATTTAAAACACAAGGTCATACTTAGTGTTTCTTTTATGAAATAGCCAAAAACAGAATCATTGCAGCTGTGTTATTAACTCAATCATTATTTATACAAATTAAACAAATATTGATGTTTGTCTGAAAATGTTTGATAAACAGTAACAATTAAATAGTTTTAGTCACTTATTTACACTAATTTATATTGCGTACACACACATATATAGCCAGTCTTGTTTGGCTAGGTAGTTTCCATATGTTATGAAATATAATACCATATACATACCTTATTACTTCGAATTTAAGACACACCCTACTTTTAAATAGGGATTTTCAAGAAAAAAATGGATTATAATTAGAAAGAAGTAAATGTTTTAAGAGTTTATTATGAATCAAAAATGTTGATAATGTATTTAAAATAAAATACAATAAAATATATATGAAATATACAATAAATTTAAAATTTTCATCACAATAATGTATCTTCTAGCTTTTTTTAGTTAATCAAAATGTTACTATGGTGTTTTTTCTAAGTCACTGTTATATTTTGAAGTTGAAGCATTTTCATCACTTGATTCACTATTATCCCAAAGAATGTCATCTTGTGTTCCATCTTACACACTGGATAAAAACATTTTTAAAATGATTTTCTCATAATACCATCTGACACTTCTTTCCAAGCTTTTAAAACAACTCCACTATTATCGATACTGATAGTCTTTTAATTTTACCACTTGGTGTCAAAGCATAATTGTCTTTATTCAGCCAAGCATCATAATGCTTACAGGTACAGTCTTTAAATGACTTATTAATGGACATATTAAGAGGTTGTAACTGACTTGCCTTTCCACCAGGAATTATCACAAGATCACAGGTTTTGCTCCTTAACCTATTTTTGATTTTATCGGAGAGATGGCCACTGAATGCATCCATTACGAGCATGCTCCATGGCTTAATAATCTACCGAGCTGACGTTCCCATACCACTCTTCCATTAACTCTGATATCATACATGCATTTTTATGCATGACCTATTACATTTTTGGAAAAAAAAATATTTTGCTAATGTTTTTCCTGTTTAATATGACATACGATCGGAATATATTTTCATCTGCAGTTACACGTAGCATGATACTAACTTTGATTTTGATTTTCACCTGTTTTTCTCCTTTAGAATTTACAGTGCAGTTGCGGGGATGCAAAAAAACAACTGCCGTTTCATCTGTGTTACCAATTCGGTTCAATGAATATTGATTCCTTTGGCATAGACCAATAACATAATGTTGATATTCAGTAAGTTTAGTTTCAAAATTCGTCAGCAATTTTTGACTAATTGTTGTCATTTCCCATAACGATAAACCTTCTCTTTATTTATCCGTGACTAATTGCTGAGTAATTGGATGTTATATAAGACAACAACCTACTACTGAACTTTAATCATTTTATAAACAACATGTAGCCTGTTTTCGACAGTATTTATCAGATTTCTGATGTTTTATTACTCTCTCCAACTTTCTATGACCCCTGTGCTACTATGTTGCATGGTAGTTCTTCTCCTTAATTAGTATGATCAGCTTTCCTGGATATTGGAGTTACGATGAAGAATTTTACTTTTCAATTGGTTGAGGGTGCCAACTTGTTTCATCCACCATGAGCTACCAATCAGTTTGCTTAAAAGTAGCATTCAGCTGACTATCTTTAGCATTTGAGGAATAATATGCCAGTTTAAAGCCATTACCTAATTTTCAGCTGCATTTAACTCTTCCCCCGTTTTCACACCTTTGTCTTACCCTTACTTCATTCTAATGGTATTTGTCTACCATCTACCATCTTTTTCATATTATGCATTGAAATTCTGAAGGACTATCGATGGAAAGCCTTTCTCTTATGATCTCCACATTGGTTCATTTGTTACCTTTGTATCTTACTGAACACACGTGGCTCCTTTGTTCTTGAGATCTTCTGGATCTTAGTGTAGCCTTCTCCTAGGTTTGTTTTTCAACCACTTATTTCAGAGGATTACATATTGTCCCCTCTCTTTAGTGGTATGAATCGACCATGTACCTGATTCTTTGTAATCATGTGAGGAATACTTTACTATTTCTTTATTAATAAATCGTTTGTCAAAGTCTAAATCACAAAAAGACTGTATTCCTATTTCCTGCCCTAGTTTTTTGCAGTCCTCAACTGTTCATTCTTTTTAGGGGTTTTATATCTTGTCATTTTCTTTGATATAAATTGGCATGACTTCAACAGTATTGGTGACTACTCTGTGAGTTCTTGTCTAGTGAAACCTTGATTGTGAGAATTTGTTCCTTTTTGGTAATCTTTTATCACAGATCTGTAAGTTATTCAGTTTCTAAAAGTACACTTTTACTTCAATTGTACTCCGTTATCACAGCTACCTGTTTTCTTCTCTCTGTCCCAAAATCTTATTACTAAGCAGCAGCTGTCAGAGGTGGTTCATCTTTTGCCTTAAGAGGCCATCGTTTTTATTCTTGGCTCTGTGTTTCTCCAAGAAAACTAGAGACTGGCAGACTATCATAGATTTGTTCCACCTCAATCATCTTCTCAATATCCCTTATTTTATCTGAAATTATTTCTTGCCCTTAGGTAGATTTTTCTCTAAGTTTATGGATAACCAAAATGGATGAAACAAATAAACCACATCTAATTTGTTGACTTATTTAGATTTCACATCCCAGCCACGGCATTGGATTTATAGATCCCAGCCACCAGGTGGTCTCAAGAAAGGACCCTTTAAATTGATGGTTTGTCTGAATACTACTGGCTTATTTCTTCTAATCATCCAACTATCTCATCTTCAGCTCTGACCTTGATATTTGCCTCGCTAGCTCTGTCCGGACGTTTGACGATTCTTGTGACAGATATTCATCGGATTATCCAATTAGCAAACACATAAAACCATAGATATTCTAAGCATTAATTCACATGGAATCGCTATAACACATCTTCGTGCAGGGCTAAGGAGGATAATCCTATCCCTGAATACCCCAGTTTGGGAAAGTAAAAAACCTTTTCTCAGAAACTAAGTACCTGCCATGGTGGTAATGGTTGTTATGCTTGTTAATATATGTGCATAACTCTGCAGTTTTGATCACATCTTTGGTTTGTCCATCAAGGTGAGAGTTATTACTTTTGATCACGAATTTTAAAGATTTGTTACCTTATATATATATATGATTGGGCTCAAAAGCGAGTTATTCACTAGACTTTTGCATGGGATCCTTTGCATGTTCTTATTACCTTTTTTGCTAATACTGTGAACCAAATGGCTTGGTGGTTGAACAGGATCCACACTTGTCCTGCTTTCTTGTCCCTCTGTGGAGTTACATCTTACATCCAATGATGGAGGGTACGGGTCAATCAAAAGGAGGTTTCAAGGTGTGTGTTTGCAGCTGAAAAATTTTATGATATACACATTTTGGAGCTTTCAATTATTTCCTTCATTTGGTAATGATTCACTCCAAAAATTCATAAGAGTTGCTAACTTTAACCACCAATATTGAATCCAATTTAAGTCCTTATATTCTCATATGTTGGATCCTTCTTTCTGGGCCCACAGGCAAGTAATCCATGTTACTGTGTGCTGTGTTCTGGGTGTTTGAATTTTGTCGCAGATCATCTTTGCCATCCTGATAAGTATTACCAACGAAAGAGTTCGTTGATCCTCTTGTTTTCCAGTGGCTTTACCTTCAGTGAGGGCCCAGCATAGCCAAGCGTGTTAAGGCGTGCGACTCGTAACCTGAATGTCGCGGGTTCGCATTCCCGTCGCGCCAAATATTCTCGCTCTTTCAGCCGTGTGGGCGTTATAATGTGACGGTCAATCCCATTTCTCGTTGGTAAAAGAGTAGCTCAAGAGTTGGTGGTGGGTAGTGATGATTAGCTGCCTTCCCTCTAGTCTTACACTGCTAAGTTAGGGACGGCTAGCACAGATAGCCTTCGAGTAGCTTTGTGCGAAATTCAAAAAACAAACAAACAATCATCTTTACCATTCTGTGTCATGTCTATCTAATTGCTTCTTACTGGTTGCCTCATCTGGGGTTTCCTAGATTTATCCAACTGTCTCTTCCTCTGTCCCCCTCCTTTCTTTGTTACTTTATTCTGCTCATCATGTTCTCTGTTTTCGTTCTTGGTGATCAAACCAGGCTTGTCTTGATATGTAATTTCAAATCTCGAATGCTTCACTTTGTTGTTTCTCTATAAAAATTTCTCAACATCAGTGGAATGTTTTCTGCCATTATGCTTTGTACCAGGGTTTTTCAGCTGATTGTCCTACTGTCCTCATACTGCTGAGTTTCTTACTTGCCTTTTTGTTCGGGGATCTTCTGTTGTCAGTTTTCAGGAGGCTTTACCCCACACCTTTCATCTTTCTTCTTCCAAACATCAGCGGCATAGGATGGTAACCCCTCCTTTTTTACCAATTTACCTTTTTTTTCGATTTTTAACATTTATCTTACACTTGATTTCGAAAGACTTTTTATCACTTATGTACTGTTTAATGTTATGTTTTCCATATGGCTTCCGTGTGTGATGCTCATTCCTAATGATTCACCATTTGACAACCATTCTCCTTTCATAAGATTTTTACTTAAATCATCAGTAATTGGGTTTTGGCTCTTTTTCATTGTCCTCTCATAATTTTTTCTGGATAACTTCTTGTTAAATTTCTCACTTTACCTTTTTTCTGGCATCTCATCTTTGTCTTACACTCTAGGAGCTTGTTTAATAAGGCATGTGGATTACACCTGATACATTCGTCTCTCCTTGTTTCCATAGTTACACTATTTCTTCCTTTTAGAGCTATTGTCTTTCACATGTAGTCATCCTTCAAATTTACATGTAGCTTTGATTAGATTCCCATACTGTTGGGAAGAGGTATTTCATAAAATCACCTGAAGGTTATACAATGGTGAATTTTTTATATAAATATGCTTGTTCTGGACCAAATGGGTAAAGAGGAATGGGAATGGGATAGCTCCTCATTCGTTATATTAAATAAAAAGAATTTTTTAACTTTCTATTATAGGATTTTTTGGTTACCATTGTACTGTCTTAGTTATTGTTATTAGTTATTTTCGTTTATATGGTAATCACTCATTGTTTGGATCCCACTTTGTGGCGTGTTTTGCCTGACCAAATGTACTCTCATTCTTAAAATCAGCAATGTTTAGCCATGTTTACGTATTTATTACATTACATGTTTAGTAAATGCATACTGTTTGGAGGGGTTTTCACAAAAATCACATGTAGTGTATTCCAATGGATGATTTTTCTATACATATTCTCGTCCTGGACCATACCACCCATGGACTAAATGGGTGAAGAGGAACGGGACAGTTGCTCATATCTTGTATTGAATAAAAAGGAATTGTATACTTTCAATTATAGGGTTTTATGGTTCCCATTGTACTGTTTTAGTTGTTGTTTCTCCTGACTCTCAACCACATCTTACCCTCCTTCTTTTTGTCTTAGTGGAGTTTGAAAAAAGTTACACTATTTCTTCCTTACATTAAATACTATTAGTATTTTCCAGTTCCAATTCGCACTGTAAAAATATCCGCCTTAATGGTTTATGACATTTAAAAAAAATCTATACAGAAATACCATTCAGTGCAGAGTGGGGTGGTGGTGTTCTGACGCTGTAGATGACATGACATTTTAAACATTGGAGCATACGAGAAGCAAAGAAATAAGATATTAAATTGCAGTTCACCATTTAGATATCGATCCCTCACTTTACTTTCATGTGTAGGTAACTTTTAATTGACCAGATTATGGATTTAGAGTATAACCAATGAATATAAGTCATCACACATGCTTGCCTTACTCCTTTAGTTACACTCCATATATATGTTATGTGTCACGGTGGAGGCACATGGGATTGTTAGAGTATCTTCCCCTCTGTTCTTTTTAAATGCATATTATTTCGAGGATGTTACTGCACCTGCTTTAGTTCCGAACAGTTTCACCGTTGTGGGAGTTGATTTATCTATGGTAGACATGTTTTTCAGTACTGGATTCGGATTTATGGGTCAATATGTTATTTCATACTTTTTATATATGCTCTGTTCCAGAGTCAGGAGGGTTGAGATCCCCTCTAGTCTTTTGAACTTGAGGTGAACATAGTATGATCTTTATCCTAACCACACATAGATGTCAGCTCCCAACAGCTGGACTTGGGACATAGTTGACTTGCCAAGTATGGTTTGTTGTACCGTAGTCATTCTACACTTGGGGGCAATTTCACTGTTTTTCATACCCCAGTTTGATGTTTTTTCTCTACCACCTTTCTTTATCACACCTTTCTCTAATCAGTGAAGAGTATACCAGGTTTGGACGTATTACATTCTTCCACATCAGTTCTATGAATCTGACTCTTTTGTCTCCATGTGTGTTCTATGGATACTTCTTTTCTTTTCTCGTAATCTTATTCATTGTTGGATTCTAGCTATTTATATGAGAGGTTTGTATTTAAAATTAATAATTTCATTCCCAGCTAAAATAGTTGCATTGTTCATAAAGTGTTACCATTCTGAAAACTAAATAATTTTACACTTTGACTTAAATGGGAAATTTGAGAAATTTTTAAGAACAATATAACAATGTTGAAAGTGTTTTTTGTTGGTGTTTTTTTGTTTCACAAAACTACACGACAGCTGTCTGCGATAACAATCCTTCATTTAGCATTGTGGGACGATAGGGAAGGTAACTAGTCATTTGTTACCCACACTAACTTTCGTGCTACCCTTTTACCGATGAACAGTATAGAAAGACACCATTGCCATGACAAATTTTGAAGTACATTTGGTCACACGTTAGGTTGCAAGGTTTATAGATCAAATAATCTGTAGTATCGTTAATACTACTATGCTTTAAAGCATACTTTCATAGCAATGGATTAATTTGTGGATGTAGGCTTAGCTGGACTGTAATATTAGCTGCTGTTTTTAACTTTGACCTTCTCTTTAACCAACGAACAGTGGAATTCAGTGTCACATTATAATGTCCCCATGGCTGAAAGGGTGAGCATGTTTGGTGCGACGAGGATTCGAACCCGCGACCCTTATATTACGAGTCGAACACCTTAACCCACCTGGCCATGCCGGGGTCTGTAGTATTCAGAAATTGGAAACTATCATTACATTGTGAGCACTGTTATGTAAACGTCGTGTAAATATTTTGTAAGCAACAACATGTGTTGTGTTTAAATTTTCATTTCTATTATCTATATTTCCATATTTATATTATTGTTTCGAAGTTTAAACTAATAAAATATGTTGTTATTCATTTAGGGTAACATTTAGAATTTTCTTGAATTAAGTAGACCAATCATATGTATTTAAATGAAATGCTGGCGAACTCGTGTCTAGACGTTTAGTCTAGTGCAAGAACGAACATGCGTGGAATGCTCTGGAGATCTGTAGAAATTTCGCGGTGGTTCGAGAAGTCTAGGCCTACAATATATAAACAGACGAAGATGCGAGAGAGAAAAAAAAGAGTCAGACATTAGTTTTATTCAAGAGAAGAGTCATTAGAAAAGAAGAGTCAGTCATTCGTTTGAGAAAGATTAAGTGTTTGCCGTGATTATTCAACTTGGATTTGTGACTGAAGTTAGATCTACGGAAGCTGTGATTTTACTTCGTCAATCTCTACGATTCATCCGAATTAGTGGTTATACTAAAAGTTCAACACGTGTGGAACAATTTACGGGAAATCGAAAAAATTAAAGGCGACAATTTTGTGACGTTCGTCGGAGGCAACGTGGAAAGAACTTCGTCGAATTTATTGAACTGTGAACTGTTTCTGAACTTCTTCATTTAAGCTTCGGAATTTCTTCGTGGGACCAAATTCACATCCTAGACTGGAATTTGAGACTTTCATTTTAGATCATTATATTAGATACAGGCCAGTACCATTTTGTATTGTGTTTAATTTTGAAGGTTGAAACTAGTATCATTTTGTTTTGTAATTAATTTTGAAGGTTTAAACTTAATATCTGTCATTGTTATTATATAATTTATGTTATATCTGTTAATAGTTTAGTGTAATAAATTATACAAGCTGTTATCTGTGTCTTTCTGTTGCGTTTAGTCTACGAAAAACGTAAAACATAAAC
Organism: Carcinoscorpius rotundicauda; assembly: GCA_011833715.1. Classification (NCBI taxonomy): domain Eukaryota; kingdom Metazoa; phylum Arthropoda; class Merostomata; order Xiphosura; family Limulidae; genus Carcinoscorpius; species Carcinoscorpius rotundicauda. The sequence goes on from CM022393.1 coordinate 37,326,611, forward strand.
AAAATACGTAACAGCACATCTTCAATTTCACGGCTAAACACAAAATATTATTCATGTGATATGAAGAGATGATACTTACGTTTGTAAATATAATCCGCGACCTTCGGATTACGAGTCACACGCCTTACGCGCTCGGCCATGCCAGGCTCTTGTGAATATAAACTACCATTTATTTTCTATCAGTATCTTAGAGTAACATATAATAACAAACATTTGATTGCGAACGATTTTGTAATTGCAGTATTATAAGGTAAACGTTCAGTTTTATCACCTCACAAAAATATAAGTTTTAAGTAATTTTATCTGTAGCGTTTTGTTTGGAATTTCGCACAAAGCTACTCGAGGGCTATCTGTGCTAGCCATCCCTAATTTAGCAGTGTAAGACTAGAGGGAAGGCAGCTAGTCATCACCACCCACCGCCAACTCTTGGGCTACTCTTTAACCAACGAATAGTGGGATTGACCGTGACATTATACACCCCCACGGCTGGGAGGGCGAGCATGTTTAGCGCGACGCGGGCGCGAACCCGCGACCCTCGGATTACGAGTGCACGCCTTAACGCGCTCGGCCATTTATCTGTAGCGTTTTCTAACGTATTCACTTACTGGTAGGCCTGGCATGGCCGAGCGCGTTAAGGCGTGCACTCGTAATCCGAGGGTCGCGCTAAACATGCTCGCCCTCCCAGCCTTGGGGGTGTTGTAATGTATGGTCAATCCCCCTATTCGTTGGTAAAAAAAGTAGCCCAAGAGTTGGCGGTGGGTGGTGATAACTAGCTGCCATCCCTCTAGTCTTACACTGCTAAATTAGGGACGGCTAGCACAGACAGCCCTCGAGTAGCTTTGTGCGAAATTCCAAAACAAACAAACAAACAAACAAACAAAAAACACATACTGGTACATTACAGATTCTGATAAGATTTTTTGTTTCAGTGGTTCAGGAATTGTGTATTCAACAATAGAAACGGAGATAGGGTTGAAAGGGGTAATTAAGCAGATTAACTTTACTCAACAAATTAGAAAAGAACTCATCACCAAGTGTTACGTATTTTTTAATGTTTTAAGTTCTTCGTAGACTAAACGCAACAGAAAAACACAGATAACAGCTTGTATAATTTATTACACTAAACTATTAACAAATATAACAGATATAACATGAATTATATAATAATAGTGACAGATATTAAATTACAACATTCGAAATTAATTACAAAACAAAATAATATTAGTTTCAAACTTCACAATTAATCACAACACAAAACGGTACTGGCCTGTATCTAATGTAATGATCTAAAATTAAAGTCTCAAATTCCAGTCTAGGGTGTGAATTTGGTCCCACGAAGTAATTCCGAAACAGTTCACAGTTCAATGAAATCGCCGTCTCTCAGCTCAAGCAGTAATTCAGATGTATCGTAGAGATTGAAGAAATAAAATCACAACTTCCGTAGATCTAACTTCAATCACAAATCCAAGTTGAATATTCACAGCAAACACTTAATCTTTCTCAAATAACTAACTCTCTTCTTTTGAAATGAAACTGGTGTCTGAATCCCACTCTTTGTCTTCGAATAAAACTAATGACTGAATCTCTCTCCCTCGAATAAAACTGATGACTGATGACTCTATATCTCTCACGTCACCGTCTTTTTTATACCGATAGGCCTATTTCTCGAACAATCTCGCAATTTCCATACAACTCCAGAGCTATCCACGCATATCCGTTCTTGCACGAGACTACACTCTAGACAGGAAGTCACCAGCACTCATTTACAAACATGTGATTGGTCTACTTAATTCGAGAAAGTTCTAAAATGTTACCCTAAATAAATAACATATTTTAGTTTAAACTTCGAAACAAAAATATCAATATGGAAAAAAAATGAATAATACAAATGAAAATTCAAACACAATACGACATGTTGTCGTTTACAAAATATTTACACATATACATAACACCAAGCTTTCAGTACTTCAGATAAAGAAACATCCAAATATTGTGAACTACTTGGATAGCTACCTTGTTGGTGATGAACTCTGGATAAGTGTTTTAGCGTTACATATTAGTTAATTGTCTTTTGTTTTTAAAATTACCTATTATAGAGTGTAGGTAAAGGTACTGGCTTTAATTAATTAGGTGGGTTAGTTTCAAGGAATTCTGCAAGTTTAAGAATATTTATTACATATCACTTATACATGTGTGTATTTTAAAATTGTAGTTATAAAAATACATGATAGTTTTAGAAGCATAGACTGTGGATTTCTTCTGACACAATAATTTTTAATTCATTCCATATATATAACTGTGAAATAAAGTTATACTCGTCTGCTGTGCTCCTACTAGCATACTATCTGTTCCAGCACAAAATATATCATTGACAATTTTAGTTTATACCTTTGGTTTATTCATCTTCTACTTACGTATGTTTGGTTCACATAGTTTATATGTAGTTGTTGAAATTATTTTATTCAGAAAAAGTTGAGTTTGTTAAATTTTTTATTAACAGTTTATACAATACTATGAAATGGAACATTATTTGCAAAGCTGTAAACATTGTTTAGTGTGAAATACAATAAATATTAAATTCTCAGTTTCTTGCACAAAATGCCACCCAACATAATTTCTTATAAATGTTATAGATCAGATCATTTTTTTTTATAAATGTTATAGATCAGATCATTTTTTTTATAAATGTTATAGATCAGATCACAGCTTCAGTCACCAATATATATGAGAGTACTTAAAAAAATATTTAGATGTAGAAAAATAAAAGTAAAAATAGAAAAAGTAAGAAAGATGTAGGAAAGTGTTCTTTTGTAATTCACTCTTTCTTAACACTCTTTAAATTGAGTTTGTAATTTTTTTCTAAGAACCACACATTTTACTATATAATAAATGTTTATCTCCTAAACAATACGAAAGAACAGTCTTTAGCTTATTTTCTATCTCACTAACAATTGTTTTAAAAATTTTGCAATTTTGATGAGATATATGATTAGTGGCAGAATCATCTTAAATGATGAAAAAAATTATTCTCTCTCATTATTCTGTATAATTTTATTGAAAAACAAAATGCAAGTCAAATTATATACTTTCTTTGTTTAGCTAATAATAATATTTAACAGTTGGCTGTTTGACTGGCATAATCAACAAAACCTGTTTCTATGAAAAGTAAATATCAGCAGTTTGTAAGAAGTATGTTGTATTGATTGTTATTAGTAGGTATTTTTTATATAATAGATGCCTGATAATTGTAATTTAATTATAAGTCTGTTTAATAAATGTTGAAGTTCCTTGTCAAAACTCTGGATACTTACTTCCAGTAAATTTCATTCCTTGAGAGATGACAAAAAGTATAAATAACATTTGAGAGAGTAATAATGAAGTTCCATTTAAAATTGGTGAAGTTATCATTGTGTAAATTCTGTGTAGCTCTTTCTACAATTACAGAAAGTTTCACCTCCAGGACGTAATATGGAAGCCCATCTTCAACAGCTGTACAAAAATTCTTATTAATTTACCATTGGCAATTTTTAATTGTACTAAATATCAATTAAAACTTACACCTCTGATGTTAAATACAGACTACTAATCTATAATGCAAGCTGTTAATTTGAAAAAGAGTTACATTAAGAAATGACTGATAGTTCAAATGAAGTACATACCACAAAAACTTAACAAGTGGTTAAGCAAGTAAATAGTTTAAAATTTTACAATCTTACAGTTTATCTTATCTAAAATCACAAAACTAGTTAAAGTTATGAGTAACATTTGTTTAAAAACTACAGCAAGAAATGGTCTAGTCTTTAAAAAGTAAGTGGAACATGGAAAATCTACTGAGTGTGCTGTGCAAGCAATGTTATATTAATAACTTTGTTTATCTATAACCAGAAAAGGGTAAATCTGTTTGTCTGTGTGTGTGTGTGTGTGACAACTATACCTCCAAATCTGAAATTATTCACATGCATGCACATCATTACCTAAGGCAAAATCACTCTTAGAAAAGAATATGTGATAGCTATAGCTTTGAGAATAAAGAACCTAGAAACTCAAATTTTGCACTCATATTAAGTGGTTTCTGAAGGTGTGTACCCAGGTATTAATTATTCACATGCATGCACATCTTTTTAATGCAGCAAAATACTTAGTGGGAAGGAAATGGTTCGTTGTATTACAAATACAAATTCCAGTCAGACAAACAGGTGTATGCAACTGTGCATGAGCATTTTTTAAGGAGACCAAGTAAGAAAAAATTACTTTGAAAAAAGTTGTTCCTTATATAACAACTTTTAGTACATAGAAAAGATGTGTTCCAACAATAGCTTTTATGTAATGTTGCTTAATAATAAAAGTATATAGGCTTTTTTTTTTCCACTAAAATGGCTTCAGATTATATAGAATAACATAGACATATAGTAGAAGTGGACTGGGTCCTTTATAGGGGTCACACCATGTATTATGATTTGGGGTCCAACACCATCCCTCAAGCTCTCAGAGTCATATATGATCTATGCACTTCATACGAGGAGGCCTGTGAGCTATGGCACAATGATCAGTTCGTGTCTGTCATGTAGAATGTATCAACCAAATAACCTGAGAGATACAGGGTACTTTTGTTTATTTAAAAAGATTTAATATATGTAGAAGTGGCAATGCATTTTGGTTGTAATTGTTTCCAAGAATGGATTTCATGTCATGTTGCATAGTAACAAAAGTATATTCTAATATTGTTGTTAGTCTATAACAGCAAATACTTTAATTCAGAAATGATTTATGCTTAAAATTGCTTAGAAGCAGTTACTTAAGGTTGTTGGTCTCGCCCTACAAAACCTACACTCATTCAGGTACACAGTAAATCCTCAATGTATTTTAGCACCTGTTGAACTTTGTCTAGTATAGGGCACGGCAAGCTCGATTAAGTATTGGTAACACATGACTATTCTTTAACACGAATTTAACCATGACCTTGGCCATTATCTATCAGTTCTAACAGGTGTGCTAACACCCGAGGCGTTACACTTGCCTATGAAATTTTATGACAGTTCGTAGTAGTGTATAGAGTTACTTAAATCCAGATTAATTATTACTTTTATTTAAAACTTTGTTAGTTCAACATTCCTTTCCATATCAAACTACAAAACTGATAAATGATAAATAGACAAATCAAAACTCAAAACCTCCCGCAACCAATTTGTATGATTTGAAGCTTGTTGATTTACAATAGGAATTCGAGTACTTTGGCAGATACAACTCCTGATAGACAATTCTGCAGCTTTTCACTATGCAAACAAAAGTGACTTAACACACTACAAAATTAATTTACATAAAGGGGGTATCTCGCTACGTTTACCATACATTAAATAATACAAAAGGCAACTTTTTCTTAACAAAAGCTCATAATAAACACTGGCAGGTATCGAACACAAGGGCAATATTACACTTTGTACTTATACCAGCTTACATCATCTGACGTTTTTTTAGTATTAATAATTGCTTGGGAAACTTTATCGGTTATTTTGCAGAGAATTTAACCAATGTCTTCCCATTTTACCAATGGTACGAAATACATAATTTTTAATAACCCTCCAAAATATTGTCAAAATATTGAAATTTCTCACAGAGTGGTAGGAAGAAATAACTATGTGAAAATATGAATAATTGCTTTACTAATATTTCAAATTGAAAATCACATTTTTGAGCTTGAAATTTTCTTTTTTGACCCATTTCATAGTAATATACTAGCGACATAGTTAATAATAGTATTTTTATATGCAAAAACGGCTGTTCTGGGCCCAGAACAGCCGTTTTTGCATATAAAAGTTCTCAACAAGTGGGTTTCTCGACATCACTGAATAATAGTATTAAATGTATTATTTCCCCTAATTTGTAATTACGATAAATACTACTTGTTTATTGTTGCATACAAATAAATTAGCCACCACAGAGACTTGGTAATTCTTACGGAACCTTAGGCCCCCCAGTGGCTCAGCGGTATGTCTGTGGACTTACACGCTAAAATCCGGGTTTCGATACCCGTGGTGGGCAGAGCACAGATAGCCCATTGTGTAGCTTTGTGCTTAATTCAAAACAACAACAACGGAACCTTAGATACGTGGTAAAAACTTTAAACACAATCAAGAGTTGTTTACAGTAGAAGTATTTGATAATTTGTCAGAATATGTTTATATAATTTTAATATTTACCAAGAAATGTTGCTGTAAAACTACAGCCTTAAAAAGGTACCAACCCCTTGACCATTGGAAGTTTTTTGGAATTATAACACTAAAAACTGTTGTTTTGATATCTGTGGCAGACACAGCACAAATATGTCATAGTGCAGCTTAATGTTTAATAACAATAATAAAAGGTACAAAGATTGAATGAGTTAAAGTTTTATTTTGTTTGTAAAATAATGTTAAATGTTGATGATGTTTCAGACTTCCATTTATTTTTTTCATAAATTTAATAATCAGTTGAGATTAGTGGTTCTATTTTGTTCTTTCAGAGTAAGGCCCGGCATGGCCAAGCGCATAAGGTGTGCGACTCGTAATCCGAGGGTCGCGGGTTCGCGCCCGCGTCGCGCTAAACATGCTCGCCCTCCCAGCTGTGGGGGTGTATAATGTCACGGTCAATCCCACTATTAGTTGGTAAAAGAGTAGTCCAAGATTTGGCGGTGGGTGGTGATGACTAGCTACCTTCCCTCTAGTCTTACACTGCTAAATTAGGGACGGCTAGCACAGACAGCCCTTGAGTAGCTTTGTGCGAAATTCCAAAACAAAATCTTTCTGAGTAAATACCTGAACGTCGCTGTATTTTCAGTAATCTTTGGTGTTATGTTAATATCTGGTTTTCGATACATGTGGTTGACACAGAATAGATAACAATTGAGTAGTTTTGTGGTTACTACAAACTAAGCAAAAAAAACAGACAATATATTTAATATAAAATTTCTCGTTTTCTCAGTTTAACTACAAACTGAAGACTTTGTTTCCAACGAGAACATGCTTTATTTGGTATAATGTAATTTTTTTTTTGGTAAACTAATTATGAAATAGTTCGTTATTATTAGTTGTTTACTCTTTGAGTTCAAGGGGTGGGGGCTACAAAGTGCCATGAAGATTACCCAAACACGATGTACAGTTTTGTGGGACGCACTAATTCAATCTCGTACCGGTGTTTCCTCCCTCCCAGATCCTGAGTACATCAAGTTTGAAACTGTATTTATATTCTCACTCGGAAGCAATTGAAACCAAGCATACCACATGTACACAGATACCAGTACCACTGGTTTTATTTTTGTGTACTAACTCCACTTATATATAATTATATATCATATGGAAGCTTAATTGACACATTGGGGTCTGTGAATCATGAAAGGCCTTAAACTCCGCAGATATTTTATGCTAGTTATATCTAACTTTTAAAATTGATAATAAATCTCTTTATGTTTTAAAGATTTTTAGTACTGAACGATTATATGAGGAAACAAAGTATCTTAAAGAAATTGCGACTGTATTATTCAGTCATAGAAAGATGCTAGTTCTTTTAAAGAAGCCTAGGCTTATTATTATTTAGTTAAAGACAGATTCAAACATTTTTTTGAAAAAAGGTGTGACTTTTCAGTTATAGAAATATTCAAAACGTTGTGAAGTATTTAAGAGCAAATCTAATATACATGAATGTTGTTAATTTCCGAACCTTCTATTTAAGTGCTTAAGCGCTTTCTTGTGTTTAAATTATAACCAGGAAATATGTTCGAAAACGTGCTTGAAAGCTATTATACTATCTTGCCATTTTTGTTTCTTATAATAAATGCCAATATCGTATTCAAATCTTTTCTTTCAGATTGGCCAAATATCAGACAGAAGGTCCAGTTAAAGAGTTTCAAGAAACAGTAGCAGCTTGAAAATAAAGAAATAAAATCTATATTAACTTGTGTTTAACAGTATATTAAAACTGTTTTATTGACTTGTATTTTAATAACAAAATAGTCTGTTGTGACGTCTCCAATATTATTTAGCAGGTACTCAGAAGAAAAAGGAACCATCTTAATAATTTGAAAAATAAAACAACTGTGCCACGTATTTATGCAGCGGTGGGTGCGTTTGTTTGCTTTTAAATTTCGCGCAAAGCTACACGAGGGCTATCTGCGCTAGCCATTCCTAATTTAGCAATTTAACACTAAAGTGAAGGCAGCTAGACCTCACCACCCCCACCGCCAACTTTTGGGCTACTCTTTTATCAACGAATAGTGGGATTGACCGTCACATTATAACGTACCAACGGCTGAAAGGGCGTGCATGTTTGATGTGACGGGGATTTAAACCCGCGACCTTTGTAGCTTTGCGCGAAATTCAAACTAATCTAATATTATCTTTTATACAGTTATTGCTTCCTTAATGGCTACCCTTAATTTGTAATTATAATATGCAAGGGATAATAATAGTTTTCTAACTAGGACAAGTTTTTGTTTATTTGTTTGTAATTATGCATAAAATTGCACAATGGACTATCTGTGCTTTGTCCACCACGGATATCAAACTCAAAATTTAATTTCTAGCAATGAGAGTTCGCAGAAATACCGCTGTGCCACTGAGATGGGGGAAGGAGCGAGGACAAGGCAAAAAATATTTAATAAAATAGTGTCAAGGGCATGTTTGTATTCAATTTTAGGTAAAAAGAATCAAATGAAAATTGTGTGATTTTTAATGTAATTGTATACTTTGGACCCCATGTCGAAAAATGACCATTTAATAATAAATAATTTTCAGGGCAATAAATTATCAGAAAACGTTTATTAATATCGCGTATGATCATATTTGACACGTACACATGTCATACTGATGTAAAAAAACTTAAGAACAACTGATCAAAAAGATGTGTGGATAATGTGGGTCATTCCTCCATGCTTCTAGTTCACCATCACTATTTAGTTTGTGTATTACGTATTTTTAAGCCTCTCGTTGAGGCCTTTCTTATGTGTAGAATTGGATTCAAATTCGTGAGCATGCTGACCTGTCCTTTATTTTGATATTCCTTTTTCCAAGGAAATCACTTGTCAGTTCGGTACAGTATGTTTATGTTATCAGAGAAAAGGTGCACCTGCATACGGCAAAACTAATGTTATAAGACTGCATATAAAACATCTTTGTGGCCACTAATGCTAATATAGATCACAATCAGTATGACATTAGCACCATATAAGCGTTAAACAAACGTTTAAGTTACTCTAGACTTCTTTCAATGTGAAGTGCGACTTTTGTAACACTAGAGAAGAGAGGCTGTTTTATGAAGTTATGCGAGGGAAATTATGGTTTTGGTTCTCTGATATAAATGTCTGCCATTATGAAATTGGTTTCTCATCATTTTATTGTGACATGTCAATTCAGTTGAGAATCTGAAATCTCTCAGTGCTTGAAGTTCATACTTCTAAGAGTTAAGTCTTATGGGGTTGTCATCGGTGGCCTTTCCCAAATAAATCTTTGTTCAAGTGTAATGATCGTAAATTTGCGAGACTTGTAGCTATTCCGCAAATATTTTTTTTATATGCAAAAAACGGCTCTTTTGGGCTCAGAAAACACTTCAATTCTTCTATTTGAAGTGTTTTCTGAGCCCAAAAGAGCCGTTTTTTGCATATAAAATTCTCAACAAGTGGGTTTCTCGACATCACTGATTATTCCGCAAATAATTTCTGTGATTGAATATTCTCAGTGTTTGTGGTACGTGTAATGGATATGATCTATCACTGTTAATAGACCTTCTCCCACCCTTTCAATAGTGTTATTTTTTTGTTGGGTACAATTGTATAGTGCTTTTATTTTCACTGGAAGGTTTGTTTTGTTTTTTGGAATTTCGCACAAAGCTACTCGAGGGCTATCTGTGCTAGCCGTCCCTAATTTTGCAGTGTAAGACTAGAGGGAAGGCAGCTAGTCATCACCACCCACCGCCAACTCTTGGGCTACTCTTTTACCAACGAATAGTGGGATTGACCGTCACATTATACACCCCCACGGCTGGGAGGGCGAGCATGTTTAGCGCGACGCGGGCGCGAACCCGCGACCCTCGGATTACGAGTGCACGCCTTAACGCGCTCGGCCATGCCAGGCCTCACTGGAAGGAGACTTTGATATTTATGATTCGTGTGTTGGTTAACCCTTCTTATAAATATTATCACATTTAAGTCTTTTATGTACAGTACAAACTGAACCTGGACCGTCGACTCTAGGTTATGATTGGCTAGTTCTTAGGGTTGACTCGTATTGAACGCCTGACCTACGTCACGCTGATATCTAAGCTTAAATATTTCATTTTAGTCATGAAATATAGCACGTTATTCTCCTGAGGACCGGCACGACCAGTTGGGTTAAGGCGTTCGACTCGTAATCTGAGGCTCGCGGGTTCGAAGCCCCATTGCACCAAACATGCTCCCCCTTTCAGCCGTGGGGGCGTTATAATGTGACAGTCAATCCCACTATTCGTTGGTAAAAGAGTAGCCCCAGAGCTGGCGGCGGGTTGTGATGACTAGCTGCCTTTCCTCTAGTCTTACACTATTAAATTAGGGACGGCTAGTACAGATAGCCCTTAAGTAGCTTTGCGCGAAATTAAAAACAAAAAAGTAATTTTCCTGAAGAATAAAATTAAAACTGTGCTTCTGAAAACATTTTCAAAACTAAACTTATAATTAAGCTTACTTTGTGTTATTTAAGTTCTCTATATCAGGATTATTTTCTATATATATTGCATCACATTTTCCACCTTTTATCGTTATATACCATTTTTATCTTAAAAACATTTCTTATAACACACCTTGTCTCACTTTCTATCTAACGTTCGCTCAACTCTACTAACTTTAGACTTGTGCAGTTAATGTATTCCAGATTTCATGCATTTGGCCCAGCATGACAAGGTTGTTAGGGCACTTGACTGGTAAGCTGAGGGTCGTAGGTTTGAATCCCCATCCCACCAAACACGCTCGCCCATTCAGCCGTGGGAGCATTACGATGTGATGTTCAATCCCATTACTCGATGGTAAAAGAGTAGCCCAAGAATTGGTGGTGAGTGCTGATGACCAGCTGTCTTCCTTTTAGTTTTAACACCCCTAAATAAGGGACGGTTAGCGCAGATAACCCTCGTGTAGTTTTGGGCGAAATTCAAAAACAAACAAACCAATTTATGCATTTATGTTAAATATCTTAGGCCTGCGAACAAATAGAAATAACGCTATGTTATCCATGCGGTTCTTGTGTAACTAAACTGCAATTTTTGTACATGTTCATTTGTTACATTGTCACGTGGTGTTCGATTTAATGTTTAGTTTGTGATAACTGAAAAAGAGCATTGTCCAAACCATTGTATCGGTAGTATCTATAGTTAGCTTCTTGGTGATTTTATCTTTAACATTTTGTTTTGCCTATTTTTAGGTATAAATAGTGTTTCAGAGGATCTTTTGTTTCTCTTCGTCCAATTAACTGATAAGTTAGGATATTAATGAAAGGCCTTCCTAATTTTAAATCACAAATGGATAAATTATGAGGAATATCGAAAAAACAGCAGTTTATGGTATCTATCATATATTTCGGCCTATTGTTTTATAATTCTTCGTTAGCTTTTGGCCTTTAAATTATAAATTTGTTATTATATCCAGGTAAAACAGAAATAACGTTAGAATAATGGTATATGGCTATTGAAGAATAGAAGATTTGGTAAAGATACCATTTACGAAGTAATGCTAAATCTATGTGTGTGTGTTCTTATTGCAAAGCCATATCGGGCTATCTGCTGAGTTCACAGAGCATTTTTTTAGCATTGTAAATCTGTAGACTTACCGCTGTACTAGCAGGGGAAGCTAAATCTGAGTAATTAAATCCTGAATGAAACGTGAAGGGAACAATCTTTATAACGGAAGTTGTAAAATCAACACAACCACACCTATAGAATTTTTCATATTGAAATGTTTAATCTGTATTCACATACCAAACTAAACAAGTCCACTGTTTTTAAATTCCAAGAAAAGGCGTATTTAATCAGAGAAAAAAACACTGCACAACCCCTGTGACCGGTAATTATCATCTAAACATAAGTAAGGCCATATTTGGTGTGACGGGGATTCGAACCCGCGATCCTCGGATTATGAGTCGAGTGCCTTAACCACCTGGCCTTATAGGTAGGATGACTTCATTGCTTAATGCCTTATCATGCAGATAATTCTCTATAAGTAGATGATTACGCAGATCCACTGATGTATTTCAGAACGACTAGTAAGGGTATTAACTCTTTTACTGTTAAGGAGAGAACATTTTTTCGACCTTCTTTTATCAATAAAAGTGTTAACACCCATACTAGCTGTTCTGAGAAACATTTTTATTTCAAGGGGGTTTCTCGTCATCAAGAGATTCACTGATGGTTCTATCCTTGATGAAAGGCTATCTCAATAGAATACTGACAAATAAACCCCTAAAGCTGTCCTCATAAGAACTTTGGAATATTCAGCAGATTTATTTTGTACTGGCAAATTCTACTTTAAACTTGTCTTCACAAGAACACTGGGACCATCACAGCAAAAAGGTCCAACATATTTGTTTAGCCAGAGATTCAAACCTGCGATCCACATGTTATGAGTTGAGTGCCCTAACCACAGAGCCATGCTAAGCCCTTGTCATTATTTATTTGTTGTCCTTACATTACTTAGCATGTATGATATCTTACGAAGTGTGAGAACTAAAAACACATGATTACAAAAGTTAATAATGATAATATTTTAACTATTTCCTTTTCAAATTAGGCTCAGCATGTTTGTTTGTTCATTTTGAATTTTTGCGCAAAGCTACAGGAGGGCTATCTGCGTTAGCCATTCCTAAATTTAGCAGTGTAAGACTGGAGGGAAGGCAGCTAGTCATAACCACCCACTGCCAAGTCACAGGCTACTCTTTTATCAACAAATAGTAGGACTAACTGTTACATTATAACACCCCAATGGCTAAAAGGGCATGTCTGATTTAGCAATATTATTATTATTGCAGAAATTTGTCAAGCATATATTAAACTATTATATAATTATTAGACATTTAAAGTTTCTTTATAATGGCTCAAAGCCCTTTGTATAAAACTAAAAAATATAATACACTTAATATTCTTTTGTCAGATTTATTGTGCAGTTTGTTACATATGCATTGGTCAGTTCTTGGAAAGTAAACTGCAGTATTAAAAATTGTTTGTCTAAAAACTGTTTAAGAAAAAATAAAGACTTAATAGTATGTGTGACTGGCTGGCATATTCATTTTTATGTAACCAATACGTTAACTTCTGATTACTTGGTACGTCTCTAAGTTATCACAGTTTCAAACTGACTTGATTCAAAAACTGATAGCATTTGAATTCCAAAAAATCTATATGGTCATCTACCAAATTTTTAATTTGTCCTATTTCTAAGAAACCAATGCAAAAAACAAATAATAAAAATTTGTTATAACCAAGAAATCAGGATAATATGAACAAATATTTTGCAATCAGTTTATTACATAAAAAAGCCAAATACAAAGTCTGAATTTCATCCTTCTTTATCAGTTCTAATTACGTAAAGTTGCATCTGAAAGAGGAAAAGATATATATAAAAACACTTTTAACCTTATTTAGTAATTATGAAATTATAGCAGGATTTCACATAAATCTATTTCATTTTCTGGGTAATTTTGGTTAATTTCTACTCTTTTTACAAAATTAGAAGCATTAGCCTAATGTTTTGAAACATCAGGAACTGTTGAAACATAATTCAAGTTTTGAAATTCAATAATGATTTTTCCTAAACAAAATGTAGTTTTGATAAGTATATCCCTGCTCTCACAACATTAGCTTTTCTTGTTTTGTGCTGACCTCTATTTGCAAACATTGTTTAAATGCAAGTCACAAGCCTTCAACCTTACCTCTATTGGAACCCAAAGTTCCAACATGTCCCTCATGTAAATAGTCCTCTGCTGGAACAGTTGTAAATATTCAGATTTACAATGCTAAAATGAGGGGTTCAATTCCCCTTGGTAGACACAGCAGATAGCCTGATGTGGCTTTGCTATAAAGAAAACACACAAACACTATATGCCACTACCTAACTCTTTTCAAAGTTTTGCAGAAGAAGATAGTGGGGAAAAATGGTAGAATATGATATGGTACTCTCCCTCTTCTCACAACATTAGCTTTAACACTAAACTGAACTGGAGGAGAGATTAGTGCAAAGGGAGCTCAGGTGTATCCTCCTTAATTGAGAGAAACAGATCAGAAGATCTTGGAAGGGGCACTACACCACATCAAAGTCAGGTCTCTCTCTTCCAGGAAAAGTGATATAGAGTCAGGAGGACTAGACGTGGTGTGACAATAAAAGAGCACAATTACGTGGGAGAGGACAATGTAACAAAAAGACATAAAAGAAGTAGATTCACTCAGTCAAACAATGAAAGTTGGGTAACAGATGATATGCCCAAAGGTGTAGAGTGGCTAGGGTATAAGAGACCACACTCATCAAGTCAACTATATCCAAAGCCTCACTCACTGGGTACTGATGTCTTTGTGAGAGTAGGATCAGATCTATGCTGTCTTAAGTCCTAGAGGCCAAAGAAAATTATCAGAAAACTCCAAGAATACACAGAGTAACCTACTACTGTGTCATCCAAAATTTGAAGAAAGTTCATCACACCCATCCAACCCATCAATCGTAAACAAGCTCGAAATGATCCAGGTTGTCAAGAACCTTATTATGAAGGGAAACCCAGGAGAGAAGATGTAACATGCCACAGAAAACTTCTGTGACACACTACACAGAAGAACAACTGAGAGAAGTTGAACAACTCAAAACCTGTGTGAGGACATGTTTGACTGGTTTACTCAAACATGGTGATGGAATTTGGAGTAGGAATATTATGACACAACTAAAATGATAAATTTACTGTCATATATTATTGTGAAACATCCTATTCGAAAGGTGAGCATACACAGCCATGAAATTGAGGAATCAAAATTGTCTGCAGTGGAGACTTGATGGAATGAAGTCTTCAAATGGTTATAACTAAGTGGAACCAACTTAGAGTACAGAGAGAAAACCTGGTCAAGCACCACTTCATAAAGAGTGGGATTCAAAGTGAATTCCAAGCAACAGTCCCTGAATAAAAATAAAGTATCAGTAAAGAATTCCCTTGTGCCAACCTGCAGTTGCAAGAACTGATAAAACCAATGTTCAGCAGGCCAGGAAAGAGCAATCAGAATGCCTGTGCATGGATGAAATAGATCACCTAAAGAAATGAAATAAATGGATAGTAAACAAAAAGGAAGAGATAAGAACAATCACAAATAAAAGTACTGAAAGCCAAAGCCAGAGGAAGGGAGACCATGGACCAAATACAAGTCAATTTTTTTCAGAATGGTTGGTGTGGGTATACCAGCCATTCCAATATACATTTTTACTTCAAGTGGATTTCTTGTCATCAAGGACAAAATGAAGATAATTGAGATTGAGGGCATTGGACAAAAACTTCAATAAAAGATACACACAGATGCAGACAGAGCCACTGAAATATAGCAGGATAGAGAAACCAATTCTTGGATAAATGAAATTTGGACAGCAAAATATAATCAACCAAGAGAGGAAAAGCATCTGAGACATGAAACACTATCAAAAGAATGCATTGTTATTGAGTCCAAGAAAGAATATCTATAAAGCAAAAAAAGGAAATGGAACCTTGTGTTCCCTGGGTATTGATAAAACTCACCTGGAAGAAATGTCAAAAGGGATCACAACATGTTGGTGGCTGGCAAGGAAAAATAAATTATGCAAAGCCCAACAAACAGCCAGGAGTTTGAGAACATTACTGTAAAGAGAAACATCTTCCACAGACTAATAAGCCAAAACCAATTGGTAATCAAATTCATGCACCTCAGCCCTGAAAGGAAGCATCTGTAAACAGATGCAACTCAGGTTGCAGTGGAGAAAGTGGGACTCTCATCACCAACATGTGAGAGAATATTAATAACAGCATCTAAGAAATTCCATTGGTCATGAGGAGCCTATTGAAGTATACAAGCCCTTCCAAGGGGTATGAAATGTGTCAAAGGTGACCCACCACCCCAAAAGCTAGAGAATCTTGCCAATAGGAAGTAAAGGACCAGACAGGGCAGTCTGAACAGCCAGCTCCATAGAATGGAGTCTGAAAAGAGAAGGTAAAGCCCAATTAAAATGGATGTTAAGAAAATACCCAGATGTACAAAGTATTGGAAAGACACTTCAAAGTGATACCATCCTACCTGCACATATTTAAGATGATGATGAATAGAACCACCAACTCCCATTCAGAAATGGCAAGAACCCAGTTGTCCAATGTGTGAATATGTTGAGCAATATGGCAAACACAACAAAAGTAGATGAAACAGAAACAAGACTAAAGGATAGGGTAAACAGGCAGAAGTAAAATCTGCATAAAGCAGGAATAACACCTGCTGGGGTAGAAGAACAAGGACAGTTTTGGATAAATGCTGGCATGGCTAGAGATCCTGTTGAGGATGAAAGAAAAGCCATGTATAGCAGCTTAAAACAGCAAACAATGGTATCATGGAAAACTGTGATAGACAGGAATGGAATAAGTAAGGTTAGGAAACAGGACTCGGAACAACAACTAGAAAACATCGGGTTTCTTGCAAGGAAATACAGAACTATGTTGGATATAAGCCACCCATAACAACAAGGACACAGTGGAATTCCAACAAAAAATCTGGGATAGGAAGAGAAAGGAAAATGCTGGAAAACTGGGTAGAAGTAGGAGGAACAGGGAAACTTTGAGACTCAAACCCCAAACTATGTAAACTAAACCTAGAACTGGTGGGTTCAAAATATCAGAACTTGCCTGAAAGGTTGTGTGGGTGGATTAATCTGAAATCATCACGTGGGATAGCAAAAATAGTGTGTAAACCCCCAAAAAAATAATAGCAAGAAATAAAATAATACATATGTTACTTACAAGTACAGAGAAAACTGATAAGAGCTGAACAGAATCCTTGGGAAGGTGAGAGAAGTGAACACCAAGTGGGGAGATAGAGTAGTTTGTATACACCTGTAAAAGATTAAAAAATACAGGAAGAATAAGGGAACGAAGAGGAGACAACATGTATTATATATAGTGCTTCATCTTCCTGCAAAGAAAGGCTCCAAAATCTCCTGACATGTGCAGGAACAGACTAGTGATATGCACCCACAGTTGTAACAGCAACTTCAGAATTCATGTGTGATAAGAATACAGCAAAAAAATATGTGGCAAACAGGTAAATCAAACAGCTCACAAAGAGAACTCAAATGTCATAATTTTTTTTAAAGAAAGAATCTGAACTAAAGCATTGCAAAATAAAAAATGATAGTACAGCAATAGAGCATGGAAGGAGTTACGCATGTCGTGATAGTAATTCTTTCCTATTAATGGAGAGGTGATGCAAAGTTATTTACATGAGAGATGTGTTGGAACTTTGGATTCAAACAGTAGAATTATAAGGTTGTGGCATGCATTCAAAAAGTTTGTAAACAGAGAGCAACATAAAACACAGAAAGCTGATCTCGTGAGAGGAGGGAAGAGTATTGTATCATGAAAATGTTTTGTTGTTATTAAGACCCCTTATCATGAAAAACCAACCCAAATATAAAAAAGAAAAACAACATCAGTGCCTAAATAGGGATTAAAGGCATTGGACAATATAACCATAATCCAATAAAGCTTCTTTTTCATATTTAAAAAATATACTCATGAGTGAAATCTGTAAAACACCTTTCCAGGAACATAAACACAAAAAGAAAACAGACACCTTCACCTGTAGTGCTTGTAGATGCCACTTACCTTTGGATTTATGCTTGAATAAAGCAAATCATATTAACTGAAAGTGAAGAAATGATGCTTAAAGTAGAGTAAGAAGAGTCAGAAGAAGAGCAAGTGCCCTGAGAAGTCAAAATCAAATTAGACTAGGATAAAGCAAGGCATATTATATTGATTCTGGAGAAGATTAAAACACTGAAGCCTCTAAAACCATTACTGCTATACACAGTTGTATCTTTTTTCATGGATTTCAAATCTTAAAAAAAAAAGATTCTGAACAGTAGAGTCAAGTTGTTTATTTCTACAAATCAGCACCTTCTAGGATATAATATTTCAAAATTTGGAGCAATGCTTAGAGAGGTTGGTTTTTCATAACCAAGAGTCTTAAAAAATTTCTACAACAAGAAATAACTGCTCTCTGATCCTTTTTGGACCATACTGTTTGATATGGATACTTTCAGTTAGTAAGATTCTTGAAACTAGAAATTGACTACTGTACAATAAAGTATAAAGGAAAAATGAGAGTAATTTCACAGATTTATATTATAATCTTTCTATTTTTTGTCTTATTTCTTATCAATGTATCTTTTATATACCTTTCCTAGACATGTTGTTGCAGCTCGCAAAGGAACAATCACACCTCCTTTAACAGTTACATGCTCTGAATCTGCTTCAATCCATGGAAATTTCTAAAACATTATAACTACAATTAGTAAAACTTTTAAATAATTAACACTTATTAAAAGTAATCATTTACTGGTAATGTATTTTAAGTATTGAAAAGATTCCTTTACAAATTACTCTATACACTAGAGTGAAAAAAAAAGATTTAACTTTAATTAAATTCCAGAACTTAAAACTTAATAATAATGAATCCAACCAAACTTGACTTATTGAATAAACTTATAAAAAAGCCTCCCACAAAGATAAATTATAAAACAAAAAATGCTGAGATCATTTATTAAAAAAAAATAATAATTTTATATTTTTTTGGCTCAAAAATTTACTTTTCTAATACTACATAAATTTTAAAGTTGTTTTACAATTAAGCAGAGATTAAGGATTTATTTAATGAAATCAAAAAGTTTTTGTTTGTTTGTTTATGGCAAACCTACAAAAGCTATTCACCAATAAGTTTTTCATCTGGCCAGAGGAAAAGCAATCTTCCAGCAGTACCCACTACCAACACTTGGTCTACTCTTTTTACAAGGAATAGTGGGATTAATCATCACTTTATAACACCCCAATAGCTAAAAGGATAAACATATTAGCTCTGGGTTTTGTTTTCATGTTCCACAGATTTCAAATTGAGCACCCTAAACACAAAGTTGTAGCAAGCTTAAACTAAAAAAATGAAGACCTGAGTATACAGATCTCTGCATTAAAAATCTAAAATATAACTCCAGTTTCCATTAAATTAGACAAAACGGGAAAACATATTTCTTTAGATGGGAGTACTATATAATAAATCATAGAAATAAGAAGAAATATTTAGTTTTAAATCCTGAAATACCTAAGTAAAGAAAATATATTTCATTCCTTATAGATTGTTTGAACTTAATAAATTATGAATTAAAAATTAAAAAAAACAACCACTACACTCATTTGTTGATAGGAAACTTTATAACTTATCTGTAATGAGTTTTTCATGTTTCAAAAAATATAATAACCATTATTCTGTTTGAATCTGTCAGTGTAATGGCAAACATTCTGAAGTAGTAATAAGCAACTAACACAATAAAGGAAATATCTGTGATGCTAATATCCAGAGGAATAACATCAAAACTTTCAAAAAGTTAGTTGTTTTAACATTACTTTACCAATTTAAAATACCAAAAATTCTTATTTATAATTTTATTTATTTACTCTGGACATACCAGAATTAAATATTTAACTATAAACTATCTTCTTCTATCTTTGAATATATTTTCTTGGTTTTTTTGGACATAAGTTGCACAGCCACAACAGATCCAACAAAAGTTACACCTACACACACTTGGCAAGATAATACCATAATCCAAGAGTTCCCTTTACAAAAGTCTATCTTGTAGATATAAAACTGAAAAATTAAATACATATTTTTTATGATGTCTAAAAAAATAAGATCTAACCTCATCAGCCACATCTTTACCAAATGCTAGAGCAGCAACTGTGATCTCTTTGGTATGTAATTGCACAGCAAAAGAGAAAGCTGAAAAAATGAGGCATTTAACTACATTTATGATATTCTTTTGTTCAGACAGGCAAGAGTTAATTTTTTATAAACTTATACTTATCATAAAAAAATCAAACAATATTCTACCATTCTGCATGGTAATCTAATCTTTGAAATTTCTTGCAATTGCTGAAATGATTATAAGTAATAAAATTAAAGTTTATTGTTGTTGCACAAAATGTATCATTTTTATGTGTTTTTCTTACAGCAAAGCCACATCAAGCTATCTGCTGAATCCACTGATTTTAGCATTGTAAGTCCACAGACTTACCGCTGTACTGCTGAAGGGCAACATTTTTATAAGTAACAATATTGAGTATTTGTACTACATTAAAAATAAAGACATGAAATTAAAATATTATTAAGGATATAAATATATGTCATTTGCTCTGAAATCCTAAGTTGTTAGCTGAAATAAAATTGGCTTCATAGATAACATGAAAATTATAAGAGTTTGAGATTCCACTGCACATAATATTGAATAGATAGAGCATGTGAGAATACAAAAGCTTCCTACATCAGTACCATTAATGAATAAGGATAAGGTTTTTGTTTGTGTATAACAAAGCTACACAATGGACATCTGTGCCATGTCCACTACAGATATTAAAACCTAGTTTGAAGCACACAAGTCCACTAACACACTTCTAATCCAGGGCAATATTTAAGAAAGTAATTTGCATATAATTACTGGAAAGTAAAATATGGGCAATTAGCAATGTTAGTGATAATAAAAAGTAAGTAACAATGAATAAAGTTGAATTGATTCTATAAAGCACGTTCACTGATTGGTTACCCAAACAGTAGTGAAATAAGGGAAGAAATAACAATTGAAATAAACCAAAAATCTATTGACTACTGGAAAAATAAAATAATTGTATGACAGTCATAATTAGATCTTTATTTTGCATAGTAACCACACAACTTCTTTCCAGTTGAAGTTTATTACATTCCAGTATGCTTTTAGAAATGTCAGAAGGAAAATAAACTCTCTGCTGATAAATAATACAAAAAATACAAGAAGCCAAAAAGTCTAGATTTGAATTATCTCTTCAAAATTATTGTAAAACTATTTACCATAATATACTCCAAATGAATAATCATCACTTAGTTTTCATATGGTAATATTTCCTCAACACAATATGGATCTATAAGTAATAATGCCAATCAATTAAAGAATATGCATACACAACAGTTATGTTAAAGGTAAATACAGACTAATGTGGAATCCTTATGCCCTTTCTAATAGCAACATTAACTTCTGGCATAACAAAACTGTAATGTTCCTAAAACATTGTTGACACTTGGATTTAACAATTTTACAAACTTATTATTTTTAGGCCTGGATGGCTGATCAGAATATACACACAAATTCAGACTTTGAACACATTACAAAAATCAAAAACTAGACATTTCACTTGTGCTCATATGAGAAGCAATTTCAAAACAAAGGCCAATTGTAACACAAACACCCTGTTTATCACTTACAACTTATTACAACATACCTTTAAAATACAGTTAATATTTTCTGTCGAATTCATTTGAGTATTAAAAGCATAATTAGATTTATACAGTATTAAAAGCATTTCAGTTACATAGTTAAACAAAACACTGAAGAATTGTTTTATCAAAAATAAAATCCTCACATGTTAGTACATCACAACAAAGTACTGTATTCAAAAGGTTCCTTAGTAAGGAATACATTATGGAATAATTACATTAGAGAATAAATCAGGTACATCTGCTGTATAATGGGAGGTTTGGTAAAATAATTATTAGATTATCCTTAATTTCTCTGAGTTTGAAAATAAAGAGACATAAGTGTACAAAAACACAATGACAGATAACATTATCTTTCTTTGAAAATATGTTTATGATAGGTACTTATCACACTCACTAAAAGCTCACCAGTATAATATACCACTAATCATATTGCACCATCCAAACTTGCAAAGCTAACTATTATTATTATAGGACAAACCTCACTTTTGAGAAATGGTAGTTACGCATTAGATACACCAGCATGTCACTGGGAAGGAAGGGTGGCAAGTGGATGAGAGCAGATAAGTATAGATCAGAAAAAAAAATTTTAGTGTAAGAAAATGTTAACTTCTGAAATGATCTTAACTCCCTTATCCACAGTTAGAATGTCATATCATACAGGTGGAGGTGCCAGTGAAGGTACACAAGTAACCAATGAAGTTGGAAGTAACCACTGTGGAAACACAGGTGTACAAAACCATGAAGGAAAGGCACACCTAAGGGGTATAGCACTACTTCTGGAACAGATACGTACATGTACGTATTGGTACATGTGTGATACTAGTTTATACTGCATCACAGAACAAGGATAACTAAACAAGAAAAACAGCAGGTAAACATTTCTTCTCATCCACATTATTGTCCTTTGTTGAAAATGGGGGACATTTGTTTTCAGATTTCCTGTCTATGGCAGTATAACTGTTTACTAGGAATTCAATTTCATGCCTCAGTTTTTGGTGATATCAGAGATGCCAACTATTTCAAATGACTGAGTATAATGATTGTAGACTGAGCCCTTTATCATTTGTGGCTACTATGCCTGACCAATGTCTGTAAGCTATTTATTATTATAACTATTATTATTTATTACTGCTATAGATTGCTCATTTATGACTGTGTTTTGTGTATTTAATAAATAAATTAACAAATTCTTTTGAAATTGTGCCTTTTATTTAGTTCAGTGTAACAAAGATACCGGTAAAACAACACTGAACATGCACATACAGTAGCAGAAAAAAACTTTCTGTAAAAACTAGTTTATATCATGTTTATGACACTTATTGTAATAGTTTTGCAGCCTTTGCTTTCATGATAATATCTCTGGATGGTTGGGAGTTATAACATTGTCGATTTGACTGCATACACATCTTGTGTGTTATAATACTAATCAAAACTGAGATGCTCAAGTTTGGTCTGAACTTGTTTTTGTTTTTAGTCACTAAACTAAATATCTTTTCACAGTCAGCATTAGAATGGAAGATTGTAAGAATTCCAAGCATAACCCTACACAGAATGTCATACTTCTGGTTGCCATTTCCATCTTTAACTATAAACAGCTGAACCCAAAACTTGTCAAAATTCAACTGAAGGGACAGTTTCTGAGAAAGTATAAATTTGATAGTTAAAATATTGCCCTTCCAACCTGTCAATAGTGTTGTGCTCATGTGTATTTACAAGGACAGTATACCTATCTGTGAAGAAGCGTATAGAAGAGAAATCTTTGCTGACTTTCAGTTTTGGATCAGCAACTTCTGCGTGAATCAGAAGTCCATCATTTAGAAGGAAATGTTTCATCATGTAATTTGTAGCTGCAATATAGTATTTCTTGACACTGGTGTAGAAGCTGATCAGGTCCAGGTCCTTTTCATATTTATTAATGTAGTCCTTGGCAGCATTTCCAATTGAAACTGCCTCATCAGATTTGTGTAAGGATTCATTGTTGTAGTCAAGTTCAGTGATACTGCCTTCAAGATATTCTGGCTTGATGTATCTGACAAATTTATTTTTAACTTGTGTAATCAGAGTTCTATGTATAATATGTATGCAAGGTTCTTCTCTTTGCAATATCAAATTGGCTTGCTCCAATAAACGAACTGCAGACTGAAGGAAAAGACCAAATAATAAGTTGATTTTGTTGTCCAAGAAAACAGTTAACCTATCTAATTTTTTTTTCAGCACATAACTTTTCTGGGTTACTTCTTTGCTAGCTTTCGTTTTCTTCTCTTTATTCAATGATTGTCTCTTCTTTAGTTCAAGGTCAGACTGCCTAAACATATATCAAATGTTTCTATGTCTGCTTTTGGAGACAGTTGTCTGGTGTCCCTGTGTGGCTGAGAGGTTACCCTGACTGTTCAAGTCTTGCTGCCTGACTGAGCTGCACATTTAGATACCTTTGAATCTCTTCACAGCAAAAATACTTCTCCAATGGCTTCCACTAGTCCAATATTCTGTTGAGACACACCCCATGTGACAGCCATCTTGTGTTAACAAGTTGTAGAATTTTTCTTTGTCATACAATCCTTGAAACTCTTTGAAATGTTTTCTGCAAACACTTTTGTCCAGAAAATAGTAGATATCTAACAGTATATCAGAAAGTGGGCAGGGCAGCATTATTCATAAGGTGACAGGCACAGCCCATGAAGTAAATGCTAGGCTGTCATCTTGAGATGTGTCCCATCACACCTTTACCTATACCAATACCAGACATAACTGAGGTATTGTCTGAAGAAAAACCATGAAATTTTTCTCTTTATCAGTTCATAGTCCAAAAGCTTGAAAATATTCTCTCCTGTTGAAGCTTCTTTCCATCCTACCATTGTCAAAAGAGAACGAACAATTTTTCCAAGCAAAGGGCCAAGATATCATACAACCACTGGTTACAATTTTGAGTCATTCATGTCTGTGAATCCATTTGTGGATAAACTGTAAACACTGTTAGTAAGTATGCTTGAAATCATTTTGTTATCTTCACAAGCCAACATTTGTACAATGGCTGTAGTTTTGGTTCTAGCACAGCCATATTTTTTCACCATATCAGAGTCTGGGAACGTTTTTCTGAATAGATGTCCTGCATGATCGGGTACAGCTAGCAGTAAATTATGAGCAATGAAGAATTGTGTGAACATCACTTCTACATTTATGGTTTCATATTCTGAATTCTTACTCATAAGTGTCATTATCTGCATCATTTTTGTCTTCACCTAAGCCGTTTGTTGCTGAGATGCTGATTTTGTATGTCTGGAACAATCGTTTATCCCGCCATGTGCCACAGAAAAAAATTGATGTGACTAACTGTACAAAATGCATGACTGTCACTGACTTTTGATGCAATGACTAGATATTTTGCACTATACTCTTTCCTAAATTTTTTATTCACAGTTTTAGTCCTTTTAGAATTACCAGAAACAAAGCAATTTGGTGAATGAGGCCTCTTTTTTTCCAACTTGCGAATGATCACATTGGTGTTTCTACACCACTTAGAAAATGAGAAATACCCTTCTATGCATGTGCTAATTGGCTGACAAGCACTGATGACATAACTATGGATTCCCCCACATTTCCAGTATGGAGAAGCACTGCACTCAAACTATTGGTAGATGTCACAGATACAAATATTTTTTATTATTTCAAGCACAAACATGATTATCTCAAGTAGACATTTGGACTGCCTTTTATTTATTATCAAAATTTATTTGTATCTCACTAGAAATTTTCTTTTCACCCTTTTCAAGCCCTGGTGGAACAATTTATCACTTTATTGTATAGGCCTATATAACATATAATAATTTGGGAGTTGCAACAAGTCATAATATTTGTCTGTATGACCATATAGTTGTAATGTATACACCAAAATCGTAATAATAATGGTCAAATCTTAATGGTTGGCATCTCTGTGATATAAATATCATTACATCATTATCATAAGTTGTGGCCTTTTCAGTTCCTTCTAGTGAATCACAGCTGTATCATAGTGTGCAAGTAATTCTATCAAAGATACACATCTTTTTTTGAAAATGGCATCTCCCTCAGAGAATGACTCTCAAGTCCAATATGAGAGAAAATACTACATGCTTCATGCATGATATGGAATCATGATATTAAGGTTACAGCATGAGGCATGTATGATTTGAATGAACATATATAATAAACATCACTATATCATCAAAACTTTAAAACCAGCAACAAGCATTTTGTAAACATTTTTGCAACTTCCATGTCTATTATTGTGATTTAATGAAACTTTGTTTTATTTTCTTATTTCTGTTTCAACTTTATTATTGGTATTTACTATACATTAAAAACTGACACAGCACAATTCCATGGGTAATTTAAGAAAATTATGAGTTTTCATATGTAGACACCAAAAGTTCATAGGTGTCATGATATTTCAAATTTATTAGTTATTTTTACAAAAAAAAAAAGCTTCATATTAATTTTTTTAACAGATTGCCTATGATTAACCAAAATTAAATGAATCTGCCTCTGTAGACTGCCAGCAATAATGTGAGTGAAAGTTCATTTTGTCCACCTAAGGCCAAGAAGAATCTAGATGTGTACAACTGCTACCGGTAAAAAGAATAAAAGGGAAATATTACAAACTGTACTAGTTTGTTTATTTGATTGTTAAGCACAAACCAACACAACACATCCTGACACTTACTGCAGAGCTACTGGGATTCCAAAATATAGAAATATAATATTAAATTATAACAGGAATAAATGTTGTATGGGTAACTTGTATTGGTATATAATAAATTTCTATATACATGTTTGAAAATTACAGATACTGATTTTGTTTATGGTATTGCGACAAGTGGGCAAACAGAAAGCCATACAGTTTAAATAATTTAATAAAAAATATTTCAAAGTATGATTTAACATTACTATTCATGCTCTATTAACATGTTCCTGGATAGTATGTATTATTTATGTTGTAAAAGTACAGAAAATGACTATTATTTCCTTTAAACTTTGCTTCTGGGATCTGGATAATGAAATTTAGAAATTAACCTATTTTCTATGTAAAAATGGGCAAATTTGCACATTTTCATTTACATAAGGTCTGAATAAAACAACATAGGAATCAGGATTTACATGTATTTATAATAAAGTTACACAAAAATGTTTAGAAGGGAGTAGTTTTTTCAAGATTTGTGACTGTAATATAAATCACTTTCACGTATCACCTCCCAAATATAATCTCCCATCATATTTTCATTATACGCTCTTTGGTAGCAGCGTTCAAAGTTCAGTGTATCTTGGTGGAAGCGCTTACCTTGCTACTCTGAGTATGCTTTCATGTTCTCTTTGAATTTATCAAGATAAGCATCAAAGATATGGACTTTCAGGAACATCCTACAGTCTATTTTGCCATAGTTCTTCACTAGGGCCTCAACCAGTTCCACATAATTTTTAGTCTTGTGATGGCCCAAGAAGCCCCAAACCACTGCAACAAAGCTGTCCCAAGCTTTTTTTTTTTACCTTCCTACTGAGCTTCTTCTGTGCATTCCAGGATCTTCTTTATCTGTGGTCCAAAGAAGACACCAGCTTTGACCTTTGTCTCAGATAGCTTAAGGAAGAAGTCTCGAAGGTACTTAAAGGATGAAGACTCCTTATCAAGAGCTGTGAGAAATTGTTTCACAAGACCCAAATTTAAGTGCAATGGGGGGGAACGACACCTTCTGGAGGTTCACTACTGGCTCACACTTGATATTGTGCCTCCCCACAAAAAACTTGGTCCATTGTGGCCAGTGCTTCCTGTTGTAGTGTGTTGTGGTGTCCCTACTGTTCCAAAGGCAACGATAACAGGAAAACTTAGTAAAGCCTCCTTGGAAGCCCATCAGGAATGCCACCATTTTTAAAGTCTCAGATAACCTCCCAGCCATACTCATCGTACTTCAAGGCTTCTAGCAAGGTCTTGATGCTGTTGTGTTCCTCTTTTAGGTGCATCAAATGAGTTAGGGGAAGAGACAGATACTTATTTCCGTTATGGAGTAGCATAGCTTTGAGGCTTCTGGATGAGCTATCAATGAAGAAGCACCACTCTTTCAGGTTACAGGCAATTCCAATTGAGGTGCCCAGAATTTGTTTCGATCTCCAACAGGCATGCTGAAATATGCCTTGTAGGTTTCACACATTTCACCAGATACTGTCACAGAATATTTTTCTATTCTTGTCTTGATAAATCAACTGCATACGTAGCAGAATGCATTTGGAGAATGCCTGCAGCTTCTTGATGCCATCTCTGATAAAATCAGATAGGTCTATGTGTTCACTTAGGCAATCAGAACTAAACTGAAGTGGTGAGTAGTAAGCCCCTGTATATATATATATATTACTATGGGAAGTTCTAGAAAATTCTAAAAGGTTCTTGAATATTCTCGTAAGTTCTACAACATTCTAGAAAATTTTTGAAAATTATTATAAGTTTCAGAAAATAGTCTATCAGCTACTCAGCACTGAATCTACCTGGAATGTTTTGGAAAATGGGTAAATTTGCTTTTGTGATATGGGTAATGAAATTTTCAAAGGCTGAAGAGAAAAACAGGTCTTTTCCATTCACTTTAGGCATAAGCAATTGGGAAATTACACTTTCTGCCCAGAAACAAGAAAAAGTAAAAATTTTGTTGCATAAAGTAATTAAATCCACACTCATTTCACTCCTATAATCAAAGCACATCCATTTCAATTCACTTTCATATTATACAAGTCCTGCAATAGTTTGCACAAAATGAACTGAAGATGAAATACTTTTAAAGCACCATCATTTACACTAGAGCTGAATTAGGTAGACTGTATAGTCACCAGTATAATTCTGCAAGCATTTTTCTAATAGGCATTTCTCATCCTACTCAATAAGCAATAGTAACCCCAAGTATCAAAATTTGGTCTTTAACATTTTACGCAACTAATCAGCCTCTGTGTGTGTGTGTGTGTGTGTGTGTGTGTGTGTGTGTGTGCACATGCAGAGTAAATATACAAATTATCCTTGTACCTCTAACCCTAATATAGAATTATAGAATTATAATTGCTGTATTGTTATTTTTAAGCAGTTTTCTCAAAACTATCCTTTTTCTCTTTAGATTACTTCAATCTCTCACTTCAGAAAAAATATTTATACAAATGAAGAAAATCAATGACTAAACATAAGAAGTAAATCTATAATTATTTCTTTTATAAGTCTTACAAAAATAAAAGAAACTTAAGGAAACACAAAATATTATAAGTCAAAATATAAAATGTTTCATTTCCAAAGCATTCTGTATTTCAACATAAAATGCTCTGTAAGAACTTTATTTCTGTAAACCAATTGTTCATTTCAGCTTCTTAAAACATGGGTCATTTTCTTATTGTCAGCTAAAGTGAACTGCTAAACATAATGAGGTTTATTTAGTGTTAGAAGAGAACCTCATATAATACTGGTAAGACATATTTAATACCTGAGGCTACATTTTAACCAACACTTTAAAAATAAAACATCTGTGTAGTTTACTTAACAGTGTTACTAATATTTGCATATAATCTATTGACAGTGTATGCTTGTATAACAAGTTAGGTAGAATTACCACGAAAGAGAAGAAAGTCAACTGAAACTATGAGAAGTGGATGGAAAAGTGTAAGGATGATGCTTATTTGGCCTAACAGGCCAAAAGGTCTGCAACTTGAACATCAATGGCACAGAATTTTTGTATAGGTTGATTATATTTCTACTTCCATAGCCTGCTCTGTATGAACTTTAACAAAATAGTGATATTCTTCTTTTGAATAGATGAGCCATCTTATGAGAGGATATATGGGCAAATTATTCATTGGTGACTTCATGGAATACTCAGAGATGTGCTTGCTCAAATGTGAAGCTATGCATCATTATATATGTAAGTATATGACCCAGTGTATGATTATTAATGTAAGAAACCATATCAGAAGTTTAACCCAAATCTATTCCCAACAAATAGAAGTGGTTTTCAGCCTAAAAAACAAAAAAAACTGTTTAATACAAAACCAAATTACTACAGTTCAAAGATGCATCTTTGTTTAATTAATTGTAGACAGTAATCATGAATATACATTAGACGTATAACTCATCATTTAAGCAAATCAACTCTGATCATTCGGCAACTCAACAAATAACTTACTTGAATACAGTAATGTCTTAAGAATGTAAGTATAAAATATTCAAAATAAGGATTTACTATTCACTACAGATCTCACCAACAATTCATAAGCCTAAAATCAAACAGCTGGAACCTGTTGGGACCAAAAGAACGTGGTAACCAGATGGAACCAGTGGGAAGCTAATCCCAGATGGATTTTTTTAGAAACTTTATAATCCAAATACCAAACAGCCCCATTTTATGCACTATTAGCTGGAATTCCAGTATGGTTATTTCACCCTAAAAATGGTTGTTTCTTACCCATTAAACAGCTAACATTTGTAGTATATATTAAATAATTAAATATCTTTATAATTAACAAAGTATGATTCCATAATGGTTCAACACTTTCACAAATAAATCCAATTTGTTCTATTTCACTAAGTGAAAGTACTAATTTCTTAAACTCGACTATCACAGTTACAACAAATTCTGTTGCAGATTCTGTTGATCTATAATGCTACTTTCACAACATAATTGACATTATAGTAATACATAGTCAAATACTGTAAAAAAAATTCTTGATGACGAGAAATAACAGCATTAATACCCATAACAGCCATTCTGAGATACACCATAAAAGAAACCATATAAATTTCAAAGCTGTGATGAAAATGACGAGAACTTTATTAATAAAGGTACCATATTTCATATTTATTTTATATCCGGTCTTTTTAATGGTTCTTGCACTGAAGAACCAATTATAAAATAAAATTTAGATCCTTTGTTAGGAAGCAACAATTTTCACATGTTCGATTAACTCTTTTGTTTATGAAATACACGAACAGGTTGTAGTGGATGTCAAATGCCCTGAAGCAAATTGGAACTTTCTATTGTAAGATAAGCTGTACATTTCTTTCACAAACATAGGATGAACCAAAGATAAACCATGGAAATGTTAAACTTTATTCTATATACATTTATTCTATAGTAGTGGATCTAAACTCCATTTTAAATTATGTTACACAGTATTAAGTATTATATATTTACAATTTGTTACATTAAATCATAAACAGTATATCACTGGTAGGAAAACTTAACTCTACGAATAAAACTAGCTGTAAAAGTGCAGTATGAAACTAAAAAGTATGATATTTTTGTTTTTAAAAAGAATAGAAATATCAATGTCTTTCACAAATAACTATTTTTCAGTATTTTTCATCATTGTACCATAACAATACTTTGTTATGTTGTGCTCCCCATATAAAAAACATGAACATTTATGTTGGTTATAAAGGATTAAGCAACAACTATAAAGCAATAAGAAATTATAAAAATTAGATGAAAACTTACCAAATAGTTATTTGCCTCATTTTCTAAAATTTATATTAGATCCATTTGAAAATTACAGTCTAGAAAAAAATTATGTATAGTTAATGTTATTCAACTTACAAACCAAAGCAAAAAGCAATTCACAATTTGATTAATAACAGAGTTAAAGAATACATAATTCTATAAACACATAAATCACATTTATGACACACAAATGTCATTCCCATAGCATTGCTAGGTGCCATTTTCACCATTTTACCTTATTACTTGCAGTGATAAATCTACACTCACATTCATCAAATTTACTGTCATTAAAAGATTACTGGCATACTAATCACAGATAACAGAAGACTACAACAAATCACAGCTGAGTTAACTCAAAAATGAAGCAATTCGAGACAAAAGTAACAGGTTAGGTACCACTTACAAATCAGCTTTGTGTAAATATCTATTATATTGTATTTAAACACAAACTTCTTTACAAACAATAACATACCTTTTATTATTAGTTTACAAAGTCAATGACATTACAGTGCTACCTTTACTAATGACCTGTATACATGATAAGAAACTGTACAAGGATTATGATATGCAGAAATATGTTTGTATGCATGGGGTACTACCCAATTTAACAGAAAAATATAAAGTTGCATTTTGTATTCAACCAATTATATTGCAAGATGGTGTGACACAAGCATTGAATGAAGTTCAAATCTCTAAATTTCTTACTGGTTATGATTAAACTCAACCCTGTAATTTCAATACAATAGCTGATAATAATGCTTCACCTTGCCCAGAAATGGTTTATTCAAAATAGTCACAACAAAAACAAATGTAATATAATAAATACATGTATCGCATCAACAGATTAAGCTAGCAGGCTAGAATTGATTTAGAAGTGACTGTAAAGGTAATATCACCTCTAAGATGCTGCTAATACAGATAAGATGCTATCCACATTGGGTTAAACCTGCCTTAGAATGTGAAGCAAAACATATTTCATGTCTGGTTGAAGTTGCTAATTCATAAGCAACTGCAAAGTTGTACGGACATGGTAGAAATGGATTTCTATCAAATTCAAAAGCATAACCATGCCAATATAATTTTCAGCCAATATGTAAATACTGTTTTGCCTATAAATTATGAGAATCTACTCACATTTCCAATGAACTTGAATTCCATTATACAAGCCTGCAAATTTAAATTTCATAAAAAGTTTTTTTTCAATGACCAATGTTTCATAATTCAGTTATGTAAATTTAAAAAATAACGTTCCATTTTTTTTCTGACAAAAATTTTTTTTACAAGTCAGGAAGAAAAAATCTCTTACTTAGAACAAATTATCATTTCATTTACAACCACACTGATAGTTATGTTTGGGTTCTAGAACAATCAATAACTCTCACATTTTGATGATGATGATCTGGAGAATCTTATAGCCAATGACTGTCAACATATTAAGCAAAACAAAATGTGACCAGATCTCATTAAAAATGATTCATGTCAAAGTTCAAAAGATGTTTTGTGAAAAATCTGTACATGATGGAGAAAAATGGATATTTTTTAATTTAATGGACAGGAATTACTGTGAAACATGTAAAACTTTCAAGACAATAAAACCATCTCAGGTCTGTGTTATTTCTATAGCTGCTTTTGAAATCACATACAAAATTCAGAAGTACAATAAATAATACCATTAATATATAGTGAATTTTGTTTCTTGTGTTTTATTAATTCACTCTGTATTTTTGGATAATACTACGTAAGGCAAGTTAGAATGCAATGTTTTTTTTTGTATATATAATATATTTTGATAGTATCTCTTAGATTTTGGGTTATCTTTTCCAATGATTTATGGTTTTGGATCATGGTAGTTAGGTTATAATGTTAGCTTGCATTAGCTTATATCATATTTGAAAATGTACAAATAAGGAAAAAGCAGATAAATAGTAATAAATTATCTCACGTAACAGAGTTAGTATTTTCGTGTTAGAGAATAAATATGACAGATAAAGCACAATGGATAAGAAAACAAAGGTTTATTTTTGCATGGTGATGCAAAATCATTCAAAACTATTTCAGTGACTAAGAATTTTATACATATATTTACTAAATTTTTATTTTTAAAATTTAAAATAATGCTTTTTATCTTTTATCCAAATAATTAACCTCTTTAATATACCTTCTTTTCAATTATGTTTTAATAAACCATATTTTCAATTTTTATATTTGTTTTGGCAATTTACCTAAAATGTGTTTCTTTTTATTTTAATTTTAGGATGATTGATATAAAATGATAAAGACTCTAATTTCAAATACAGTGGTACCTCAGTTCTCGATCGACTACCTACTCGAACAATTTGGTTTTCAAACATATTGTCTGAGAAAAAAAATGTCTCGGTTGTCGAACATAAACTCAGTTCCCACACTAAGCTGTCGTGGGCCGAACCCCCAAAATAAGCTGATTGACAACCTGAATGACCCTTCAACCATTTTCAGCCCACACCAAGCTTGCCCAAAACATTTTATCTGCACCTGTCACTCAGTCCGCACCCACGCTAAAATCTGCTGTGAATGTTCTCGTTTTTCTTTTACTTTTGTTTTCTTCTAAATATTCTGATTAAATAAGCCACCATGGGGTCAGAGAAGGATAATAAAAGCAGCAAACTAAACATAAACGTTGTTAGAGCCACAACAGAGGTGAAAAAAGATCTCATAGCAAAGTATAAGAGTGATGTTAGAGTGTTTAACCTTGCTACACAGTTTGGTATGGTGAAGTTTACAGTCTGCACCATATTGAAAAATAAAGAGGTCATCAAAGGAGCTGATGTTGCAAAAGGAGTGCTTACGAAACAAAGATCACAAACAATGGAAGAGGGAGAAAAACTGTTGTTGATTTGGGAAAACGAAATTCAGTTAGCTGATGATAGCATTTCTAAAACCATCATTTGTGAGAAAGCAAAGCAGTTGCATGCTGACCTCCTGAAAAACACCCCTGGAATGAATGCTGATACAAGTGATGCCTTTAAGGCTAGTAGGGGTGGTTTGAAAAATTTAGGAAGAGTAGTGGCATACATAGTGTGGCGAGACATGGGGAGGGTACCAGTTCTAACAAAGACACTGCTGATAAATTTGTTAGGGAATTTAAGGACTACGTAGAAGCTGAGGGTTTTATTCCCCAACAAGTGTTCATTTGTGATGAGACAGGCCTCTTTTGGAAGAAAATGCCAAAGAGGACCTCCATCACCAAGGAGAAGTCACTGCTAGAACACAAGCCAATGAAAGACAGGCTAACTCTATTGTTATGTAGTAATGCAAGTGGGGACTTAAAACTTAAGCTTTTGCTTGTGTACCATTCTGAGAATCTGAGGGCTTTTAAGAAAAATAATGTTCTGAAAAGAGAACTAAATGTCATGTGGAGGGCTAATAGTAAAGCATCGGTAACCAGGCATTTTTTCATGGAGTGGATCCATGAAGAGTTTGCCCCAAGTGTAAAGAATTACCTCATGGAAAAATAGTGGCCACTCAAGGCCCTTTTTGTGATGGACAATGCACCTGCTCACCCACCAGGCATGGAGTACGGATTGGTGGAGGAGTACACTTTCATTACCGTGAAGCTCTTACCCCCTAAAAAGAGCAAGTTTACTAAAATACTAAAAATTGATACATAATGTGTGAAGAACATTGCCTCATTTTTTAACACATGTGTAAGTGCCTTCAATGTCAAAATGTTTCATGTCAGAGCCATTGACATCAAATCCTTTGGCATTAGTAGCTAGTAACTGCAATGTGAGAGCACTCTACATAAATACCTTTATTCTCCTTACTAAATGAACTAATGACATTTAGAAATAAAATCTCTCTGCAAGCAAACAACAGCTGCATCTAAAATTGGATGTGACTTCTCTCATACAATATGAATCAAACCTAGATTAGAATGGTGAAAGCCTACAGATACAGTCAAAACTCTATCCTTTGTTTAGTCTAACAATGGCACTAGCACATTAAATCCAAGCTCCAATTATATTTTGTAGTTTTTTTCAGAATTCAGTGCCCTGAATCCCCAGTCTTTACCAAAAGAAACATAAATCTTTTAAGTACCTGAACACATCTTTGGTTGGTTCTTAGAATTTCCATGGATAACATACAGTCATGTTTGTTTTTTTGTTTCGTTTTTTCATACCTACCTTTTATTTGGAAATTGTAATTACAAAAACTTTCAAAAGGGGCAGGTGCATTACTTCAAACTTCTTTTCAAAAGTTAAGTAAAGCTCAAAATAATAATAGTAAATTGATCATACTTGAGAGTATGTATTACAACAAGCTAACACTAAAATCAAGTTTCATTTCTTCCCAATCCTAAGGACTATCAAAATAGATTGACTTTAAAATTCACATTTTCTAATACTGAGATCTTCTCATCACTTCACCAGAATTGCTATATTTCTCACATATCTGCCAAAGAGACTAGCATACAAGTAACTTTAACTAAATCCTCTCTATATTTATGTACTTACATAAATTACGCCAGCACATGGTAACATTATCACACAAAAAATAAGCCTCCATCAATGGGAAAGCAGCACACTCTTCATGTGCAGTAACTCTTAAATGCTTGCACTTGAGATAATTTCATTTTTAGATGATACAAGAAAAAGAGACAGAAATGAAGAGGTCAGGTAGGAATGTATGTAGAAATAACTGTTGGTGTTCTTGCCAAATCTCAGATCATATCCTCAACACACTGAAAACAGAGAGATGGAGAGAGGAGGAAAAAAAAAGGGGGGAGTGCAGAGACAGGTTGTGAAAAATAACTTGAATTACCCACATGATGGGTAAAAGTGGAGATAAAATATTGGCGAAAAAACAAACAGATGGGCCACCAAAAGGCCAGAGCTGATATGGTAGTTGCCAATAAAATAAGTGACAACTCTGATATTAGGTAGTGAGATGGTGAGAAGTAGAAGACCAGGAATTAGCAGAATGGTAAAAGGAACTGAATAACAAACAAACAAAAAATACATAAAATGATGTTTGGATGCAAATACCTAGGGTTCTAATGAGTTAAAAACAAAGTCTTATGGACAAAGAAGAGGACCCTAACAAATACTACAGATACTAGTGTGAGGGAGACATACACGTGTTAGGAGAATAATCCATCCAAAAAACTGAGGAAACAAATAAGGATATACAGAACAGAAGAGAAATTACAGGTTAATGTTGTAGAAAAAGATGAGTTAGTTTTAGTTTGTTTGTAGTTAATAATAAAACTACACAAACTACACTGTTCTGCTCACCTTGGGTATTGAAACCCAATTATAGCATTGTAAATTTGCAGAAATACTGCTGTACTACTGGGAGCAAAAGAAGGAAGAGAATAAACCTCTCCAGGAACAACATGATGCATCTCACTGAAAAGATAAAATAGGGAGAAGTAACATGAGGAGATGGTTAAAAAAAGACAAATATGTAAAAGATGTACACTATACAGGAAAACAAGTTAATGTGTCTAATCCCAAACTAGGAAAAGTGTGTTCAAAAAAGTAGAAATGGAAGAACAATAATAAATAATAGCTGTAAGACAGGAAAAATAGTCAAGTAGACCAGGAGGACAAGGCATGTTAACACTGATGTGCATATGATGATTATACAAGACTGAATGAACCCAAAAGTTAGGTAAACAAGGGAAAACAAGGAGGAAAGAGAAAGAAAAGAACACACCTGTAACATCATATTGTGGAAGAGAACAGTGAGGATATTCCTCCATAAAGTAACTCTTGACAGGAAAAACGTCAGACAAATCTCCATCATAGGATAAAAAGAAAAAAAGAGGTTCAGTGTGCATGAAGGAACTCACAACATGTGGAACAATGGCTGTCCCATCCACCACAGACAAGGAACCCAAGAAGCCATAAAGACACAGGACCTGTGTTAGGAATATCATGGGACAAAGCAGAAATTACCTTCATTTGAGAAACTACAACAGTTAAGTAGAAAAACACAAATGATTTTCTTTGATAATAAAATAATTCAGTAAAACTGGAATGAATATTAAATTTTTATTAAACTACTTTAAGTTTCATGTAACTGAATTTAATGTTAAACCAAATCCACTCTAAACAGTACCAAGTAAAAAAAATGAAATTATCTTGAATACAAGTGCTTAGGGCAAGTTACTGCAGACAGAGGTTGTATCATCCATCTTATAATGAAATCATCAAGACCAGTGCAGTTCATGTCAAACATGTGAATTTAAGTGGGAGTCAGCTCAACACTAGTTTCATGCATATATCCTTGAAAGATTCTTGATGATGAGAAACCCAATTGAAATAAAAAAATGTATCTCAGAATGGCTGGTATGGGTATTAAAACTCTTGTTGATAAGCAGACAACATTTCAACCTTCCTAGGTCATCTTCAAGTTAACAAAGAGAGACAGTTTGCAACTGACCATTGCCAGACATGTCTTAGGGATGAGAGAACAAATGAGTTTGGGATTGTGGAGGGGTGCTGCAGTTGGATGTTACGTTATTAATTAGTATAGACATAAAGGTGTTCCTTTACAATGGTTTAATTTTGGTTTTATTTGTTGTATAAATAGGGCTTCTCTGATTTTGCATATGTTTATGGATTCACATCTACAGAACACACACAGTTTTTTCAATCATACTCAATACACTTCAACATTAAATTCACCTGTGAAAAGGAAAAGAGTAGTCAAATAGCATTTCTTAACCTCAAGATCACTAGAACTGATACATAATTCAAAATAGAAGTTCACAGAAAAATCACCCATACTGGATTATACATTCCCTAGGACTAAGCACACAAAACAAAACAAAAATTCAACATATTAAGAAACCAAATAAACACAGCCACAAAACTATGCTCACCTGATAAAATTAACGATGAAATCAACAAAATAAAACACTTCATCAGCATCAACAAGTGTCCTACAAACACCATTGAAAAAATTATATGCACACATTTAGATCAACAACAAACAAACAATAATAAATCCCAAGAAACAACAAACTACAGAACCTTATACTGCTGCATACCATATCTTCCCAACATCAGCAAAAAATAACCAACATTTGGAAAAAACTTATAATACAACATTCCAGAAAACACTAAATTTATTCAAAAACCAAAGGTACAAAACTAAAGTTCATACTACGTAAAAACTACACTAACATAATTTATAAAATACAATGTAAAACTGCTACAGTTTCTACATTGGAAAAGCAAGCAGAAAAATGGAAAAGTAGATTCATAGAACACAAAAAAATACCTTCAGATGTTTTTGAACACTGCAAATCAAATAAACACAACATTACCATAGAAAACATCAGGATATTAAGTAAAGAAACAAATACAAAATCAAAGAACCCCTGCTTAAACAACAACTGCAACCAAAATTAAACAAATATAAAGGAACACCTTTCTACCTATACTCATTAACAACTTAACATCTAACAAAAGGAATTTGTGATTTGTTTGGTATCAAGTGATTTTAACAAGTAATTTCCTATGCATAAAAGTGTCAATGTATTTAGCCAGTCTTGGTACATTTTTGATAAAAAAAATATTCATTATCCTTTTTATGAATGAAAATGATTCTTCTCCAGAGTAATTGCTTAGCATGAGGCACAAGTACATCTTTAGGTTAACAGGACATTTAGAAAAGTTGAATTCAGAAACTAGTCTTATATAATTCTCAGCATACTTTTTTCCTTGCAATGTGACAATTTTTCAACAACTCTTGCTTTGCAGAGGGTGATAAATTGAAAAATTTATTCTTTTGTGCAAATCTGTAAGTCTGTAGGATACACACTAATCATCACTGATGGCACTGCAGAGATTGAAATTATAGCTTATAGGATCTGCTAGATCAGACGTCACAAATATAAATTATTTCTATTTAATAAAGTGTTACCATTCAAAACCAACTCATCTAAAAAGAAAACTAAAATTTGGGAAAACATAACATTGTCTTAAAAATGTATGAACATAATAGTAGTAGAATACCGTCAAACAATAAAAAAGGTGAATAAATTATACCAAAGTTCACTTAAAATAAAAAAAATATATTAACTTACACTAACTTTTGTATACGCATTATCAGATTTTTTTATTAAGATTTTTTAAGTAATTATTTGTTTGGGCAATTTTTCTGTTTGAATGTTGATTTATCTAGCATGCAAGGTATTTTTGATTTAATGATTAAAAATACTTTTATGACTAAAAAACTGTCAAATTTTACATGCAAAATTGCTTTACCCTCCAGATGACTACCAAACTTTTTTTAAAATAAATATTTGATATCTAATCTGTTATTTTTACTACTGTATTTCTTTATGGGCTTAACCAATATGACCAACCTAGTAACCACCATAAAAATAGATATAAATTATGCTTTTGTCATTCTAGAATGACTGGTGATTATAATGTAAAACCACAAATGTTAAGTCTAAATAGCTTAAATCTCATAGCATTATACATCTATATATATATATATATATATATTAATTTAATTTTATTGGCCTTTTGACTGTGTCTGACTAAGAGTACAGAAGTTAAAACAGTGTGCCATATATACAACAATAAAAATATAAAACAGGAGTTTACAAAGTGAACTGTCTTGAAGTAGTCCTACTTGCAAAATACAGTCATTTAAATTATAATACATTATATGTGTGCATTTACTATTCACAAACAAATTCTTAAAATTTCAGTTATTTTTCTCAAAATATAGAATAGTAAATACAGAAATACAGAAAAACAACAATCTCTATTACAAACGATCACAAAGAAGTTTGTACTTGCTTGCTGTACGTGGTATACTGTGCCTTGCATGCCAAGCCTTGCCAAATTTCACACATGGAGGATGTAAAACAAATTATTTAGGCTTTATATATGCATTTTGGTATTAAAGAAAGATCATAAATTACTACATCAATATTGCAAAATTCTAATGTGTAATTTATTGGGATAACTAACTAAACTATATTTCAGTCTATAAAAAATTGTTTCTTGAAAAACATTTTCACTTCCACATCCTTTAGAGATTAAAGACAACAGAAATAATATGAAGAAATTTTCAAATTCAAGGGACTGCGAAAACCATTTGAGGGAAATTCTGAGCTTTTGATTGGTTATAAACATATGATAGAGCAAAGCAGGTGTAAATCAGCAAGTATTTCTAAAAATGGAAATGGTGCATGGGGCCAACAGTTTGTTTCACTAAATATAGTGATATTTGATTATCAGCAAATAGAAAACTGGTATTATTTTATATTTTGGTTTGTCAGTACTGGTAATTTGACTTTCTAGTTCATAAGAAACTACAGACATGTATTTGTACATTATAAACATCTAATTTGAACTAAAGCTGCATTCAACATGCCATGCAACTCACAAAAATTGATATTTAGATTTTTTTAATATTTACTTTTGAATTAAGAAATTAGCCAATATATAATACTAAAATTTGAATTATAATCTACAACTTGATACCAAATTTATTGACACACATTCATGAAACATCAGTTGAAGAAAGCTTTAAATGTAAATCTACAAACATGATGACCTACTCTTTAACCAGAAGAAAATTCTTAGCAATAGGCTTAATAAACAAAAGCTAAAATACTCGTAATGTGTTTTTGTATTTGTAGTAGTGCACTTCCACTACTTAACACATATAGAAAGAAAAAATCATACATTAAAGAAACCTACCCACTTGTATTTGGAATAACAATGTATTTTGTGAACACATTTTTTCTTTCTTTTTGGGAATATGGCTTAATGTAAATAATACTGTTTGTGTTAAAAGCTGAGGCAATACTTCACTATACAAAATATTATTGGAATGGCCATGATAAAGACAATCAACAATGTTGAATTAATTCTTTAAGATGTATTTGTGAAAGAATGAATATAAACACAAGTTTAATATAAATGTTATTTATCACAACTGTCTGCTTGACTAAAACAGTGTAACTACAAGTCACTTTAAAAACAGGTTAGTACACAAAATATGATGTATTCAAATAAAATATAAATAAATTTTAGTTTTTTTTATCTAAAAAGAAATAAAACTATAAACACAGTCAAATGATGAGCTGATTATCATTAGAAAAAAAAATGTCATTTTTAAATTCAAGTCATACTCAACCATAAACTTTCCAAGATAGTTTTCCTTGTGGTGCATTATACTTAACTA
The DNA here is from genome assembly GCA_011833715.1 of Carcinoscorpius rotundicauda. Classification (NCBI taxonomy): domain Eukaryota; kingdom Metazoa; phylum Arthropoda; class Merostomata; order Xiphosura; family Limulidae; genus Carcinoscorpius; species Carcinoscorpius rotundicauda. The sequence continues at coordinate 37,367,845 of CM022393.1, forward strand.
CCTCTATTAACATCCTTAATAATATATCATGGCAAAAATAATGCTCATATAGTTCATCAAGAAAAGACAGTTTATAACACTTGCATCCCAGCCTTCAGTTTTGTTCTAACAATGTAACTTGCTCTAATTGTAAGTTAATGTTAAGAGCTATAAAAGAATATCTAAAAGTATACTGACCATGGGGATCTGGTTCTAAGATACCATTGAATGTAGTAATTTTTAAACAGAAAGATCTCAGAGCTAACTCCACATCAAGAAAACAGTTATTTTCACTGAAAAAAAACACCCAAAAAACATTAAATGCATTACAGTTAAAACATGGATCAAAAAACGTTTTGAGAACACACACACACACACACACATTCATACATACATACTGTTTAAATAAACTATCAAACTAAAGAACTGTAGAACATTACTCTGATATTTTTATTATTCATAAAAAAATCTGGAAATAAAACAAACATTTCAGCAACTGTAACACTCAAAATGCCCAGAATTTTTCACTGATACATTTTTATGCCCCGAGTCTAAAAACTACTTTTTTACATGTTTTTATGTAAAAATTAGCAACTTTTACCATTAAGCACACAGACACACACACACACACACAAAAGTCCCTTCCTTTATTGCAAGTTAGCCAGCATGGTCCAGCTATGAAAACTGGTGTGTTTTGTTTTGCAAGTCTGAGGGTCAAATCTAACCTTCATCAAGTAATAATAAATTCTGATGAAAATACATACAAATCTTACTTGAACAATTAAATACTTTTTGAATACTTATAATTTTTATCACACTGTTAAAGACTTATAACTGTCTCTTAACTGAAAACCAGCAGTTCTTATATGAAGTGTCCTATTACAAGTTTTCAGCCTTACTGTTATGAGCTGGACAAAAACATCAAATTTGTATAGGTTCACTTGGGTGCCCCAGTTATTAATTTTTAACTAGGAGTCTTCCAGAATTTTGTATGTTATTGTGCATGGTATCAGAATTCAAGATAGCTTACACCCACAAGGTTTTAGAAGTCACAGAAAGGCCCAATTAGTATTAAAATAAAAGTTTTTTTGGTAGTTACAGAATTTATGAACATAGCAATAGTCTTCAGTTACTTACAATACCAATTGATAAGCCAAATTAATAATTGCAATTACATTTTTTCTAATGTTCTTGTAGGGTTTATTACATTCCTTTTGGATAAGCCTTTATTTAAAGTTCTTCATGTTGGATGAAAATGCTTTTGTTATGTTTTTTTAAATGAAGATAAAAACATAATAATGAAGAGAAATTTACTATATGGATACTGTATTTCTTATACATAAAAGATTGACTTCCTATGGATTCTACAACTTTCAGATTGGCTCCATATAATAACCTAAGAATAAAAAATTGAAAATGTATCTATAAAAGCTGTCTTTGCAGTATCATTCAGTGGCAGCTTGTTAGGCCATCTTTCTTCAAGTATGTTTAACAAATAAAATGTTTATATTAATAGCAACATGCTATATGTTTTTGCTGAACAATTCTTGAGAAACTGCACATTTTTTAGCAAAATGCTTAAAAATCTTCTATATTATTCATCAAATGAAATCTCATGGTGTGAGGTACTGGTCAGTTATGCATCTGAGACCTCTTTTTAACTTTTAAAAGTTCTTTTCACAGGAACAATCAATAAAGACCAGTTTCTAAGACAAGTTGTAAACAAAAAAAAAAAAAACCTCACAAAATTTCAGTGATCAAGAGCTGATACAGATTTAATGATTATGTGATTATTCAATTTCTTTAAGCAGAAAAACAAAGGTGAGAGTTTCATCAAATGACTTGGTTAAAATGTGTGATGATTTATGGCTAGTCTAGCATGATGTTGGTGGTGGTTACCAATATATCTAGTTATGAAATACTGATGATTCAAACTTAAACAAGTCATGTTAGTAATACAAGTTTGTCAAAAATTTAAATTGCACTCAGTACTTGTACGTAAATATTAAATTTTACTTTTACCTTTCTAAACTTATGAAAACAAAAGGTAGAACTAGATTGCTTTAACAGTATCAATGCCAGCTTTACTAGTTTAGGAGAGTCAAAATCTTAAATCCTGCCAATGTGCTATACATTTTTTATTTTTTCAATTTGCAACAAAACATACTCCTTCAAAGGTAAAGGTAAAAACAATCAGTCTGACAGTCCTGACTTCTGTGAACCTAGCTTGGCACTTCTTTGAGCTTTTATATACAGACCTCATCATTTCCACATGTCTGATGGACTAAGTGTTGTGTATGACAAAAACCATCTTCCTCCGTCTGTTAATAAGGCAAGAATACGTGTTTTCTACCATAAGACACAAACCATGGAAAAACTTCCACAGAGTTAAAAAAAAAAAAAACATTTTAATTTTATTCATATTATAAGCAATATAATAATCATGGTTTGTTTCATTATGCTAAATGATACACAACATTTTAATTTAGGATGCCTTACTTCAACCTCTTCAATGGGTAGTACGCCATGTTTGAATTTAGACAACTACAAACGACATACAGAAAGTGGTACTTTCTCTACAAGAAATTGCCCAAACCAAGATTGTTTGTTTGTTTTGGAATTTCGCACAAAACTACTTGAGGGCTATCTGTGCTAGCCATCCCTAATTTAGCAGTGTAAGACTAGAGGGAAGGCAGCTAGTCATCACCACCCACCGCCAACTCTTGGGCTACTCTTTTACCAACGAATAGTGGGATTGACCATCACATTATACACCCCCACGGCTGGGAGGGTGAGCATGTTTAGCGCGACCCTCGGATTACAAGTCACACGCCTTACGCACTCGGCCATGCCAGGCCCCAAACCAAGATAAAAAGTCCTGAGTCCTAATTTGGATAGTAATTCCTGAAGTTTCTAGCACCTGTAGAGACCTAATCAAATGCTTCTATAAGGAAGAATGTTCTAACTATAAATGTTGCAAAGCCAATGTGGACAGCACACCCCTTTGTAAAGTTAAATATCACACACAATACAAGAATCTCAAGAACATTCTAAGAACACTGTCAGTGCAGATACAAGTGTAACAAATAACATAATATTACAGAGAAAATAATGATTTCAGCAACGTGAATGTTTGACGTAACAAACTTCTAAAAATAAAACTTGATAAACAATTTTCTAATTAAATCTTGACTACTGATTTCCCTGTATTTGTCCTAAAGATACTAAAAAATGTACTAAAAACATTATAATGTCTAAAATAAGTTTACTTGGCCTCAAAACATCAAATTTTGGTACCAATTGTGCCTTCCTGTGATCTCTAGAACCTGAGATGGTGATTTTTGACCATGAAAGTTGGCTATCTTGGATTTTAGTGTTCAACAGATACAAATTTTTGAAATTATTAGAAATTTTACAGAAAATTTAGTGTTTTATCCCCACCAGTGACAGTAACGTAGCTAATTCATGTAGAACTTCAAAATAATTCCTCTTTCACTTATGTGTCTAAACACATTTTCTTGACATTATAAATAAATAATTTAGTCATGATAATTGAGCAAATTTCTTACATATCATCCAGGAAATACAATATAGTTACATCTGCTTATTACAAGAACTTCAGAGACATAAACCATAAAAGTTAAAAATAAAATAAAAAATTTTTATGCTAAAAGCAGTTCCACACTATTAAAATTATCAGAAAGAGCACTATGTATCAACTGCAGTGTAAACTGGTTTAACCTTGATTATTTAATATATATATATATACACACACACACACACACACACACACATCATTACTTCTCTTGATTTAAAGTTTCATAAAAAACAATTTTATTATACTCACTCAAGAGTATGGTCGGCAGGGATTTTTATGTCAAAGATAAACCGTTCAATGAGTTTCAGTGTTCTGTCAAAGATACAAATGACAACCTGTTTCACTTCATTGTTTTCAATCAACTTGTGAATTACTTTGATGGAATTTTCAATGTAACTCTGAATCTCAGGGTGAACAGCTATCTGAGGAAGTAAAAATTTTAAAAGCCTTTACTTCAGTTAAAAAAAATGTACATATATACATAGTAAAATATAATCCCTACTTAATCTCATTTAAAAAAAATCACAGATACACAACCAAATATCAATAATCCAATGTAGTTTGTTGTCATCCATGAGCTAAAGTAAATCAACTGAATATTTTTAATTTTGATCTTTGTATTTATTCATAAAAGCCATTAAGATATATAAAGTTCAATATGCAAAAAAAGCAGTTTTTAAAATCAAATTATGAGCAGTGAAGGAGCACTTGACAAAACTTTAAATTATAATATGATTTGTTTTCATATATTCCCTTTCTAGTTTAAAGTGTCAACCATCACTACTTCAAATGGAAACTCACCTGTTGAAAAATAAAATAAAATTTTCTTAACTGAAGAACAGACTGTATCTTTCAAATCTTAAACTTGTAATCCCTAATCCACATTAGGGACTAGAATTTTAATATAACAGTTAATTTAATGTCTCCAGAATAGTTAGAGCACAAAGAAATCAGAAATCTCTATCTTAACAATCCAACATATAATCTTGCAAATTTTAACAAGATTTCCTCTTCACCTATTTTTCTCAAATGAGAATAAGATATCTTAACCTATTTTCATGAAATGATCGTACCATCCCAGAAATCATACATAATAAATTACGAACTTACAACTCAATTCTTTTTTATACTTACATGCACAGGAATATTATAGATTTTTTCCTTTTTAAAAGCACCAGCTGGGTATACATTTCGCCAGTACAAAATTATGTTGATGGCTACTTCTAGAAACTGTGAATAAATATCTGCAGCAACTGAAACCAAGAGCCAACAGCAACAGCTTATTTGTGATTACTAAAGATAATAATTGAATATTTTTTCTAATATTTAATATCTCAAAACTATTTAATTTAGTAATGTAATAAATAATTATATTTGAAACCACCACTTTGGTCATTCTTGTGCTTAAAAAAGCATATACAAATAGTATTAATATAAAAAGTATATTTCTGTAAGAAAAGCTCTTGGAAATTCAAGTTTTTATATCACAATACAATATAAAGTTTCAATAATTTCCAGGAAATAAGAATTATTAATTCAAGTTACTTACAAAATAGCATTGCTTGTTATCTTATCTCTTTGGCTTTCTGAATGAAACTTCATATAGTTTCATAATTTAATGTAACATGTTAATATTTAGTCCTTCATGGCAGTCCTTGCACATTTACCATTCAAAAAATGTAGACACCCTTTATTTTTCAGTAAATCATTAACTGTGTTAATAAGTTTATATAATGTTATGGCTTCCATCTTCCCATCACTACATGCTAAAAGATAACACTTCCATAAAATGAAAAGGTATTTCTGATAACTGCTAAATATTGTAATTTATCCTGGATGAGTCCTAATTTATTAAGTTGCATACATTACATATTACTATTTTAAATAGCCAGAAATTTTAATTTAGAAGTTAATCAAATACTAATAAGTTTTAAGATTATGATATTTGCTAACAACATTGATAAACATAATTTTTCTTTCTTAACATAAATATGTTTTAATGTACAAACAACAATAAATGATGCAAATTATGTTTACATTCAATGTGTCCATCATAGATTTAGAACAGGTGTTTTTATCCTTGCATGTTACCAAGAACCACTTACAAAAATAGCTTATATGAAGTTTGATACTTTTCAGTCTGCTGGCTTACTTTTAGGAACAACAAAAATGTAAGGGGATACAAAAGCCATCATTCTTTATTACATTAATTGTGGATGAAGTCTTATGTAGTTTGAATCTTTCAATGGCTATGTTGTACCACGTCATGAAGAAAAATTAAAAATGCACACTGTAGAAAGTTTTGTCAAGCAAGTTTGAGTTGATCAAGTTTTCTTTATTTGCTTTCAAAAAATGAAAGTTATCATCAATCATTAATTGATTGTGTGTCTTGTCTTCTGATCAAGACCTTTTGGGATAAATCATTTTTAGTGTTCTAAAATAAATATTCATTTAGCCTATTTACTGAACTAATAGTTAAGTCTACATCTCCAAGAAATGGAATGGATAAGCACATTTTCAACTGTTGTCAATTGTTTAATGAAAGCAAAATTCTGAAAACTACACTCTATTTGAGTGTATATTTTGTTGGACAATGAAAAAGCAAATAGAATTTAAAATGAAAGTACATTTTTCTAACATCCAGTTTACTTGTTACAAGTCCCATACCCAAATTTCAAATTCAGTAGAGGCAACAGACCCCATATAATTAAAAACGAAGTCAGTAAAAGCAACAGAATCCACTGTTAAATGGGCAAGATATAAAATTCCCAGTTATAACTGGTGGCCAGGGAATTTCATTATGATAGCTAGCTCTTGAAACAAATCACTAGTTTAAACTTCAGGTAGAATACTACATACAATTTAAATCTCTATGTAAAAATTGATACTGGCTTTCTGGAAGGCATTCAGAAAAAGGATAGTGGGATGGTTTCCAGAAATGATTTATTTTTTTTATTTTTTTTTTCAGAAATATATTAAACTCTCTTAACAGTCTCTTGAAAAAAAAATGCATGTGGAAAACTTAATGAAGGTTATAAGGTTATTACTGGAGGGATTGACAAGACAAAAGACTTCACTTCTTGATGTTGTAATCTGAAGATTATAAAAAATTAAAGAACACAACTTTAAGATTTGAAAAGACCCTGCAAGGATCCAATCAAGATAGGTCACTGCCACATAACATGGCAAATGGAATGTTTGTTATGAATTGCACACAGAGCTACATGTGAGCTACCTGTACTATCCATCCTTAATTTAGCATTGACAGACTAGAAGAAGAGCTACTAGCCATTGTCAATTTTTAGACTACTATTTCACCAACAAATAGTTGGATTGACCACAGCATGAAAATGCTGCATAGTAGAAAAATCAAAAACATTTGATGGTACAGAGATTCAATCCTGCCACTTAAGTTGATTACCCATGCCAGGTCCTTTATGGAATGAGTTATCAACAGTTGTGGAAACTAACACTTTATAGGTAGAATCAATAACATCCTCAAAAATATTAAAAGTTTAATTATTTAAAATTTTCTTATTAGTTAGTGTTCAATGATTTCTTTGAAGGTCCAAATGATCATTGCTTTTTTATATACTATTTCCTTAAATTATATTTATAAAAATAATTCTCAAATGGATTTAACTTATTTTTCTTCTTTTAATAATTGGAAAACAAGATATGTATATCTTGCTATTGTATGAAAAAAAAAACCTGCTTTTAAAAAACAATTTTAACTGAAGTATAATCTATTTTCCATAAATATTAAAATTTAAATGCTTTAACCTGCATCTCATAGAACACTAGGTGTATCAAGTTCCCCTTATACCACCAAAAAGGCTTGAAGCATAAAACAGGCAAGTTTACACTTTTATTTGCCACTACATCCCTGGTTTTGTCATCTAATTGCCTATAATTTTAAATACTAAAATCCTGTTTCACTTCCTAATATATTGAGAATTTAATACTTTGTAGGAATTTTTTTAACAATAGAAAATACGTTAAACTTATAGGATCTTATCCAATCCCTTAGTTATTATTTTTTAATATTAGCTACCAATATTAACAAAACACTATAATAATAATACCACACCAGTGTAGCTTGGCTCTTGAGACCCCTTTCCAATAACGTTAATAGAAGTATAAATTTCTTGAACAAATATAGTTACAAACCCTGTAATGTTACTGTTATAAACAAAACTTATTTAGTAATACTAACAGTTTAGTAAAAGCACGGGAAAAATGCGTATAGAAATTTTAAAAACCAAAGAAAAATAATATGTAACAGAAAAAAAGTGTTGATAAAACTAATACCTTTACAAACTTCCATTACGATACTTGTGAAGAGTTAGACTGGTATTGGATTTTCCCTTGACACATATGCTTTATAGGCAGTGTTGGAGTATAAAAGAACATTACCGTGACATTTAAAGAGGATTTGTATATATTAATATATAACGCCCTTTCATTAATTATACATTTTACGCAAGAAATACTAAGTATAGTTCGCGCGTATACCTCATTCGATTTTATTACACTACAGGCCCTCTACCGACCTACCCTCAAATTGAAATTATTTTACGCAGGGTAAATTAACATAGCAGACTTTCAGCGTAGTCCTTGTTTGTTTGTTTTGAATTTTCGCTCAAAGCTACTCGAGGGCTATCTGTGATAGCCTTCCCTAATTTAGCAGTGTAAGACTAGAGGGAAGGCAGCTAGTCATCACCACCCACCGCCAACTTTTGAGATACTCTTTTACCAACGAATAGTGGGATTAACTATCACGTTATAACGCCCCCACGGCTGAAAGGGCGGGCATGTTTGATGCGACGTGGATTCGAACCCGCGAACCTCGGATTACGAGTTGAGTACATTAACCTCCTAGCCATGCTGGGCCTGACGCGTAGTTAAACACGTCAAACGAAAGGGTTTGACCTCCTGAGTCCAAAACTATTATTAGATCTTAAGTTGGTCAAGACATGACAGAGCTACGAGTAAAAGTTTGTACTTAAAAAAAAACAAAAAAAAAACACCGAAACTCCTTTTTATGCGCAACGCCAAAAACTGACCATATACCCATATACGAGAAAAGGTGGGAAAAAAAGGTTTCGTCGCATTACAGTAATATGTGGAGTATTAGTCAAGTGCCATGAAGAGATTCAACAGTTGATTACACATCACAATATTTTTAAATATCAGTAAAAATATGCAGCGTTCATAATCATCCAACACTACATTTTATTTAATTGAAATAATAATAATCAGTTGGTGGTATAAAATATTGAATATTTTCTAACATTTGATTAAAATGATATATTCCTTTTAAAAATTTACAATACATTTTGTACTTCTGATCCCATCAAGTTTTAAATAATATTGAGATATTTTAGTTTCACTACGAAATATTGAGTGGTGAATTAAGACGTTTTGTATAATAAAAAATGGCCATAAACATCAGAACAAATCTACATTTAACTCGCACGTTTACCTTGCACGTCTTCTAATACGGCGCAGTAATAGGCACCTTTAACAAGCAGGTATTAGGAATGCAATGACTGCCAATGAGTGATGATGTCGCACAGATAACCAACTAAAATAAGTTATTTTTCCTCAATTGAACAGTCGACGTTTCAGTTTACAGGTTCTTCAAAAGCGTTCAACCAAAACACTAAACCACAATTGACAGTACCTCAAAACTTTTGGAGATAAGCCTCCGGTACTGACTCGTATGCTTTGAGGATAGCAACTTTAAAATTATCATAAATAGTGCAATTTTCTAGAGACAGAGCTTCTTGGGCTTTACCAGTCTAAACATTCAGTAATGACGATTTTTCACTGGGCTATTACATGGTCAATGCAACTTTCTCAAAACGTTGAAAATATTTATCAACTTCATTTCATTAAATGGTGGTACTTTAATCTATCAATTGAGCTCAAAGTTGTCATTTTGCCTTGTTCCATCGGGGTTTAGTCTAATTTTCATTTCTCTCAGCCTAATTTCTTTTTTGGCTTTTATGTGGGCTTGATCAGCCTCGAGATGGTTACTTTCTCTTCCCGCTTCCTCTTTCTAAGCTTCGATGCAGGTTCGTTCAAGCTGGATTTTTTTAAATTTTAACTGTATTTTTAGCTTACCTTTATTAATCAACTCTGGTTGGCTAGTAGAGACACTAAATTATTACCATAATGCTTCCTCAGACAACAAATCATCATCTACTAATATTTCAACAAACCGTTTTTTATTTATTTTTTCTCATTAATTTTTAACATCTAATTCTAAAATTTTGTAAATTTCAAACTATTCAGTCTTGTTATATTTTTCTAGTTTTGCAAGGAGGCGTAATTCAAGAAAATCTTTATAATCAGACATGATCAAATTTTGTTGGCACTGATAAATATAAATCAATTTATGATGTGAATTTATTTCGACTTTTATCACTGATTCAGATCTCGGACAAGAGCCCACAATTTATTATATTACCTATTATAATCTGTATCGGACGAGTATCCGATTTATTATGTTACGTACGTCACGTATTACTATTTCAAATAATCGGAATTTTTTATTTTGATTTAGAAGATAATTAAATGTTAATATGCATTTAAATCATTTTATTTGCCAACGATATTAATACACAAAAATTATTTGTATTAGAATTCTACCACTGGTTCCAGCGTCACAGGACTAGGCTGCAGTTCATCAAATCGTTGTTCCAAAAACATATGATTATGAAATGTTGTAACTTTCCAATGAATTTTCTGTAGGAGGTAATTTAGGTATCAACAAGACATAAGGTAAAATTATGAAACATTAATTTTGGCAAGCAAACTGGGCAAGATGCTTATGCTTCTCATTGTGTAAAACTTGTCGTACCATGTGACAGTCAATCCCACTATTCATTGGTATAAAAAAGTAGCCCAAGAGTTGGTGGTGGGTGGTATTGATCAAGTGTCTTCCCTCTGGTATAACGCTAATTCTTTATGGAGGGAGGTTTAATAGATTTACTCTTGTAGATTTATTTTAATAATTGCGTTTGTTTCAATTTGATGCATATTATACATACCCTTGTGCAAATTAATTGAAACAAGACGTAAAATTACGATTTTTTCTTTTTTTTGCGTTTTTTTTCTGAGAATCTAAAAATTAGTCACAAATTAATACATGATATGACCGCCTTTATTTTTCAAAAGATCATTAATCCGCTTTGGCATAGAGTCCACGAGTCGACTTCAATCTTTACTAATTTTTGGATCGCGGTACCACACCTTATCTCATTAGCTTATCTTTTGTAGTATAGTATTTTGCCTGAAGTCTTTCTTTACAAATTGCCCAAAGATTTTCAATTGGATTTAAGTCTGAAAAGTTTCCAGGCCAGTCCAGCACCTTTATTTGCGTTTTAGTCATAAAATTCTTCACAAGTTTTAATGTGTGGCACGGAGCCAGATCCACCTGGAAATCTCTTTTTCAATTCTGGAAGGACTTTTTTTTGCAAAACTTCGATGTACTGTGGTCCTCGCATCGTACCTTCTACGATATGTAAGCCTCCGACGCCGTAGCAGCTGAAAAAGCCCCAAAACATCTTCTTCAAGGGATGTTTTACGAACTAAATATGAGATTCTTGAAGTTTCTCACCTGGAGATCTGCGAACATGCAGACTTATTTGACCCTGTACTAAGAAATGAGTCTCGTCACTGAATAGCACCTTCCTCCATTGTTCTTGCGTCCAGTTCTTGTATTTCAGACCCCATTGATACCATTTTTTCTTCATTGAGTTGGTAAGTTGTTTTTTGACTGGTCTCCTTACCCTTCTAATGCAATTTCGAATGACGTAATATTCCTCAAAATTTCGTTATATATCCAAAAAATAGATCAACTGTACTGCAAAACACAACTAATGATGGCTTCTGTGTGAAAAAATGACTATTAAAGGAAATCAGCGGGTCCAGCGAGCCTACACTGGCCGCCATGCTTAAAATAATGTAAAATAACCATTTGTTTCAATTGCACAAGGGTGTATATTGTTAAATAAGCATTGCGCAAGTTCCGCCTGTTCTCTAAACGTGTAGAAGACTCTTGAGAGTAAAAATCAACTGTATTTGTTTTATGAAGACTAGCGCATCTTGGAATATTGTTCAACGTTCGAGAATTTAGTCTAATGATTGTAAAACTACTATTCAAAGACGCAGGAGTAATTTTAGAATATTGTTTGGTAGCTACATGTAATATACTATAAGCCTCAGAAGTTGTAATTGTGGCATGCGCTTATTAATCGAATCGGAAAACTACAATTATTTGAATAGAGACATTTATAAATTTCGAACATTAAGAACCGTCCCATTTCAAATAATTAACTTTTGGAAGTTTTTATTTCTACGAGGACATTGGATGTTTTTATGCATCTGTGAAAAGTGAGCCTATAAATATTGTTAAGCTAAACAAGAATAGAGCTGGCAAGCATTTCCGTCAAGTTAAGTGTATCTTTTTATCGACATAAAATTAAGTAGCTCGTTGTGAATGGGGACAGTCCATAAAATAATCACTTTCAGACCAGATAGAAGATAAATAATTATTTACAATAACCGTTATTTAAAAAAATTGTATTGTTGTTTGTGTATTAAAATATGTTTGTGTTAAGAAATAAAATTATGTGTATCAAAATTGTTGGCAAATGTCATAAATTTGATGGATATTAACATTTAATTAACTTTTAAATTAAAATTAAAATTTCCGGTTATTTGAAATCGTAATACGCAACGTACGTAACATAATAAATTGGAGACTCGTCCGAGATAAATTATAATATGTAATAAAATTAATAACACACTGAACAAGGAAATCTATAGATTGGCCTTCTACTATAAAAACAAGCTGTGAAACCAAAATGAAAAAAATATTCTAGAAGATGGAATTTAAGGACAATTTATTCAGCCTTTGCATCCCTTCTTATTGAAAGTAAACATCAATTTGATCCTGGAAGAATGCAAAAATTTACTTGTCTGTGAAAAACGTAGAAAAACTAAACAGTTTGAACATTTTAGAAATATATAGATGTCTAAAAACAAATGCAGAAAAAGCTTTAAACGACCAAACCATCTTAACCTCTTTCTCATTTTTTTACCTTACTTGTTTCTAAATGAATGTCAAGACCACTTCTAGTTCCTTATTTACAAATATATCTTAACGCTGTACTTGATGACGCCCGCGCCGGCGAAACCAGTCTTGATAAATGATGTATTTGTGAAAAGTACAACTTTTTTTCTTTCCTTCAGTTCTGTTTCATTAACAGTAATAACGCCTCGAATTAGCTCAGTAGTTAGAGTAGAAAGCTCGTATTTTCTAATGTTTAATTCGTTTTTAATATTCACGGGAAATATCTAAATATTTGATCTTTCTCATGGGTAGAGTCCTTGCAGTCTTCATATTCCTCTTTTAATACAGGTCTTCAATCGTTTGGGAATTTCTCTGATTACGTCGAAGTAGAAGATGGTTTGGCAAGCACCCTAAAGGATTTCTTAAGGGGTATAGATGAGGAGATCAGTTATGAATGCTACAACGCTGTCTAGTGACACCTTGGCCTCGAGGTCTGCTCTGGTTGCATTGGCATAGGTGCAGTTAGATCTTGCTTTATGGCTGATTGGATTTGGGTGTTGAATAGTTGCACTGAAGATCAAAAGGAGTCGTAAGTTGATGAATAGCGACATCATACTTAAGAGTGAATGGCAGCTATTGCTTCTTTGGTGGTAGTCCTGGTGATTTGGACTATCTTTCTAACCTGCTGGTGCTTCAGGCTGAGAGAATGTGGTATTTCACGTAAATAATGTTGGTGGTGTATTTATAAAATACAATGCAACAACTGCCATGACTTCTATATCAGACAAACAAGCATAAACTGGAAACCAGATTCAAAGAACACAGAAAAACACCTTCACACGTTTTTGAACACTGCAAATCAAATAAACACAACATAACCATAGAAAATACCCTATATTAACTGGGAAAACAAATATAAACAAACACAAAATCAAAGAAGCCCTACTTATGCAACAACTAAAATCAAAATTAAACCAATACAAAGGAAAACCTTTATACCTAGACCCATTAATAACCTAACATATACTGCACGTCCTCATAATCTCTTACCCGTCTACACTCTCTTCCCTAAGACATGTTCTCAGCAACGGTCAGTTGCAAACTCTCTTTTTGTTAACCTGAAGATGACCTAAGAAGGTCAAATCGTTGTTCTCTACTTTATTAGTAAATGTGTTAATATGCATACCAGCCGTACTGAAATACACTTTTTTTACATCGTTTTTATACATATTAATATAAAGGAGATATTAATAATCTCAGCCATTCTATATACTCTTGTGGATACTAAAGAGCTTCTTCTGGTTGCTGAACATACATTATATTCATGGAAGTAACACCTCTAAACACGAGAAGTCTATTGATTCATGTCCCATTTTTCTGTATCTTTATCAGATAGGAGTAATCCCTATTGAGTCACATTAACTTTGTAAGCATTCACTTGCACCGCTCATTCTACTGGAGCATCAGATGGATATGACAAACTACCCCTAATAGCTTACACAACTTGTTTAACAGTTGGCTGTTGAAGTTAGACCATTGGTCTATTTGGATCTCCTCCAGTGTTTCACACCATACTATTCTGTTATTAGCTAACGATACTGCAGCCATATGTATTAGCATGTAAAGTAAATAATATGCTTTGGCTCACTTCAAAAAATAATTGATAACCATGAGTATGTAGTGAAGACACCTTGGAGTATCCAGAAGTAGACCAGCAATGCACAAGGCTATTTTCTGTAGAGGAAAACCTACAATTCTTTTTTGAAGTTTATCCTATCATAGTAGTTTTTCTTTTGTAAGGCATTTAACGTATAGAATTAATATCAATGTTAAACATCCTTATAGGAATAAATTATGTTGGGTGCATTTTACACCTTGGTGACCTTCAGTTTCAGTGTTATGTAAAGTCTGGAGTGTCTCTTGCTGCTGAGGTCTTGGAACGAATAATTTCAACATTGTTGGAGTACCTTACATTTTGAGCAGTTAACAAAAGTAAACCCACATAACTGCTCTCGTATCCATCTGTTAGAGTGCCACAGGTTACGTACATCCATGCTATGATTCTCAATTGTTATTGAGTAGGCTTGTCCATTTTGAACTATAAAGAGTACCATAAGTAGGTTAAAATGCTTTAATTTCTCATCTTGCAGGTATTCAAGCATCACTTTTGGCATTCATTCTTCTGTAGTTGCCTAATTTGTGGTTCATTGTAACTGTAATCATGATATTCCTCTAACAGGTAAGGATTCATTATGTGGCAAGATAGTCCATTCCCATTTCTGTTTTGTAGACCTGGGCAATTAACTACAGCAAAGTCATTCTTTCAAAAAACATTATTTCTCAACCTGCTATCATTTCCTCCAGACTTTTAAAGATTAATAATGTCAACAAAGCAAAATTCATATGTACAATGAACCTCATACATACAAGTTGTGCAAATGCTTTACAAAGATAATCATAGCAAGTACTTTCTTCTTCACTCTTTGGTTCTGTATTCAAGAGCCATGAGTATACAACCAGCCCCATGTGATCCATATTCTACTCCATCTTGAAATTAAATGTTCCAATTCCCCTGTCCATGTTTTGAGTGTTCTGCTTATTATTAAAAGATTCTGCTAAGGATAAACTAATGATGGTACAATCACTAAAGTGAGCTTTTATCAAAATGCTTGATTCCATTCCTTACTTAAATTCAAATCCATTTTTTACTTTCATGAGAGTAGAGTAACCCTGAAACTTTGACCACAAATCATTTATAATATAACACAAAACCAGGAATACTGTGAACTTCCTGTTTTGTTGCAAGTTAGGGCCAGTGTTGAACAACAATTATCTTTGCAGTCTTTTAAGACTTCATTTATCTTGATTATGTGGTCAAAAATGATGAACATTTCCTGAGCTTTAGTTTCAAATTTGACTTTCTCGAGGTCTGGAATACTATCTTCAGGTTCTCAGACATTATTTACAAAGTGTCTTCACCCAATAATCCAATATGGGCTTGTCAGTCTGGCAAGTGCTGGAAAAGTGTGTGTGTGAGGGGGAGTACTGTTCAGCATTGCATAACTCATAATACTTGTGTATTTCAAGAGGAAAATAAGTAGGATAACTATGGTCCTATGGGTAATAACAGAAGCTTTTATGCCTACGTTATGATTAACAACTAGTTCCACATTTTACATATGGCTGTACAGAAACAAACCTATTATATACATCTTCGAGCTACTCCTTCTCATCATATTCTGATGTTTCAGAATATATTCGTAATACCTAAAATAACTTCAAAAGGTAAAAAGACAAACATTGGAAAATGTTACTTCTTATTTAGATAAGAATAGACTCTTAAAAAGCATTTGACAAAGTATCACATAAAAAAAAACTTAAAATATTATCCCAGTTGGTGTGGGAGACAAGTTAGTTAATTGCATAAAACAGTGTATGGATGTAAGAAATATTGCAGGATCTAAGTTATGAAGATCTGTAACATATATGAAAAGTAAAGGACTTTTAACATTGCTATTGTTCAATGCTGTGACAAACTTGGTTTTAATTCTGTGAAATAATAATGACAACAATAATAATCTTTTAGAACCTGAATTCTAAATTGATTTATTTGTTTATTACCAAATTCTCACCTCATTAAAGATATTTAATGTATTATCTTGCTGAGGAAGAATGCAGTTTTGCAGAGTTAGGGAAACAAAAGTTCTTACCTAAAGTTGATTTAATAGACAATGAAGTTTTATTTTTGAATTATATATGGAACAAGGAGACCTTTATTTGTACCAATATATTGTATGAAACAACATAATATGAAACTTTTAATTTAAGTCACGGAGTAAAGAAAAAAAAAGAAATAAACACTTTGTATTTGGTTTTATTTCAGGTGACAAACTTCAAATGTACTTACAGCTTTCAATATGAAACATGGCAGTACTTATCCTGGAAAGTTAAAAATACTTCATGAAAAAAACTTTTAACAAACATTTTTGGAATGTACATCAAAAGTTATTCAAATTAAAACACAATCTGGCTATACAAGTTCTGCATTTTAATATTTGACAATAGAAAAAAGTTAAACACAAACACTGAGATGTTAATTATACTGCTTATTTTAAAGGACATAATTACACACCTTTGTTATTTAAACAAACTTTCAGTAATATGTATCTACAAATATAGCTCCAAAGAAAGATAAGTAATACCGACAGTTAACTCTGAACTGCAAAATGGTTCATATTCATGTTATTATCACAGAAAAAGTATTAGAGGGTCAAATATTTCTTTTATTTACATATCATAATTTCTTTGGTTTTATAAATATACTTAAAATTACTGTACCAATACACCCACACAGAATAGCAAATACTATACATATATTCTAAATTATCAAGCTATAATTCCTAAATAAAGTAATAAGATAAAGAAAAAAAAATACAACAATTTACAAAACTAGTGTTTTATGGTTCTGTATTTTACACTATTAATTACTGTAAAAAATCAGATGGCATGACATTTTACAGTGCTTACATAGCAGAGGCCTGAGTTTAATTTGTAATGCCACTACATTCTGTACAGTTAATAAACAAGCTTGGAAAGTAAGACTAACTTTCATAGCATTTTATAAGAAGCTTACTATTACTTTTTCTAGAGAAGTTTCCTTGATAAGTAATCAATCAATGTTTTAGGTAAAGGTAATACACGAATTCTGACAGCATTATCATCATGATAACCAAGATACTGTTGTATGGCTTGACGACACAGGTGCTTTAAAGACTCAGGATAAGCACTGACATACCATTTGTAGAAGCCTTCATCCATATGGTAAGATGGTGTCAGTATCTCATACTTCCGCAACCATGATGATAAGCTCAAGGGATCACATCCCGACATGATGAGCACCTACACATAAATGAGGAAAAAATACCAACTCAGTTACAAAAATAACCATTTCTAAATATAAGTTAGTAAGTAAATTGAAGATATATCACAGCAAATTCTAATGTGTAGACAAATCATTTTACCATCCAAAACATATTTAATATTGTACTAAGAGCTTCAGTATTGATTGATTGATTGATTTAGTGTTTTATGGCACAAAGCAACAAGGCTATCTGCGCCAAACAACTGGTAAAAATGTAGTAAAAAACATAAATGGAAATGAAGGTAAAACAAAAAAGTATAAAACCAATGTTAACACCTAGTCTACAAGGTTAAGATAGAAGGCAGAGTGTAAAAAGTTGTAAGGTATTTACTCTATCAAAAAGGTATAATCATAACCCGCCAGGAAGACTAACCCACCGTCAGTCACCTGAAGTTGGTCTTTCCAGTCCTGGTTCTGGGTTATGTGTCACAGCAACCAGTATCAAAATATAAAATAATAGAAGTATTATAAGACACACAGTAAAATCACAACAATGAGTAGCCAAATGTTCAGTAAAAAGAGAAAAGTCACGTAAATGGAGTAAAATTTGTAAAAGTAAATGAAGGTAATAACAAAACAGCAATTAAAACAGAAAATGGCGTAAAAACCAATGGTGACATTCAGTCTTCAAAGTTATAAACTATTTACTTATAGCATAATAATAATGATCATAACCCACCAGGAAGACTAACGAATAAGTTCAAGAACCACCGTCAGTCACCTGAAGTTGGCCTTTCCAGTCCTGGTTCCGGGTTATGTGTCATAGTAGCTATTATCAAAATGTAACGGAATAAAAGTTTTAAAAGACACTCAGCAAAATTGTAATAAAGAGTAGCCAAATGTCCAGTAAAAAGATAAATGTCAAGTAAATGGAGTAAAATGTGTAAAGGTAATTGAAGATAAAAGCAAAATGGCAATTAAAACAGGAAATGGTGCAAAAACCAATGACGACATCCAGTCAACAAAGTTGTAAAGGACAACCTGTAGCAGAATAGGAATGATCATAACCCGCCAGGAAGACTAACAGGTAGTATATAAACCACTGTCAGCCACCTGAAGTTGGTCTTTCCGTCCTGGTGCCGGGTTATGAGTCAATATGGCCAGTACAAAAAGGTTGTAAAAGTGTGAAATGATATGCAGCAAAAGTATAATAGTAACTCGCCAGGAAGACTAACGAGTAGTTCAAACAGACAGTTCAAACAGAAGCGTTAGTCACCTGAAGTTGGCCTTTCCAGTTCTGGTGTCGAGTTATTTAATGTTCTGGCCATTGTTTAATGTCACATTGAATGAGAGAGAATAAAACTGTAAAAAAGGAGCCACAATTAAAAAGGTGTAATAAATAAATATACCACACTTAAATGAGATTAAAAAGATTAACGGCCATTAACAAATTAAAAACGTTATTAAGGTGGACAGAGTCACCATCACCAATAACTCTGTCCAATGTTACAGACTGACCCTGGGAAAAAATATGTTTAAAGTATTGCCGTCGTTGAGAATTGTAACGATGGCAAGAAAGTAAAACGTGGCTGATAGTGATTTGAGTGTTACACAAACTACACATTGGTGCATCAGTTCCAGATAAAAGAAAATGATGAGTTAAAAAACTGTGACCAATGCATAGCCTAGTGAGAACAACTTCTTCCCTCCGAACTTTACGGAAGAGCTTCAGTAATAAAATACATTATTTAATTTTATGTTTTAGAGAAGGAGTAACTTTATCAGCAACTTTAAGTTTATACTAGAAAAATGAAGTGATAAGTTAGCTTAATTAATATTAAAAGTAAGCTTGAAGTAATGAAAAAAAAAGTTTTCTGAAGTCAACATTTTATGAGAAATTATAAGCATAATTTAGTTTCAATTCAATTTTATTTCCAACCTTCCTTGATAAAGATGTCAACTTGACTGCAGTAAGACAAGGCATTAAAAAGGTGGGGGCTTTAAATCATCTTATTTGCAATAATCAATGCAATTTTTATTTTAAAAATAACGCAAATTTTATTACTTGTAATGAAAATTGTTCCAGGTAGAAACACTAGCTTTTAAAAATTTCATAAAGTAACAATTGGCTGGGCTGTTTAACTGTCAAGACTCAATATTATTCTGCAATATTTATATTTGTTCAAACTGTTTTGTTCTTAATTATTAATACTGGTTGTAAAAACTAACAAATACTCATACAGCAACAGTGCAGTATTATAACAAAATAAATGAAATATCTGATGCATGAAGCTGGAAACTACTTCATATCTGCTTGATGGTAAAATATGTGAAAGAAATCAGTATAGAAAAGTTAGTGGAAATACAATTTATACTGCAAGTAACCGGCCTAACTCCTCATAGCTCTATAATTTTGCACATTTTAAACAACCCTGAATTAAGCATAAAGTTTAGACTGATGAATATCCAGCAGTATATAAAAATATTTTGAGATTCATGCTCATTTTAGACTAATCTCATTGAAAAAATTTAACAGGGTTCTGAAAATCAATAAATTACTAATTAAGATGAATGTTTTGTCAAAGCCTTACATTTCATGAAATATTCACACTTTTCATTTAAATGAAAAGTTTTAAAGCAAGCATCTCCTTCCAACAAGATGATTATAACCAAGATGTTACTAGATGCTTAAACAGCTATTGTTATATAAACTTAATCTTTTATTTTCATTGCTCTTTAAAATAAAGTGCATTTTGTTCTAAAAGTGAAGGATTTAGTTTTATAGCATTCAGGAATCAATTAATTACTATTTTTCACACTTCTCTAAAGAAATATGGTCACAGTTGATTTTGCTAGTCCTCTTTCTTTCAGGGCTACTAACCTTCTATGGAAATTTACAAGTTCAAGAAAAGTTAAAGTATAACTTTTCTTAAACCCGTAAATAGCAAAAAAAAAATTTTCTTCACTAGTATCAGTAAAAAACAGGCCATTGTTTGTCATTATGTACATAAACACAATTGTTTAAGGTTGTCAACCCTACTTTATTTTTGCATGAAGACAGACAGTGGTAACTTTTAAAGTATCAGGATAGCAAGTTTAAGACCCAGTTTCTCATTTGTTAATTAAGAGGTTATGCATTTTTAAATTTATTAATTAACAAATACTCAAATGCTCACATTGAGGAATGGAGGGGAAATGCTGTTATCCATAATAATAAAATGAAAAAAAATTAAACTGTCAAATGCTTGATTGTGAGAACATGCATCTCTGAGTAGATTTCAGGAATTTCCCTTCTCAACTCTTTGCAATTCAAATGCTGCCGACATCTATTAGTTAAGCATTGTAATACTGTGGATTTGAAATGCCACATCATGGATCATGATTATTAAGTATTATTTTATTACAATAAAGTGTTTTCTCAACAAAAAACTCCAATTGTTGATTTCTAGATCACAAGAATATATTTTAAATTTCAAAATGTTCAGACACAGAAGGTCAAACCTAACATTTTCCACTAATACTATACACAGCAAACTATGTTCTTCAAAAAGTACCAGAAATATTTGAGAAATATGTTAAGAACTTTTCAATTTACTCACAGAATGTGACAGGTTTAACAATTATACAAAACTTATATATAAATCAAATTATTTTCAGTAAAAGAAAAGTACAATAAATGTAGTATAGAACTATCAAATAATTTAATACATTCAAAGAAAACCAGTTTAATTTACAGAATGATATTTATGGCTGATCTCTCTCTATCTAAGTAACAATGTCTGATAACAATATTAGTAATCATGGCCTTGCACATGTTCTTGTCCTTTATTGTTTTCAACACTTCATCTTCACTAACATTCACCCAGTTACCAAGACTACTGATTTAAGTTATTCTTATCCTAACTTTACTTCATTTCACTTCAATTTCATCTATTACAAATAAATTTTCTAGCTTATTTTTTATTATCACATGATTCGATAACAGAAGTTGTCTTTCTTTAACTGTTATCATATCTCTGCGTGTTTCTACTCTTCTCGATAACTCCTCCTTTGTCATATGACAAGTCCACAACATCCTCCACATTCTTTTGTAAAACCACAACTTAACTGTTTCTAGTCTCTTTTCCAATGTTATTGAATCATACGTAAGAATTGGACTGAAGTAACAGCTCAACATTCTTGGCTTAGCTTCCATTGATATTTTCCTATATTCTAGTATACTGCTGATTTTCTGGAACATATCCTCTGCCATGCCATTTCATTTCTTAATGTTTGCATCAGATTTACCACTAGACATTATTAAGTTTCCCAGATATTTAACTTTTCCGTCTGTTTTAACTTTTCTTATTTATGTTTAGCTCAATCTGAGACATTCCTTTCCTTACTTATAACCATGCACTCTGTCTTTTTGCAGTTGATTGTTAGGACCCTTTTGTTGATTTCTTATACAAATTTATCAAAAAATTCTTAAAGATTTTCTTTAATTTATTATTATCACTATAAGGTGCAGTAACATGCTATGTCCCTCAATTATGAGCCCCAGTATATTACCAATTTCTCTTAGAATCTTCTCATAGAATAAACAAGTTTTGAAATGCCAACCTTACCAAACTTCCCTTTTGGTCTTTGCATACTTATATATCTCACCTCCTATTCACATTCCTGCTATTTGTTTCCAGTATCTTTCTAACATATTTTTTATTTAGGTATACTTTTCTGAGAACATCATGCTTTATTTTATCAAATCCTTTTGTCTTATCTATGAAACACGTAAAAATCTTCCTGTGCTTCATTAGCTCATTCAGAAAACATTTTCAAGATAAATATTGCATTTATTTTACTAGCATCCTCTATAAACCCACATTGTTTTTTGTCAATTTCAAGTTTTATTATTCAAACTCTAAACATATACCAATAATAATTATTCAGTGATTCATAAGGCTTATTGTGCTCTGTAATTCACATTTAGTTGCACCAGGTTTCATTGTGAGTGCAATAGATATTGAATGGCTTAGATCTTTTAAATCTTCATCATTGTATCAATTAAATAGTGATTACATCTGGTGTAACTATTTTGTTTCTTTTCTTTTTCCTAGTTACAGTTCTCACTTCCAATTTTAAAATCTTTGGTCCATCTGTATTTTTCCTGATTTCTGGTTTTCTATTTCTGTTATCCTGAAAAAGCTCAACAGTTACTCTGAACCTCTTTCCATGATACTGCATATAAATTGTCTTATGTGACACTGTTTAAGTTATACATTCATTTTGATATACTATACAGATTAGTTCTGTTCAAAAGGTTATACTACACTAACAAATTATTTTAAGCATTAATTTGTATGGAAATATATTCAGTAATAGCTGGTGTTTAAACTAAAGTCACTGTTCCCAGTTTCTTGTTCTGGGTTTTTAAAATAGAAAAATATTCTGCCCTCCATTATCATCTAATTATTCTTGAATAAAGTAAATTCTATGTCCGATATGTTTACAGAAAAATCAAACCTTGATAGCTGGGAGATGTTGTTGAAAGGTATCTCTTTTGCGCTGCAGTACGTTAATGGCACGAATACAACAATATAAAGGAGTTCTCCATTTTAGGTCCATATGGTCAATCTCTGAATGTCCCTGGAACACAACAAAAACCTGTATCAAGCAAAATTTAAGTTGTTTATAATAAATTTCAGCCTGAATATTAATAACAATTTTTTTTTACTATAAGATGTAATATCCAACAAGAATACACAACCATTTCATCAAAACTAAAAACTGGTTTTAAAAAGTACTTTATTTCAAGTTAAAAGTGAAAGATTAAACTATAAAATTAACTTAAACAACTTCTGAAATATTTTAAACACAATTACACACACTAACAAATATGAGGATGTATTTATCTAAACAAAAACAAGTAAGCTTAACTTTCCAACAGTTAAAGTGACACATCTATAAAATAAAAGAGCAACATCTTATGCAACATGGTTTTTATAGCCATTTTTAATTTATAATTCTTGAACCAAGGAAGGATAACAATTGAACAGCACTCACCAACTATTATGAGGCTGCTCTTATCCAAATAGTTGGACTGACTCACACTGATTGCAGGAATTGCAAAATGTTCTCAATGACATATCACAGTTCTAACACGTACCTTCAGATCCATAGCCTAACATTATAACTACTGGAACACTCTCAACTTAAACACTTTCAACAGTAGTGGCTCCACACATATGCCAATCAGTAAACAAGGAAATCTTTACACGTTCATCATCAGAGAATATGTTTATTTATTGTAAACACTTGACTTTCATTTCTTTACAATTGCAAACCTAGTATTATTCAACTAAAATATTCCCTGACCAATATTTCAAGCAAAATTACTATTTGTACAGTATACTGTACATACAAAGTTTGATATTAACATATACTTATCCCTTTTTCTTCAAATTATCAACTATTACACTGGAAACATCTTTTGTTAAAGGGTTTTACATTTTACTGAAAAATGAAATTGAACATACTACTTCAAAAGTAACTTGCAATATACTATAAACTACTTTGTTAAATAATTTTTGAACAACAACCTTAGTTTTTAAGATTTAACTGTGCTATGAGATTAAAACCATGTCCATGATTTCAGTGGGTAATTACTGGACAAATTAATGCAGCTGGAAAGATTGAAAACTAAATGTATTTCTCAGAAAATAAAAATGTACTTAAAAAAAAAGTACCATACTGTTAAATTACAATTTGACAAATTATTTTATAGTTACAATTCCTTCACATAAAACCAGTTATCTTTTTAAGGAACATTTAAGAAGTGACTTTAAATCATGTTAACTCTTTCCCAACACTTTTAAGTTACACACACATACATAATATGTAAGGTAATTCTGAGACTTCTTAACATTTCTACACAAAAATTGGAAAGATTTTGTTAACGATTAGAAGTATTTTGTACATAAAAAAGGAGATTATTTTAATTAAATCTTTCTAATTAAGATATTTATTTATTGTAATTATTTACCAAAAATTGTCATTTAAGAATAAAAACACTTTTTTTCATCTTATAGTTTTTAAATCATTCGCATAACGTATAGAATATAACCTAAATTAATAACAAAAGTTGTTTTTTTATGGTATATATTTTATTTTTTCATTTTCTTTACATCACTAACTGTTAGTTAAACTGAAAAATGTACACACTTTAATTTTTTGTAGAATAATCTTAAAGGATGTTTTGGTTGTATTTGTAATTGAAGGTCTTTCCCTTTTCATGTATAGTTAATTTTTAATGTTTTATTGACTTTCCTGTCCTTTATTCATTATTCATCTCAATACTAATCAATGGTACACTTTGAGAATATTACCATGTCTTTAGCAGAGAGAGAAATGCAAGCTTTTGGCAAATTGTTTGTATACTTGTGTGCTATTATTGTGTGCCTTGAGAACCAGGGTAAGTTTAATAAACAAATTGTTTAACCTTTCAGATGTGCATTTTACAACATAAATAACACATAATTAAGTAAAATATGAAAATATATTTTTGTTTGTTACTTAAATAAGTTGTAATGTGGACAAAGCAGACAAAAATTACTACCATCAGTTAGACATACATGATAATTAAAACTGTACACCAATTTTAAAATAATCATAAAAAGGATATATATAAAATGAGCTCTTTATATTTATAACTGTTATAAACATGTACATCAAATAAGTACATGTGGCTTGTAAATTTCAAGTCTAAAGTATAGAAGGTGGGCATGGCACCCACCAGGGCTTTGCAAAATGTATTTCTTGTGTATAAGGAACTCAGTCAAAGTACTTTGGAACATGTATGTAAAATAGTTTAGTAAGAGTAATTTCATATTATAACACACACACACTATAATGTTAATTTCAATGACGTAAACTGATAATGAAGTGGTTTAATTTCTAAATCTAATTCAGCATTTTCTACATTTAAAGGAGTAATGGATGCAAAAGGATTAAAAGATATAATAAAGACAAAATACAATGAAATGTGATAATGGAACTAATACATAGAGTTGGCAATCTGTCAAAATAACATTTTGCATCATGCATCTTTTACGAAAATAGGAGAGTAGTTTGAATGATGAATTTTTTGTATCTATAATTTTTCACATAGCTTTTAATCACAGTGATCTCATATATAACTAAATAGTTCAAAGAATGGATAATTAAAAGAGTATCACTGCTGTATATACTTGAATTTTATACACACATATAAAGGTTTCAATGTGAGTAAAAAAAACCTCAAATCACCATGCACACAAGATACACTCCAATACTTTATGATGCCTAGTCTTTTTTCTCTATTTGTTTTTGTTTGGAATTACTAGTGAGGGAGAATTTCACAAAAGCTCAGTAATAAGTGGTTAATTAAGTGATAGACTGAGCTTCACGTTAACTTTTTTCTACAAGATTTTACATCTTTATTTTATTTTTTCAAATATATTAATTTAAGTTTTATAAATATCAAAAGTTTTAGAATAAAATATAGTTAAACTGATATTTAAAATAATCTTTTTGTAATGTTTTTAAAAGATTTTGATTTAAAAACACAGAATCATACATTATCTTCTTTCTTCTTGAGTGTTTTGATTGATTGATTGATTTAGTGTTTTATGGCACAAAGCAGCAAGGCTATCTGTGCCAAACATCCAGTAAAAATGTAAAAATAAAGTAAATGCAGTAAAAGACATAAAAGGAAATGAATGTAAAACAAAAAAGTATAAAACCAATGTTGACACCTAGTCTACAACATTAAGAGAGAAACCAGAGTATAAGAACTTGTAAGGTATTTACTCCAGCAAAATGGTAATGATCATAACCCACCAGGAAGACTAACAGATAAGTTCAAAAACCACCATCAGTCACCTGAAGTTGGCCTTTCCGGTCCTGGTTCCAGGTTATGTGTCATAGCAGCCAGTATCAAAATGTTATAGAAATAAAGTTTTAAAAGACACATAGCAAAATCGCAATAATGAGTAGCCAAAACTCCAGTAAAAAGATAAAAGTCAAGTAAATGGAGTAAAATTTGTAAAAGTAAATGAAGGTAAAATCAAAACAGCAATTAAAACAGAAAATGGCGTAAAAACCAATGGTGACATCCAGTCTACAAAGTTGCAAAGTATTTACTCTCGCAAAATGGTAATGATTAAAACCTGCCAGGAAGACTAACAGGTAAGTTCAAAAACCACTGTCAATCACCTGAAGTTGGCCTTTCCGGTCCTGGTTCTGGATTATGTGTCATAGTAGCTATTATCAAAATGTAAAAGAAAAGAAGTTTTAAAAGACACTCAGCAAAATCGTAATAATGAGTAGCCAAATGTCCAGTTAAAATATGAAAGTCAAGTAAATGGAGTAAAATTTGTAAAAGTAATTGAAGATAAAAACAAAACAGCAATTAAAACAGAAAATGGCACAAAAATCAATGTTGACATCCAGTCTACAAAGTTGTAAAGGACTACCTGTAGCAGAATTGTAATGATCATAACCCACCAGGAAGACTAACAGGTAAGTATAAAAACCATTGTCAGTCACCTGAAGTTGGTCTTTCCAGTCCTGGTTCTGGGTTATGAGTCAATATGGCCAGTACTAAAAGGTAAAGTAGTAAAAGTGTGAAAGGATATGCAGCAAAAGAATAATAACAACTCGCCAGGACGACTAACAAGTAGTTCAAACAGTAGTGTTAGTCACCTGAAGTTGGCCTTTCCAGTTCTGGTGTCGAGTTATTTAATGTTCTGGCCATTGTACAATGTCAAATTGAATGAGAGAGATTAAAACTGTAAAAAAGGAACCACAATTAAAAAGGTGTAATGAATTAATATGCAAGACTTAAATGAGATTTAAAAAATTAATGGCCATTAAAAATTAAAAATGTTATCAAGGTGGACAGAGTCACCATCACCAATGACACTGCCCAATGTTACAGATTGACCCTGGGAAAAAACATGTTTAAAATATTGTTGACGTTGAGAATTGTAATGATGGCAAGAAAGTAAAATGTGGCTGATAGTGGTTTGAGTGTTACAAAAACTACACATTGGTGCATCAGTTCCAGATAAAAGAAAATGATGAGTTAAAAAACTGTGACCAATGCGTAGCCTGGTGAGAACAACTTCCTCCTTCTGAACTTTACGGAAGCCAGATGGCCAAAGTCCAATATAGGGTTTGATTTGAAAAGGTTTGTTGTTGCGTTGCTCACTCCAGACTGGCAGACCGATGAAGGGCCATTTTCAGTTCCACCAGGGTAAAGGGCCAATTATAGTAAAAGAAACAGTCAGTTTGAAAGGAAAGAGGTGATTGCTCTGCCCAAGTCTTAATGGCCAGGAAGGTGGAGGAACAAGCAGAAGTGCTAGATACGCAGCAAAAGCTTTTACCTAGAGTATCAGCGATGCTCTGGACATCAGTCACCTCCTGACCATCAGAAAGTAAGATCAAGACAGGGACAGAATTGTAGTGCCCATTAACCTTTTGAATCCTGTCCCATCTGATCTTGGAACTAGTGGCAGAAGATATGCTAGTTGTTAACTTAAATCCAAGATTCCTTCTAGCTTTGACATCTTATCCACCTAGCATGTGCACGAGCCTGTTGGAAAGCAACACGGTTTGAAAGTGTGGGATACCTACAAAAAGTATCCCAGGCCCCTTTTTGAGTCTTCCGTGCTAAGTGGCAAGCAAGATTCCACCACAGACGAGGATATCGTGGAAAACGTGTCGAGGTTTTAGGAATACACTGAGCAGCTGCTTGCATAATACATGTTAGTTACTGCTGCTTCACAGTCGTCTGTTGATGACTGAGTCATGATGGCAGGATCAAGTTCTGCGAGAGCAGTGAAAGTGGACCAGTCTGCCTGATTTAGCTTCCACCAAGGCACACAGGTAGGGTGGCATCGATGACGGCCAGTCTCTCTCAAAAGGATCGGAAAATGATCACTGCCTAGTGGATTACTGTCAACCCTCCATGAAAAATGGGAGAATAATGAAGGGGAGCAAACTGAGAGATCAATAGCGGTAAAGGACTGACAAGGTGCATGAAAGTAAGTGGAAGAACCAGTATTGAAAAGAGAAAGATTGTGATCAGAGAGCATCTGCTCTACAGATTGACCCCTCCCATCAATAACAGCACTTCCCCAGAGGGGATGGTGTCCATTAAAATCCCCCAGGATTAGAAATGGAGATGGCAACTGTTCAACGAGAGCATCAAGGTCTGATTGATCATATGTCTCTCCAGGGGACAGGTACAGAGAACAAACAGTGATGGTATGATCCAAGGAAACACAGATGGCTACGGCCTCCAAGGGTGTGTTGAGTGGCAAAGACAGGGTGGGCACATGCTGATCAACCAACAGTGCCACCCCTCCATGTACTCGACCATCACACAACCTGTCATTTCTGTACAGAGAAAACTGCTGAATGGAGACTGTATCAGCAGATTTGAGAAATGTTTCTTGTAAAAAAAGACAAACAGGATGGTAGGATAAATCAGCATTTTGATGTCAACCAGATTAGAACATAAACCTCGACAGTTCCATTGTATCAAGGTGGCCATTTTTAAGAACGGGTTGGTGAAGTGGCTGGAGAACCCTTCAGTTTACGATCATGTCTTTTTTCCTTTCTGTGTTTAGTTGGAGGAGGTCTATCAACCTCGATGGATCCTGCCCTGGGTCAAGTGGGCATGTTTTTGTTATTGGAAGGGGAATCCAGTGACTGAGGATACAAACAAATAATTGTTTTGTCTCTTGGGGTGGGAGAAAAAGATGTATCAGATGAAATGACTGTATTTGAAACTGAAGGACGTGAATTTTGAGGTCTGTTGGAAGGTAAGGGAGGAACAGAGATGGGTGTGGAAGTCAATTCATCAACCTTTTGAACCACAGAGGTCAAAAGGCTTTTCATTTGTTTTGAAAACGATTCTCTTGGAGGCACAGAAAGATCTGTCAGCACTCCCATTGTAGTTGTGGAATGAAGTGCAGCGGCATATTTCAGAAATGGAGTGGTGGACAGCAATTTCCGAGCCTCAGGATAATTAATGTTATTTGTTGTTTTCAAAAGCTGCACTTCTTTTTCCTACAACCATTTTGGGCAAGAATGAAAGTAAGAGGGGTGAGAACCATTGCAGTTGACACAATGTGGGTTCATGTCACAGTCATAGGCATCGTGGTCCTTGCCTCCACAACGAGCACATGTCAGGGAACCACAACAAGATGTCTTTGAGTGGCCGAATCTCTGACAATGGAAACATTGATGACGGTTTGGAATGTATAGCCGAACCTTGCAAATGAGATAACCTACCTTGATGGTGGCAGGTGCACGTGGTGAACTAAATATTAAAACGAGGGTATTTGTTGGCAGTGTAACTCCATCTTTGCGAGTGGAGATGCACCTCACTGCAGAAACTCCTTGAGTGGAGAGACCAGCGAGAATCTCTGACTCAGGAATGTTCTTCAAATCCCTTTCAACAGTAACTCCTCATGAAAAATTCAAAGTAGCATGAGGTGTAACCTCAATAAGTATATCCCCAATTGCCTTTGAATTCAAGAGAAGTTCACTGTGTTGGGATGTGGATGTTTCAACCAATATGTCACCAGATCGAAGATTCTTTACTGACTTTGGAGAGCCAGCAAGTCCCTCTAGTCCCTTCTGAATAAAAAAGGGGGCATTTGCCCTGAAGGTTTTTCCGAAAGAAAATTGTAATGTTAGAAAATGAGGTACATGTGTTACTGATGTTGAATATTGCTGTTCAGAGTCTTCAATACGTGGTTGCTTACCCATTGACTGTTTTTCACAATTTTATTAAATTTTTTGGAAGATCCATAGCGAAAAGGAAAAATTTCAGTACCCACTGACCCCACCCACCATGGAGATGCACTAAAATGTCATGCAAGGAAAAGGCAGCAATGCCAGGGTTTCATGAGCACTATACACAAACACCAGCATCAGGCACAATGTCCACAACACCCATTGAGAACTTCCAACACTGGTACTTGGTTGACTCTAGCCCAAGTGGACCAGCCGATTGACCCAAGGGGGGCCACCCAAAGGCTGCCCGTCTACAGGAATTCGAGGCCAAAGTGGTGTGTTAGGGTTGGACCCTTCAACCACCAGGATCCTCTCCTCCCCTTCATGGGTCGCCACGCACGGAAAACATGTGGGAGGATGTTTAGATCCCAGAGAAGGTAACCAGACAGAACAGATCCTTCCCTGGGAGGTCCCCTCACTATGTACAGGAATCCATATCAAGGGGTCTTGAGTGTTACTCTCTCGTGTTTCCATTTAATGCACACTTTAAAATGTTACATAATTTTTATAATACTCTCCACATTTAAATTAGACATACGTGACACTCCTCATAACTGATGTATGTACTAAACTATTACAGCTGATTACAAGACAATCTTTCCCTTTTTAAATTTTATGCACCATATTGAAATATTACAATAGCTTGCAGGATATTTCTGTGCATTGTTATACAATGAACATATTTATTAAAATGTTAAATTAGCTTCTATCTCCTAAAAATGTTACTGAGTGCTTCTATGAAAGTGTTACAAAACATTACAATAGATTATAGGACATATCAGGTTTTATTTCTCTCATTTTTTTCAATGGGCCTATAAAAATAAATGTCACTTAACCTTAAATTCCTTAATTTTTACATGCATTTTAAACAAGAGGCAACATTTTTACCAATTATGCAATTTAAGTTTTGTACTTGCTTTAAAAAAGTATTTCTTCCTGAAATATAATTTGAATTAAAAACAAATTACCCCAGGTTCAAGTTTTTTTTTCACTTATTTATTTATGGAGTGTGTCTATTTTCTTTGTACTCATAGTATACATGTGGTTAATTGTATAACAGCTAAATGTGTGCAAAACTACATAAAAGTTTCAAGTATTTACCTTTCTTGGTCTTACAGACTTCCATTAATACGGTCTACTATTGTTTGCAGATTAAAAAAAATTGCATATAACAAGATACACTAGATTACTTCACTGAAAAACAGCTACACATAACATTCATTACTTAACACTGAAGTTTTGTAATTTCCATGTGTGACATAAATACACACAAAGGGTTAGATATGGGAAAAAGTTGAAACTTTACATTTGGTTCTAATGTAAAAACAAACAATTTACCTTAATTAAAACTTCTGTAATTTCTCCTAACCCCCATAATGCAGCATAGTGAAGAGCAATCTTTCCATACCGGTTGGGATTATTAACTTCAGCTTTTGCTCTCAAAAGAGCTCGGACTGTATCAGTGTTATTATGAACTAAGGCATTTTGAACACAAATGTGTAATGGTGTATTCGCATTGTGGTCTTTCAGGTGGACATCCGCATCTAATAAGTGAAAATCAGAAGTGTTTAGTCATCCAAAATTAGGAATCTTCATACTATCTGCACATCTTTTCAGACAGCAAATAAAATGTTGAAGGTTTGCCGAGAATCAAACATTTTTCTCAGTAATACCAATAATTGAATTTGCTTAACACAATATATATCATAAAAAGTAATTTACAGTTTCCACATCACAAAACTTAAACAGGCATGACAACATTAAATCCAATTAACATGAAATATCAATAAAAACGAAATTCATGATTAATGTAAAAACAGTTTGAAGAATTGATGCACACATCTAAAAAAATAAATGAAACTCAACAAAATGATTTGCTCATCAGAAACATACTTTAAAAGTTTTGTTTTTAGAAAAATGTTTATATCTGAACAAACAAACCAACTTCACATGCTAGAGTTATTAAAAAAACATTTGAAACAAACTGCTCACATACCTGAAGTAAATATTAAGACTTAAAAATGAGCTCTGGGGTCACCATAATAAATATTCAAAAACCAATTATACTTGGAGCACAAAGAAAAAAAACAATGCTATACAGTTGGAGAGTTAGGTTATTGTGGTGAAGTAAATAAAACCAATTTGCACTTGTAAAAATACAAAATCTTTGTTGTTCTTCAATAATATAACTACTTCTAGCACTTTGTATCATTGATCCACTTAAGGAGGTATGAAAGGTTTTGTTTTTAATACCCAAACTGTTTTGGAAATTCTTAATGAACAGATGATTCTTAACAGGATCTTTATCTACAAAAAAGAAGTAGGAGACTTGAAATATTAAAAGGCTATTATTTTGACTTCTATTGTTGACAAAAGTTTATTTCCACAAGCATCAAAAGTAAAGGTTTAATAATTAATGCACACAGTTGCAAGTAATAGTTTTGTTTTGAATGAAAAGCTATTCAAACTAAGCTAGAAACAGAAACTGAACATATTGATACACAATGAGAAAATTGAGCATTTTTACTTATACAAAACTATTGAAACATATTTTGAACAAAATTTTTAAGTATAATCTCATGCAGTGTCATAATTTCAAATTCAAATTTTCATGGCATTAATATAATTTGGTCTTACAGAAACACAATTATACATGACTGAGCTTATAAAGTTCTATGACTAGCACATCTTATACCTAATATATTATATAAGTGAGCATTTTGATCTCAATGATACTCTTCCTGAAATTAAAACAAAAAAGTAAATAAATTTGTCTTGGCTGTGTCAAGGAATATAGAAGATTTACAGTAAGTAGTTCTCTACTTAAAAGAACACACATACCAAACCTTATAAGTTATATTAAAAGTACTATTCTGACAATTTATTATACCATTTCAGCTTATATCTGTCAAGAAAGTATTAAATACTTGAAAATGCTTTTTCACTTTGCAGTTCAATCAGTCTCTCTGAGTTTTATTAAAATTGATTTTTACTGTATTTCTATGCATGATGTAACATTATAACTGTTACAGCAAATTCTAAAAACTAGTAACATGAACTTCTGCACGTGACAGACACTCATAGCATGAAATTAATATATCAAATTTGTGATTTATGCATATAAAAGCCTGTGTCACGTTTTGCAGCCATCTTGTATGTATGGTTTACAGTTACTCTCTTAACAGATGCTATTATTTGTTAAAGTAACTTTTTTGTATACATTTAAGATTTCTTGATTTTTTTAGTGGCTTATATACAAGTGAAAACAAGAATCAGCAATTTCTAGCTACAGATTTCGTGAATATGGTACTCTCCTTCACTCACCAATACAACAAGAGAAAGACCTATATTATCATCAATTACATTTACCTGTACATCTAATACTTTGAAATTTTAATGTTATTATAAAGGCACTTGACACTTCTGTGAAAAATAAAAATTTTCAACAGGAATTTCAGTCAAAACAAAACTGGATAAATTGCTCCTGCTTCTTGCATTTACGTAGTATAATGTTTCAAGTTTCCAAAATTCCCAAACTTTGGTGTCTTGATTTCTGCTGCATGGTCAAGTGTCTTATGCAGCATATTCTAACTTTATCATCAACTGATTTATTCTCTTCACATTGCAACACAATATAAACGAAAATTCATCCATAACAAACATATCATAAAGTCATCATACAGCTGATTCTTCCAAGTACATGCATGCAAAAAAAAAAAAATATATGGCTGAAGCAAGCCTATTTAATCAAGAGAATGTACACACATGTTGGAAAGAAAGCACCAGTTTTTTTTTTCAGTTAATGAGAGTTACATAGTATGCACGCATATATAGGAGAGAGAGAGAGAAAAAGAGCAGAAATAAAGGTTCCATGAAGTTTTGTTAATCATTTTAACACATAACTGATCATGGATATAATGATTAAAATAAATTCTCACATAGAGAAGACACAAATTATAGCCCTCTTTGTCTCACATCACCAAAAACATCCAGTCTTTTCAAATTGAGACTGATTGGTCATCTTGTTTGACAAAAATTGGTAAATCAGCCACTTTGGCTTCAAATTGCAGCCTGTGATGCTGAGGCCTCATAGCACATTACTTTCTGTACAAAAATGTATATGTAAACTATTTGCAGAGATGCCAACCATTACAATTTGAGCGTAATCATTACGATTTTAGGGTATACATTATGACTATATGCTCATAAAGACAAATATTACGATTTATTGAGACTTCCAAATTATTATATATTATATAGGCCTATAGAGTAAAGTGATAAATTGTTCCCCCAGGGCTTGAAATGAGTGAAAAGAAAATTTCTAGTGAGATACAAGTAAATTTTGATAATAAATGAAAGACATAGTCGAAATGGCTACTTGCAATAATCATGTTTGTGCTTGAAATCCATAACAAATAAACAATAGTTTGAGTGTGATCCTTCTCCATACTGAGTACATGGGGAATCCATAATTACGTCATCAGTGCTTGTCAGCCAATCAGCATTCACGTAGA
Source organism: Carcinoscorpius rotundicauda (assembly GCA_011833715.1). Lineage (NCBI taxonomy): Eukaryota > Metazoa > Arthropoda > Merostomata > Xiphosura > Limulidae > Carcinoscorpius > Carcinoscorpius rotundicauda. The sequence continues at coordinate 37,402,707 of CM022393.1, forward strand.
TGTGTATTTCTCGTTTTCTAAGCGGCATATAAACACCAATGCGATCGTTCACAAGATGGTAAAAAAACAGGCTTCATTCACCAGATTGTCTTGTTTCTGGCAAATCTAAAAGGACTAAAACTGTGAAAGGGCTCTGTCTACAATCATTACACTCATTTGAAATAGTTGGCACCTCTGCATTTGGTGTTTGTAGCTTTAAAGATGTGGTTGTGCATGAAGGACATACCCATACCCCCCACCACCAGAGAGAGAGACACACAAATATACATATATAGAGAGAGAGAGAGACTTTACAAATGGGGGAAAAAAAGACAAATTAAACCAAAAATTAAATACATACTTGAAGCTATTAACATTTCCGTTAAGAAAGCTCTACCATGATAGGCTGCTTTATGAAGAGGTGTACATCCAAAGCTATCTGGTTTATTAACTTCTGCCCCTGCTTGCAAAAGAACCTAAGATGGAATAAATAACTAAAAATTAAAATTTCAGTGGATGTACTTCTTTGATTGTTAGTTTAAAAACATGACAAGAACAAAATTCTGAAATTAAATAATAATTCTGATATATGAAAAAAAATCCTCATGGCAAGAAATATAAACCAAAATAAAAATAATTTGTAGATATATTATTCTTATACTACTGACAAAATCACCATTGTACTTGATCATTAAGGAGTTTTCTCATCACATACACAAGCACATATGTACAAGATTCTAATTGAACTTATGAACTAAAAAAAAATATGTCCATACTGCTAATGATATCACTTCAAGTTAAACATGGAATCATAATTCATGGACACTCTTATATTATTATGGAGAAAATCATTTTATATACAGCACAACATATTTTTCAAAATTAGAGAACTTTACTACCCTTTGTTTTTACATAAGCTTCAAAAATAAGTTACAAATTTTGATTTCAGTTGAAATTCAATGCATTTCACATTAAATTCACAGCTCTAATAATAGTAAAATTTTTTGTGGAAGTATCAGAGTAAGTGTAATTTTTCAATTTTGACTTACAGAAACTTACTAAATTAACAATATATAACAATGAGATCTGTGACTTAAATGTTATGTATAGTTACTCATCTCACATGAAGACAGTTTTTTTCATTACAAAAGCTCATTTGTTGATATCTGTACAGACATCCTGCCAGAATGTTTGTTTATCCCATTTGTGCAAATCTATGAGAGAGCTACCTTACCCACTAGCTATTCCTTTTTGAAGTGACAAATTACAGAAAAGCAGTTTGCCAACATCTATCCACTCTCAACTCTTTAGCTACTTTTTTAGACTGTCTTTTTTGCAATGCATCAATGGCTTTAAACTATAAAATACATGATTTGTTTCAGAGATAATGGAATCTCAGATCATATATAGACGTGCTAAATTCTTGAGCCTACCGTGCCATCATATCACCAGTTTTTCTGATAACCTTTCACAAATCTATGACTGAACCAATACTACAAAAGTTTGATGAAAGTTCACACTCAAAATAATAGTGGGTAAATAACAAGAATGATAAATTTTTAATTAAAAGTTAGAAAATATGCAAGTCACTCAGTTGTTATGTCTGTAAATTTGTTAAACCTTAAAAAGATATCCTGAAATACTAATCTAATTAGCATAGTAAGTATTTAATAAGTTTTAAATTTAACAGTATTTTATTTTCACCCAAAACAAATATTTTCTTAATACAATATTCTGGTATATAATTTCAACATGGCTATAACTTCACAAAATATATTAAAAAAAAATGTGTTAATGACCAAAATAACAGATTACTACATGATTTTCTTATTAAAATAAAATGAATTTAAACAGGTACTTATCTCCAAAATAATAAAGCCTTTTTCTTGTGAATTGCTTTCATCCTATCAACATGTAACTTATTTAAAAGTGACTGTTCTCTCTTTCACCTTTTTTCTTGAGTTACTGTACATACATCAGCACATATATAAGCCTATTTTATCACCATCAAAAGCTACCTTTTGTTTACAGTCATGAGTACACAATAAATTCCTCCTTAACAATCCCATAAATATAATTTTTGTTGTTGTACATAAGGCCAAAAAGATAAATGAGCAGGTACTATAAAATCACTTATCTGCCTAAGGATTCCATCAAACTTGAAAAATCACAACACAACACAGAATTCCAAAGCTGAGTGAAAACAATAAATATAGTTTCAAAACATTTGTACACACGCTAGGTGTCTTCTAAAGGATACTATGATTAAGATGTACGAGACATTGCCAAGTGGTTAACTTGGCAAGATGTAACCTAAAATTTGCTTTTAAGGTTTTCAGGAGTATTACAGTAAAAACTGATAAATTGCATATCCAATTTTTTGGATCCAAGGAGCAGGATATTTACTACATGATTTAAATAACCTTTCTTGAGTTTTCCTGAAAGATTCAGAAAGTACAAGATAAAAACAAAAAGCCTAGACTAAATATGAAAAACATTATTGCCACATTACCTGAAAAATGATGGCCATCTTTTCTCGTAGCCTAACTTTAGACAAGAAGGCATGAACTGGATGAAAATGCAAGATCTTTGAAAAATAAAAGTATATATAGCATCATGGGCATATAGATATACAGTTGACTGTTTGTTATCTGATTTAGGCAATGAACTTAAATATGCTTTGAAAAAAGTAAAAGCATGACTGTCAACAAAAATCAATGTCGTTTATGGTTAGAAAGAAGGGCTTATTTACATTCTTCTGGTATGGGTGCTACAGGTCACATGAAAGAATGTAAATGTGCATGTTTTGCAATGCATCAAGGACATGTAGAATCTGAAGTCACCTGATTGATGACAGTATGAAAACAATTCAAGGAAGAGAGGTTTTAGTATACAAGATGTTAAGTCTGCTTGATTTGAATTACAAATACAAAAAAAATCTATTTCGTGTTGTTATTTTTTAAATTGAAAAATAAATATTAAAGAATATAGAGGTTGCCTTGTAAGGTCCTAGAATAAATAAAATATTAGTAACCGAATATAAGCAAACACAAATATAGCACTTTACTTCTATTATTAATCTGTGGTTCAAGGACACAGCTTCACAGAGAGGCGTACTTCCATCTTTAATGCTAGGTAACTCAGCACTTTGCCAAGGGTAATTCACATCAACATTTTTCTCTGTTAGACTCTGAACTGCTGCTACGTCATTTCTCATAACAGCTATGTGGAGTTCCCGAACTTCAGGAGGCATTACCAATAAACTTGATTTACTTGAGCCCATCACAACCTATTCAATACAAATGTTTTAACTTGAGACAAGCAAGCCTTGTATATTTTTTAGCATAAGTATGAAAAAGGTCAGTGGCATGAAACCTTTCCTATTTCAAACAGGACTTGATAAAACATTTTAAGCATTAAAAACATATTACTCACCTAAATGACAAGTCCACAAAAATAAAAAATGAAATTATAAAACTACAAGATATTCTTCTGCTTCATTACATATCAATATGTTCAGATTACATACATCAGCAGTGCAGAAGACATTTAGTACTTTAAAGTCACTTATAAAAAAAACTATATACACACATTATATGCACCTTTTCTTAGAGTTACAGCCCTTTACATTATTGAAAAACATTGTCAGAGCATAAGTCTGAATTTCAAGCCCTAATTTTAAAATCTTAAATAACATATTTTCTACCTTTTCACTCCCGAATTAAAATGAATAATACAAAGGAAAACTGTCCAAACAATGAATAATTTTAATCACATACTTTACAATCTCATAATTATTTTATGAACAAAGTAAAAAACAACAAACCTCCAAAACTCTCAAGCTTTTCTTCACAGCTTAAATGATTTGAACTAGGAATATTATCACTGGTTCATTTCTGTATTCTTTCCTACATAATGATATTTATCCTGTGATGAGGTGATAAACAATATTGAATAGTCCAATTTAGATCTCACTAGTTTTGTACATGGCTAAAATAAACTTCTTAAACTCCAATTGTTTATTAAATAGCACTAAGAACTCTCATTTTCAAACATTTCAACTTACTGATATCTTTCCTACAGAAAGATACCAAAAAACAGTACAGAAACCAAAAGTGCACAGTACTTCAGTTGAGACCTTATCAGTCTTGTATAAAAATACAATAGCCTTCTTGTTCTTAAATCCAAATATTTCTATAAATACAATTATTTTCATCACAAAAAACAGTTGCATGTAAACAACTATATAAGAGTTTTATGGACAATCACACAGGATTTTTTTTATTACAATATCAAGTATTCCAATCATAAAAGCTAATTTTCTTCAAATTGTCATTCTTCAAGTGATAAAAATTACATTTCCTAATAAAAAGTGTGAGGAAATCTTCCAAATTCTAGTCCAATTTGCATTAAGAAAAGTTTTGGATAAGATAATTTTTGAGAGAATCAATTTTTTTCAGCTATTTCACTGTCACAGCAATGTTGACTGCAATGTCACTGTTAATAGTTACCATGGGTTATTTATTTAAAAAAAACTTGAAATTAGCACAAGCCAAGGGGCAAATGGCCTCCAAATATGTTGACAGGCCCATAAAAAGTGTCTGCTAGGAAGCCTCCATCACCCCTTTCAGATCAAAAGCACCATTAAAATTTTGGCTCCATACAAGTTAATACAAGAGTTTAACTATGCAAAACTTATAACAAACCATGAACTTTATCAAACTTATGAAACTTGTCAATCACATACAGTCCACAAATGTTGTCACTATGAATGTCCATGTAATTAAAGTTACAATTTTTCTACACTAAAAACGTATTTCATATAGGTACCTCCATTCATGTAAACAACTATTCTTGTTCAGTGCTGCCCTCTATATAAAAAACATTTTTTACACTGGCCACAAGCTCTCCACATCTCCTCCCTTGGAATTGAAATATTGTAATGCATATTTCATGCAAATCCTCATACATCTACTTTCCATCAAAAGAAATGCCACATGCTCTAACCATGCATGAGATTCTCTCTATTTCAGTCCATTGAACTATCACTTCAGCTTTGGCAGATGATGAAAGCACCAGTGTATGGTGGGGAGAAAGTGAAAGGGAAGGTAATTTTAAATTTATTTTATATGTAGAGAAATTCTAACTTTTTATACAATAAATTATTTCTTCTCATGTAAATAGCTAGAATCCCACACTGAAGAGGTGAAGGGACAGGCACAAGAGAAAGAAAGAAGTATCCTTCAAAAGCATCCAAAGGGCACTTCCCAAGATGGCAATAAGAGGTTTGAAGTCCTAATGAGGGAAACTGCACCACTTTTGAATCAGATGTACTCTTCACCCACTACAGAAAGATGTCACATATATGGATGATAAATAGAAGAGCACATCCAATATGGGAGCGAACTATGACTAGAAAGTGATCCACACCATTCAATATTTGTGTAACTCAATCCCAGAAATACAAAAATAAGGTAAAATAAATAGGATTTAACCCTAGATGTAAAGTGGCTAAGGAATGACAAACCATACACAACAATTCAACTACATTTAAAATCCATGTTGCTAGAAACTGACATCTACATGGGTTGATAAGTTAACTACAATCCAAAACCCAACTGCCAGGTATCAACATCATGTAGGGATATGAAAGAGGCTCATAACACTGGCAAATCAACTACGATCCAAAACCCAGGTCACTGAAAACTGAAATTCATGAGGGATAGGAAAGAGGATCATACCATCTTGAGACCAGAGATAACCTAGCACCCCTTGACTTAAAAATGTGGCACATGTGAATACAATAATTGATAGACTGATCCAGTATCAAAAAGATGTCTATATAATAAAAACCATCTCCCTCCATTGTGAAACTGATCAAACCCACCCCAAACCCAATGACAACTTTAAAATAAAACATTGAAAGATAACGGAATGGAAAGAACTACAAGAATCTGCAATTACCTAGACTGTGACCCACAACACTGATGGAGTAAAAATGATGGAATATTATAAACACTGACTGATTCTACTTTAAATCCAAAACTCAGTCACAGGGTAGACTTTAATGTGGGGTAGGATGAGGGATTCCAAATGAAGAGGTAAACTGCAATTTTAACAGCTCACTTGCATTTGTTTTAGGTTTCATATTCAAGGATGTCATCTACACCAGCATAATATCACAACACTATTCTCACAACTGAATGGTTCCATAATAATTTTTATATTTGATTTATATTTCAACAACTTACTTAGTAGGATGCCTCCATGGTCTACCACCTGAGTGGCTTAGAACTTGAAAGCAGTTGAAAACCCCAAACTCCATTAAAAAGTAAGGAGTAGATGTGGTGAAGGGTCTAGAGGAACATCAACACCTGAAACAGTGCAATGGGTAACCATAAAAATTCTATTTTTAAAAGCAGACTATACTAATAGACCATACTTTTAAAAGAACCTGCTGTAATTGAAATGAAAATAAATTGAACATGGCCAGAGACAAGAAGGACAAGTCTGACTGATATATGTATGGAAACAAAATACCGTAAATCCTCGTGTATAAGCCGCACCTGTGAACCTAAAATTTTGTTCAAAAGTTTGGGGTGCGGCTTATACACGCAGTCTAAAAATTATATCTGTAAACTTCTCACTACATCCGGGGTTAAGGTACCTTTAAGAATGTGCAAATGCTAAAAATAATTTATTCAACAATAAGATACTAGGAAATATTCAGTACTTGTACTCATGTAATGGGGTCATTAGTCATGGTCACTATCATGCAACATCTCCAACACTTGATTCCATTCGTCCGGTAGAATTGTATCGTTGTACGGATCGAAGTCCTTGGAATCAGAAGGTGGAGTTTCTTCTTCATGCTCCCATAAAACATCATCCTCTGTTCCATCCATTGCATTGCTGATGCAACATTTCTTGAAGGATTTTACAATTATTTCTGGCTTCAAATCCTTCCAGGCCTGCAGGATCCATTGACACACAGTGGCTAAAGAAGCAGCTTTGAGATTTCCACCACGAGTAACCTCATGATCTCCAGATATCATCCACTCGTTCCACTTTGCTCGAAGTCTATCTTTGTAGGGTTTATTTAGTGAAACATCGAGAGGCTGGAATATTGATGTTAAACTACAAGGTATGACAGCAATGTCCGTATCACTTTGTTGCAAACGTTGCTTGACACGTTCAACAAGATGAGACTTGAACTTGTCCCACACCAAGAGCGACCGTTTCTTCAATAAGCCACCAGGACGTTTAGACCGTACGTCATTAATCCACTTTAGACATCCTTCATCATCCATCCAACCACGCTCTTGTACATGGACAACGATGCCAGGAGGAAACTTTTCTTTTGAAGGAAATGTCTTCCTCTTGAAAATCACCATCGGCTTTAACTTGGTTCCATCGGCTAAACAAGCTAAAACTACGGTGAAGTGTTGCTTCTCATGTCCTGTTGATTTCACGCATATTTCTTTTTCTCCAACTTTGTTGACCGTCTTGTTCCCAACCATATCAAAAAACATTGAAGTTTCATCCATGTTCCCAATATTACTGAGAGAGTAATTATGAAGCTTGCAATGTTTTATGATGAATTTTTGAAAAGAAATGACTTTATCTTCCAAGTCTTTAGGTAGCTTTTGAGCAATTTTCGTTTTTTGACGTAAAACTAAATTATTTCTTGTCATAAATCTGCTCAACCAACCACGAGACGCTTTGAAATTTTGACTTAACTCACGATTTTTCTTGGACCACTTCATAGCCTCGATTTGAATGCTGTTCCTGGTGACGATGAAACCCGTATTCCTTCTTTCTGTTACCCAAGCAACTAAGGAAGTTTCTAGTTCGGGCCATTGACATTGTTTTCCTCTTCTCGCACACTTTGATCGTGGAATCATCTTCAAGCTATCTTGAGCTTTCTTCCACTCACGAACTTGCTTTTCGTCGATCCCAAAAACAGCAGCAGCATTTCGGTTGGTAGTTTCCAAAGCCACATTCACAACTTTCAATTTAAACGCGGCATCGTATTTTGCCCTTCTCGATGACATGGGTTACAAAATGCGCTGGCTGATTTGTTACATGCGTACCGTGGTTTGCTGAAGGTGTAACATTTTATCCGCAAAGGTAAGAACACTCATTGGTCGATTGCCGCCTTGTCAGACAGCACGTGCGTGTGACGACAGACAGGGACGGTAGACTTGGCAAATGACGCACGTGACTAGTTTAAATTAAATGTGTTAAATGGATGGAAAAACGTATGTGGGGATGGATAAAATTAGTGTGGCATGGCGGATGCGGCTTATGTACGCTGTATACCTGTAACCCAAAAAACAACCTTCAAAGTTTGGGATGCGGCCTATACATGGTGGCGGCTTATACACGAGGATTTACGGTAACTTTAATTGAAAAGATATTGGACATGTTTCAGTGAGGACTTCCCCAATTAATTAACATTCCATTATACACACCTCTAGAAGCAGCTTATATGGGTAATAGGAGGTCTCTTGTTCAAAATGAGCAAACAACAAGCAGTCAAACAAAGAAAGAAGGCAACCCAAAAGCACAGAAGTGGTGAAAAAATGCTCTGAACACCCAAAAAAAAACACTAAACCAGAGCAAGTTTAAAGAGTAATGAATGAAACAGAGAAATGACCCTGTGAAGAAGAAACCAAAGTGAGAGCCATAAGCAACAAGATATCAGAAGATGCAAATAATCATTTTCAGCATTCCTCTGTAACATCAATAAACCCAGTAAATAAAAAATGACTTAAGGGTGTGAAACAACTCAAAGTAAAACATAACTGATTAAAATAAAAATGAGGTGAGACAAACCTAGTACAAGCCTCCAGGTTTCAGTCTAGCACAAGGACAATCAACAGCACTGAAGAAAGTGATAAACAAATGCAACAGCTTATAGACAGAAAATCTTGTAACTCTTACAAAACATGCAGACTGGTGGCATTATCCCAAGACAAGGGTAAGGAAGAGGGTATCATGGAGATAGGAGATAAATAGTAAAACAAGTCCCTCTGTTAACACCTGAAAAACCCATCGAATTGTAGTGAAACATTGCTGATGGATAACAATATTATGTAGTAAAACTCCCACTGGACAGAAACTCTGTGGTAAGTTTTTAATACTGTTGACAACATGCCTAACATTGTTGAATAAAACAATGAGATGAGAAACCTGTGAAAAAGGGACAAGAAAGGTAGATCAGAATATGGATAATAAAAAAAATGAGGGGTGGTGTCATGGCTCCAACTCTGAACAAAAGTCCAATCAAAGTGGAAAGGGTTGTGTGTTGATGCATGTATTGCATACAAGATATCAAAATCTCAGATTCATGACTGAAAACATATCACAAAAAAGAAATCCTGCAAAGAAAGAGGCAGCAGATGTCCCCAATACAAAGTCACATCACAACTCGGAAAGAAAACCCCAACTACAATGAAACTGTATGTGTAAAGCGAGAGTCAAAGAGAACAACCTAGACAACACAGAGGTAATAAGGAATCACAGAAGAACAGGGTTTGGATAAAGAATAACATACCTGCAAAATCATGTCTAAAAAGGCCATATTAGGCCTAGCCAACTCTGCAGGTGGGGTAGAGAAAAACATGGCAAAATATGGTGGTGTCAAAAAGTTATAAAATCTTTATTGGTCAAAACAGGTCTGGCTTGTTTAAAAAGATTAGTGGGGCAAGTTTAAAAGAAGAAGGTTGACACATATAATGAGCAATCTCATGACAATTAACAGCAGAGAAATTCAACATCTCCACCACCTGCAGCCTGTGAAAACAGTGCTGTAAATATAACACCCAAAGTGAGATGAAGGTAGCATATGAACCTAACAATTCATTGCAGAAATACACAAATTATACAGGAGTCTTTGATGTAAAACATCCAAGTTTGAGAAATTATAAAGACTAGAAATTTGAATGGAATTAAAAGATTTCTTAAATATAAAGAAAAACCATTATAATAATAAAGATATCCCTCTTCTAAAATTAAACTATCAAAAGTCACATCAGATCTCGTTAAAAACAATTAGACAAATATCAAGAGAAGCAGGAGAGAGATAGCACAACATGTCAGAGTATATATCATCAGGCCCAACAGATGTACTGCTAGACTGATAAAGGGCCATTTTTAGTTCCACCAGTATAAAGGGACAATTATAATCAAAGATAAAGTCAGTTCAAAAGGAAAGACGTGAAATCTTTACCCGAGAAGATGGAGGAACAAGCAAAAGTGCTAGATACCCAGCAAAAGCTTTCACTTAGAGTATAGGAAATGCTCTGGACATCAGCTACCTCTTGGCCACCAGAGAGTAAGATGGAAAGGGGGACAGAATTGTGATGCTCACTGACCTTTCAAATCCTGTCCCATATGACCTTGGAACTGGTGGTAGAAGATATGCTAGTTGTTAACTTAATGCAAGTTTCCTTCTGGCTTTGACGTCTTACCCACCTTGCATGTCCACGGGCCTGTTGGAAAATGTTGTGGTTCGAAAGTGTGGGATATCTACGGAAAGTATCCCATGACTGTTTTTGAGCCTTCCATGCCAAGTGGCAAGCAGGATTCCACCACAGACAAGGATATCGTGGAAAACATGTCGAGGTTTCAGGAATACACTGAGCAGCTGCTTGTAATAATAGTCAGTTACCACTGCCACACAATCGTCTATTGATGGTTGATTCATGATGGCAGGATCAAGTTCTGCGAGAGCAGTGAAAGTGGACCAGTCTGCCTGAACCAGCCTCCACTGGAGCACGCGGGTAAGGTGGCATCGACCATGGCCAGTCTCTCTCAAAAGTATAGGAAAATGATCACTGCCTTGTGGATTCTTCTCAACTCTCCACGAAAAATGGGAAAATAATGAATGGGAGCAAACCGAGAGATCAATAGCAGTAAAGGACTGACTAGGTGCATGAAAATAAGTGGAAGAACCAGTATTAAAAAAAGAAAGATGTGATCAGAGAGCATATGCTCTACAGAGCGACCCCTCTCCTATCAATAACAGCATTTCCCCAGAGGGGATGATGTCCATTAAAGTCCCCCAGGGTTAGAAATGGAGATGGCAACTGTTCAACGAGAGTATCAAGGTCTGATAGATCATATGTCTCTCCAGGGGAATGGTACAGAGAACAAACAGTGATGGTATGACCCAAGGAAACACAGATAGCTACGGCCTCCAAGGGTGTGTTGAGTGACAAAGACAGGGTGGACACATGCTGATCAATCAATAGTGCCACCCCTTCATGTACTCGTCCATCACACAACCTGTCATTTCTGCACAGAGAAAACTGCTGAATGGTGACTGTATCAGTAGGTTTTTAGAAATGTTTCTTGTCAGGAAAGACATACAGGATAGTTGAAAGTAATAAGTGTTTTAATATCATCCAGATTAGAATGTAAACCTCGACAGTTCCATTGTATCAAGGTGGCCATTTTTAATGATGGGTAGGTGAAGTGGCTGGAGAACCCTTCTGTTTACAACCATGTCTTTTTTCCTTAATGTCCTTTTTCGGAGGAGGTCTATCAACCTCCATGGATCCTGCCCTGGGTCGACTGGGTAGGTGTTTGTTGTTGGAAGGGGATTCCAGACTCTGAGGATGCGAATGAATGATTGTTTTGCATCCTGGGATGAGAGAAAAAATGTATCAGAAGACATGCCTGTATTTGAAACTGAAGAATACAGAACTTGAGATTTGTTGGAATGTATGGAAGGTACAGAGATGGGTGAAGAAGTAGATTCATCAACCTTTTTAACCATGGAGGTCAAAAGGCTTTTTGTTTTGAAAAGGATTCTCTTGGAGGCACAGAGAGATCTGTCTGCATACCCACTGTAGTTGTGGAATGAAGTGCAGCAGCATATGTCCAAGATGGAGTGGCAGACAGAAATTTCCGAGCCTCAGAATAACTAATGTTATGAGCCGTTTTCAAACGCCACACTGCTTTTTCCTCCAACCATTTTGGGCAAAAACGAAAGTAGGAAGAGTAAGAACAATTGTAGTTGACACAATGTGAGTCTGTGTGACACTCACAAGCATTGTGGTCCTTGCTGCCACAATGAGCACATCAGGGAACCACAACAGGATGTCTTTCAGTGGTCAAACCTCTGACATAGGAAACATCAAAGAAGGTTTGGAATTGTTGGCCATACCCTGCAAATTAGCTGACCTGCCTTGATGGTGACAGGTGCACATGGTGATGTAAATGTCAAAATGAGGATATTTGTCAGCAGTTTAACTCCGTCTTTGTGAATGGAGATGCGCCTCACTGCAGAAACTCCTTGAGTGGAGAGACCAGCGAGAATCTCTGACTCGGGGATGTTCTTCAAATCCCAATCAACAATAACTCCTCCTGATGAATTCAAGGAAGCATGAAGGGTAACCTCAATAGGTACATCCCCAATTACCTTTGAATTCAAGAGGAGTTCACTGCATTGGGATGTGGATGTTTCATCCAATATGTCTCCAGATCAAAGCTTCTTTACTGACTGTGGAGAGTCAGCAAGTCCCTCTAGTCCCTTCTGAATAAAAAAGGGGGACATTTGCCCTAAAGATTTTTCTGAATGAGAATGTAATATAAGAAAATGGAGTACAGGTATTACAAATGTTGAAGATTGCTGCTCAGAGTCTTCAAGACGTGGTCGTTTACCTACTGACTGTTTTTCCACTATTTTATTTAAATTTTCTGTTGGAGGATCCATAGGAAAAAAAGGAAAATTTTGGTACCCACTGACCCCACCCACCATGGAGATGCACTAAAATGTCATGCAAGGATAATGCAGCAACACCAGGGTTTCTTGAGCACTATACCCAAACACCAGCATCAGACACAATGCCCACAACACCTGTTGAGAACTTCCTACGCTGGTACTTCCCTCAGAGTAGGTCCCCTCACCAAGTACAGGAATGCAAAATATCTATTTCAAACATTAAACCTCCCTAAGACAGAGTATCAGAGGGACAATATTTGATCCATGCAACATCATCTTCCAGAGAGGACTATACAAAAACTAAGAGTGCATGGATGAGTGGCTAACACCTCAAGCATCCAAAAAGTTGGAGCCAATCTAACCAAATCCATGCAATATCAACCTCTGGAACACATCATGTAAAGTTATAATGCATTAGATAAAACCTCGTGACTGGGGTAAGATTAGGTCCCACAATAAACACGTGAAAATGTATGTACATTCGGCTAGCTCTAATCTAAATCTATTAACTAAAATCTCACATCCAGTTGATAGACGGACATGGGATCTCAAATGGAGGGGGGACAAATGCAACACAGCAGATCTACTAACATTCATGGAATATATGATTATGATATTTAAGCAACATTAACCACCAAAATGCATTTCATGGAAGCTGAGTACACAAGTGGAGAACTGCAAGCTCTAATGAATACAGACAGTGAAAAAAATGGGCAAGACTGAGATAAGTGTTAAAAAACACACACAAGTGTAACAAATATTGGGCAAAAATCAGAAAAGACTTCTCTGTCTTGAGAATCCAACAAACATAAGCTGCTTCTGTCAGTAACGGACAAGTGTTTTGGAAGAAATTAACTGATCACATAACTACTGATCACACAGGGATCAGGAGTAAACTCATTTCATGTGTGAACAAAGCAAATAAATGTCCTCACTGAACCAAACACTAGTAGATAGTCACCAAAACTGATGTTGGCAAAGAATATGATGAGTCAAACAATGGACTAATTAACAATTAACCATTTGAGTAAGTAATAGGCAATGGCTAGGAAGGTAAAGGACAAAAAAGAGGTATAGAGTAAGGTACAGGAACAGGCTCAGACAGAGAAGCAACTAAGAAAAATAAACTGATTGCTGCCTTGTAGATTCCATATACAATTCCAAAGATTCAGGAAAATTTCCAAAAGAAGAATTATGGAGAAAAAAAAAGACTATCCACAGACCAAGAAGATGTGTGTAAAGAAAAGATGCAAGATGAAGAAAAAGGCATGAAAATTGGGCTTCAGATAAACACACAGGATTCAAATGATCCATCCACCACAAAGGAAAAAAATGACTCCAACTACTAGAAGTCAAGAAGGAGATCAAATTCTTAATAAATAAGCCAAAGCATAATAATCAGAAGCCCATGGTGATTGAAAAAACATGCTAGCAGAAGGCCTTAACTGAGAAATGAAATGTATGACATCTAATCTACAAGTTGAGAGAAAAAAGGAAGACAAGGTAATAGGATTATGGATGATAGGGGTGGTATCCATCTTTTTAGGGACAGGTTCATTAAAACTAGGGAAGCAGGAAAACATAACAAAGCTGAGAACAGATCCATTAAGGCTGAAGTAGGCCTAGCAACCTTCATAAAAGAGGTCTAGGAAAAGTTTAAAAAAAAAAAGTGGGGGCTATCAAAAATCCTTCTAACCATAAACAGGCACAACAAGGACAGAATGATTCCAGATAATGCCAGGAAACAAAAAAGGATGAGACACACAAAATTCAACTCCCTGCAAATGATGACTAAAAATCCCCAACCAAGATCATATCTGAAGCTTTATCACAATATCCATAGTACTGTTAAGTGTAGCTAAAGTTGCAACATGAAATTCAGAGCTTATAAAGGAAGAAAAAACAAAGAAAGAATTTTTAATGACTGTGGCCCTTGAAATATAGTGAATTAATTTAAATTTACTGTGAAATCTTCCTTTCATTTTTATTAGCTATATTTTTGTGTGCTAGCAATATTAAGTGTGAGGTGCACACACACCTGATTTGATTTTAATACTCCTCAGGATCTCTATCTGCTTACCCTCAAATTGAAATTCGTTTTAGTCAGTATTAGAGTAGATTAATATACAAGACCTTGGGAATGGTCAAATGCATCAATCAAAAGAGTAGGATCTCAGGATTCTGAAACTGCAATTATATCTCACATCAGTCAGAATATGATGGAGTTGGAAACTAAAAGTTTGTACTTAATAAAAACAAACTCAGAGCCATTCTATGAGCTACTATGCAGCAACTAAAAACAAAGGAGGGTTTTCTTAACGATAATCTATAGTGAAGAAGCTATCAAGAGATAAAAATTCACACTAAATGAAATGTCTGCAAAATACCTGTGACTAGCAAGAAATGATGGTTAGGTAGAATCAAACAGGAATCATGTGCATCAGGAGGGTGTGTTGTGTTCACCTATTGATAAACAATTGTTCTAAAATAATTTACACGATAAGATGTCATGATTCATGATGATCATGGGGTAGATGGGAGTTTGAAAGCTTGCAATATTCAAAATAAATTTGCATGTATAGGGCAATGAGCAAGAACAAGTATTATGCAAGAAGAGGTATTGGAAAAAATCGTTTCATCACCTGCAAATTACCCTTTATTAGAATTTATATTTTGATACATTCAAATTTGCTTCTTAATAAACTACACTGAGTTGACCATTAAAAAAAATGGTTCCAAAAGAAATATTCTCACATGTTCAAATATTTCTCCATACAATTTATTAACTATTATGGTAAAAGCAAAGATTTGGAGAGTAAAGTTAACAACTATTGAATTTCATTAAAAATGCAAATAAAAGTTTTCACTACATTTTCAAAAATGTCTTATTGAAGGTAAGAAACACAGAATAATGTACTGTATTACCATCTATTGGTAAACATATTTACTTTACAACTTATACAGACAAACAAAACTGTTGTTGAAAAAGATACAAGCCTAACATGAAATATACATGTGTAAATGTAGTATAGAAGTACCATGTTGAAATTCTAATACTCGCAAAATTGCAAAATTACTTTTTGAAGTGAACTGTAACTAATTTGGATACCAAATATTATATCAGGAAGTTACATTAATTTGTGTAATAATAATCAATTGTATGAACCAAAACCAAAAATCAGTGGCAATTTTTTTCAAATACATATAAATACAACAAGAAACCTATTGGTCCATCTTGGTTCTACTACCTACTACACTTAACTGAAATAAAAACACTCAAAATTAGATTTTATCAGTTAACCATTTATCAAACCTTTCTTTAATGTCTATCTGGTTAATTGCATTGACCACAACTGAAAACAACTGATTCCAAAGATCAACTACCCTATTCAAAACATAAAGCTCTTTCAGCTCACGATAATTCATATTCTATTAAAATTTGTGTGTTCCAGTCTTACCATTTTCACAATTAAATACATAAAAAGAGAACATGTCAACACTATCAATTCTATTAACAATCATAAATTCCTCATTTATGAAGTACCATAAAAAGTACCATAGAGACACTAAGTGTCTCTACTTTTAACAAAACACAATAAATTCTGAGATCATAATTTGTCCTTATATAATAACCTCTCCACCTCAAGTATCATCTTAATAACCTTCCTATGAACCTTTTCCAACAGTTCAATGTTTTAAGGTAAGGACCTCATAATTGCACACGGTACTCCAAATGTGACCTAACAAATGGCTTTGTACCTTTTGAGACTTTCATTCAATATTTCTGAGCCAGTCAATCCCTCAAACCTAACAGCACAATTTTTTTTAACAAGCCTTTTATGTGCCTTCTTTCAAATGTTTTCTGAAAATACAGATACATCAAACATATATCCATATCTTTATCTACATAACAAGTAACCTAGTCAAAGAATAACAAATTACTAAGACAAGATTCTACTACCGAAACTACACTGACTATCCAACAAAAGTTTAAACCTTAAGTTACTTTGAAAAACATAGTTTTTATAGACTTTCAAAAACTTTACATCTGATGTATGATTAGAAGGCCTATAATTATTGGTGATAAGTTTTATCACCTCCCTTGAAAATGTTGGTTGGTTGGTTGATTTAGTGTTTTATGGCACAAAACAGCTAGATTATCTGCACCAAATGTCTGGCAAAAAGGAAAAAGTAAATTCAGTAAATTTCATAAAAGGTAAAAAATAAATAAATAGCATAAAACCAATGGTTACATCTAGTCTACAATGTCAAGAGACAAAATACAGTAATTCAAGTTGTAAAGGACTTTCTGTAGCATGATTATAATAATCACAACTCACCAGGAAGACCAACAGGTAAGTACAAAAACCACGGTCAGTCACGTGAAGTTGCCCCTTTCAGTCCTGGTTTTTGAGTTACTTAACATTATAATCACTTACTAATTTCAAATTAAACTAGATGAACTGTGACTTTTGAAAGGGAACCATATTAAAAAGGTGTAATGTATAAATTAAAAAACTTAAATGGCATTAAAAAGATTAATGGCCTTTAAAAAACTAACATTACCAAGGTGAAAAGTGTCACCATCACCAATAACACTGTCTAATATTATGGACAAACCTTGGAACAGAACATGCTTAAAATGGTGCCATTGTTGTAAATCATAAGAATGACAAGAAAGTAAAATGTGGCTTATTGTGATTTGAGTGTTACATGAACTACACGTTGGTGCATCAGTTCCAGATAAAAGAAAACAATGAGTTAAAAAACTGTGATTAATGCATAGTCTAGTTAAAACAACTTCCTATTTCTGATCCTTGTGGAAGCAAGATGGCCAAAGCCTAATATAGGGTTTTATTCAGAAAAGCTTGTTTTCGCATTGCTCACTCCAAGTTGATGCTTGAATACACAACCATAGTCCATGTATAAGACATGCACAGTGGTGATAGTGCCAGAGCAAATAAACTTAGCTGCAGTGTCTGCAAACTTGTTCCTGTGAATACCAACTAGGCCTGATATCCAGAAAAACTGGATGGAAGTAAATGTTAAAGAGAGATGGACCAGTCAGTTTTGAATATCAATGAGAACAGGGTGTGAACCAACATGAGGCGATTCCAGTGCCAATAGAGGACTAAGCAAGTCAGTACAAATCATGTAGTTCAATTACTGCTTAGCTTCTATGTGTTCCAGGGCAAGAGAAATGGCATACAGTTCAGCAGTGAACACATAAGCTGTAGAGAGGATTCTGCATGCAACCACCGAACCACAACAAACCATGGCAGAGCCCACACAATCACCTGATTTCAAACCATCTGTATAAATAGAAATAAAAGGATGGTTTGAAAGATGTTCACCAAATAGCAGACAGTATTTCTAATCAGAAGTGCCTACTTTTCTCAGATGACTTAGAGATAGTTCACAACTGGGAACTGCAAAAAGCCATGGTGGGATAGGCTGACCAGTGGATACAGCAATGTTATCCATGAACAGACCCAATCCGTCTATCTGCACCTGGATACAAAGGCCATAAGGAGCAATGGCAGACTGTCTGATCTGAAAAAGCATGGCCCACTGAGGAAGGAAAATGCAACCCCAGGTGGGATGCTTTGGTAAGGAACAAAGTTTCAAAGCATATAGTAAAGACAGTTGCAAATGGCAGAAATGCAAAGAAGATTCATAGGACAATGTATAAGCATGGGACAATGGGGAAGTGTGGAAAGCCCCAGTGCAGAGCCGAAGTCTTTGATTGATGATATAAAGGTTCTAGCATCCTTAAGGCAGATGGTCTGGCAGAGCCATAGACCAGTGATATATAGTCAAGTTTCATTCGAATAAGAGCAAAATATATCTTTAGCATAGAACGTCGATCCGCTCCCCAAGTGATGGTAGAGAGGACACGGAAGACATTCATTGCTCTTGAACATTTGACCCGTAGCTGTTTGATGTGTAGTATAAAGGTTAGCTTACGGTCAAAGATAAGCCCCAAGAACTTAGTCCCAGAGACTTTTGCCATGAGAGACTTCTGAGTAAAAGAGAGAGAAAATGGAGGTTGAAGCAAAAGTTTATAAAGATGAGGAAACCAATACTGAATTTGCTCAAAAGATGCTACCAACATGACTCAAGAAGAAATCAATTTCAAGACACTTGGGAGTAAATGAAGATGAAGATACACAATCCAGAAAAAAAACACAACAGTCGTGGTTGAGGACATCCATACTGAGAGACCAAAGATGTGACAGATATCAATCACTGGATACCCTACTGGGAACAAATCCAATGCAATATGTAAAAAACAGAGACAATGCCATTGGAGGAACCTTATTAGGTCAAGACAACTGGTCCACATAATAGGCTGTTGGACAAACCCCATGTGAAAGGGACCAAGACAGAAAACCCAACATGTAGAAATTAAAGTTCCTGGACCAACTTCTATCCTGGTGATGGTATAGAAAGCAACTGTAGAATTCTTTGAATGGATCATAACAAAGTGATTCATAAAATGAAGTAGGAAACAAAAACATTCCCAATGGATGACCAAGATTTTCTAGAGTATTTTTAATGATTGTGAGATTTTCATCTGCTGTGGCAATTTCACCTCTCAATTGTATTTAGGATTACTCAAAATGCAAAAAACATATTAAAACATGCTTAGTAAATGGTAAAATAGCACCATTTCCACAAGGTGTCTTATCTGTTCTCACCTTACTAAGATGTTAAGTTATAAACTATGGCAATATACTATGTATGAATGTGATAATCCTATGATATAGTGCTTATAAGGACAAGAGTGTAAGATTTTCCTGTTCTAAATGACAATTATATCAGTAAAATGTTTAACACGTTTTAACTTCAAGTCAGTATAATGAATAGATAATATTGTTGGAATGCTTATGTTTCTCTTTTATTTTACATTCCTCCATTATTGGAATGTTTGACATACATTTTCTTTCCCAGTACATACGATAAATGTGATTCTAAAGTGTTCATGAATTTTTGGAAGTGATCATAAAGTATGTTCAACTTTAAGCCAACAGCTACTGTTATGTAGCTTAATTAACTAACTGTAAAATGTTTAACTTAATACTAAGAGTTCTAAAATGTTTATTAGTTCAAATACAACTGTAAGTACTGTTAAACTGGAGAATGTTAGTCAGAAAGAATGGCTGTGTAAGGAATGGAATAGAGGCCACTCTAACAAATATTTATACCTTCATGACATATTTGCTTAAATTCAGTTAAAAGCTATTTAGAAAATGCATAATTTCCAGTCTTTATCATGTATTAGTAACACATTTGTTTCTTGTATCCCAGCCAGTTTGAAGAACTCTGGATTGAGCAAAATGCATCATATGCAATGGTTATGGATAAATTTAGGGTTGTTGTTACACCATTATCATCCAATAACTATTAAAAATCCTTATGAAGCTACATAAAGAATGTAGTGTTTAATTTTTAAAAACACAATAGACTTAACACTTATATCTTTTGATAAATATAATCAGGGTTGCAAGCTTGCAAAATCAAAAGGCATTCACACAATCACATTTATTGAGTAGAAAACATAACGTAGAAAAACAGAATATAAACAAATAGTTTAATATTAACACTATTAATATTACTAACAAGACTAGCAGAAGGCCTAGTATTTAAATATACTTGGAGTAATGTTAACAAGTAATCAAATGTTTAAATAACTATTCAAGTCAAATGTTCCTAACCAATTAAAATATATATTTTCATTTATTACGAATCAGTGAATGCATTTTAAAATTTGGTTATTATCCATTCTTGTAGTACTATCAACAGATGCAGTGCAATTTAGTTTATTTAGTCTTGACAATAACAAATTAAATATAAAAATTAGGCTGTTTCTATATACAAAAAATATTTGCAATATATATTTACTGAAAACAAAAGGTTAAATGACTAACATGAGAATAAAAGTCAAAAACACTTTTACCGAAAACAGAATCGAATATAATTTAGCACATTCTGATCCAGTATTTCTGTTATTAATATCAGCAATTATCTCTACACTACAGTCTAAATACAGACCACAAGCACAGCTGCCAAATCTCTTCAAAGTTCCACTGCAAAAGACAACCTCTTTCAAAATTTCAAGAGCTACGGAAACAAATTAAATACAACAAACATATCTTTAATAATAGTTGTAAATTTACACATTCGTATTGTCTACGTTCTCACAACGAAAAATTGTAAACTGAAATTTAAACCTGTGTTAAATTTAACACTGCTCGATTCACAACCACACTTACAACAATATTTAAAAACAGCCCATACTAATGACAAGATGAGCAAGAAAACGATTTGAGGGAATCAGTGAACACATGCCTGACAAGAACTTGATAAAAGCGTTAATTATTAATAACAGAATAGAGTAAATCTCGACGTTATTAGTTGCAATAAATAAAGGAATTAAGAAGTAGAACTACAGAAATAAAAAAATCTAATTCCTAAAAGAAAAACACAATATTTCAAAATGAAATCATTTCTCAATACCAAGGATTTGTTTGCTTGTTTCTTCAAATTTAAGCACAAAACTACACCTTAAGCCATTTGTGCTCTGACCTACCAAGGCTGTCAATACATGGTATCTAGTACTGTAAATCCGCAGACGCATTGTTGTGCCACTGGGGGGCCTCAGAAGCAACAACAACATCAAAAAGTATTTTTTTTCTAACTATATTTCGTGAACGTACCACTTTTCAAGATCAAGAGTGGTTATTTATTTAATTATAAGGCCAACAGATGACAGCAGAGAGCGCATATCGATCTTTATGCAGAGATAGGTCCGGTTAAAAATGGTGGTATTGGGTATGGTAGCGCACATGTCTTAACATCAACAGAATTCCATCTAAGGAAATAGAAATTGAAAGCTCTTCATTAATCAAGTACAAAACTGCGTCTAAAGTTCGGATAGCTTTCTTAACGTCTAAAAAACGGGACGCAAATACACTGATTTTTTTCATATTCTCTTCAGTTGTAACTCGTAAAAGACAGTGTGTCAACAACCACCAAGCCAGCACACCAAAACATTTCACTGCTTCCAGTGATGTATATCGAGCAGCAAATGGTTCACAATAGATTGTTTGCAGCCTAAATTATTTATCATTTTATATGGAAGTATATAATATACTGTATACTTCTTACAGTACCGCGCAGTAACCTAGTCATGACATATCGCTTCAAGAAGTAACGTCTATAGATTATATTATGGCTCTCCATAGAATAGATCTGAATAAGTTGTTGAAATGGTACCTTCTACCTAGAAGTTACAATCCCACTGAAAGCCTAGATTTCGACTTGTTTAAAGTGCAGAAACTAGTGATATTTTTTATTCTAAAATTGTTTGGATGTGGGATAATGCAAACTTTCCTCCCAGCCTAAATGTTCCCTAGTTTCTGATTTTTTCCATCCCAGAATCCGTACATTTGCATAATATATATTTTGTTACTATTAAATCTACATGATGTTTTACAACACTAATATCTCAACGTCACCGCTAGGGATGGCTTGAGTCAGTTTCATAACACAAATATATAAAAAAATTAATGTGCTTTAACTAAAAGGTGAGTTGAATTCTTATATAATTAAACGTTCATAGCTGAACTAAATGATATAGTGAATAATATACGAACGGTAAACAACACCATCATGAAATAAAATATAATTCTCTCTCTGTTGTTACAACATTTCAACAGGTTACTTTAGTACCTACTGATACTATGAAATCAAATAAACTTTGGATTAAGGAACCTTCTTCAGTTTTTCTTTTGACACAATGCCCAGTTTCATATATTAATTTGGCTGATTTCCATTTGACTTTGTTATTAAGATTCTTCATGTATAGAAATGCAGTATTGATTGTTTGACTATTTGCAGTATTGTTAAGCTCAAATAATCAGATATCAATGTGTCCACCCTCTAAATATCTGTATTATTTAGATCGGTGCTTTGCGACGGGGTGAATGGTTCTCCCAGGAATTAAAGACATCAGAATGAAGTTGAATGAGTATTATCAGTTATACAACAAATTCAAGTGCAAAAAGTGATTAGCTATTATTATTTAGCTAGTTCTAAATTGCTAAATAAATTTAATTTATGTTGTGTTCATTCTAGATGTAGTTTCATTTATATTTAAGTCATAATAAATAGTATTGTATTTTAATTTAGTACTTTTTCGATCTGGAGTGACTGAGATGCTGTAACAATCTTATAATTAATGGTACTGGAAAAGGTTTAGAAGAACTGACCAAGATCGGGCGTTTAGTCTTACTAGTTGTTGTACCTGATGATGATAGGTTGATCTGGTGTAATGTTAAAATCACAGATATTATCTGTATATCCGACAATAAACAAGTCTCAAGTTAAAATTTTTCTGTTTTATGACAAATATGTCTCTGTGTATTTTCTTATAGCAAAGCCACATCGGGCTATCTGATGGGTGCACGGAAGGGAATAAAGCACCTGATTTTAGCGTTGTAACTCCATATACTTACCGTTGTCCCAGCGAAGGACGAGAAGTAGTTGGAAACATTTTATTCTTATTGCATTTTAACCATAAAATTTTGGCAATAAAGTTAGAAAAACAAGCTTCACTTTAGATAATAATAAAAAAAAATGTTTATTTCAATTGACGTTTCGCCATTGTGCTTTCATCAAAGAAAATAATAAAATAACTTTTTGATGTGAAAATGTATGCCAGCTTCTTAAACTGCTTTTGATGTTATATTTGTTGAGACTTTCGTAACGTGCTTTTAACAATATTTATAATATCATCGTTGTTTCACAATTGTTCTAAAATTATAGAATACTATATTACTTTACTACCATGTGACATATGTTACTTAAATGCAGTATAAACTTAGAAATAGTTTTAAAATGTTTTTGTTTTGTTACAAAATAAAAATTGAAATAGTCGAGTGACAAAATTTTGAATTCAAAGGATACAAAATTTACTTATTCCCTACATTATTCCCCTTAGTTGCTACTCCCTTTTTGAGTTGTTCGATTTTTTTGTTTTTGAATTTTGCGCTAGCCATCCCTACTTTATCAGTGTAAGACTAGAGAGAAGACAGCTAGTCATCACCACCCACCGCCAACAATTGGGCTACTCTTTTACCAACGAATAATGGGATTATCAGTCACATTATAACTTCCCCACAGCTGAAAAGGCTAGCGTCTTTGATGAAACGGGGATTCGAACCTATGATCCTCAGATTACTAGTCGGGGTCTTTAAATACCTGGCCATGCTGGCCCATGACTTGGTCGAGGTGATGTGGTGTAGATATTGGATTTTTACAGCTTTTGTTAAAACAGATCTCTGTACGTATTTATCTTAAACTCTTAGGGTTATGCGTTGGAAAGTTATATTTCTTTTGGTGCTAAGTAAGTGTAATGTACTTGATGTACCTGTAGAAGTTTTTATAAAACTGTTTCAATGCATTTTTTTTATTATATTACGTGTGAAATTCTTTTGAAAAAAAAGGATATAGTACTCGTTTGAGTAAATAGACTTGTTACCATAAAAGAAAAAAAAATATACCATAAAAAACAACACGTTGAGTGTCAATGAGCAGAGAATTTTCAACGGAACAATGGAACGCACTTGCATTTGAAAAAGCAGCTCAAAATGTCCCAATACTAGTACCGACTTAAAAATACATTCCTAGTACTAAACCTGTCTTATTTCTGTGTGTGAAGACTTCTAGTGTGTATGTAAATGTGACTGCTGCTCTGGTGCCATTAAAGCCCGGCATGGCCAGGTGGTTAAGGCACTCGACTCGTAATCCGAGTGTCGCTGGTTCGAATCCCTGTCACACCAAAGAGTAGTCCAAGAGTTGGCGATAGGTGGTGATGACTAGCTGCCTTCCCTCTAGTCTTACACTGTTATATTAGGGACGGTTAGCGCAGATAGCCCTCGAGTGGCTTTGTGCGAAATTAAAAAAAAACCGTCACGGGGAATTGTTGTAAGTTCGCAGACTTATTGCTCTCCACCGGAAGACTTGAAGTTATGAAGTTAATGACGTCATCTCTTTGTATTTTTTCTGTAGATATGAATGGATGCAGATCGATTACGTCTAAGATAATGAAAATTAAGTCGTTGTATATTATCCCTATTGAGTGTGTGTTTTTTTTTCTTATAGCAAAGCCACATCGAGCTATCTTCTGTGTCCACCGAGGGGAATCGAACCGCTGATTCTAGGGCTGTAAATCAGTTGACTTACCGCTATCCCAGCGTGGTACTATTCATTATAAAGAGTGTTTTTTTTTCTTACAGGACTTCTGTATTTTTTTTTTAATGTGATGGAACATATTTTAAACCTTTTTATTAAATTATGCCCCCCGTTGAGACAGCTATAAGACTTTGGATTTACAGCACTGAAATCAGACGTTCGATTCCCCTGGGTGGACACAACAGATAGCCCATAGAGGCTTTGCTAAAACAAAACACAAACACGTTTTTAAATTATAAGTTACAGCTTTAACAGTGAAAAAGAATAATTGTCCTTGGTGTAAAAGTCGTTTGTTTGCTTGTTTTTTGAATTTCGCACAAAGCTACTCGAGCTATCTTTGCTAGCCATACCTAATTTAGCAGTGTAAGACTAGAGGGAAAGCAGCTAGTCATCACCAACTTGGGCTACTCTTTTACCAACGAATAGTGGGATTGACCGTAACATTATAACGCCTATACGGTTGAAAGGGCAAGCATGTTTGGCGCGACCGGGATGCGAACCCGCGACCTTCAGATTACGAGTCGCACGCCTTAACACGCTTGGCTGTAAAGTTGTAACTAGTAAGAAAAAATGTTTACAACCAGCAGGTAAGCTCAAAACAAAACAATTAATACTTTGAACATGGTTTCGAAAGTTGATTTGGAAGCCAGGATACTCGTTCTGTTGCAGAGGTGCACGCTGTGGGTCTTAAAGAAAAAATATTGTTTGTAGTCTTTAAGGAATGTTTAAATTGGAGGTTCCAACTTGTCAGGTTAAAAGCCAACACATATAACTAAAGATCACTACTTCTTCATTATTAGCTTCATAGTGTGAGTTCACTGTGACTTTGTGGCCCATGACTACGTCATGCGCTTGTATCTTATTTCAGTATTTAAATATTTATTCTGATCCGCTTCTTTATTTTCAATAATTGAAGGTTTAAAAACAAGTAGTCTAGAGAAACGATAAGTTGATATTGTTTCAAGTTACATCTGTTTTTTTGTTGTCCTTAAAGTGGGTTTCTATTTGATGCTGCATAAGAATGCCAGCAGCATTCTCCTTGGGCGATTGTTCAGATGATATCTAGAATTTATTGTTTTGATTGTTTGTTTTGGAATTTTGCACAAAGCTACTCGAGGGCTATTTGTGCTAGCCGTCCCTAATTTAGCAGTGTAAGGCTAGAGGGAAGGCAGCACGTCATCACCACCCACCGTCGACTCTTGGGCTACTCTTTTACCAACGAATAGTGGGATTGACCATCACATTATAACGCCCCCACAGCCGGGAGGGCGAGCATATTTAGCGCGACTGGGATGCGAACCCGCGACCCTCAGATTACGAGTCGCACGCCTTACGCGCTTGGCCATGCCAGGCCCTCTAGAGTTTATAACACTACCTATGTTGTAACGAGAATGACCATTCAAGTTTATAATACATGTCGCACTGAATAATGCAATAATGCAAATTTTAAAATAACAAATCTTGAACATGGCAACCTGGTCTAAAACATTATTGAAAATAATGTACCCGATTGCTGGTAATCAGTCTAGTGATTCAATGAAATCAATGGTGAAATGTGTTTTAAACATCCAAGTAGATATACATACTACCTTTATATTTAGTGTAATAATTAAGATTATTCACTTGGTAGTTTACGTGGTGTCCAGTCTAGTTAAATAATTTTCTTTCGACTCAGTGAAAGATTTGTTACCACTACATAATTGACACACTGAGAGAACATTTAGTTATTTAAGAGACAAATATGATAACTTCAGTTCACCTGAATGTACACGCAGTAAATAGGTAGAAGAAAGGAGAAAATTTTAGTGCAATGTCCATAAGATATCATTATTGTGGAGTTTGTTAATATCTTTTAAAGCCTGTAAACCGCTCTTCACTTGTGCTCTTGAGGTATTAGGGTGAAAGAAAGAGTTTAGAAATTGGGACTTATGCCTTAGAAGTTGAAGAGATAGTTTTCTGACAGAGTTGTCTAGTGTAGATGTTTCCTGGATGTTGAAGGCCAGGCATGGCCGAGCGCGTTAAGGCGTGCACTCGTAATCCGAGGATCCCGGGTTCGCGCCCGCGTCGCGCTAAACATGCTCGCCCTCCCAGCCGTGGGGGTGTATAATGTGACGGTCAATCCCCACCATTCGTTGGTAAAGAGAAGCCCAAGAGTTCGCGGTGGGTGGTGATGACTAGCTGCTTTCCCTCTAGTCTTACACTGCTAAATTAGGGACGGCTATCAGAGATAGCCCTCGAGTAGCTTTGTGCGAAATTCCAAAACAAACAAACATCCTGGATGTTGTACTTTTGTCAATATTGCAGAGGTCCTTTTGTTTTGATCTTATTTTTATTTATTACCTAGGAGGAAGATTTGCCAACAACTGGCAAACCTATATCAACTGAACAAATTCTTTTCTAACGATCAACTTTATTCTGAGGGAAACGTGAATTTAGTATCATTGCCGTGGTTTGGCATCTTATGAGTTTAATACTATTATTTTGTTATATATTTGGTTATATTGTAAGGTACAGTGTATTCACTACGTTGCACGATCACCATGTAGTCATCTGGAGCTATAAGAGTTTGTTTATTGCAATATTAATAAGAGCACTTCTTAATTTTTGATTTATTGAGCAATATATTCTCAGAATATGGGATTATAGCTACTGAATTAACAGAGTTTAGGACAGCTGGTTCAAGTAGATACAATTATTAATGCACTAACAGCTTGAACAACTAAGGTGACAGTTAGGAATAAAAAAATACAATCAGAGTTTTTTTTTTATAAATCTCGATTTCTGAACTATTATGTAATTTTTCAGAAGTAAATCATTCATCTGCTCTGGCAGAGTAGCGAGAGTATCATCAAGAATGCTGCATAAGGTTTGCTAGATCTGTTACAATAAACCTCAAAGGGAATGTTGAATTTCTTAACAAGTAATGAGGAAGTTGTACGTTTTATGAAATTTTATTGCTTTATACTACGGTACCAGCAAAAACAATTTATCTTGGTTTACAAAAATTGTAGTTGAAAAATCCTAGTTCAGCCAAACTCATTCTGATATTTTTATTTCGTGATGATAAAATAACTTTTGAGTGTAATGGTTCATATATAACAGCCCCTTGTTAAAGATTATCTATCAACAATTGTTATGGAAAGTTATAGTTACGATGTACTTTGAGTGGAAGGTAAAATAATTTATTGAAAAGAAACTGAAAAACTAACAGTGTATATGACTATATTTAATGAAGATAAGTGTATATTGCACATAAGAAGTTTAACTATTAAGCATCGAAAGAAAGGAAACAAAGTATTTGATCTAGGTCTTAAGTAACATTCAAGAGGTGAAACACTGTAAATCACTAGTGTGATATGTTTAAGTAAACCAACTGAGTTTAAGGTTGAGCTATTGAATATGTCTTCTAAATAAGCAAAAATTCAATCAAAATATCAATAACAGAACACTAATAAAACTCAGATAAACAATATTGGACATTAGTTTCAGATAGAATGAACATGTTTTAGTTAAGGTAAAACAAACTTATTCTATATGCATGCAGTGAACTTATAAACATTGGACGATCACTTTTATTGGCTGTTCATCCAGGCCCAGTTTATTTACTGAACAGCAAATACGAGCTTGCATTTACTCAAAACAACACACGGCACAACGTGACTGGTCATTCTTATTATTCCTTGATACTATCTGAACAGGTAATGAAAGACACTGTTGTCGATAATTTTACAAAAACTGCAAAGAAACAAACAAATTCTACTTTACTTGAACTTTCTTTCTTCTGTCTGACGTGAGGTGTAGAGGTAAAATTAAGAAACTTTTGATGTGCTTTATTAAGAGTTTTTTTAAAAAATGATTCCGTGGTATTTGATATTATTTATAATGTCTTGACTCCATCTCTTTCTTGGTCTTTCCTTTGCCTTGAATTTGTTATGCTGTTACTTATTGTGACAGTTTATTCCAAGACATCCTGGAGAGATGGTCAAGCTGTTTTATGTTGCTTTTTAATATGTTATAAGATTAGTCTTACTCCTAATTTATCTCGCATACCTTCATTTCTGATTCCATTTCGGCTCAATACTCCGAGGAATCGTTTCAAACATCTTGTTTCCGTATTACTCTTTACATTTTAAAAGTCCCTTTTTCTGTGGGCCTGGCATGGCCTAGCGCGTTAATGCGTGCGCTTTGTAATCTGAGGGTTGCGGGTTCGCGCCAAACATGCTCACCCTCCCAGCCGTGAGGGCGTTGTAAGTTATGGTCAATCCCCCTATTCGTTGGTAAAAAAAGTAGCCCAAGAGTTGGCGGTGAGTGGTGATGACTAGGTGACCTCCATCTAGTCTTACACTGTTAAATTAGGGACGGCTAGCACAAATAACCCTCGAGTAGCTGCTTTGTGCGAAATTCCAAGACAAACAAACCCTTTTCGATCTGTTTATTATCTCAGATTAGAAAAACACACACCAGGAAATTTGTTTTCGTTTTCCATGTTTTTTCAAATCGATTATTACGCTGATATTTGTGTTTCACGTCACTTTGCCGTCTCTCAATTGTTTGCAGTGTAATGGATTTACCCTTTTATATTAATTTTAATATCTATATTTCAGTATAGTTTTTACGTATGGGACACTTATTGTTGGATGTGTACAGTGCAAGTCCCGCCTGTTCTTTAAATTTGTAGATTTTCGAGAGCAGGAATCAACAATAGTGTTTTCGAACGTTTGTTGAATACTCGAGAATCGCGCGTGATTTGTATAAAAGCAACTAGTCAAGAGATAGCTAAATTTTCAGTGATGTCGAGAAACCCACTTGTTGAGAATTTTATGTGCAAAAACGGTTCGTTTGGGTTGAGAAAATATTTCAAATAGAAATATTTTCAAGGGAGAAACAGTATTTGACGTTGCAAATTAGCGTTTCCTAACATTTTCGTATTCCCCTTACGCTGTTGGAGAACATTAAAATGCAAGTCCATCTGTTTGACCTGCAGATTGACGCTGGCCTGCAGACCCAGTGACGAATCAGGACAATCATAGGGCTTAGGCACCTTGTGTTCGTAGGCCTTACTAGCGGCATAACTTAAACCAGAAGTTAGATAAGTTATAAAGTTTTTAAGTATACATCGCCGTAGCTGCGCAATATTTCAAATAGAAATATTTTCTCAACCCAAACGAGCCGTTTTTGCATATAAAATAGCTAAATATTATTGATCAGCTACAATCAGTGTGCTATAAACCTCGGCGGCTGTAATTGTAATGAACGCTTATTAATCGGAAAACTACAGAATTTGACCAGGAACATTTATAGATTTTGTACATTGCGAACCGTTCAACTTCAAAGAGCTAACTTCGGACGTTAGTTTATCTGCAAAAATATTAGATATCTACCTCGGTAAGAAAGTGAATTTGTAAATCGCATTCCTTTCAAGTGAAGTGTATCAACATAAAAGTGATTTATGCCTTGTGGACCTGGACCATTGATAAAATATTCAGTTGCAGACTGATTAGAAGACTGAATATTATTTGTAAAATGTTTGTATATAAATAATTATTTAATTAATAACCATTATTATAAATTGTATTTTTATATATTACAATGCATTTGTGTGAAGAAAGAAAACTTTGTGTATAAATTTTGCTGGAAGATATCTTTAATATATATCAACACATAAGTAATTTCTATATCAAAATTTATGTTATTGATTTGGCTTCTGATATTAAGGCTGATGTAGTTTGGGAGGAATTTAGACCTCTTGTGTGTTGGTTCTCTGTCTTTAACAAATGACACTTTATTGTATTTTACGTGATACTGGGATGGCTCAATCATTGTTGTTAGCAGGTGTATTGCCTTTAGATTCGACTTCTGATACTGATAAGTCTCTTATTGTTCCTCTTTATAATATTTGTTTAACATTAAATCTTGTTTCGGGACCAGTTGTAGCTGAAGTCTCTAAGACCTACTACGTCAGTTAAGAGTGTTTCGTTATTTTTGAGAAACGATTTGACTGGAGGAGAAGTTGTTGCTAAACGCGAAATGGTCAGCTACACAATCACTGTCTCAAATAAGGATGATGTTGTTGAGAGTAAATCCAGACGTATTTATCTCGTGTTATGTGTATTATTGTTTTTTTTATTAAAATACATTTTTGTTATGAAAAAAAACGTGTGTATCAATCTTTTTGCAGATATAATAAACTTGATACAAAACAGCATTCGGTTAATTTCTGAATCAAAATTACAATTTAACTCTATTCAGGCTATTTCAAGTCGTAATACGTAACATAATAAATAAGAAACTCATCAAGTATAAATTATAATACGTAATATAACACAAAAAAAGCTAAGGAAACACTGATCTCTTATAATCTAAAAAAGTGAGACTTTAAAAAAATATTACATTTAAATGAGATTGGTACATATGTTTCAAACTACTAAAAAAAAGAGACAATAGTAGTGTTATAATTAACTTATAAACATAAAGACAAACAAGATAACAACTTCTTTCATAATGTACACCCAGGAAAACTAAAGCAAAAAAACTGCTTTCAACAACGGTTACTTTAAATCCAATTCAGCCCTCTATTGCTGTGGGAAACAATATAGCTATTGTTTTGGCCACTACTTTTGTGCATTTCTATGATTCATCAGCTCTCACTCAGTGAAATTTTGAAAATAATCTTGAACCAGCTAGGTGGCACAAATTTATCAATAACATTTACAATATATGGAATCATGGAGTTCGGAGTATTTTTTAAGATTCCTTAATAATCATCACACTGACATAAAGCCTACTTTTACACATAACGGCAATGACTTTTCTGGAAGCTATTCTTAAAAGAGTAAAATTACTACTATTGTTTATTCTAAACTATGTCTTTAAGTCCTTATAATTCACACCATTCATCAGCTACCAAACGGAGTGTCTTTATCAATCCATTCAATTTGTTTTGTTTGTTTTCGAATTTCGCACAAAGCTACTCGAGGGCTATCTGTGCTAGCCGTCCCTAATTTTGCAGTATAAGACTAGAGGGAAGGCAGCTAGTCATCACCAACTTGGGCTACTCTTTTACCAACGAATAGTGGGATTGACCGTCACATTATTATACACCCCCACGGCTGGGAGGGCGAACATGTTTAGCGCGACGCGGGCGCGAACCCGCGACCCTCAGATTACGAGTTGCACGCCTTAACGCGCTCGGCCATGCCAGGCCTACAATCCATTCAAAAGAACTGGAAAAATTTGCAACACTATGGATAGTAAAACACAAGACAGGATGAAATTTAAAAATCTTCTACTGTCTAATGGCTATTCATGTTGTTACCATGTGGCTGTCCATAATTTTGATTTAAAATATATTAACAAACGAAACAAAAAAAAGAAAAAGAAAGCGCCACATGAAAACGTGTTGTCATGGATCATGTATGTCCTTTGTGGATGAGCCTTCAACTGCTTCCTTTCGTTAAATGATTATAGGATTTGCTTTGAACCTTCTCATCATATAGAAATCCGATAAAAAAAAGTGGATATACTTACCAGTTCAATCTTCAATAAGAATAATAAATGAAAGTCGAAAAAACATTTGATAAGATTAACAGCTTGAAAGAATAATGATATTATTTTAAGTTACTATAATTTAAAAACAGTTTTGTAATCTGTGACGTTCAAAGGCTCTTGAAAAAGCAACATACATCTTGAAACATAAAACTCAATCTAAATAGTACGAAATTATCATTTGTAATATAAAACAACTTTACTGGTTAAAGGAGTGTTAAGTATCTTTCCAGCCTCTGATTTTTAAGTTTTGATACTAAAAAACAGGGGTTCCCAACCTTTTGGCACTCGTGACCCCTTACCTAAAAGTTTGAAACCTATGTGACCCCCTACTTAGGGCTTACTATCAGCAGCTTAATTTTTATTTTCTGTGAAGGAGAGGGAAAAAAACATCTAAAAATATTTTTAAATTCTGTAATTATTTATTTGCAAATTAAATCATGTCATCTCCAACATCCAATCTGTTCCTATTCTTTGTTTTTATATTGACAAGAGTGGAAAATCCTGCCTCATACAAATAGGTAGAAGCAAATGAAACAAGGATACGTAAAGCTATCATGCTGACTTTGGAGTATGACTGATACATAGCGCACCAGAACTGAGTCACGGATTTCACATTGAAGAGTCGTTCCTTAGATCCAGAAATTCATCTTGGATATCATCTGGAATGCTGGATACATCAAGTTCAGTACAAAATAGGTTCCTTACCAGGGCCTCCTGTTCATGTGATAGCTCAGGGAAGTAACGCTTGACTTCCTTTTCTAGAGACTGAAGATATTCGGTAATCTCATCCTTGAGGAACTGATCCAGTTGGATCTGAGGCTCATCCGTCACTCCACAAAGTGTTTCAAACATAGCGATATTTCCAAGATTGGTTTTCCGACGCCAGTTCTGCAGTTTGAAAACAAAGGCCCGAAGACTATCTTGAAAAAGGAGAACATGTGTTTCCCTTTCTTGAAGCTTCAAATTGAGCTTGTTCAGCTGGTCAAAAATGTCGGCTAGGTACGCAACCCTTTTATCCCATGCTTCATCTTCGAAGTGAGCTAGAAGATCTTTCCTTTCTTGAGTCTCTAGGAATAGCTTTATTTCATCTTTCATTTCAAAGACACGATTAATAACGTTTCCTTTCGACAACCAACGTACTGTTGTGTAGAAGAGAAGAACTTCGTGGTCGGCATTCATGTTTTTACATAGTTCTTTGAATAGGCGAGTGTTGAGTGCTTGAGTCTTACTGGCGAGAGCATATCGGTGAATCATGCAGTGGATGCCCTTTGCTTGAAGTGCTAGCTTCTTTACTCTGGAATTCTGATTTCGATCCCAGCATAGCCGGTGCCCCACCCGTACAAACCCCACACACGTTTTCCCACCGCCATCTTCGTCTTGAAAAAAGTTGAAACTTTTTCCATGATATCATCAGCTTTTGTTGTGGTTTCAAGTGCACTGCAGAATAAGAATTCGTCTTTGATATCACCTGAATTAATGTATCTTACGAAGACAAGGAACTGAGAACATGAACTTACATCTGTTGACTCGTCGAGCTGAAAGGAGAACAAAGGGAAACCCTTGATTTCAGTCAAAACCTGTCCCTTCACATCCAAAGACATTTTAGAAATGCGCCTCTGTATAGTATTATTTGACAGGGATACTTGCTGCATCATCTTTGCACTGGCTTCTCCAAGAATAAGATTTACTGCTTTCATTATGCAAGGTTTAAGAAGTGTTTCTCCAATCGTGTGAGGCTTTTCTTGTTTAGCAATTTTGAATGCAATTTCATATGAAGCTTCCACTACGGCTGCACTCTGCTGCTGAAACGACCCACTTCTATCGATTCTTTGGCTTTTAAGACACCGTTCATGCCGTTTGAAAAAATCCAAACCCTTCTTTGCGTGTTCTGGATGTTTCGTCTCGAGATGACGCTTGAGTTTTGATGGTTTCATTGATTCTGCACTCAGGACAGCATGGCACAAAACACATTGCGGTTTCTCGATGCCGTCGTTGGCGAGCACAGTGGTGAAGCCAATGTTAAAGTAGAATTCTGAGTATCTGCGCCGTTTAGCCATGGACACAACTCACCTCTACTGCTTACTTATCTCCTTGTTAAAATAAAATAAAATTGTTGAATAATAAACGCTTTGGCAGCTGTAGATCTTACACTGATTACTTGTGGGGGTGCAGGTAGAGTAATGATGGGATAAGTATTGGGCGGGAAGGGAGCGTGGCCAGTCGCGCAATTCGTTATCCACCTATCAGCAACGAACATGTGACTCACGTGTCGACAGCGAGCACACACACACACTTAATCACAGCTAAACAGACACACAAGCATATGTACATGCACGTGTACTCACATACTCGCTACTCACTAGTACACACATACATACAGTTGCAGACACATACACATTCACATTCACTCACAAGCACGCAAACATACACCCATAATATCACCTAATGACATTGAACTAACGTAGCACAAGTTTTGCTTTGCACCGAAACAACAACAAAAAAAGTAAGAGCATGAAAATGTAATTGATGAAATAAAATTAATATTGTCCCAAGCTACTTCTAACAAGGCTATGCGACTCCCCTGCCAAGGCTTCGCGACCCACCGGTTGGGAACCCCTGCTATAGAAGTTGTTTCCCTATACTTTATTTATTTGTTTAGCGTGTATAATTTAGTTAAAATTTAGGTTTTCTGCGTGTTTATCATTCCACTATAAAACTATTGATACTCTTTTGTATCACTATGCTCTCTTACCGTTAGGCTCGGCATGGCCAAATGGTTACTACGCTTGACTCGTAATCTGAGGGTCGCGGATTCGAATCTCCGTCGTAATCAATCCCACTCTTCGTTGCTAAAAGAGTAGCCCAAGAGTTGGTGGTGGGTAGTGATGTCTAGCTGTCTTCCTTCTGGTCTTACACTCCTAAATTAGGGACGGCTAGTGCAGATAGCTCTCGTGTAGCTTTGCGCACAATTCAAAACAAACCTCCTACCGTTTTTTGATTACGATTTATCTTAATCTTCACTTCAGGTGTTCTAAGTTATAAACTCTACAAGGTGTATCATAATAAATAATCTTTTTCTACGGTTCTAATGATTTAAAACTGATCACTAGTAACAGAAACGTCACTACATCTTAGTACATGTTTAAAAACGTTTGACATTTTCATGTACTTAGAGGTGAAGTCTGTTCATTTCGTTTAATAGCCAGTCTCGTTGTATAGGTGGCCTGATATGACCAGGTGGTTAGGATGCTCGACTCTCAATCTGAGGATTGCGGATGCGAATTCCCGGTCCATCAAACGTGCTCGCCTTTTCTGTTAAAATTTGACAATCTATTCCTCAGTAAAAAAAAATAACCCAAGAGCGTTGGCAGTGAGTGTTGATGACTAGTTGTCTTCCCTCTAGTCTTTCTCCGCTAAATTAAGGACAGCTTGAGCATATTGCCCTCGTAGAGTTTCGCGTGAAATTCAAATGAACATGTATCAGATCCTACATGTGCTTCACATTATTAGTATTATTCGTGCATTTATTTTTCTATATTGGTATTATTTTCTATAAATTGCGTCACATTATTATTTTCTATATTTCACACCACATTCTGCCATTATTTCATTCTTAATTTTATTTTTATAAAAACAAATTAACATTTCTTATAACTATTATCACACTTAACCCTTGTATGTACTGGACATACCACTTTGGCACAAAATAAACTTGACCCTAACAACTTTGGGTTATCATTACTAGTTTGCAAGAATAACTCATGTTGAACAGCAGCAACCCAACCCTACCAGGTCTTCGAAACCTAAATCCCGACGTTGAGAAACAGCTATATGTACTGTAGAACAGAACAGATAGATCATCCGAAAATTTTCCGTCACTAGTACTGGAGTTTGCTTTATTTTTCTTATTGTTATGTAACCTTTGCATTTTATACTTATATTACTGATAACAATGATATTATTATTAGAATTTTAACATAAGTTTTCAAATAGATTAAAAACGACAATCAAGCCTAACTAGTTAAAGCGAAGAGCAACAATGCCAACTCAGAATTAATTTGCTAGACGTGGACCTCGGTCGTCGATAAAATATTTAATACCGGACCGAGTATAGGACTCAGTGTTGGCAATAAGTTTGTAAAACTATTGTATATAAACCATCATTTGTAACAATAATCATTAGTAATAACCGTTATTATATATTATATTGATTTTGTTTGTACATATATTAAAATATACTTGTGTTAAAAAAAGAAAATAGTGTGTATCAGCCTTGTTGGCAAATAACATAAATTCGATATATATTACAGTTAATTAACTTCCAGATTCAAATTCAAGTATCCGGTTATTTGAAATAGTAACATGTAACGTATGTAACATAATAAATCGGAGCTTTATTCGAAATAAATTACAATACGTAACAACGACCTTATAAGTAAGCTTTACTACTTGATATTTGTCAAACCTACGCTGTACAAATGTATTTTTCGATTCAAATATAATTTATTACTCACTTCAATTAAAACATTGTACTGTCAGTTACAATTTGTGTTTTAGTATAATACTGTTGCGAAAGTTTTAATGTTAAATGACGACTGAAAAAATTACACAAAATAACAAACATCGTAGCTGCTGTAGCTACCCATGGGAGTCACCGATTTCTGAACGTTGTTTAAAAGTGAAATGTAGTGTGCTATTTAATACTGCATCCATATAGAAAAGGTATACATATTGTATACCTTGTCAGTGTTTAGACCTGGAATAAATTTTCTCTGTAGCTACGGCTATACTTGAAAGTTTTACGTCCATCGGTAGGCAAAAGTAATTTGTAAAATTCTTTGTTCAAGTTCGTGGAAAGCTGCTCAGTGCCAGTTGTCCTTAATTTCAAAGCGATACACCACAATCGAAACAGCGAGTTAAAATCACGCTCTAACATCTCTTGGGCTTTTCTTTTATCTATGAATCGTGGATTGACCTTCACTTTTAACTATCCAACGGACGTCGGGTAATTTTTTATTCTAGCTACAGCCATGTTTTAAGGTAATTTATTTACTACTATTAAAACACTTCCATGTTGTTATTACGTATTATAACTTATCTGGGACGTACTACGATTTCAAATAGCTGAATTTTAAATTGAATTTAAAAGATAGTTAATTGTCGATTTATTATCAATTTATGAAATTTGTTTAAAAGATGGATACACATCAATTTTTTTCTTAACACAAATATATTTTAATATACAAACAATACTACAAATTATAATAACGGTTATTTAAAATAATTATTACAAATAATGCTTGATATACAAAAGTTTTACAAACTCACAAACAATATTGAGTTTTCTATCTCTTCTGGAAATGAATATTTTATCGACGATTCACAGTGAGCGAATTAATTCTGAGTTGATATTGTTAAACTTCGCTTAAAGGCAAGCGTTACGCCGTTTACAATTTGATTTTTTTCCGATGACGACATCTAATGCCGTCGTATAAATACTAAGGACAGAAATTAATTCGCTAAAGTTGAAAGGTTTCTAATTATCAAAATTTATAAACGTTCATAGTCATATATATTTAATTTTCTGATTAATAAGCCTCTATAATAGTTAACAGTTCTGAGGTTTATAGTCGACTAGCTGTAGTAAACCAACAATATAAAACTATTTCCCCGCGTTGCATTGGCTACCTTCTATAAGCTTTAAGGCAAGCTTCACAAACATTCAATTGGCAACAATACTGGGAATTTCTAGAATTTTATATACACATGTAATGCATTGTTCATTCTTTCGCTCGAGAATCTTCTAAATATTGACAGAATAGGCGGGACTTTCGCAATACATATTTAACAATATGAGTTATATTCATTATTGAATATATATTAAACTGAAATAAACACAGATATTAAAATAAATACATAATATTAAATCCATTACAATTATTTTAAGTTTAATTAAGTAACAGGAAATTGTTTTTAATCTTCTACATACTTTTCTTAATTGGTTATTATGCTAAAATTTCCGTTTCCTGCTACTTTGTTTTCTTTTTACCGCA
Organism: Carcinoscorpius rotundicauda; assembly: GCA_011833715.1. Lineage (NCBI taxonomy): Eukaryota > Metazoa > Arthropoda > Merostomata > Xiphosura > Limulidae > Carcinoscorpius > Carcinoscorpius rotundicauda. The sequence continues at coordinate 37,441,278 of CM022393.1, forward strand.
CGAGGCATAAAATGATTTTACTGGTTACACGTGTGTTGCGTTTCTTTCTATAATCTCACCTTTTGAGTTTAGTACAAGGGAAGTATTTACTTTACTTCTTAGTAGTTTAGACGTTTCTTAGTAGGCGAAAGTAAACCAACATGACCTTGGCCTAGTTTCGACACGCGTCGAGGAGTATTGACCCATCAACAACAAGAAGTGTCGTGTTGCCATACGATATAATAGAATTACCGCAGAAAGATGTGTTGCTATGTTCACATTATTAGGTGGTTAAAAAAGTACATCAGCCACACCAGGGGTTCATTACTATGGGTATAATGTTGGATGACACCAGATGGCGCTTTACTAACATTTATCTTTCTCATGCTATTTCATTCGATTTATATTGTTTGCTTTTACAATTAATTATCATGGAAACTTTCTGGTATACTATAGAGGATAATTATACAGAGCTCTTAATGTACACTCATGAAATTCCCGATACTTGATTGTACATTAGGAAATTACTACTTTCTGGCTCGGAATGGCCAGGTTTTCAGGGCGCTCGACTGATAACCTGAGGGTCACGGGCTCGAATCCCCGTCGCACCAACCATGCTTGTCCTTTCAGCCATGGGTCATTAAATAATGCACAACAGTCGATCCCACTATTCGTTGGTAAAAGATAGCCGATGCATTGCCGGTGGGTTGTGATGACTATCTGCCTTCCCTCAATTAAAAAAACAAACAATACACAATGCTGCTTTCTGTTTTCGCACTAAAATTCTAACATAAATTAAAACACTATCAATATCAACAGTGCTTTGTGACACAGTTCTGGTACAATTGCTTCCGTATTGTACAAAAAATAACATATTTTTTTTAAAATTGAAGATATTATAAGAGTGACTAACGTTATGTTGAACATAGTAATCTTCTTATACCATAATCTTATTTGTAGTTCATATCCTGAAACAAAACAAACCTCATGAAAATATTTTATTTGTCGTACTGATGTGGAATACAGCTACTTAGTCTCATACATTGGGAAGTATTATACTTTATTTCGCATCTGATTTATTACGTATGTATGTTATGTATTACTGTCTCAAATAACAGAAAATTTGAATTTCAATTTAGAAGTTATTTAACTCTTAATATGGAATTTTCCAACAAGATTGATTCACATGATTTTCGTTTTTAACACAAATATATTTCAATATACAAAAAATATAATAATACACTTGCGAAATATTAGGCAAGATGTTTCTCAGTTTTGTAAAACTTGTAATACATGTGAATAAAATTTCTGTTACTCCTTTAAAATCTATCTGAACTGTCGAAAAACAACTCAGTCGTGTAATTATCACTGGGGAACACTTTTTCAGTAACTCTGAGTTGCATTGGATATTTTAACTGATTCTGAAGGAGTTTTAGGCGCTGCTTTCAAATCCGAAATTAGTTTTTCTCTACAAGCTCTAGTTTGTATGCAATTTGAGGTTAATGAAATTGTACAAATGTGAACTTGCGTAAACCATGTATAAGCATTTTCACGTCCATATATATAGATAGCTTCTAATATTTTGATCATTCTTCTTTTGTTTCAGATCAAACATGGCTTCCAAAAATAGATATCATTGCAGAAACAAGCCTGATGCCTTCTGCTACATATGTGGATGCTACACACTCAATCGTCAGAGACGTAACATATCCTCATTCGTCAAGCGTGCCTACAAGGCATATTTTGAAGTTCATCTTGGTGATCAAGACAAGCAATGGGTTTCTCATGTTGTGTGCCACAATTGTGAAAAAATGCTTCGAGACTGGACCAAAGGAAAACGCAATGGTCTGCCTTTTGGTGTTCCAATGATTTGGCGCGAATCCACCAACCATGTAACTGACTGTTATTTCTGCATGGTAAACACAACGGGTGTTGGGAAGAAAAACCGACATAAGATTACGTATTCGAACATTCCCTCAGCTATTCGGCCTGCTCCGCACTCTGAAGAAGTTCCTGTTCCAGTTTTCAAAGGCTTGCTTTCATTGGGCGATAAAGGCATTGGACATGATACAAGCGAACAAGACAGTTGTGACAGTGAATTGTCAGAAAAGTGTACACAATCGGAGAACTGTTCTTCAGACACTGAACCTTTCCCCGTCCCCAAGCCTCTTCCCCAGGCTGAACTGAATGATTTAGTGCGGGATTTAGGTCTTTCAAAGAAAGCAGCAGAGCTTTTGGCATCAAGATTACAAGGCAGAAATCTTGTTGATCACTCTGTTAAAGTATCATATTTCAGAAAGCGTGACCAGCTTTTTGTGACCTTCTTTTCAGAAGACAGACAGTTTGTTTACTTCCATGACATCCAAGGGCTTCTCAAAGAACTGGGTGTACCTTACTATAGTCCTGCTGAATGGAGACTCTTTTTAGACAGTTCAAAACGCAGTCTAAAGTGTGTTCTTTTACATAATGGGAATGTTTATGGAGCAGTACCTGTCGGTCACTCAGTGCATTTGTGGGAAGACTATAATGATATGAGAATGGTCATGGACTTATTAAAATATCATGAGCACAATTGGACTATTTTTGTAGACTTAAAGATGGTCAACTTTCTTCTTGGACAACAGAAAGGTTTCACCAAGTTTCCATGTTTCCTCTGTATGTGGGACAGCCGAGCAGGAGACAGACATTGGGTCCAGAAGGACTGACCTATTCGTGACACCCTTGAAGCAGGCATGCCAAATATCACACAAGACCCAATTGTAAGCAGAGATAAGATCATCTTTCCTCCTCTTCACATCAAATTAGGTTTGATGAAGCAATTTGTCAAGGCACTGGAAACCGAAGGTGAATGTTTCCAACACATCATCACAGCTTTACCAGGGTTATCATTTGAGAAGATCAAAGCAGGCGTGTTTGATGGCCCACAGATTCGAACCCTAATTCGTGATGATCAGTTTGTTGCTAAGATGACCGCTTTAGAAAAGGCAGCATGGTTATCCTTTGTGCAGTCGTTCAGAACTTCCTTGGAAACAATAAGGCGGAGAACTACAGTGAACTTGTGAACAGAATGCTCCTCGCTTTTCGTGATCTCGGGTGCAACATGAGCATCAAGCTTCATTTTTTGAACAGCCACCTTGATAAGTTCCCTGAGAACCCGGGGGCTGTGAGTGACAAACAAGGAGAACGATTCCACCAAGACCTAAAGGTCATGGAAGAACGCTACCAAGGGCGCTGGGACAAAAGTATGATGGCTGACTTCAGCTGGAGCATTAAACGAGATTGTCCAGATGAAGTGTACAAACGCAAATTCCTACCTGAATAAAATACACAAACAAATTGATAAGCTATTCCTATAATTTCCTATAATAACGAAAAATTAAAAAATAAATAAAAATGTCAAATTGCATAAAATCTGTAGCTTGCAGACAAAAACCGACTTCAGATTTGAAATCAACACACTCAAATTGACTATGGAAAGGTCTTTTTTTAAATGCAACAAAATGAGTGTTCCCCAGTGTTATTGATTAGATAACATTTGTGTTTAAGCATTTTCAAGTGCTATGTAATTTTATTAGAATAATGTTATTTATATTGATTGTGTTATATACTGTTATGATTATTGAAGTTGTATAATTCTTTGATAGTGTATTATATTTAATATATTTGGTTTATTTTGAATTTTGCGCAAAGTTACATGAGGGCTATCTGTCCCTAATTTAGCAGTGTAACGAATAGTGGGATTGATTGTAACATTAGAACGCTCTCACGGCTGAAAGGGCGAGCATATATGGTGTGACGGAGATTCGAACTCATGACCCTGAGATTAGGAGTCAAGTGCCTTAACCACCTGGCCATTTAATGTACATACATAATATTTTAGTTAAAAATTAGAAGTTTTTAATCTTCTAAGAAAAAAGGTGCAACGAAATTACCGTTATACGTTTATTTTAATACCAAAGCTTGTTACCGTAAAATTTTTCTTTCTGAACGTGACGTATATTGTCAATTATGTATTGCTCAAGTTGCGTTTGTTCGCGTATTTGTAGATTTTTGAGAGATAATAAACAATATTTATTTGAATAAAACGCGCTAGAACATTATTGAAACTTCAAGAAAGTCGCGTTATTCGTATCAAGGTAGCTGAGCGAGAGACAAAAGAGAATATTATTATTGTTCATCAGCTATAATTGTGCATAACGCCTACTAATCGGAAAACTACGGAATTTGAATAGTTTTTCAACATTACAAACCGTTCAACTTCAGTAAATCAACTTCGGACGTTAGTATTTCTACAAGAACATTAAATATTCTCGCCGGAAAAAATGAACTTGTATTGTTTGTTTTGGAACTTCGCACAAAGCTACTCGAGGGCTATCTGTGCTAGCTGTCCCTAATTTAGCAGTGTAAGACTAGAGGGAAGGCAGCTAGTCATCGCCACCCACCGCCAACTCTTGGGCTACTCTTTTACCAACGAATAGTGGGATTGACCGTCACATTATACGCCTCCACGGCTGGGAGGGCGAGCATATTTAGCGCGACGCGGGCACGAACCCGCGACCCTCGGATTACGAGTCGCACGCGTTACGCGCTTGGCCATGCCAGGCCGGATGAGCTTGTAAGGGTGTGAGGCCAACCAAGCAAGTTAGCTTTAGCGAGGTGTGAGAAAATTAACTCAGGATTAATTTGCTCGTCGTGGATCTGGATATTCAGTTCTAGACAAGATATAAAAACTTTATTGCCTGTAAGTTTGTAAAACTCATATAAATCATTTGCAATAACCATCAGTAGTAACTGTTATTGCAAATTCTTTTAAGAAAAATATATTTGTGTTTAAAAAGAAAATTCTATGTATTAATATATATGCAAAAACGGCTCGATTGGGTTGAGAAAATATTTCACGTAGAAGAGCGAACAACGTTTCGACTTTCTTCGGTCATTGTCAGGTTCACAAAGAAAGAAAGAGGTAACTGACCGGAAACTGACCACATGTTTAGAAGGGGTTGTGTAACTGAGTGTCGCAATGTAGAGGGCGATGTTCGATGTTTGAATATATAATTATATTTATATTAATATAGGTAAAAAGGCGTTTCTTTATATTGGCTTATTTTGGGTTTAAGTTGTTGTATAAGAAAGACTTTTTTTTAATTTTGCGTTTGTTTATGTTTGTTTCTTTATTTAGTATTTTAGTGTTTTCTATGGTTATGTTGTGTTTATTTGACTTGCAGTGTTCGAAAACGTGTGAAGGTGACTTTTTATGTTCTTTAAATCTGGTTTCCATTTTTTCTACTTGTTTCTCCAATATAGAAGTCGTGACAGTTATCACATTGTATTTTATAAATAACGTTGGTGTGGTGTTTTTACATAGCATAGACCTCAGTTTTGTGCTTGGTTTTTGAATAAATTTGGTACTAACTGGATGTCATATTTTGTTACTAGTTTTTACCAAATGTTGGTTATTTGTTTGCTGATGTCAGGAATATATGGTATACAACAGTATATGGTTTCGTGATTTTTTGATTCGTGAGATATTTTTACTTTTGTTGGTTGATTTTGCTTTCTGTCTAGGTGTGTGCGTATAATGTTTTCTACGGTTTGTGGAGGAAATTTATTGATGTTGATGAAGTATTGTTTTATTTTGTCTAATTCATCGTTAATTTTATTTGGTGAGCATAGTTTTATAGCTGTATTTATTTGGTTTCTTGGTATGTTGAGTTTTTGTTTTGTTTCATGTGCTGAGTTCCAAGGAATGTATAGTCCAGTATGGGTGATTCTTTGGTGGATTTCTGTTTTGAATTGTGTTCATTATGACTATAGCGTTACCTTTAACTGTTTTTAGAATGTTTCTGTTTCTGTCTTGTTTTAGATTTTTAATGGAATTAATGTCTCTTTTTGTAATATTGTTTTTTAACCTTTCTGTTTTGTGAAATTATGTTGATGGTTTTGTGAGAAAATTATTTGAAAAAATCGTTTAAGATGTTGTTTCTATGTGTTTCTGGAATATATAAATTTTTAATTTTACCTGGGAAGTTTGGCTGTTGGATGTCAATAAAATTATCGTTTGGACATACTTTATTATTTTCAGTTAAATGATACATAGGCTATTTAGAGATCTAGGGTTTGAACACTTAAGGTTAATATGAAAAACAGTCCTTTAGGAAATTAACTGGTGTGGAAATAGTCATAAATGTAAAACATGAGGTTATGCACACGTTAAGTACCCAGAATTTAAATGTTTTAATTAAGTTATTACAAAACACAACTCTTTTCAAAACTTTGTAGATATTAACTTAAATTTAGTAGATGGATAATCATATATGTAAACCACAAATTACATTGGACAAACAAAGTGAAATAAATGAGAAATCAAATATCAATTGTAAGTAGTTAAACAATTAGTTATTGAACAAACGGATACTGAAGTGACACTATAAAGCAAGAAGTTGACCATAACTATAACGTAGAAACTAGTATCATATCTGAAAGTTTTGCAGGCTTGGTCAAAGTTCACTATGATAAAACTGCAAATTGGCGAACATTGGTTGAGTCCAATTTCTAGGGAACATCTGGCGGCAATGTTTTGAAACATCCATCCTGAGGCGACAGTCTTTGGTCTCCCCTCACCGATGATTCCCCACTGAGATGACTCATTTAGACACTGATAAAGACGATTAATTATTACCGTTTACTTCTTTGCAAATTTATGTTAAGGAAGTGTATCAAGAATGCTACTCATGTTTCCCAATATTAAAACCAGGAATGTTAGATTTATTATCGTCATTACAAGGTTTTCAATTATATTTGAGTTGATCATAAATATGTTAAAGTATGCTTCAACCATAAGCCAACATATGTTTTGACAATTTTAACATATTTTCGTAAGCGGTTCAACAATCGTGGCAACCTGTGATTTCTGGGAATCCTTTTAAATTGGTGTGAATTTCTATGCAAACATTCAGAAAGAGATTTCGATGATGTCCAATGTCATTCAGTTGCAGCCGCTGGTGATTATTTTTTCGTTATACATTTCTTTGCCATTGCTAATGGATATTTGTAAATCATATTAAAACTTGTTTAAATTCTGAAAAAAAAGTATGACGTAGGGATAGCAATGGCAAAAAATAAAAGAAAAAGGTAGGAATGAATAAACAGAACCAAACAAAAGTCCTGACATAAATAGCCAATAAATATGGAGTCAATCTTACATACTCATGGTTATTGGCCACTGTAAGACTGTAGAGCATTTCTCAGTTTAAATGCTTTTCTCAAATCCGAATTCATGCAAATGACATAAATTCAAAATTTAGTTGTAGATGAAATTTTTTTTTGAAAAAATTTGTCTACTTGTTTATTCTTTGTATGATTTCGTTTATTCATTTCTACCTTGTTTCTGCACTTTTTAGCATTGCCGTCCCTATATCGTGCTTAGGTTTTTACAATTGTTTCATTGACCTTTCCTTTTTTTAATTAATTCATTGAATCAGATTGATAATTGTATATTTATTTTATTTTTATAAATGTATGTTGTTAATATTAGATCAGTTTTGTCAGTTTCTTCACTGCACTTGTACAATGACCTCTAATACTGATATAATACAAAGAAATTGGCTACATTACATTATTAATCATCACTAGCAATAAAACTGACTTCTTGGGACTTAGTATTGAGGAAAGCTGCGGTAAAGAAAGAACGTATGAAAAGTGAACAGCTGTATCATCCATATGTTCATGTTTTCGTTCTTCTTGGCACTTCTGTACTAAACATTATATTTACAAAATACTTATATTACTTGTCTCGTGACGCTTTTTCTAATCACTTAAAATTAGTACAGACATGGATATGTGTACAAAATTTAGTATTGTTCGTATCGATTTTTACTTCATACATATTATAGGAGTTAGCGCTCTGAAGACACTAACCGTATAATGTACAAACCATTGATTATTCTACACGTTACAGTTATGTAACGTTCATCAATTACTGGGTGGTAATACCCGTTTAACCCTGTACTTAAGTTTTTTAAAGGAACAACATGATTCCGTAAAAAAGCTAACTTCCTGGGGTAATAACATTGTTTACACTAGAATTATGATTTATTTTTAAATTTTGCGAAGAATAGTAATAAAATGGGTAGTGGAATATTGTTAAGAATGTTTTCTTCTATTAGTTAGGATAAAATTGTAGCTACTGTTAGATACAGGTAGATGCTAGACATGTTAAAGAAAGAAATGTTGAATGAAAATAAAAAATCTCAGTTTCGGCTGTTCTCCAGTTTTTGATTTTGGGACGCCACGAAAAGCAACATATCCATTGGAGAAAGAACTACTATACTACGCAGCTCATTATATATAGATTGTGATGAGGTATAGGTGAATTTATTTTTTATTCCTTCATACGTAATACAGGGGCTGGCTCCCTAAAGACAGCAGTTGTATAGTGTGCAAATAACTAAATATTCTAGTATTACCATCTTTTAATTTTCATCTATTATTGGCTGATAGTTCCTGTTTTACTATGTATTTAAGATTTTTTAAAGAAACATGAGATGTCTATACGAAAGCAAGCTTTAAGTGATAATTATAACATCATTTACAGTAGAATTAGGGTCTCTCTTTTTTGTTGTTCTTATTTTAGTTTATACTAAGAATACTGTGATTAGTAATAGTCTGTTCCTAAGTACTCCTAAAATGCTTTTATATTGTATTAAACAATCGCGAAAACTTCATATATTTTGGCTAGCGTGGGAAAAGATAAAAGAAATACGAATATGTTGGCTCTTCAGCTAGTTCCTAGTTCTCCATTCTAACGACACTTTTTAATTATATTGTGAATATCACAAGCTGTGAAACACTCGATAAAGGCAACTAGGTGCTTAATTAAGGGTTTATTTAACTCGACTTTCTGCGGTTATTTATAAGCATCGTATTGTAATAAACTGAATGCTGCAGCCATTTTGTCTCCGCTCATCCCTATCTACTAAGCACTACAAAAATAGGGTCACCAGAATGTATTTTAGGTCACTGATTTATTTCGAGATATTGAGGTAAACCATAAAATTAACTGTGTAAGCAACAGTGCGTAAACCTGTGTGCGTGTTTGCATGTGTTACGTCTGGTTACAAACCATGAGCACAAAATTTCACCACATTTATCGTTAATACAAAATTGAAAATTTATTTTCAGCTGTTAAACATGGTCACAGTTTATATTTATTTCTTCACATATTTTACAAAAATAATGGTTAATAATAAATAACCACGACAACATTTTAATTTAAGTAAATTTTACATGGGTTGTCAAAACTTGTAAAGCACCAAAAGTATATGTGAGTGAGCAGAGCCCTTCCCTAAATTAAACAAATTACAAAACTTAAGGCACTTGTAATCGACATTCAAGAGGCAAATGTTTTTTTTTTCAAATTTGTTTAAAACTTCTTGATAAAGATACCATTTTTAATTTATATACAATAGTTGATATAACTCACTAAATACTTTAAACTCTTATGCTTGCTGTATATCTTACATATTATTTAATATAATTATTGATGTCATACCTATTTCATTTTACGTTTGACAATACTGATGAAAAAATCATTGAAACATAAATTGAAATATTTTTCAAAATAAATACAACAAATAATCTATTAATCTAGTATATGGTTTAACGGTTTAACCTGGATTAATTACAAACCAATCATACAAAAATATATGTATTAAAGTCTATGACAACATTATTTCCAAATTATTTTTAATTAAATAAATGCACCTGATTTTAAAATCATTACTAACTCTTGGTCATATAGTTTATCATTCAAATTGCGTGTGTAGTTTATGTTGCTTGCATCCATTACTGATGGTCCCATTCCATTGAATAATATATATATTTATATATATAGTTTCCAACATTACGTTATATCAAAATTATTTAGCTACAGTATATATTAGTTAGCGTTTGAATTTTTATCCATTATTTCAATTCAGGAACTTTGCTTTCATTCTCCTCTTACGTTTAAATAAAACAAATGGTCATGACCATTGGATGTTCAAAAGCATTTCCGTAAATGTGTCGCTTCCTATTTTAGCATCATATATTAAAATAAATAATTAAGTGGAAATGGAAGATACCTGCACCCGAAAAGAAGGAATTAAAGAACAAAATCACCAAACAAATTTTGATAAAAAGTACATCATTTACTTTTATTAATGGTTATTAATGGCTTGAGTTTTAAAAAAAATTTGTCACTGGAGTCCTGATACCCACAATTTCCCTTCATTCGATTGTTCTGTTCCCTACAAAAGGCTCGAGTCTCCTTTCCTTTCATTTAAACATTATCAAGATAATATACATTGAAAACTACATCTTGCACAAAAGAATACATTTTCCAGAAATTAACCCCGAGTATTCACGTGATGATATAAAACTTAATTGCGATATACTTATGACATTGCTCAATGCCTTTTCAATTATTATAATTCATAGGAACTTCAAAGAGTTCTTATGAATATGTGAGTGAACTAATTTAATCTGAAAAGCTTTAAAGCATTTCACACACAATCTGGAAAACAGCGCTATCAGATCAAAACATTGTCACGAAACGGGTGGGTGAAGTATGATACAATTTTTTAGTGTTAGACACGACACCCTAATGCTCAGTAATACTCAGCCATACCGCTGGTTTTAGGGGAAGTTGGGTCCCGCCTTATAAGACCTCTCGCGGTAAAATCGATACATACAACCTTTTAAAATTTTCTTTAATTACTAAAAAAAAAAGAGACAAATACAGAAAATATATGTTGACACCAACATAAAGTCGGTACATTAAATTTACTTAGTTTAGCTCTTTCGTTAAAATATCATAAACTTTATGTTGTTTTTACCACGCCTGGTACAATCTGGGATATCCCACTCTTATTTAATTTGCCTTTCTAACATTACACTACCTACTCTTTCAATAAGTCTTAGTGTTTCCTCATGGTTTACTACTTTGTCAAATTTATGTTAGTTACTATTTTTTTTTTAATATAATCTAACGACACAGGACAATTCTACATTTATAAGTCTCGCACTTTAACCAAACAATTGCACCACAAAAGACGACACTACAGGTGACCCGAACGTGCCCCCCGCTAGTACAGCGGTATGTCTCCGGATTTACAACGCTAAAATCAGGGGTTCGATTCCCCTCGGTGGGCTGAGCAGATAGCCCGATGTGGCTTTGCAATAAGAAAAAACACAGACTCGAACGTGGAAGGTTCTCTGCTGGACGAGTACAATACAACGAGAGGAAAGAAGCCTCGCGGTCTATCCGAACCCACAGTATGTGCACGGGCATTATATCCGAAGAGAACCGTAGCTGGTTCAAATTGTTTTCGAGGCATACCTTTGATAAAGTTGAAATGTACTTGCATCATCATCTATGTCGGCATTTAGGTCGTTGAAAATTATTTGTTTGTTTGTTAGTTTAATTTGCATTTCGCGCAAAGTTACTCGAGAACTATCTGAGCTAGCCTGCCGCAATTTAGCAGTGTTAAGACTAGATGGACAGCAGTTACTCAACACCACTCACCCACACACAGCTCTTGGATTATTCTTTTAACATCGAATCGTAGGGTTGACCGTTACTTCATAACACCTCCGTGGCCTAAAAGTTGAAAACTTTAATTTTACTTTATCGAACTATACGTGTATGCCCGGCATGGCCAAGCGTGTTAAGGCGTGCGAATCGTAATCTGAGGGTCGCGGGTTCTAATACCCGTCACACCAAACATGCTCGCCCTCTCAGCCCTAGGGGGGGTTATAATGCGACGGTCAATCCCACTATTCGTTGGTAAAAGAGTAGCCCAAGAGTTGGCGGTGGGTGGTGATGACTAGCTGCCTTCCCTCTAGTCTTACACTGCAAAATTAGGGACGGCTAGCACAGATAGCCCTTGAGTAGCTTTGTGCGAAATTCCAAAACAAACAAACTTGTCTAACTATAAACAATTGTTTATACTTTCTGCGCGTTTTAACGGAATTATTTTAATAAATTACTAGTAATTATCACTATACCTTATAAAAGTTAAACTTTCTTGATTTTGTGAATAACAACATGACTCGAATTAGTTTTAGCCAAAGAGACATAAATGTTATCGGATGATTTACTGAGTTAAAAATACTTGTCCTCAAAAATATTAAATAATCCCTTTGAATAAGTAAAATATTGCTGATATTTACTGATTTATTTTTAGAGTTTCGTTGTTTATTGTTAATCACAAACCTATTCAATGGTTTATCTGTACCGTTCTCACCACAGATATCGAAAACCGGTTTTAGCGTTTTATGTTTTCGCCTTATCGCTGAGCAATTGGGAAGGCTCTGCTGAAAGAAGCGTGTGTTTGTGTGTTTTCTTAGAGCAAAGCCACATCAGGCTATCTGCTGAGCCCACCGAGGGGAATCGAACTCCTGATTTTAGCGTTGTAAATCCGGAGACATACCGCTGTACTAGCGGAGAGCAGATCAATTTATTTCTGCCTTCGTCTGCTTGTTTTTTGAATTTTTTGAATTAGCCGTCCCTAATTTAGCAGTGTAAGACTAAAGGGAAGGAAACTAGTCATCACCACCCACCGCCAACTCTTCGGCTACTCTTTTACCAACGAATAGTGAGATTGATTATAATGCTCCCACGGCTGAAAAGGCGAGCATGTGTGGTGCGACGGGGATGCGAACCATCGACCCTCGAATTACGAGTCGCATGCTTTAACTCACCTGGCCATGCCGGGCCCCCTGCTGAAAGAAATGGTAATCAGTATCAGCGTCTGTTTGTTTTATCGAAGTTGGTCGTTTTTTCTATTTATTCCAGTTTTGGAAGTTTATTCGTAGCCCCAAGATAGCTTCTTTATCAACAGGGTCACGTTTAGTAATAGAGACTCAAACCCCTATGTTACAAATTTTCATAAACAATAACTATATTTAAACATTTGGACTAATCGTGCTGGAAAAAAGTAGTCAATAGCTTAAACGTTAAGCATAATAACACAAAAAATATCCATCCAACATGTCTTTGAAATTTTCCATAATTTAAAACTGCAAAATATAAATTTTTAAAACATACTTATTTTCTCACATATTGTTGTATAATAATATTGAAGTTATAACACAAAAAAATAATAATTATTACAACTTCCAGTTTCAACCACCACTCTTGAATAAATATAAATTGGATACAGGGTTTTCTTTCATTCGCAATACTTAAAAACCATTAAAAAATAGCTATACGCAAAATTCGCTGTGAGTGAAAGTTCTCAGTACTTTGATGTAGTTACTAGTTTTATTTTAATAATGATGTGCCCAAACAATCAGCTTATTAGTTATCTAAAATAAAGATTTTTATCATTTCATATTGGCTTGTGGCACAAAATAGTTATTTGCACATTTATCACAACACATACAAAATAATTATTTAAAAAGTATATAACTATAACCACATCTCTTGAGTAACTGAATTCAAGAAAAACTTTAATTAAAACTTCTTAAGAGACAAAATACAAAACAAAGTGAGGGAGTATATTATTATCTTCCTTAATTTTATATATATGTATATGTATATAAATATAATACAAAACAGAAACAATATATACAATATAAAAGACATACTTATGGCCATATATGTATTAACACTGATCTACGAAATTCTAGTATATTTAGGAGGAGATTAATCACTTGTTTTGTGGTTAAGCGTAAAGCTACATAATGGACTGTCTGTTCTCTGCCTACCGAGGTTAACAAAAGCAATTATTAGCATTATAAGCCTTGTATAAACCAAAGGGCTACCGGAGACTTTTCGGAGGAGATCTTGAAGACGAATAAATAAATAGTATTATTAAAATTTTTTTTTGATTATTCTAATGATAAAAGAATCCATGTGAGAATAAGATAAAAATAACCTTTCAACTTGAAGGAACTAATAAACAACAGCTTACACAAGCTTTTGGTTTCCAACAGACAAGTTACCTTAACAAGATGTTAGTTAAGGCATTCGATTCGCCTTTCCAGCTATGGGAGCAATATAATACTACGATCAATCACAATTTCCGTTTGTAAAGATTTGTCCAAGTGTTTGCGGTGAGTAGTGTTGACTAGCTGCTTTCCTTCTAGTCTATCACTTCAAAATCTTACATATATATATATACGTTGATAGATTTAATCACAAACAAAACTTTGTATCTGGAGATAAAAACTGAGTCCTTCAATCTGACTTTTTCTTTTCAAACTTGAACCATTTTTACGGATTGTTTTGGTTTTATTTTTAAAGATAGAAAACTTCCATCAATAAAGTGTTTTAGTGCGTATGTATTCGAAACATTAATATTAGACTTTCTAAATATATTACGACATTTTTAAATGAAAAAATGGCAAAGACGTAACTTATGATAACCATTCAATAAATTCTTAAAGCGATACATGGGCAGGTAGTTAGGGTGTTCGCATCGCAATCTGAAAGTCGCAGGTTCGAATCCCCATCTCATCAAACATGCTTTCCCTTTCAGGCCTTGGGTCGTTAAAAATGACTGTCAATACCAGTATTCGTTGACAAAAGAGTAGCTCAAGAGTTGGCGGTGGGTGGTAATGAATAGCTAGCTGCCTTCCCTCTAGTCTTTCTCAGCTAAATTAGGGACGGCTAACGCAGATAACCCTCGTGTAGCTTTGCGCGAAATTAAAAAACAACAATAACGCAAATCTAAGGCGAAATTTTTAATAATATAAATCTTACGAATAATTATTTCTCTCATATTTGATATTAATAATAATGTTTCGTTTCTGAAGTCAGTTTTATTTAACCAATAGTTTTTTACTTGGTTTCATATCACACCTTAAAATTTTTCATTTATGCTTCACATATTTTCATGGATTAAACCACGAATAATTTTGTAAAATAAATATTTTTTCTGACGATAAAATGTCGCCTAAATTAGAAGTATATATACATATATATACACACACACACACAACAGCATCATTTGCAGGAGATTACACTGACACTGGGTTTAAATAAGATAGGAATGACTCAAGCTTTTTTAACGTTAACTTGAGCATTCACAAGTTTATAGTTGTTTTAATGCAGACTTGTGTGTTTTTGCATCCTTAAGTAACTGAATGAACTTCAAATATTATAAATAAACATTTCACAACGGTTTAGCTGTACCCCTTTATTAAAGGATTACTGTACAGAAACACTAACAAAAAGATGTTTTTTATAAAGATTTATAATAGTCGTTCCAATTATATTGTGGAAGTATATCAAACAGTTTTTGTTATTCCTTTTTATATTGTTTATAATACGAGTCTATTTGTATATTATACAGACCTTTTTTAGTATTTAAATGGTAACACTTGGGACAAGAATTTAGAACAAGCTCGTACATTTTATACATCTGCACACTAAAGTGGTGCGTCAGGTAAAAATTTAAACATGTTTATATGATTCGGTGTTTTAGCCTCTTAATAAAGATGTACAACCAAAACGTTGGGAAATAAACGCTTATATTATTTCTAGCTAAAGTTATATGATTACCAGTAATAAAATTAATATCAAAGTCTATGCTACAACATACTGCAATCAAAAAGTCACATTTCTAAATTCTCCAATAAAAAACTGAATAAGGACACATTTACGGCTAGGTCTTCGAATTACAAAGTAGGCTAGGTCTGCGAATATCAGTGTAATGAAGTTTAAAAAAATTAGTGAATTTACCATATCATCTTGTACACAGAAAATGTTATCGAATCGACATAGCATTATTGCACTGTTTGTGGAACAGCGAATGATAGCGATTTCTGGCCCTTATTACACTTTTTAAAACTAGACAAATTCAGGAAGAACATTCAGGGCATTTACGGAAGTAAAGCCTAGCTATAACAAATAAAATAAGAAAAGGGAAGAACGTCGCGCCTATAAGGAAAGATTTTATTCTAACATTTGAAAATATTTCTCCTAACTTTAATATAAATAAATAATTACAAATTAAATAAATAGTATTTTGGAAAAATCACAGTCAATTATTACGTTACACGAAATATTTTGAGTTAGTTTTGATCTGGCAGACTTTTGCTATTCAAGTATTCGTGAATTGTATTCGATAAGCTTATTACGCTGTTAATTACCTGACAATCACGTAACACTCTGCGAGAGCACAATTTTACATCATTTATACGTTCGTTTAAAATCTTGATCGAGGAATTGTTGGTTTCTATTCTATGCCTTCGCACTTGGTTTGCTAGTTGAAGAAAACATCTCACTTCTTTTAAATGAACAACAACTGCTTCAGCTCGACCCAAGAAAGAATTTTCGTTGGGCCTAATGTTGGAACATGAATCTGTAGAATTTGTTTGTTGATATTTCATATTATAGACATGAGCAGTGTGATTAACTACTAACTCATCTAGCAACAGCATGACCTGTGATTCGGATATATTCTGAAAAAGAAAGAAATGAAAGAACGTTATCAGTTCCAATGCACTTTCAGAATTAACAAATAATTAACTGTACTTCAGTTTTTTCTTTGTGAGTGGGTCATTTGTTTATGTCTTTCGAAATGCCTTTGTTTCTTGTTTGCCAACTGAAAAAGTTATTGAAATCCTACGTTCCTCGCCAACTATCTGCACTTTCTCGGTTAATAAGTGTTAATCACAATTATAGCTTCCGAGGTTGATAGTATATTACCAATTGTAGCAAACCAACAATAAAAAACTGTCTTTTCGCGTTGCATTGGTTATCTTTTATAAGCTTTAAAGTAAGGTTCTTGAAAGTTCAATTGGCAATGCTACTGACAGTCATTAATATTTTACATACATACATAGTATATTGTTGCTGTTTACGCTCGATGTTTTTGTTTTTGAATTAAGCATAAAGCTACACAATGGGCTATCTGTGCTATGCCCACCACGGGTATCGAAACCCGAATTTTAGCGTGTAAGTCCGCAGACATACAGCTGAGCCACTGGGGGGCGTTTACACTCGAGAATCTTCTACAGATTTAGAGAGTAGGCGGAAGTTTCGCAATACAGTGTAAGTTACATGCATTTCAAATATATATTAAACTGAAACAAACATATATATTAAAATAAATATATAACATTAAGTATGTTACATGAAATAAAGGTATCTATAGGTGCTTATTAAAATATTCGGTGCAATCTATCATGTTTTTTTTTAAGACAACAACTAAAGATTCAGAGTAATACCAAATATAATCATAATTGGAGTTCCGTGTTCCAGTGCTTAGAGACACCACTGTTACAAAATGTATGCACATAAAATTCATCAATAAAGATTATTAAACTATTTTTCTCTTTAAGTTAAAGAGAAACTAGACTGCTAGTAACTATTGTTACTATAATAAACAGCAAGCGTAATTGTTATGTGCTTTAAGCAACCTGATCCCAGTATCTATCCTATATAAAAGCTAGGGTGTGTCATGTCACATTTGATATCTCGAAATGGGAGTTATAAAAGCTGATATTCATTCATTCAGATAGAGTAGTTTGATTACTCTCTGTCCAATACAATTTAAGTGATAGAGATGCAGTGGAGCGTTGGGAGTGGTTATTGTTAAAAAATAAGCCTAAAGTAAAGAAGTAACAGGGGGTTACCTAGCATAGAGCCAATGCATAAAATTTAAATCGTTTCTGAATCAAGCTACCTTCTTCAATAAAATGGAGAGTCTAAATTAAGAAACCAATAAATATTTTTTTCCAGTTTTGTTGTATATTTTTTATTTTATACTTTCAGTATATAGACTAACAACAATATTAGTTGAAATAATAAAATAATTGCATAGGCGAGGAAATAAAATGCAAAATAGAATATAAAGTAGGGGTGAAAAATTCGCCAACTTAAAATAACTTTACTAATAATACAAGAAAATGACGTTTCGACTAACAATCATCCATCAAGTTACCATTATTAATTTGCGTTAGGTTGAAAGAACAAGTAACACGTGGTTGTAGGTTCAAGAACATGTTCCTGAAGCTACAATTAAGCTTAGGAAAGTAACGTATAAAAATATTTTGTTTGTTCTGAATTTCGCGCAAAGATACACGAGGACTATCTGTCCCTAATTTTTAAGTGTAAGACTAGAGGAAAGGAAACTAGTCATCACCATCCACCGCAAACTCGTGGGCTACTCTTTTATCAATAAATCGAAGATTCGAACCCTCGTCCTTTAGATTATGAGTTGAGTGCCTTAACCACTTGTCTATGCCGGGCCGAGGTAACAGTAATAAAAGTACAAAAATTGTATAAATACAGTTACTCGTAGCAAATAAATTAAATTAAAAATGTAAATGTAGAACAAAAATATAGGCAACAATGTTAAAAAAATGAATGAACTCATATATCAGGTGATATTGGTCAAAGGGATGCAACAATAAGAGATATTTGAACGTAATAAGAGTGAAGAACGACGGTGAAAGAAATATAAAGGTGATAAAAGTGGGCTACTAAAGTGAACAGGATAAAAAGAAAAAGAGTGCGAACCTAGAACAATACGGTGTAACGCAGAGTTCAGTTGGTGAAATCAACATCAAACAATGGAGAGACCAATGAAGTACGAAGAGAAGATGCTACGGGAGTCGTGCGAAGCTTAATTTTAAATCATTTCCAATGTTAAATGGTGGAATAATAAAAAACAACGATCCATCGTACCACCCATTTAAAAATACCAGGTTTGACAGTACTGTTTAGCATTCCAACTTCGAGTCGTAATAATTACTAACCATTAGTGGGCGCCTTATCCAATGGGTTTGGAGTACTGCACAAAAAAGAAGTATCCAGAGCAATGTTCTGAAAAGGCACAAGAGAAAGAAGAGACCTTTAAAGAGCTTGAAAACCTTGTCAAGCCATCTAATCCACATGCTTCTCGTAAAATGATGAATTTGTTCGTACAATACAAATTTACAAATACCATAACAGATAAGGATATGAGAATTGAGTTGAAGCATTGCAGGTTGTATATCCTTAAAGGAAGCTCCGGAGTTAGCGACACAACTATAAGTTATTAAGGTTGCAGTTGAACTGTTAAAGGAATTATCTAGAGGTTATGGGTATGTCAGATATATACATATATCAACAATAGTCTAGATAAACAGAATTAATCACATGGTCAGTTAAACAGAACAGAGGAAACAAACCACAAGATAATAAATAATATGGTACATTTTCAGTTAGAGTTTTTTTAACTTCTTTCTCTGAGTTAAAATTACAAGGGAGCTGCAACTAATAAGAGCTTCTCATTTCATATCATAGTTTGTTAGCTCTTGCCAATCATACACTCACACGTATAAATTATTTACGCATAGTAATATTTTTAAGTGCCTTTTATTTTAGAATATTGTTTATCTGTATAATTCATTGTAAAAGTGACATTAAGCATTTTTTCTTGGTGTAAGTCTGTGTTTTTATGTTTTAAACTGCGCAGCTCATCAGTGTCTACACCCAAGTATGAGAAACTCCAATTACTTTTTAGTCTAAATACTCTTCTTTGTTAACTAGCTGAGAAGTATCAAAATTTTATAAAGAGAAGACTCTACTTGCTTTAAAATTACAACTGCAAGTCCTAGAAATTTTTATCAGCTGATATTTTCCACCAACTAACTAAAATATGTAAGAAATCAAATAGGTTTTTAGTTACAAAGTTAAACAATAATTGTAATGTTCAAGTGCATTCATTTCAAAAGACAGTTACAAAGTATACTTAATATGCAGTTTTCAGAGCTGCTATGCACAGAATAATTTTGAATGCAGTAAAGATTCAGCAAGCAAACATGAGTGGCTAAGTAAAACCAGCAGTATTTATTGTCACACAAGTCACCAACCAGAACGACATGAAGTTCTGAAACACCTCTTTGTGGGAGAATATATTTCTGAAAACGTGTTGGAGACAAAACATTGTTTAGAAATAAATTTATAATCCTACATACAACTGTTTCAAAACTGTACATTGTTCGCAAGTGGGTATCTCTTAACAAAGCAAAAAAAGAAACGAAATCTGTTGTTATGGCTCCAACTGACTGATGAAACAGATATAGTAATATCTAAACGTATGTTCGAAACAGATACGTAAACGATAATAATGAGGGTACAACCCCTTTAGAATGAGTATGACTATTTTAAAGAACACCAAAAAAGGCTAAGTAGATATGAGCTATACACGAAAATCGTTCTTTTATGTTTTCTTGGTCAAACAGTTTATGACTTTATACATCTAGGTTACAACAATGCTGTTAATTCACATAAGGTTTATCAATTTTACAGAGTAAACACTTTTATTTTATTTACAAGAACAAAACATAATCCTATTTTTAACAAATACAAAGGAGTTTATTTATATCTATTTTAATCATTCCATTTTCTCTTGTATATAGAATGAATTTCAATACTTAGGTTGAGGCATAAAAGTTTAATTTATTGTATCTAACTATGGCAGTTCGTTGACAAATTACTTTTGTTTGTAATTTCTCAGTCGTAAGCTTGTAGCTTACTATTGTTATAGATTCCGCACAATTTCTTTTTCGATTTAAATTCCATTGGCCTCAGATCTTGGGTATCACCTGATGACACCAGGTAGACCTGGCAAACACTGTGAATAAAATAAAAGTTTTCTGTGTTTGTTTTTTTATAATTTCGCGCAAATCTACACGAGGGCTATCTGCGTTAGCGGATTTTATTCTAAAATGACAAAGGAACGAAATCATCATTGCTATTAACACCAGTTTGTTTTGTTTTTTTAACAATTTAACATTGAACAATAAATAAATATGCATATGTCGACGTGTCACTTACTGTTTAATGTAGTTAACTCCTGTAGTACTTCTACAATCTTGACACACAGCTAAGCATGTCACTCACTGTTTAGGTGCCCCCCGTAATATCTGTTTATATTCTTGTTCGTTACAAAACATTTACAGTAAGTTTTCAGAGCTATGGTAATTTCATTTTTGTGTTATTTTATTTTTAAAGTAGAATCCAAGGAAATAATTTAAATATATCATATACAATTAAACGTAATGTGCAAAGTTAAACTTTCATTTTTTTACATACCTTCAATTGGTCCACGCTAAAAGGAATGTGATAGATAACTGGTAGGCTCAAGTTGGCACAATCTTCTACCATGTTCTGAAACAAGATAATCATGAGAGTTTAAGCCATGTTTTATATTCGTCTAATTACATATGTGTAGACATATCAGAAATGTATAAACAGATCTACCAAAGTGTAATACATACAGATCTCTGTTTCTGTGAAATAATGAAATCAATAGCCTAGATATCAGTGATAATAGCCACACGATATTAAAGGTTTAAATATATTTGAGTTGAAGGCCGTCATAGACTAATTAAAAAGACTGTGGAAAAACATCAGTCTCGTGTGATTTTTCGACATTAATATTAGGCTTATTTGTTCATTGTTCGCTGGCTTTGAACGTTTAAAGCAGCAACAGTAACCGCTTAGCATTACTTATAAAATAATATGATATTTTTTATCTGGTATTATATTCCTTTTTGCTGAAGAGTTCTGGAGTTAAACGACCATTTTGGCCATTGACGTTTAGCAGAAGAAAAATGAATTTAAAATGATAATTTGATATTCACAATGGGCTAATGGAACAATATAAAAAATAAAAATTTATGTTACACCAGTTGGTTTGTTTCAAATTGTTTCAAAGCCATTAATATGAATTATAAGCATATTTTGTGGAAATCGTACATTAGATCTAAAAAGACATCCAAACTTATTTGCAATAAAGAAGAATGATAATATTAATCATATTATTCCGCTACCTCAAAAGTAAGCTTTAGTTCTTAATATCAAAAGTTAATAGTTACATGGTAATCTATGGAAGTGAGAATTTCATTTTAATCGGTAGTTTAAATAATGCACATAAATGAAATTGTATTCTGGATGGTTAAAACTATCGGCCAGAACCAGACACAAAAGGAAAAAGAGGTCAAAGTATGTATACAGCTATTTTGTTTTTTACACGATTATAACATATGCCAATTTGCTAAATCTATATAAATGAACGTCAATATGTGTGTGTGTATACGTGGGCCCGGCATGGCCTAGCGCGTTAAGGCGTGAACTTCGTAATCTGAGGGTCGCGGGTTCGCGTCCGAGTCACGCCAAACATGCTCGCCCTCCCAGCCGTGGGGGCGTTATAATGTAACGGTCAATCCCACTATTCGTTGGTAAAAGAGTAGCCCAAGAGTTGGCGGTGGGTGGTGATGACTAGCTGCCTTCCCTCTAGTCTTACACTGCTAAATTAGGGACGGCTAGCACAGATAGCCCTCGAGTGGCTTTGTGTGAAATTCCAAAACAAACAAACAAAGATTACATTTAGAAAGACCTTTCACCATTTTGCACTTGCTTCTTTCCAACACACTAATAAATAGGCTTATGAAAAAATATTTATAGCTTTAATAGGTGATTTTGTTTACTTAATAGTTATTAAAATATATTTTTGTTTCAGTATATTTAACTTCACGTGCCGTAAAACGTACTTTATACAAAGTACTTTTTTCTGTGTTGTTCTAAAATTACTTATTGAAATGCGACTTAAAAAAAAGGATAATATTTACAGGCCCGTTTTAAATATATTGAATATATCGCGACCCGCTTATTACCAACGGTGTAACATATACATAACATATTGGTCCGGCATGGTCAAGTGGTTAAGGAACTCAACTGGTATCCCAGGGGTCGCGGGTTTGAATTCCCGTCATATCAAATATGCTTGCCTTTTCAGCCGTGGGGGCATTATAATGTGACGATAAATCCCATTATTCATTGGTAAAATAGTATCCCAAGAGTTGGCAGTGGGTGGTGATGACTATCTGCTTTCCCTCTAGTAGTCTTACACTGCTAAATTAGGGACGGCTAGCGCAGATAGCCATTATGTAGCTTTGCGCGAAATTCTAAAAAAAAACATATAGCGGTATATACTGGAAACAAGAGAGTCACGCAAATCTAAATGTGATTTGTTTTAAAGGTATCACAATTATCTGCTGTACTAATCTCATTTTTATTGTGGTAATTTCCCTGTAAAGTATAAGTTTAAAAATTTACAGTGGAAATTTAAAAAGTCCCAAGTGTATGAAGTTTATTTTCATTGTAATGAGTGAATCACTCTTTTGAAACATTTGTTTGACTGTGTTTTATTAGTTAGCTTACTATTCTATGACTTTGATAATTCAGAGTTAGCGTCCTGTCACTGTAAAATATTGTCAATCTTTTTTGTCAATTGAGTTCATTATAAGAGCTGTAGTTAAGTTGTATTATATGAATTGAGTCAGCTCAAGAAGAGATAGTGGATACTTTGTGATGACGAGAAACCCACTTGAAGTGAAAATGTATCTTAAGACGGCTGAAGATGACCTAACAAGGTCGAAACGTTGTTCTCTGTTTTATTTTAATAAACATTTTAATACCCATTTCAGCTGTCTTGAGATACAGATAGTGGGTGCTGTTGACTAGTTAGTTGTCGCCCTCTAGTATATCAGTTAAAAATTAGCAATAGTTAGTTCAGATACTCATTGCATGACTTTGCTCGAATATTCGTGACAAAGAAACAAATTGTGTTTTTCCACGCATTCCATTCATGAAATGGAACCAGCATAACGGAAATACTTCCTTTCATTGCCAAAGGGTACTCAGTGTAATATGAATTTTCTAACCAAATAGGTCACAATTAGTGTAGTGAAACTGTGTCTTTCAACAGAACTGTATATGAAACAAAGTAATTTAAAAATGTGTTTAGTATAAACCGTCACACTCACGCTGTTCGATTTAAAACTAGCTGACCGTTTTTAAGGAATTCTCTGAATCACGTATGATCATAGATAACCTTCAGATAATTTCTTAATATTAATTTTGTGTATATTTCAACATTTTATTACAGACAATTAAACATTTTCTTTCTGTTAGCATGTGCTATTTTACACTCCTTATAAAGTGGACTGAACTTGTGGACTGAGTGTTTAGTGTGCAGGATTATGGATCTGAGGATCCAAGATACGCGTCCCTTTCAAAAATAAATTAAAAAATCTTGATGCATGTTTGAGAGAGACAATCAAATCCAGCTATTTTATTAGAGTTTCTCATCAGTTGGCAGATAATGTTGTTGACTAAGTGTTCTTTACTTTAATTCAACTAAATATTAGAGACAGCGAAAATCGGAAACAATCCTCATAAAGTATCACATGAAATGGGTTTTATCAGAATAATTACATCTCCATCAGTCTTCGCAGCGTACTACAACAGGAAGCACTGGCCACAACGGACCGAGTTCTCTGGGAGGAGGCACAATGTCAAGTGTGAGCCACTAGTGGACCTCCAGAAGGTGTTGTTCCCACCATTGCACATAAAAATGAGTCTTATGAAACAATTCGTCACAGCTCTTAATAAGGAGTTTGCAGGATTCAAGTACCTTTGAGACTTCTTCTCTAAGCTGTCTGAGGCAAAGGTCAAAGCTGGTCTTCGATGGACCACAAATAAAGAAGATCCTGGAGTGCACAGAATTCCTCAAGAAGCTCAGTAAAACAAATCTTGGGGAAGCTTTGTTGCAGTGGTTCAGGGCTTCTTTGGCAATCACAAGGCTGATAATTATGTGGAATTGGCTGAGGCTCTGGTGAAGAACTACGGCAAAATGACTGCAGGATGTCTCTCAAAGTCTATATCCTTGACACTCATCTTGATAAATTCAAGGAGAACATGGGAGTAAGGCGAGCGCTTCCACCGAGATATATTGGACTTTGAACGCCGCTACTAAAGGGCGTATAATGAAAACATAATCGGAGACTATATTTGGGAGCTGATACGTGAAAGTTATTTACATTACAGTCACAAATCTTGAAAAAACTACTCACTTCTAAATATTTTTGTATAACTTTAGTATAAATACATGTAAATCTTGATTATATGTTGTTTTATTTAGACCTAATGTAAATAAAAATGTGTAAATTTGCCCGTTTTTACATAGAAAATAAGTTAATTTCATTATCCAGGTCACAAAATCAAAGTTTGAAGGGAATAATGGCCATTTTCTGAACTTTTACAACATAAGCGATTAAGAAATAACACATACTATCCAGAACAAAATTTGTGTTACATAGTAATATTTACATATGACTTAAACCCACTTATGCATTTCTATTGTGCTTGTGTGTGTGTAAAGAATACAAAGTTTTGTCTTCAACATTAAAAGGAAGTAAAGCGTAAAAACACCATCTCCTTACCTTTGATGATGTTTTAAAACAATTTGCAAACTGGAAAAAGCGCCTTTATGAAACTCAGTCTAGCCAGGTAGTTAGGGCGCTCGTCTCATAATCTAACGTTCGCGGGTTGGAATCCATGTCACAGAAATGTGATCGCTTTTTCAGCCGTGGAGGCATTATAATGTTACATTCAATCCTACTAGTAGTTGGTAAAAGGGTAGCTCAAGAGTTTGCGGTGGGTGGTGATGATTAGCTGCCTTCCCTCTAGTCTTACACTGCTAAATTATGGACAGCTAGCGCAGATAGTCCTTGTGTAGCTTTGAACGAAATTCAAAAGCAAAAAAACAACAACAACAAGCAATTAATGAAACTCAGTATAATATACAATTGACACATGGTGTTAATGAACAAAATATTATTTTAACACACACACTAATATATATATATATATACATAGGCCTGTGACGAACTGGTGGTTAGAGCACTCGACACACAAGTTGAGGGTTGCGAGATCGAATCCCTGCCACTGAGTGGGACAGCCATCCGAATGTAAAATTTGTTGACTTACAAATTCTAGCTGACCCTAAAAGTAGTTTGAATTAAGGTCGTAAAAATAAATATTTACGCACGAAAAATTTAATTGTGTGTTGATAAACTACATAATACATTCAATTAATCAAAATAAATATACCCATACATATATATATATAAGGAGGACCCAACTGATAGGCATATTAAATAATTTTTTTTTATATTTCATGACACACGTCATATAATTGCCTCGATACTCAAATGCAGTTATTAAAGCAAGTACCACGCAGGCTTAATCTAACAATCATTACCACTGTATCCACCTTAAACAGTCATATAACAACAGAATCGGTTTTAGCTGACTTTCGGGTTATAAAATTGAATTCAAGATAATATTTTGTTCTCTATTTGATGTTATTCTTCCATTCAAAACGTATAATTTTAGTTATTACTGTTTTTGACAAAGGTTAATACGTATTAGAATTAATGTTAGTACATAAACCCCGAAACACATGTGTCATTAAGGTACCTGAATCTTTTATCTAATTTTATTTGATGTAAAGTACGCACAATTCTTTGTATCTTTTATAGTTCTGAAATTAATAATCCGTGTTATCTGTACTCGTTTGTTACAACTAATTAATGTACTCGATAAGGAGAGGTAGCGGGGCCAGATCTGAATGATCCCTACCTTAATCTCTAAGGGCATATACCAGATCTGGTGACAGTTGTGGTAGTAATGAGTTACGTCGGTATGGGTAATGTTACGTATTTTTTAGATGTTATAAGTTCTTCGTAGATTAAACGCAACAGAAAAACACAGATAACAGCTTGTATAATTTATTACACATACATAACACTCTCCCCCTTAAAAGTAAAAAAAAGTTTGAACTTGTGAAAATTTTTTTTTTGCTTATTTGTCTTTTTAAACCAACTTAAAAGGGTTAAATCCAGCAGATTCTGAAATAACCTCGCGAACTTCAAGCAGTAACAAGGTAACACCCTCAACCCAGTTCTTTGAGTGTTTGTGGCAGTAATTTGGTGGAAACGATCAAGAACACCTTGTGACTCAGGATGGTAGGCACTGGATGAAATTTGATGGACCCTTAATTCATGTATGGCTTGTTCAAGTAGCTTGGATATAAAATTTGTGTCTTGATCTGATTGCACAACTTTTGGAATTCCGAACATGGTAAAGGATTTGACAAGAGTAGTGATTTTTCTCAAAGGGATTGCCTCAGGGAAACGTGTAGAAGCACACATGATCGTCGAGAGGTATTCATTTCCTGCTTTGCTTTTTAGCATTGGGCCAACACAGTCGATAATGACCCTTGAGAATGGTTCTTCAAAAGCAGGAATAGGCTGCAGTGGTGCTTTGGGAATCCCTTGATTTGGTTTTCCAGTGATTTGGCAAGAATGACATGCCTTACAAAAGCTAACAACATCTTGACGCATCTTTGGCCAATAGAAATGTCGTCGAATACGATCTAGGGTCTTTCTTACACCTAAGTGTCCCGACAATACATGGTCATGAGCGAGACTAAGAATATCATTCCGATAGCATTTTGGAATGACGATTTGGTGAATAACATTCCACTCTTCATCAGCAGCAACGTAAGGAGGTCTGTATTTTCTCATTAGCACACCTGACTTCTTGTAGTAACAAATAGGGACAGTTCCTATTTCATTTTCATCAACAGCCAGTTGTAGAAGAGAAGGAGTTTCAGGATCATTGTCCTGTTCCTCAATAAGTTTGTTTTGATGAAGAGAGTCGAAAAATGATTTAGAGTCATCAGTAGAATTTAAAGTTGAGTCAGAAATCTCATCGATGTGAGACATGAATGTATCAGATAAAGAGATCCTCTTTGGATTCCTGAGAACGAGTAACAGCACAGGCGGGAAAAACATCAGGAAACTCTTCAACGAGTTGCTCTGTACTGGGGCTAATAACAGGTGCTTCAACAACACGAACCTCTGGTACCACCTTACTACCAGCCAAATCATTCCCCAAAAGCATAGACACACCTTCAACAGGCAATGAAGCTTTAATACCCACAGTCACTGGGCCTGAGACTAAGTCCGAATGTAAATCTAATCTATGAAGAGGAATAGAAACGACGCCACCTTCTACACCAGAAATGAGCACACTGGCCCCAACGGATGACTTTTCAGAAAACGGAAGTACACTTTCCAAAATCAAACTCTGAAAAGCTCCAGTATCCCGCAGGATTTTAATTGGTTGTAGACGTGAATCGCCAACAAAAGAAACAAAACCTTCAGTCATGAAAGGCTTAAATTTGTCCTCAACAATATCTTCAGGTACATCAATAATATTGGACTTGGAATCCACAGTGGACTGAACAGGGTCAAAATCATTGGGAACCAATGATATATCAAACAAGGGCGAAATGAAACTATTGGGTGATGGCTTGTTTTTGAGCTTATAGCACTCAGAAATCAGATGGCCAGGTTTCTTACAATAAGCACATGTTTTGGATGAGAATGACACGTTTTTAGTGGATGATGAGCTTATACAATAAGATGGAGTCTTCGTTTGAGAATTAGAAGTTTGCTCTTTTTGGTCTCTGTCGACATTTGCATAATATTTGAATGAGCTATTGGGTTTCTTTGCTGTGTGATTTATTTTACTTTTATATGAGAAGTCTTTGTGAGTCAAAGCATACTCGTCTGCCAAGACAGCAGCATCATGAATTTTGGAAGCTTTTTGTTCATCAATATAAGTTTTTAGCTCTACGGGAATACATCTTTTAAATTCTTCAACTAACATAAGTTCTCCGAGTTTTGTATAATCCTCTTTAATTTCTCTGGAATCACACCACCTGTCAAACAGAGTTTCTTTTTCACGAGCAAATTCGACATAAGTTTGGCTGTCAAACTTTTTGTAACCACGAAATTTTTGTCTGTATGCCTCTGGCAGCAATTCATATGCATTCAAAATGCATTTTTTGACGTGCTCGTAATCATAACTTTGCTCGGCTGTGAGCTTGGAAAATACTTCCTGAGCTTTACCTTTGAGAACACTCTGAAGTAATACTGTCCAATATTCGGTAGGCCATTTTAGCCTAAGGGCCAATTTTTCAAATTGCTGAAAATATGTATCTACAGCTTTTTCATTGAATGGAGGTACTAAACGAATCTGTTTGGAAGCATCAAAATTATCCATCTGCATTTGGACAACCTTTTCTTCTGTCTGTGCCTTTCTCATATTGATTTCTTTATCAGCTTTAATGCGTTCTATTTGTATTTCGGCATCAAGAACAAGGCGTTTGTTTTCTTGTTCTGCCTCAATACGTTTTTGTTCTGCCTCAATACGTTTATTTTCTTGTTCTGCCTCAATACGCTTATTTTCTTGTTCTGCCTCAATACGTTTATTTTCTTGTTCTGCCTCAATACGTTTATTTTCTTGTTCTGCCTCAATACGTTTATTTTCTTGTTCTGCCTCAATACGTTTATTTTCTTGTTCTGCCTCAATACGTTTATTTTCTTGTTCTGCTTCAAGTCGTTTGCTTTCAATTTCTAAACGAAATTTCATTTCCATTTCCATTTTTTTTTTAATTCGAAATCTGGGTCAAAATGAGCGACAGGCAATTGTTGTGCAACTGTTTGAGGTAATACTTTTTGGCTGACCAAATGTTCAACAATAATTTGTTTAATATCTGCTTTCTTCATTGATTGCTTCACTTCTAAATTAAAATGTTTACCAACATCAACCAATTCAGATTTTTTTAATTCACTGATTAATTCGAAAGAGGGATTCCGATTAAATTCGTTTATAAAATCTTCAAGTTCGAATGCCATTTTAAATATACAAGCTGTCTATCTGTATAGAATATAAATCTTATTTTATAATAAAATTAAATTGTTTGTTCGATATCCCGGACGAGCCCCCAATTTTCTGTTACGTATTTTTTAGATGTTATAAGTTCTTCGTAGATTAAACGCAACAGAAAAACACAGATAACAGCTTGTATAATTTATTACACATACATAACAGTAAAGAGCTTTCAAATTTTTCCAAAGTAAGTATATATACCATATCGTTTAATTATTTATAAATAAATATAAAAGTAGTTTTGACCTGTTTGTATAAGACATAAAATATACACCACAAGTATATATACTTTATCTGTATGTATAATCAGCTACAGAGAGTTACGATATACACTTGCTGTAAAACCTTGACATTTTGAGATAAAAAAAATCACGTTTTCTATCGTCATTTCTGTGTAACAGATATTTAAAGCATTGATAAACCAAGAATTAAACGTGGGGAATAAGTTTTGCCCTCTTCAAACAATCGCAATGAAAGGTTTCTGTTTTCGTGATTAACGTCAAGTTTTAGGTTTGTTTGTAGTTAAAAATAAAAGTATTTCGTTGTCTTATCTCAAAAGATAGTATTATGCACAAATGTTTAGATTTCTGTGGCGAAGTAAAAAGACTTCATGATATAAAACACATGCCACTATCGTTAGCCCGGATAGACTGACGATACAGAATGTCATCACTTAAGGGAGGAGAGGGGAATAAAAGTTTTATCTGGCGTTATTATCTTTCACACCCCCACACTTATGCTGTTTTTAAACAGTAAAATGGCGCTCTTATTTGATACCACAGCTTTCAAATTAGAAAAAAGTATTTTGCTATGGCCCACAATGTAGAACATGCAGTGAGGATGACATAATCCTAATATAATACATGTCTATTTGACAAAGACTGCAGTCAGCAAATATTAGTTCACACTTACATATGTACGCATTTCTTTCGCGACATCTCCCAAACTGCTGATACGTTCCTGGGCCAATTTTAGCACGTCCACGTGGTCTATCTGGGCGAGTGACGGGTCGGATGTGAAGCTGTAACCTGTACATGGCTCTTGAAGATTTTGGGCATAAGGTTGTTGAGAGAACAGCAACTCATCATTTGAAGTGCTGGTAAGAGGGTGAACGGTCACGTGACCGAAAACGCAAAAGACGATGAATAGTTCTATCAGAAAAAAAAACACAAAAAACACGTGGAAATTGTATCGGTTATATATGATTTCTAGACATTACTTACAAATACGTAAACACCAAAGAAAACTATAATTACAAATGTAACGTTTTTAAAGAAGTTGATTAATTAAAAGTTTTCATAACCATTTGATAATTATAATAATTTAGTAAAATTTTATATAGGGAGAGAAAATTTATTCACTTTTTTCTTTATTATAAAAAAGTTTGAAAGGAAGGTATTTAAATTTATATAAACTATTATAAAGAGAAGGAATTTAAGACACGAAAAATTTCGTAAGTCTTAACATTACAATGAATTCGATAGTTAACATTAACAATATGTGCAACTGATGTAATGATAAATTCAGTAGTGTCTTATCTTCTGCCTTTTTATATAACTATTTGGCAACTATAAAGAATATATTATGAATAAAAAGTTTTAATTATTTCTTTTAAACCAAAATACCATGAAAGTGGTAGTGGGGCCAGTGGGTAAGATAATAGGATAAAAATCTAACATAAACCTAAAATTAGACCGCGTTAGCTCAGAGGGAATTTCATGAAGAAGCGCAGCTCACTGGCCTCCTCGTCAGTGTTGGCACAGTTTTAAAGTTAATCTTTCTTTCAAAACCTGGAGGTAATGAATTGTTTTCTAGTTTCTTGTAACATTTATTTTAATGTGCTTTCTGAAAGCTGTACTTGTTCGCGCACTATTATATGGCATTTGTATGTTTAAAAAGATTTTTATCATATAATTTGTGACCTCCATTACAGGGCGATTCTAAATCCGCCACTAAAATCACTACGAATATAATAATATGTCATTTAATATTTCTCTAACAAAATTTAGCGACAATAACATCTTTACGTAAACAGTACTTCTAGAGATTTTATCTCTCTCTCTTCTTGCTACTTTGGATTCCAAAATTACTTGTACTATCGTGTCTTTTCACAGCTTATTCTGCTATTAACTTTGTTTTGTTTGTTTTTTTTGGAATTTCGCACAAAGCTACTCGAGGGCTATCTGTGCTAGCCGTCCCTAATTTAGCAGTGTAAGACTAGAGGGAAGGCAGCTAGTCATCACCACCCACCGCCAACTCTTGGGCTACTCTTTTACAAACGAATAGTGGGATTGACCGTAACATTACACGCCCCCACGGCTGGGAGGGCGAGCATGTTTAGCGCGACTCGGGCGCGAACCCGCGACCCTCGGATTACGAGTGCACGCCTTAACGCGCTCGGCCATGCCAGGCCTCTGCTATTAACAACTGTGTGTCCGTTGGTTTTGTTTTCTTATAGCAAAGCCATATCGGGCTATCTGCTGTGTCCACCGAGGGATTCGAACCCCTGATTTTAGCGTTGTAAATCCGAAGACATAGGGGGAATACTAACAACTCCTAAAATATGTTATAAAAAGACACATATTAAAGTAAACGTTAAATTATTTATTAAATCGATACGATAACTATAAAATTGATCGAGAATGATGCAAGCGGCCAATTCTGGGTGAGCTGTTGTCCTTCCAGAAAGAAGCTGACGATAATGTATCATCTTCATGATTTTCACAGATACTACAGACTTCTGTTATAACGTAGATATATCATGTCATATACTAAATATTAACAAACGAAAGCAAAACTTCGATTAAAATAGATAATTTTCAAGTTAATAAATATCCTGGTACCAATATATATATACATATACGTATGTTTAAAGATAATTTTATATTTTTATGTAACATTTTTCTTAACGATGGTTTCAAAAATTACATTTCAATATTAGTGCCTCTACCACTACTGGACCCTTCAAAATAATCCACAATATAATTAAGTATATGCATATATATAGAGTGTTACATATATTTAATATACCTGTTTTCATCTACATATAGTAGTACACACCAAATTGCTTCTTACTTCAAAAGTGAATATTTTTCATAATTGCTATTATTACATTATTTCATACAACTGGAAGTATAATCAGTTGTATCTTCTCAGCCCGGCATGGCCAAGCGTGTTAGGGCGTACGACTCGTAATCTGAGGGTCGCGGGTTCGCATCCCCGTCGCGCCAAACATGCTCGCCCTTTCAGCCGTGGGGGCGTCATAATGTGACGGTCAATACCACTATTCGTTGGTAAAAGAGTACCCCAAGAGTTGGTGGTGAGTGGTGATGACTAGCTGCCTTCCCTCTAGTCTTACACTGCTAAATTAGAGACGGCTAGCACAGATAGCCCTCGAGTAGCTTTGTGCGAAATTCTAAAACAAACAAACAAACATTGTATCTTCTCCATAATGGCGCAGTGTGTTCATTCTTTTGGAGTTTAAAAAGATTAATTAAAATTTTCTACGAAGTAATGTTTTATATTTCTATTTACTTTTTGTCTTGTAAAAGGTGTAATTGTCAGTTTAATTTTATTGTGATTAATTTGGGATTATATATACAATTTATAATCTAACCGTACTTATAATTATATACGCATATAATACTTATCTGGCTTACTTGTCGCTTATACTTTATTATTATTATGTTATCTCTCTAATGAAGAGACAAATGATAGAAGTTTCAGTTTCACACGTGATTGATGACGTGACTGTGTTATTTTTTGTCACAACTATCAATGTTTCCTGTTCTTTTATCGAAGTACACTGATGATACTGAAACCAGCAGAGCTTTTTTATTTGTTAGTAAAACATTAAAGCACCAATTCTTTAAAATATATTTTGTGTCGCTGTTAAATGCGCTGAAGTATACTTCCCATGTTACAGATCAGAAACGACAGTAACTCATCAGTTGATCGTCAATACATATAACAAAAAAAACGGCTACCACTTCTTTCCTAGCTTCTGTCCTTGTTTTTGTTTGCTTGTTTCTTTTTTCAACATGATATGTTTACGTGAATGTAATTTTAGTCAAATACATATGATAATACCAAACTTGAATACTGTGTTCATTCCTGAGCCCTAATTGAAAGGAAATGTTACATACAGAACAAGTTTGTAGATATACGGGAAGGAACAGGTAGAAACAAGTTTCACTAACACAGACCACCTACCTGCTCACTTTGTGTTCTTAATTGTTAACATTTTGCAAAGGAATTTAAATTATATGTTACACGTATGTATATTTTAGTGGCTTCTTCCCCTGCTGAGAAACGTGTGTTTATAATGATCGAGTTTTATTTGTGTCTCTGGGGTTGTCTAATAGTAATTGGTTATGAGCAATTATGCAAGGAGCATCATAAATTCTAGAGTGTGCTGGTATTTCTGTAAAGAGACAGGGTTGTTTTTTCGTTGTTCTTCGGCGAGCTAGAGTAATGCTGTACTGTGTATAACGAGACATCTGAAAAGCCACATCATACTTGGATAAAACCAGGGACATATGTGACCATTGATAAATTTTCGGCTGGCTAGTTGATATTGGATGGTAATAAAGAATCTCGCGATCTATGGAAGAAGAAAAAAGGGACCAAGGACAAACTGGATTAACGGGAAGACGGAAATTATCACGGAAAGGAATGACTATAACATTCAATTGAGGATTGGCACCATTAAACACCAGCATAGGTTCAAAATCCAGTGATACAAATATAGTCAACTAGACGAGTTAAGAGTTTTTTTGTATAAATATTTGATTTTTCCAGTAGCTATTGTAAGCAAAGTGTAATTTTGTTCATTGTTATTGGTTAAAATTTATTCAAAAGTATCATAACTTTATCTCTCAATTGTTCCTTTTGTCGTTACATCCGTTGAAGAATTTCATTCGCAATATATCTTTGTCTTACCTTGTGTTTTCTATACTTTTGTGAACTTTTATGTGTCATAGCTATGGCTTGATTCAAGAACTCGTTAACTACTGAAATAAAAATATTAAAATGTTTTTATTTTATAAACTTTGGTTAAAATGCATGAAGCTGTTCGTTATTTTTACTGAAAATTGTAGCATACATAACTGCATGTTTTTTACCATAATTATCATTATTTTGTCGTTTGTTGTTGTTCTCTATATATCTAATCTAGTCTTGTATATCGTAACGTTGAATAAATGTCATTGAAATCATATAAATATGTGTTTGCTTGTTTATTTTGTTGCTAAATACAAAATTACACAATAGGCTATCAGTTTTAATGTTAAATTCCCAGACTTGCCGCTGAGCTACCGAGGGTTTTGTTTGTAATTAGGCATAAAGCTACACAATGGGCTATCTGTGTTCCGCCCATTACGGGTATCGAAACCTAGTTTCTTCCCTTATAAGTCCGCAGACATGCAGCTGTGTCACTGGGGGAGCAAGAGAAACAGGGGGGGAATATTGTACATTTTTGTTGTAGTTACAAACATTGTCAGGTTAAATTAAATAAAAGGATACAATAATAAAATGATTTTTAGTCAGTCACCAGGAATGCGCCACTGTGCCTGTAAATAATGATATTTGTGAACGATCAATCCAAATTAATGAGATTTTTTAAGCAGTTGTTAATAGCTCCTTATTTTAATGACAACTATTAATAGTTTTAATAAGAAAAGAATGCTGCAAGCCACTGTCTAATTTTACAACATTTGTTTAAACAGTTATGAATAATTCTTCACTGTGATTGTAAATATTATGGTGTAAATAGCTTTTTCTAGTTGGCGAAGCGTGATTTCAATTAATTTACTTGACGTTATACACTGATATTAGGCCTATTATATTTTTAATTTTGCATTCTACATCCAGTATATGTTACGGATTTTCAAGAATTGTCCCCCGCTGAGTCAGCGATAAATTTTTGGATTTACGACACTAAAATCAGGGTTTCGATTACCCTTGGTTTACACAGCAGACAGCCCGATGTGGCTTTGCTATTGAAAGAACACAAACTTTCAAGAATTAGAAGGGTGTATATAACAGCATTCCAACCCTCTATATTTACCGGATCCGTGGTTGGAATATTATTTTTATAAATTCTTCTAATTTATAAAAGTCTCTTGAGGATTAGGTGTAGAATGCAGTGTTAACAGTATAATAGGCCTAATCTTATTGTTTAATGACAAGTACATTTATTACAAATATTATAGGATTTGATTAACAAAACAAAGATTGCAAGTTATAATTAGATTTTACAATTTGAAAATAAATTATTAAAAAATTGCTTTTACGATGCAGATAATGATGAAAAACGTTTTATTTTACAATTTCTTTGCCTTTGTGGATTCATTGGGCCCCCCAGTGGCTCAGCGGTATGTCTGCGGACTTGCACGCTAAAATCCGGGTTTCGATACCCGTGGTGGGCAGAGTACAGATAGCCCATTGTGTAGCTTTGTGCTTAATTCAAAACAACAACAACAACAAGTGGATTCATCGGAATTAATTGTTTGTTTGTTTTTTTGAATTTCGCACAAAGCTACTCGAGGGCTATCTGTTCCAGCCGTCCCTAATTTAGCAGTGTAAGACTAGAGGGAAGGCAGCTAGTCATCACCACCCACCGCCAACTCTTGGGTTACTCTTTTACCAACGAATAGTGGGATTAATCGTCACATTATACGCCCCCGCGGCTGGGAGGGCGAGCATGTTTAGCGCGACTCGGGCGCGAACCCGCGACCCTCAGATTACGAAGCCTTAACGTGCTAGGCCATGCCGGGCCCTACGGAATTAATTGTACAAAAACGACTATTCTCGATGAGGCTCCAGTGGCAAAATATTAACCAAAATAAGTTTTTCTTCATTATTTTGAGAGTAAGGTCGTTTTTTATTTTTGGTTTACTGCTAAAATGCTTAAATTTCTGCAGTGTGCCCTACAAATTCTGAAAAAAAACAAACAAACATACAATTTAACGATGGTTTATAATCAACCGCCAGCAATACACAAAGACTTGGTTCGGTGGCCATATTGACCTAGTTTATTTTGCCTAGTAAACATCCAGAACATGGCTTTGTTTGTTTTCTTATAGGAAAGCCACATCGGGCTATCTACTGACCGCACCAAGGGGAATTGAACCGCTGATTTTAACGTTGGAAGTCCGGAGACATACCGCTGTACTTTATGAAATCACTATGATAACATAGCCCTGTAACAAACAATTACCAGTTATACTATATTATCACCCAACAATTATTGGCTCATTAGTCTTCTATCAGTTGTGGGAAAAGTTTTCATAAGTCTGATAAAATATGCTTCACAAAACCATTTAACCATGTTTTTTGGAATTTTATTGGACAGTCAAGATGGTTTTACTGAATGAATGTTTTGCTTTACAAATCTAATGAAATTCTTGAAAAGGTTACTGTTTATGTAGATAAGGGTAAAGGTATAAGCTTGGCGTACTGGATTTTAAGAAAACATGAGATATTGCAAGAAATGCTTGTAAAACACTTATCTCTATGATTGTAAGAGATAAATTAACCAATGGGTTAGAAAAGTGGCTGGATGGAAGGAATTTGAGAACTGTTAAAAATGGAGTTGAGTCATACTGGATTAATGTCACAAGTGGGGTGCCTCAGGGCTCAGTCTTGGGATCTTTGCTTTTTTCTGATTAACGTAGATAAACGGATGGTAATTGCATTACATAATTTTGCAAGTGATATTAGGACCTGAAGAGGATGTTGATGCTTTATAAAATAATTTAGATAATTTAGTAAGTTGGATGAATGAAAGATGGGTTTTAAGTACAG
The DNA here is from genome assembly GCA_011833715.1 of Carcinoscorpius rotundicauda. Lineage (NCBI taxonomy): Eukaryota > Metazoa > Arthropoda > Merostomata > Xiphosura > Limulidae > Carcinoscorpius > Carcinoscorpius rotundicauda. The sequence goes on from CM022393.1 coordinate 37,478,692, forward strand.
CAAATGCAAGATAATGCATGTGGGTTATCATAATTTGAATTATAAGTATAATTTAGACGGGAATAGCCTGAATATGTAATATTGGTATAATGGTTGATCAGTTTTATAAAAAAAAACATTCAAGCAGCGTGCTGTTAGTGGTATAGGAAATAGGATTTTATGTTCTAATTACAGTAATTTTGAATACAAGTCTAAAAAGGCTATGATTTCATTGTATAGGTCACTGGTTAGGACATATTTATTTAAAGTACTGTGTCCAGTCTTGGGCTCTTCACCTCATTGTAAATACAACATAAGCGAGATTGGGTATTTTGACAAGTAAACAAAGCAGATTCTCTTCGTTCATTATACCTCTAACTGCAGCCAATACATGAGTCATCAATGGTTAAATATAGATATCCACTCATAAATATAGCCTAATAAATCTCTCTCTTTTCAAAGGCAAGGCTTAATAGTGCATTTATATCTTTTAAGAGGACAATAAGTACGATAATGATAGCCTTACGAGCGATAACAGAAGTTTTTGTAAACTTATAGTTAACAACTCGCTGTATACTTTAAATTTCTTGTTATACTCTGATGTTTATCTTTCAGAATACGTTTACAATACTTAGGATAAAATATAAACATTCGAAAGGGTTACTGATTATGTATCTCTGTCAATTGTTTACTGTAATTCCAGATATTTTTGGATTTAATTAACAATGAAGATTGCAAGTGATGTTTTGTTAATTGTTCCCAAAATATTGCCCTGATTATCTTTACCTTTGATATTTAAAAATAAGGTAAATATATAAACACATGGCGAGGTGGGTTACGGCGCTCGTCTCATAATCTAACGGTCGCGGATTCGAATCCCCGTTGCGCCAAACATGCTCGCCCTATTAGCGGTTGGGGCGTTATAATATTACGATCAATCCCACTATTCGTTGGTAAAAGAGTAGCCCAAGAGTTGGCGGTGGGTGGTGATGACTCTAGTCTTACACTGCTAAATTAAGGACGGCTAGCGCATATAGCCCTCGTGTAGCTTTTTGCGAAATTCAAACCATACAAAATGTTCTTGTTCTCTAGATAAGGATTTTTAAAACAATTTCTTTTATAGTTTATTTGTAAAAAATAAATTATAATTATCATGTATTATTAATATTAAATGTATACAATTATCTTTAAGTTTCTTACTTTTCAATGACCACCTTCAACAGAACTGTTAGTTAGCACATAGTACTTTATTTATATAAAAAAATGTCTCCGGATTTACAACGCTAAAATTAGGGGTTCGATTCCCCTCGGTGGGCTGAGCAGATAGCCCTTTGTGGCTTTGCTATAGGAAAAACGCAAACACACACTATAAAAAAACGAATAAGATTTAACGTTATTTATCTAATTTAACTCGAGTAAATAAACCTTGTTTCGTATATAAATAACAGTGATATTAGGCAGAAACATCTATATATCTGTAGCTAAACAACAATATCTAAAAACAAACAAACCCAAGTGATATATATCGCTTGATTAAATCCCCTTCTTCTTTTTCCAATCTATATAAATATTAGAAGGGGTTTTGTTTTACATTTCACAAATTCACTGTATAAAGTATTCATCTAAATGATAATAAAATTAATAGTTTTTCATTTGAACTAGTTTTGTAAAGTATAGGACCGAAGGTCTTCCCATTTCGTGATCCAAAAAATACATTAATACATCAGTCTCAAAACATTGAACTTAAAACTCAACAAATTAAAAACCAAGCCTTTAAAGCTCGTGGTATGAAGGAAGAAAGAGAGTGTTTAGTTTCCAATATATCTAGTTAACGTCTCCAAGGTTATCAAGAAGAGAAACAAATACAAAAATAAGTAGGCCGGAAATCACAAAATACCGGTCCAGTCAGCATGTCTGTTGACCAACGTTCCCAACTAGGGATTACCTCACCAAAAAGTAGTGTTAAGACTTCTGTCGGTCTACCCAGGAGGTGCTATTTCAGCACAAATAAGTACTTATTGCCTTGTTCAGACTTGTTCTTAATTACTAATGAAACACTTGCATGTGCTAAAATAAAGTTTATCGTGATTATTTCTGTTGCAGCTAAACAGGTGAATAGTAAACTTATAGATTTTATGAATTTTGTAAAAAGAAAACTATCAGTAAGTAACGAAGGTTGGAATGATTACGGGTGATTTTAAGAACGATCGAATTTCCATTGTGAATTTTTTTACCACGAATATACAACTTCAGAAAGACTGTCTCCGTTTTAAAGTATTTCAAAACATAGAAAAAATGGTTAGGTATGTAATAAATTTATATTTTATTCACATTTTAACAGAAAATTGCAAAAAAAGTGAAAAATCTGTTTTCGTGAACATTCTGTGACATAATTCAATAAATTTTCATCGTACAGTTTTTTAAAATCGTTTTATTTTATAGTTTACGATTGTGGTTAAAAAAAAACTCAAGCGAAGAGGTAATTGTGTTTCTGTGTTAAGAATTCATTGATGATTTGACTATGACAACGTTTTCATCAATTTTTCTGTTAAGTAGCTGCTTCTATCAGCTTCCAGCTCCCACTAACGTAACAAGCATGTTTATATATTTATTTGCGTAAAAGCTTTTCAAGACAGGATCTCCAGACTTAGAACTTAGAGGTTGGGAAAACTTGGCAGCAGCTTAAAAAAAAAAAGGAATATAGTTGTCGTAAGCAATAAGAAAAAAAAAAGAGTTTAAGATTAGTCTAAAACTCAGTCGGTACTGGTTCCCACTCTCCTTCATAACCCTGAAGGTTAGACGTTTGTGAAGGAAAAAAAAGAAAATGTGTTACTACTGTTTTGACACCCTATGTGAGGAAGACATATACGTATATACAGGTGTAGGTAGCATGAGGCTTGCGTGGGCTCGAAATTTCCACTTACAGTGCAGGTCATTTATTTTAAAAGAAAGATTAAACTTACCTGCTAAAAAACTCTGGATATTAAAGACATCTGTAGCCAATAGGTGGCGACTTGAGCACAGCATAAATAGTACATTTACTCGTAAGCTGTGCCGGCTGAATGCTCCAAGTGTCATAATTATAATTGGTGCTAAAGAATGGAGAACTTGGTTGGATTGGAAGGGATTTGAGTGAGAGTATTCTCTTTTTGGCGGTTCTTTCCACTATCTCGACAAAGACCCAAACAGAACTGTCAGAAGAATACAGAAAGATCTATAGCACGTGCAGTTGAGTTGCTCAGACTCTAACACTGGGTTACTACTTGCTATCTGTCGAGACTTACCTTTGCAAATGGTTCCGAACGCTTTTATAGATGCCACTGTTTTTCCCGCCAGCTCGTGGGGATTTAAAATGTCTATGGAAGATCTTTATGTGTGTTTATGACGTGTTTGACGTTGTAATGTACGTCACAAGAAGAGTGATGTCATTTTGGCCGGATACCAGGAAAAGCGCGGCCAAGTTGATTGTATTGTGAACAAGTTAATCCACGCTAATTACTTTCCCTTATTAACGTCCACTCTACAATCTATTTTAAGGTTACGCTACACTAGTTAACGTCGAACATTGGGTCGAATAACAGTTTAAAACAACATATAAAAACATTAGAAGGATTTTATTGTGCTATTGTAGTGAAGAGCCATGGAATTGTTGTTTGTTTGGTTGTAGAATTAAACACAAAGCTACACAATGGGTTATCTCTTCTCTGTCCACCACAGGTATTGAAATCTGGTTTTTAGCGGTGTGAGTCCACAGGCATGCCGCTGTGCTACTGGGAGCAGATATTGTTATAGTCTGTATGGTAGTTAGTAATAAACAGGCATTCGTGTATATTTCGTTTCTGTCACTAACCACGACTCTGCTGCCATCGGGTTATTTCTCTAATTTAAATAACCGTTAAATTAAATATAAAAGTACAGGTAACGAGATTTTATACAAACCTATCTTTTAGTTTTTATTTTTCCTACTATTATTAAATGTTTTCAAATGTATTAAGTTGGATTACATGAATACCTATATTTACATGCATAGCTATTTTGGTACAGAGAAATATTATATTTTTCATAATTTTTAAGCAACCATTCATGTGAAATTCTGTATAGTTTCTTAAATGTTAACCATTAAACAATTTTTAATTTATGGGCATCACTTTAGTTAATGAAACGTACTATACGGTGTAAATGTCGAGTTCTGTACAATACGTGACTTCACATTTTTAATGAGGTGAGTGAATGAATTAAAGAATCCAAGCTCATTTTTAACTGTGAATTTTTTATACAAAATTATAACTATCTCAAACTAGCAACATCTAAACATGTACATTGCTATAACAAAACACACACACACTGTTTTAAGTGAATTTTTCTAGGAATTGGTATAAAAAGTTTTTCTTTTATGAATAACTTTTTTTTCTGTATTAAGTCGTTGTTGTTGTTTTGAATTAAGCACAAAGCTACAAAATGGGCTATCTGTGCTCTGCCCACCACGGGTATCGAAACCCGGATTTTAGCGTGTAAGCCCGCAGACATACCGCCGAGCCACTGGGGGGCCTGTATTAAGTCATCTGATTATATATATATATCTAACAATAAATTAATACGCATTTTTAAAATTATAGTTTTAAACTTAAGTTTTGTGGTTATATTTTCAAAAGAATATAAGATATTTTACCATGTTTTCGGTATCATATATTTTAGTTTTCAGGTTATAAATCTAGTCAAGTAAGAAAATTTGATTAACAATGAGTGGGAAAAGCAATTTGAACAAGCATAGTATACTATATTTTAAGTTTTGTTGTTTTTATTTAAAATTTCAAATAAAACTTCACACGGGCTATCTGCATTTATCATAAATTTGAGCTGATAAACTAAAGGAAAGGGAGCTAGTTAAGCACTTTTCCCAATTCTTAGGCTGCTTTTATCTAAATGAAGAGTGGAATTTAACGTCGCTCTTATGGTGCCTGTTTGTGCGGCAATTTGACATGAATTATAAATCTTCATGACAACTGGCAGGATCTCTTCTAAAAATTAATATTAAATATAAGAATCAATTGATTTCATATTGTTAAAAAATAAATATCAGTCCGGTGGGAAATAAAGCTGTCATTAATGCTCATTACAGCATAAACAGAAGTTTTAGAATATTCAACACCGAAGCGTAAAACATATGACTGTGAAAAAATATTATATTTAACATGGTTGTGGTAAAATAAGGATAATATTCTTCCGGGTTTCTATAAAGATATGTAAGGTTAAAAATAATCAATATACATGTGTTTCTGCAACGCAAAACAAAAGGTGGGGAAAGTGTTTCTATTTAGCATAACTTTAAGAATGTAGTGGGAAGGATATTTCTATTTAGCATAACTTTAAGAATATAGTGGGAAGGATTTTTTTATTCAGCATAACTTTAAGAAAGTTGTGGGGAGGACGTTTCTATTCAGCATAACTTAAAGAATGTAGTGGGGAGAGTGTTTCTATTCAGCATAACTTAAAGAATGTAGTGGGGAGAGTGTTTCTATTCAGCATAACTTAAAGAATGTAGTGGGGAGAGTGTTTCTATTCAGCATAACTTGAAGAATGTAGTGGGGAGAGTGTTTCTATTCAACATAACTTTAAGAATGTAATGGGGAGGATGTTTCTATTTAACATAACTTTAAGAATGTAGTGGGGAAGATGTTTCTGTTCAGCATAACTTAGAGAATGTAGTGGGGAGAGTGTTTCTATTCAGCATAACTTTAAGATTGTAGTAGGGAGAATGTTTCTATTCAGCATAACTTTAAGAATGTAGTCGGGAGAGTATTTCTATTCAGCATAACTTTAAGATTGTAGTAGGGAGAGTGTTTCTATTCAGTATAACTTTAAGAATGTAGTCGGAAGAGTGTTTCTATTCAGCATAACTTTAAGAATGTAGTGGGGAGAGTGTTTCTATTCAGCATAACTTTCAGAATGTAGTAGGGAGAGTGTTTCTATTCAGCATAACTTAAAGATGTAGTGGGGAGAGTGTTTCTATTCAACATAACTATAAGAATGCAGTAAGGAGGATGTTTCTATTCAGCATAACTTTACGAATGTAGTGGGGAGAGTGTTTCTATTCAGCATAACTTTAAGAATGTAGTGGGGAGGATGTTTCTATTCAACATAACTTTAAGAATGTTGTTTTATATTATTTACATTCTTCTTGGTGTTGAACAGTGTTGTATCGAATGTTTCAGTTCTGCTGATAGATTATTTTCTTTTTGGTTTTATTAACAAAAATATTTAAGAAGAGCTTTAGAAAGGCCGAACGTATTAATTTTCCGAACTAATAGTGCTCCGGGGTTTGTTTCTTTAAAATGGAAAGACTGAAGTAGCCCATTGTGTATCATAACAACGACTACTCAAGACAGATATCAAACAGGGTTATGTCTGTAACAATCAGTGATGTCGAGAAATCCACTTGTTGAGTATTTTATATGCAAAAACGGCTCGTTTGGATTGAGAAAATATTTCAAATAGAAGAGCGAACAACGTTTCGACCTTCTTCGGTCATAGTCAGGTTCACAAAAAAAAATATGTCTGTAACAATTGAAAGCCATTAACTCTGCTAAACCAATATAATGAAAGCAATATTCTTTGAGAAATTATTAGCAGAGTGTTTTTGTTTTGTTTCGATATTTACTATGAAGTTAAATAGAGTCTTTTTCTTAGATTGCGGTTGTGCAGTTTTTAGAAAACGACAACATATGTATTATATACACATGTAGAAATCTAGATAATTTTGAATATTATTCAAGTTTTAATGTTTCCAATTTTTATGGAAAACGAACAATAATAATAGATTAATCAAAAACGTTTATTTATACTTGAGCACAAAAATATTCATAATGTTTAAAATCAGTAGTGCATTTTGTACCAACATATATTAAATGTTAGTTTTAAACTTTGTATAACCAGCTGGTCAACATCTAAAACTATGACGAAGACCGTTATAATAAGTCTTGCTCACAAAGAACATTTTTTTTTTTTAATTTTAACCAAAGCTACTTAAGGGCTATCTGCGCCTACCGTCCCTAATTTAGCAATGAAAGAAAGCAGCTAAGCATCTTCACCCCGATGCCAGTTCTTGGCTTAGTAACAAAGTGTACCTGACTTGCAAGGCTAAGGAAAGACGAGATCGAAACTTGCGACCTGCAAGTTACAAATCTAAATTTCCAACCGTCAAGCCATGCCAGCTACAAATGCAAAAAAGATAAACACTAAACGAATATAAGAACAGCAGCAATTAGTTATCAACACGATGAAGAATGAGTATTGAAATGGGAAACTGATGGTCATTCTTACTGAGTTAAATAAAAAAAAAAATTGCATTTGCGTAACATCACGACTTTGTTTATATAATACTAAAATCAGTTAAGCTTTAGTCGCTCACTGAAAAATACTCATGAGGAAGATTTATCGGAAATTAAGCTATTCCAGTGAACACACACACACATAAAAGTTTCTACTGAAACTAAGCTAATAACATATTTAACACGATTAATAATACATAGACAAATCGAAGTTGTGCCTAAAACTGAACTGTTTGTTTGTTGTTATGGACAAAGCTACACCAAGGGCTATGTGTGTTGTGCCCACGAAGAGCATCGAAACCCAGTTGCTGGTAATACATGTCCGCAGACAAACTACTGTGCTACGAGAGGGGGCGCCTCACCATTAATGAACAATAAGATAAAAATGCAGTTACTATGCATTGAATAAAATTAGTTAGGAAACTTTAATCACAAGAGAATTAAAAGTCCCAAGTGCTCGATACGAGAAGCTTGAAAATTAGCATGTCAAGCACATTTGATTAGGCCTACTAAATCAGAATATATTGTTCAGTTATAGAAACTGATTTGAATATAAATAAAGCTTATATACTTCATAAAGTTTACACACTTCGTGTGTTTTTAAACTTCGGGAATGTAAGACTTGTTGCATCTAACTTATTAAATTCGACCAGAACTAAAAGTAAAGTATATAAATATATGTAGCGTTTAAGCTTAATCAAAGATGCAGTTTTATCACAAATAGAAAAAAAACAAAAATTTCTAACAATATGTTCAATATCAAATATTCTGCTTGTCGTTAAGCACGAAACTACCGCGTTCCCCAAGTATCAAAACTCAGATTTTAGTGTTAAAAGCACAGACTTATGACACAGTTACTGAGACGCATAAAACGTGACACCATAAAATATTGTTCTAAAGTATTTTTATTTAATCTGGCAAACATTGTCTTGACAACTGAAAATACACCAAATTTTTCAAAAATTGTGTAATATGTGATCATCTAAATGTTAGTTTGAAATTTTAGTATATATGTGAGCATATTACATTGAAAAGCTATTTAATTAGCATTGAGTAACAACACTAATATAATATAAATAATAATATATCATTCCGTCTTGTTAAGTTTCTCGGATGTAACGGAAACATAATTAGTAGTTTTCTTGTGTAGGGTAGGTGTAGTTCCTCCCCCACAAGATTTATCCTTTCCGTCTTCTAATGATGTCTTCGAGAAAAAAAATTGTTCAAAATAAGAAAAGAGCATTTAAAAGCAAACCTTTCATTATGACAAAGCTTTTCGAGGAATCCACCCTCAGTGATTAATCCAGTTTTTCGAAGAACTCCATTAAAGGGTGTATAAATCCTGTGACTGATATCTCCATCATGTTCACGACAAGGGGCTTCACCCTGTATTTTTCCGAGTTGTGGTAAAAAGTGGGTGGATTAAAGACGAATTTCATGTAACATTTCAGTTCATTTGCTCAATTTCTACAAATTTGCTCTAATGTATCTCAGACTTTGCAGGGTTTTTTTTTTCTGCTTAGTAAGAAGAAATCTTTTCGGCCTTGTTCGTTTTCTAAGGTATATTGCTTGACGTATCTCGAAAGGGTGTAAGCTTCTGAAGAAAGAAAAAAACTGTTATTCTCGCCAAACACTTATTAATTTTATTATTTTGAATAAAGATAACGTTCTACTTCATAAAATATCAAAGATTGTAATTAAAAGTACATATTGGTAGTTAAGAATGAATGTAGAACTTTGTTTCTTTCAATAGAAGTTCGTGTTTATAAGAAATAATGATCCTATACATATATCAGATTATACACCTGCACCTTCGTAGACCTAACACATTATACACCTGCACTTTTGTAGACCTAACACATTATACACCTGCACTTTTGTAGACCTAACACATTATACACCTGCACCTTCGTAGACCTAACACATTATACACCTGCACTTTTGTAGACCTAACACATTATACATCTGCACTTTTGTAGACCTAACACATTATACACCTGCACCTTCGTAGACCTAACACATTATACACCTGCACTTTTGTAGACCTAACACATTATACACCTGCACTTTTGTAGACCTAACAAATTATACACCTGCACCTTCGTAGACCTAACACATTATACACCTGCACTTTTGTAGACCTAAAACATTATACACCTGCACCTTCGTAGACCTAACACATTATACACATGCACTTTTGTAGACCTAACACATTATACACCTGCACTTTTGTAGACCTAACACATTATACACCTGCACCTTCGTAGACCTAACACATTATACACATGCACCTTCGTAGACCTAACACATTACGACAGTTCCCCAGTCCTTTCTGTCTTTTGATCATACATCGTAACTTTGTATAATATTGAGTAACGAAATCATGGAAAAGTAGTAAACAATTTTAAGTCTGTGGTAGATTATAATTTGGTTTTTGTACCTATCACATAATATAACATTTAAATAAACAAGTTCTCGTATTGGGTAGAGCAGTAGTTACAATACTCGTATTAGGCTTCGTTTTAGTGCTGGTTAAAAAGTTTGATATGTTTCTCAGGTGGTTCAGTGATAACTCTGAGGATTTATAACGCTGAAAAACATCTTGTTTCGACAACTATGGTTAGCAGACTACAGCTAACCCATTGTGAAATTTTGAGCTTAACAAAAACAGTGTTTGATAAATATAGTTTTATTTATTTTATTATATACACTTTTTTCGCTGATATCTTAGTAAATAGGTTAAGGACTATCATAAAGTTCCCAAGCTGGTAAAACATCATGATATATTATTAGACGTATGACCGAAAACATCGTTAATAGGAAGATTGCTCAACTGATGAAATAATTCATTCTGATCTTTATAATAAGAAAGTATAGTTAAGTAGCTATACTCATTATCGGCTTGATTTTTAGTTTTAGTCTAACTAGTTAACTTGCTATGATAAGAACTGAATATTAAACACTAAGCAAAAAAATATATCATGTTAAATTACTAGCGTCTGAAGAGAATTTGAGTATGGTTTAGTGCAAAACTATACAACAAGATAGCTGCGATCTGTCCACCACACGAATTGTAGTATTAGAAAACCGAAAACACATCTTTCAGACATTGAAGAACGTGCCTTTCTTCGTCTTTATTGTTTATGCCACTTTCTTTGTTGATGGTGCTAGTTTAATATTAAATATTACATTAGAATTAATTTTTCAAGTTTTATAACATATTCTTTGCAATGTTCTTTCTCTAAATAACAGTTCTAGAGGATAAAAAAGAAACACAAATAAAGTTAACAGGAAGTTTGAATAATTGAAACACAATTACTCCTAGGATAAGGATTTGCTTCAAACAAAATCATGTTTTATGATCTCCAAATCCAGAATCCAATGATATGATTGGTATTCATTAATTTAGTTATGGAAACTTCAGAAAAAAAGTTACTGCAAAAATTCATAGAACTTAAGTTCTTGAGGATATAAACTGTTAAACATTTATCTAAAATATTACAAAATAAATAATAAATTGTACAAGTTATTTATATTCAAGACACAGTTTTTTGAGTTTAAAACATTTTTTATGATCATGTAATTTTCTATTATCATTAAGAATAGGCTACTTCCAACGAAATTAATGTATGTTAACCTTTAATAAAAGAAAGTAACGCATTCATAAAATGTTTCAGAGAAAAGTACATTTAATATTTTACTTTCGGTCCAATATCTTTATTTCATTCTTTTTCATGTATCAGTTATACTGAACTTTAGCTTTACTTTATAACTGATATCTTAATACAGTCTTCTTTTATTCTGTGGACTTATCTCATTTCTGTAAAGTTAACTCGGTTTTTACCTGGATACGTCACAATACAGATAGGAAAAAGAAAATTTTGGTACAGTGATTGCATTGTATCATTTTGTAATGTATGCTGTTTCTTCTGAAGTGTGTAATGTCTTTTTTTTTAACTTATGAGTTTTAACATTAAGGAAGCTTTTGAGAGAAGGAAATGGTAGTTTTCACAACTGGATGGACTTTTGGAGAAGGATTATTGTTAGTTAATAAAGAGAAATTGTTGTTTGAGATAACTGTCGAGCTCAGAAAGAGTTCTTTGGATGTCTTTGATGTGGAGATCCATTACTTCTATCTCATGACCAAGAAGAAAAAAATATACTGATATCAGGTGCACACAAAATGGCTGCCCAGGATCTTCCCTTGAAGACTGATCCCAGTACAAGAGAAACATAAATTATTAATAGTTAATACGGTTGTGTGGCATCTAGTGAGTCTTGGAACAAGTGGAATGATCTTGATAGTACTTTCACACTTTCACAAACCAGAATAATCCAGTTTCAGCTCTGGATGAAGTTACTTAAGAATATAGAAGAATGACTGGAAGTACCGTTGGAAGCAGAATCTGCCAGTAGAAGGTATCTAAGCAGCAGATGAGACGGCAGGTACAAAATAGCGAAGTGAAGCAATCACAAGATTCTTCAAACTAGGAACAATACACCAAACTAACCACAGATAATGGGAAGGCTTGTGGCCGTGAAGCGCTAATGGCCATGCTGTTGAGTGCACATTGTTTTTATTATACCTTAGGAGAAGGGTCTACTACTCTGCAGAGTGTCGGGTCCCTGAGACCGTTGACAATGCTGTCAAGTAATAATTGAGAAATTATGCAAGAAAGGTAATGATTACGACCACCCTGTGAGCAACGCAAGCATATCCATTTGTCACGATTTAAAGATGTAGCAACTAAGAATTTGAACCTTTTTTTGAAATGATTCAGATAGGTAATTGCTTGGAATGGCTTGACTTAATAAATTACTTTGTATTGCCTAGTTTGGAATTTAAATGATGATCCAGTCCTTCTTATGGATACGTCACATATACCACTGAAAGAAAACAGGATAATCCATGGGTCTAAATTTAAGACTTGAAGAAGAGATACCATGAAAAGCGTGGCTACATATATGAATGATTTGTACCATTCTCATTGTAAAGCTTACCCTGAAATTACAAGTTTATTCTCATTGATAAGTTTGTGAAAAGTTACCCAATTAATCAATGCAAAATATCCTGGGTGTGAGAATATTTTCACCCTTATTGAGGTATTAATAACCTTCAGCCAGGCTTAAGAGAGAAGGAATTTTATAGTTGCAGCTGTAACGATTTTATCTGGGACAGACTATTTTATCCCAACACCCATATACCTATCTCACATCAAATTCGGACTCATTAAGGGTTAACCAACTAACCACACACAACTTGACTATTTTTGAGATTTTTGCTGTGCATGCGTCACAACAAATACTACTACTGTTCCCACCAGGATATCATCATAAACGGACAAAACAAAAACGTCGTTTACTTTGCTTGTAGGATATTGGGTCAATTTCGAATGATCTGCTCATTCTTCGTCAAAATGCAAGGTAGACTAGGCTATCAGCTTTAACTGATGGTACAACATGTGTAACAAAGTCAAAAGCAGGTAAAGAATACTGCTGATACGTCTCTGAGGAATTAGTAAATTCAAAACTGGGTCTACCTATAAATTTGATAAAATGCAAAGAACAACATGTACTAAAAAGGTAGCTTTACAAGGAGTACAAGGAAGAGAGATAGAGTTCATCACTGGCACAGGAATGTCCAGAACATTTGTAGAGTTCATGGTATATCATTCACTCTGAGTAAAACTATCACTTGAGTAAATCAGCAGAAATTGTATTCTTTTAAATGGAGGTAAACTACACGCGAATAGAGAGATTAAATTCTCTCTATGTCTAGAATGTTTCTCTTGAAGAATGGGGTTGTCATCACTGACCTTGGCTTTGGTATTGGCATTCTTAGGAAATACATATTGTAGAAATTACTGATATGTTTTACTTATGCAAATGGTGAGCTTATATGGTAGAAACATTAGTTGTTAACAACATAAACAGTGGAATGAATTGATTTATATGGAAAAGAAGTCGCATTATTACCGTATACACAAATGATGTTCTGTGATTTATGACAAAGAAAGTCTAATTTACTGATGCCATGCAATGTGGCAACATAGCCCAAGCATAAAAAGAATCGTTTCCTAACCAGAAATAAAGCAATATCAGGCTATGCGGTTATCTGTATAATAAGAAATAAAGTATTGATATTGACCTGCAATTATGGATGATCATTTCATCTGTATGATGGAATAATCACTGGTGTAGTTAATATAATGAAAACAGCCAATGCTAGCGAAAACATGATTAGCAACACATCAATGTAGCAAGAGTTATGTTCGTTTGTTTGAAGTTAAGCACACAGCTACACATTGGATTATCTCTACTCTGCCCACCAGAAGTCAGGTACCGAAACCCTGTTTCTAGAGTTGTGAATCATTAGATACACCACAGTGGCACTGGGAGGCATAGCAATAGCAACTTAGTGACTCGTTTGCAGAATATATTGGTCTATCTTTGGGACTGAATAATGGATTAGGTTAAACAACAGTTACACAGCATCATATTGATAAAGATCAAATTTATTCAATTATACAAACAATACAGAGACTTTCCTGAAATTTTAAGGATGTAGCTAGTGCTGAGCAACAGATGGTAAATGATTGGATCGTGGAGTCTTCATGGAGTGCGTGGCTAGTCACAGTTGTAACTCTTAAGGAGAAGGAAAATACGCCAGCTTCTACATTGTGCTAATGTTCTTTCGTGATCATGAACAGATAAATGTCTGGACACAGTGGATTGTTTGTTTTGTTTTTTGAAGTTACTCCAGGGCTATCTGTGCTAGCCATCTCTAATTTTGCAGTGTAAGACAGAGGAAAGGCAGCTAGTCATCACCATCCACCGCCAACTCTTGGGCTACTCTTTTACCCACGAATAGTGGGATTGATCGTCACATTATAACGCCCAACGGCTGAAAGGGTGAGCATGTTTGGTACGACAGGGATGCGAATCCGCGACCCTCAGATTACGAATCGCACGCCTTATCACGCTTGGCCATGCCGGGCCTTGTGTGACAGGAATGCCACTTTTGAGAACTTAATGGAGTTTACACTAAAAAGGTCACAGTCGAAAAGCTCTTCATCTGCTATAGCTATGAATTATTGTTTGATCACATGTTTGAGTATGTGACTGAAAAGCTACAAATGATATTTTAGTGCATAAAAAATTAGGTTTGAATTTGAAACCAGGAAAATTTGAATTCATGAGCTCAAAAGTGGAATTAATCATATTGGAGATAGGAAAGAAATCGCTATGAATCCTGCTGACATAGTACAAACTGCAAAAAAAGACGGTAGATTCAACAGCACTGGAACAATCGGTAGGGAATCCAAAGACAAAATACATTCTCAAAACCTTCTTCAGCGTTGGGAAAAAGAAGACTTGGAGATCCATTAAATACCGTGAACCAGCGATACGTTGACCAGTCCATGAATGTGTAACTTTCTCGAAATATTACTTCCATATACATGGGATGGTTAAAACACTTGGCCCACTTGAAAATATTGTCATTATGTTATATATGTCAAATACGATTTCAAATCTTAATTTTAACACTGGCTTTCGTAAATACCTAAACTTTTCATGATTTTAGTTACATTTTTCATAAAAAGTGTTTCACCTCCGTTGTAGTTTCTTAGATCGTATTAGTACAATTAGTCTATAAAATGCACACTCTCTGTATGTGGAAACTTCTTACAGGGCCACTATATTCCATAGCCAAAAAAGACATTTTCCAAGTTGAATTTGAGACAAGGAATGACTGGCTCCAGGGAACTGGCTTGAAGCAAATAGGTGAAGGCCAAGATGTAGTTAGTGAAACCTTACTTTTCACTACTGGCATAACCAGTAGAAATATGTAACTCCAAGCCTTATTACCAAAATTATCTGTGTTTAAAAAGATGGAGGTGAATGAGGGAACTGCCATTTTAATGGTAGTTAAATTAATGCCACCCAGAAGGCCCCATGAGATGCATTCACAGCAGTCAAGGACAAGCCTATCAACAACCCCAGTGACCACTACGTTTTTAAAGCTGATTTTATATGAGATCCTTGTGTTGAAGCAGTACTGACAGGAGATGTCAACAACGTATATGGATGCCTGAACTCTGTATACTACAAGACGAACTGGTTGTGTTGAATGGACAGTCTTCCTTCATAAAAGGAAGAAGAATGCCAACTATGTGTGAGCTGGTACAGACAAAGAAAGATTTCGCTTAAACCAAGTATATCAACCATTCTACTGCACTGACCAGTCACCATTCAAATACAACCTTAGAGGGCCTGTTTTTGGGGTTAATATGGAGGGAGTTAAACCTATGTTTGCGACTGGATTAATATATTTACATATATTGTAAATTTTAATGCGCTTTTCTTATCTTATTTAGTTATTTAGATATTGTTATTTTATGTATGATATATGGATCTATTATTTTAAGAGTTTATTTATTTACTTCTGTTTTCAGAATTTACTCTTTGATCTTGTATAGTTTGCTTTTAATTCTGGGTATTGCTTTAATCAAGTGTCTGTATTAATGGGTTTCTTCTATTGTATTGTATTTCACACTTTTTACCTTTATAACTTATGTCGAATGATTTGTATTGCATTTTAAATATTTAACATGTTTTATTAAGAACTCGTTTTCCTTTTATTTTTATATATACTGTGAATAATTTGATTTAATAATTTAATTTTCTTTTTTTCTCATTGTGTAAGAAGTTATTTACTGTTGCGATCAACATTGAAGGTCAAGCTGCTCCATCAACTATTTTAATGCATTCATTGTAAGGATGTGTGTTAAAATGTTTTTATACATTATTAAAGTTTTATTTTGTGTACATGATCTTTAAAAATGGGTTGAATTGTTTCTGTTTTAAATTTGTTTGGAATTTTTAATTAAGTTTACTTAATATTCGCTATGTTTATATTATCATCATTACATTTTATATTTTAAAATTATTTTCTATATGCAATATTTTTCGTTAAAAGGTTTTGTATAGTAGAGTGATGTGTTTCGTTTGTACGTTATTATTTAACGTTTTATTTGTGTCTTTATTTCAACGCCCGAGTCGCGCTAAACATGCTCGCCCTCCCAGCCGTGGGGGTGTATAATGTGACGGTCAATCCCACTATTCGTTTGTAAAAGAGTAGCCCAAGAGTTGGCGGTGGGTGGTGATGACTAGCTGCCTTCCCTCTAGTCTTACACTGCTAAATTAGGGACGGCTAGCACAGATAGCCCTCGAGTAGCTTTGTGCGAAATTCCAAAAAAAAACAAACAAACAAACTTTATTTCAATTATTAAATGCCTTCTTTAAGTTTTGCGTGTTTGTATTTTTGTTAAAGGATTTATTCTTTATTTTGTGTAATTTCAGTTTTAAATGGTTTATCTTTATATTGTAATATTTTTCCTTGGCCAAAGTTACCCCTGCAAAGTAAAATTTATATTGGATTTTCTTTTGTTTAAGGGTTATGATGTCTGTGTGGCGTGCGGATATTTGCAAAGGAAATAGAAGGTTACTGCACTCCTCGACCAGAGTGCGAGTTAAAGCTCATTGGTATAAAAATGTTAAAATAAATTTTGAGCTTGAGGAAAACTCTGAAAGAGAAAACAGAGGAAAGTATTGAATATATATATCCTGCATTTGTATTTTCTTAAGTTATTTTAATATACGTTTTTAATTCATTCTTTATTTTGTATATGTGCATGTTTCATGTAACATGTGTTAAAGAAATCTATTTGACTCATCTCATCTTTATTACTTTATAGGATATAGTAATTATTCTGCGATACTATTGTTAATTCTGCATATTGTCCAAGCATGTCAACAGTAACGTTTTTAAATAGTAGTTTAGGGGATATCTTGAGATCAAAACCTCACCTATGTTTGAATGAGAGTGACTAATTACATGTTTGTTTTTAATAAAGTACAAAGCTACACAATGTAGCTTTGCCCACCACGCGTATCTAAACCCGTATTCTACCGTCATAAGTCCACAGACATGCCACCGTGCTACTGGGGGCACTAATCATGTGAGGCGCTAGTCTGGGTAGATAAAAAGGAATGTTGTAATTAAACAATTGGATTTTGAAGGGCAAACACAAGTCCATTACACAAAAACAATTACTTGTACCGAGCTTACAATAAAGATTGTTTATTTTTTATTTTACTTTGTGTGCACTTTTGTTATTCCATTCGCCCATAACTCAGTTATTCAGAAACTTAGCATTTCTCTTAACAATTATCTTAATCAAATTTCCTGCTATATTGTGGACCTATTCCATCGCTCCAAGGCTCATTCAATTTTAAGTGAGTATAGCTATAAGTCCATGGTTATTGTCACATTGCAATAAACACGTTTCCTTATTTGGATCTATGTTCACATTATAAGAGCTGTAGTAATGTTCATTCAGTTGATTAACGTAGACCTAGAACTGTTAGGGGTACTTACTATTTACTAGCTACTTTCACTAAAGTCTCGTTACAAAATAAGGAATGACTGGTGTACGTAACTTGTTTAACTTTCTGTGAATATCAGCTAGAAACATTTGTTTTTTATTTGAGTTATATTTTAAACTGTCTTGTATATAATAACTATTTGATAAATAACAATTATTAAGGTAACTAATATATATATTTTAGAATGATTTTTACCTTTATTTCTGCAACATACGTTAATGCATTTGCAGTTTTCAACGTTGTGGATAAACCTGACATCGCTGTAAGAACCAGTTTTAAGAGTCACTAGGAAAATGATCTAGACAAAGTTTTCTTTGGAAGCCAACTACATATTTAGGGTTATAGTCTAAGAAGATGGTTATGGTAAAGTGTCGAAATATTTCACTTGATAACTGGATGTCAAGTAATAAGTTTTATTTTGATATGAACTATTCACTACATAAGTCTTATCCTTGATGATATTTGTGCTCACGGATAAAAAAAAATCCAAATGATTAGCTCTTATTATAAACTTATTTAGGATAGAACTGAGACTGCGGGACATTTTTTAATCTATAATCAACAAATGGTTCTTTTCTGATTTGTAATTGGTTAAATTCAAACTTCAAAGTTATTATAGTTTGTAATAATTACACAAAGGACATATTGGATAATAATTTTTTGGTCTTTAGAAACAGCATACGTTTCTCGTACAGTTTAGACTGAACATTATGTAATACTTTTCAAGCGTATTGTATACAACACTGCTGATCCATTAGTTATTAATATTTTAATATAGCTTTATAATGCTTCATAAGTTCAGAATTAAAATAAATCGCGAAAAAGAAGAGATCAAAGCATATCGTCATGTTTGTACAATTCTCAAAACATGTATATTCAAGTTTTAACTGTTAGAAATATATATCTTTGTCATAACACACTTTTAAGTCATTCCCCTTTCAGTGTGTTAAGTGTAGAGAATACAGTTTCAGATATGGAAAAAATGTTAAAAGATTGTCATATATATGTGTGCGTGTGTGTGTTTATTAAACAACAAAGAAATACACAGACACACAAGAAAGTATTATTTGAACTCACGTGTAAGTAGCAAACCAGTATGTAGACCTACTTACAACGCTAGAATCAGGTGTCGATAACTGTTGTGACCAGAACACAGATAACCCTTTGTGCAGTTTTGTTTTTATCTTAAAACAAAAATTTGTAAGCATCTAATTGTCTCTTTGTGTTCAGTTATGCCTGAAACTTTGAAAAGTAACAAGTTCCTTATGCCTTGTTGTAGGCCCGGGATGGCAAAGTGGTTAAAGCATTCAACTCGTAATCCGAGAGTAGCGGGTTCGAGTCCCCGTCGCATCAAACAAATGCACGCTCTTTCAGCAATGAAGGCGTTGTGTGATACGGTCAATCCCACTATTCGTTGGTAAAAGAGTAGCCCAAGAGTTGATGGTGGGTGGTAATGACTATCTGCCTACCCTCTAGTCTTATATTGCTAAATTAGGGACGGCTAGTGCAGATAGACCTCGTGTAGCTTTGCGCGAAATTCAAAACAAACCAAATGTCTTGTTATATTATCCCACTTAAGTATCTGAGAAATCAAGAACAACAAATGAAGGTAGTAATGAGAAGAGACTAGATTCGTGTGGACTTTGGTCTTGATAATGGTGGCGCCATTAAAACGCTGTATCTTGTTGTGACAATTATTACTTATTCTGACAGCTGATAAAAAAACACCCATTTAACTTTTCATAGAAGTATTTTACAAGATACCCCTCTCGAGACTGATCAGATAGTTAGTTGATTAAATCCTCATAGGTTAAGAGCGTGAAGAATGAATAACACATCCGCTTTTTTTTTTTTAACAAGAAGACTTATGATCAACTTCTGGTTTATGCCTCTGAATGTAGTTCTTCTCAGGAGTGCCTTATAAACGCGGCAGATTAGTATCTGAAAACTAGAATAAGTAGTAATTATTAATTAGCATTTGATAATTAATTATAAATTAGGCTTATTAGCTACTAACCGTAAGAGGTAACCCCTGTTACACGACCGTTACTATATTACCGTAAGTACATTCGAAAATATTTTTCATGGTAGCGTTTTTTTCAATGCATAATGAGTCAGCAAAGATCCCTCTATAATTTTAATTTGATTATATTTAGAAGTTATACTGCCATACTTAAGTATCACTCTTCAGTTATACTGTCATACCTTGGTATCACTCTTCAGTTATACTGTCATACTTTGGTATCACTCTTCAGTTATACTGTCATACCTTGGTATCACTCCTCAGTTATACTGTCATACTTTGGTATCACTCTTCAGTTATACTGCCATACCTAGGTAACACTTTTCAGTAAATTATCCAGCTTTTTCTTTGTATAATTTCAATTCAAAAGTGGAGATACTTATGTGTAGATAGCAGCAATGAAGTTTCAGAGAGAAACAAAACTAAACACAAAAAAGATTTATTTCTTCACACGCCAGGCACCTAACGCTGGAAGGTTATGAGGAACTTTTATGCCTGAAGGACATTTATATGCATCATTAACACACACACACAAGTAACATTTTTCTTATTTTTGAATAAATAACACTTTTATATCAAGCTGCAAATTCAGCAAATAGTTGATTTTTTTTTCCAACTGTGGCCTGGAAATCTTCCAAACTCATCATGCTTTCCTTTATAAATTAATTTTCCTTTGCTTGTCATCGTGCATTATTGGCTGGAGTTATGTATAAGTTATGTTCAATGCTAATCTTCTTAGATAATTTTCCACATTGTTTTTTTGCATACCCTTATTGTTTAGTCTCTTTCAAGGTATATTTTCTCAGTATAACTTATTAATTTCGAGGACTGTTTAAGTTTTAGTATCATTAATTAAGGGCTTCTAAATAAATGTCAAATTAGGTATTATATAAAGTAAGATAAAGTTATCTTTCTTAATTACTTTTATATTACATAGTCAGTTCTCAGAGATATGATCTTTAATAGTTTAATGGTTAGCATGTTGGACTACAGATTGAAAGCTCTATAGTTTAAAATACAATGCAATTGAACGTGTTCCCACACTTCCAAGTGTGAGCCAATTATAAAAGCGAAACACGCATTGTCCAGGAATCTAGACAAAGCTCAGACACTGGTTGGTGCTAGTAACTTGCTGCCATCTATCTGATGAATAATTCAAAATTAGGGATTCCTGAAAACTAAGTGATCCCTGATATGGTCAGTTAGAATATCTTCATTATCAACAGCATCTCCATTTCAGAATTAGAAATGCCATTCTAATCAATTGTATTTTTGGCCATTGCAACTTTTTTTTCATTTAACTATCATGTTCAGTGTGTGTTTTCCTCTCCATATGTAATCGTTTCGTATAATTTGTAATGAAATCTGGGAAAAGTATCTCATACAAGCTCTATAGTTTGGTATAATTAAGAATGTTGTAGAACTAAAAAGCATCAAATAACTAAATATAGAGATATTTACATCTTAAACTAACGAGTATGAAATGTTTCCATTTTAAGATCCCGTAGATCAGGTCTATTCTGAGCTGTTCATACATGATTTCACAATAAATAAGTAGCAACATGATTGTGTAATATTAAAGTCCTAGTTGTTATGCTGTAACCACTCTCAGTAAGGATGTAGCTGTTATTAACTATCAAATGTTTGCTGGATCACGTGGTTAGGTCTATTCTGAGCTGTTCATAAGTGATTCACAATAAAATCTACTTTAAATGTATGATTGCTAACTTCTTTGGCTTATGTAATAGCTTCAGTATAATGTTGTACAAGTGAAAACAAGTGTTGGAAAGAGATATCACTTATTTTGAATTGCTTTGTCAGGACGTTTTAGTTACCAACTATGAAACTCCAAAGCAAATAGTAAATTTGTAGCTCTTTTATTATTTTAACACTAATAAGAATAGTGGGGTATTGGAAAATTTCCAGTTGTTAAAACGTTACATTGTATTAATGAAAACTGTATAACAGTACTTAAAGTATCTTTATATATGTACATTATGAGAGTATCAAAACACGTGAATAAAATTAAAGTTAAGGCTAGGCCCGACATGGCCAGGTGGTTAAGGCGCTCGACTCTTAATCTGAGGTTGCGGGTTCGAGTCCCTGTCATACTGAACATGCTCGCCATTTCAGCTGTGGGAACGTTATAATGAGACGGTTAATCCCACTATTTGTTGATAAAAGAGTAGTCTTCCCTCTAGTCTCATAGTACTAAATTAGGGACGGCTAGCACAGTTAGCCCTCGTGTAGCTTTGCGCGAAATTCAAAAACCAAACCAAAACCTAGTTACATTCAGGCAATTTACTTTCGTGCCGATATTCTGTACGTAGTTATGGAGTGAGTTATACTCACTTTGAGAGGTAGTAAAATGACCTTACAAGTTACTATGAAATGGGAATTATCCCCTTTGATTACAGGTACTTACGATCATTCTCAATTTAGTCTTAATTAACTGGTTTCCATGTTCTTGTTGATTTCAACTTATTGTTGATGCAAAGGGTATATCAAATCTAAAACACTTTTGTACAGCAAAAAATATCAATAATAGATAACATGTTGTATTTCGAGTCGGAATAGGCCCTAGTGTTCTATATCACATGGAGACCAATTAATTAAGTCTAAACGTAATACCCTTTAATATAAATAAATGTTTGTGTATCTATCTTATTTGTACCTTTATGTTTCGCTGTTTTACTTTGTGTTCGTATGGTAAATTGCTTTCTGTAAGATCAATAGATATGTTATTCTAAAAGTTATTTTGAACGTACGCAATTTTACTGTATGATCACAAAAAGTTTGTTTTGTAAAAACTGATTATTACGGAAGGTCGCTTAGTGAGAAAGCGAGAAAGCCTTGTAGAGGAATAGTTGTATATTAATTGTTCATCTCGGCTACCTAAAAAAACAGAGTAGTGATCTTACATTGTTATAATGTAATAATAATGGTTTATATATAAGAGTTTTACGAAGTTTCAAACTGTAAAAAATGTCATCACAGAGAAACGTACAAACTATACTGAGCCTTCTGGCTGGTCTAGAACTAAATATTTTATCGACATTCCAGGTCCACGACAAGCAAACTAATTACGAGTTAAAATTATGACATCTCTCCTAGGCTAGCTAATTTGACCTCACACTGCTTTAAAGCTGACTTTTAACCCAAGAAGATATTCAATGTCTTTATAGAAATACTAACATCCAAAGAAATTCATCGAAGTTGAACGGTTATTAATGCTCGAAATACAAACGTTCCAAATTCTGTACTTTTCCGATTAATACGCGTTAATCATAATTATAGCTTCCGAGCCTTATAGTTTATTGACTGTAGCAAACTAAAAATATTCTTTTACTGTCTCCAGGCTAGCGTTTATATCAATCACGCAAGATTTTCAAAAGTTCAACAATGTTCGAAGACACACTAATATTTTCGTAAACCATATATTGTTGATTTTGCTCTCGAGAATCTTTTACAAATTTAGAGAACAAGTGGAAATTGCACAATACACATTCAACAAATTACGTCACTTGCATCAAACAGAAACAAAATACATGTAAAACAGTAAATCTGTTACAATAACGAGTTAAATTATTCATTTTATATCATTTCTTATTAGTACTTGATTTTGTTTTTATCTAGTTCTGCCCTGCATGGCCAAGCATGTTAAGGCGTGCGACTCGTAATCTGATGGGTCACGGGTTCGCATTTCGATCGCCCTTCTAGCCATTGGGACGTTATAATGTACGGTCAATCCCACTATTCGTTGGTAAAAGAGTAGCCCAAGAGTTGTCGGTGGGTGGTGATGACTAGCTACCTTCCCTCTAGTCTTTCATTACTAAATTAGGGACGGCTAGCACATTACATTACATTACTAAAAGTTGGAGCATGCGACTAATTCTGAACCTAAAATATACAAACTAAGAATTGTTTGTTTGTTTGTTTTGGAATTTCGCACAAAGCTACTCGAGGGCTATCTATAAATGCTTCTTGAGAAGTAGTTTGTGAGAAATTTAAGAAAGATCTGAAATAAAATTTTCACATACTTCTAATTTTGAATCTAAGATAAAAAAATAAGTGAAATGTCTCTGGAAGAAAATGAATCCTAAGCTGAGGTAGGACATCCTTTAAGTAGGGTGGCCAGACCTTAGGGAAAATCCTCTTTAGAACCTTTCTTCTTTTACTACTGTTGCAAGAGCTCTTGGATAAAATGATTTATGTCATAAATTATAACAATATTAATGTATAAATATTTATGCGCTTTCTTAAACTCATCATACGCCACCTAATTCGTGAAGGAACATAGGGCCGTAATTGTTGCGGTTTCTGTAACAGGCTAGATTTTTAAGTGGATAGGTAATTAACCTACTGCACAACCCCCAAATAAGACAATCCGTTCTCAGCCCACCGAGGGGAATCGAACCGCTGATTTTAGCGTTGTAAATCCGGAGACATACCGCTGGACTAGCGGAGAACTTCGCAAACTACTTTGTAGTATTTATAGTAATACATTGCACACCTAAATAGTTTTCAGATATTTTTTTGTTTTTCATCACATAGCCTAACTAGTTCTAGTATTGTTCTTGAACAATAACCAAAATTAACAAATTAAGAGAAATATGAAATAAACCTACATGCAGGTACATTATTTAAATCTCATGGTGTGATTATTGGTGTAGGATGGGACCATACTATGCAATATCTCATCTTTTAGTTAATGTGTAAAACTTTAAAAATTAATTAACTTGAAAGCCATAAGACAAGCAGTTACTCAACTTTCACTAGTGAACATAATAATTCAAAATGGCTGTCATCTGCGTTCTCTTACGAAGAATGTTTTGTCTGAAGATTAATGGTGTGCTCTCATGCAAGAAATCAAACATTGTCGAGGCTTTAGGGAACTTTTACATAAAAGGAAGTTCCCAACCATACTGGAAGCTAGAAACTATCTGCTATTGGTGAACAAGCTGTACCAATGCCTTATCACCAACCAGTAAAGCACAAAGAAACTGCAACTGAGGAAGAAATTTGGAGAAGAAGAGACACTTTCTGATAGAGTACCAAATATAATGCACTGACCCAATGGAGAAATGAGCCATCTAGCAGGCTGAATTCAAAATACATAAGGAAGGAACCTCTTAAAACTTGGGTAACTTTTCTGATTACCTACATTTAAATTAGAAGCCATGCAGTGAAATAATGTAGTAGACCTCATGAATATCCTGAACAATAAGTTCATAGAAGGATTCTCAATTGTTATACCTTGATGCTTTGGACAAATCACTGGAAAATTACGAAGTGACAGAATTCATCATAGTACCTCCAAGTAAGAACCTTTCTATTCAAATGATTGTCATGGCACAAGCTCAGTAATATCCAATGGATGTGTAACGCTATTCAAACCTCCATACCTTATTTGTTCGAAAGCAAATGGAGCTATTGTTTCCTCTTAGATATTATTTCAGAAGAGAGGAACCAATAATTTGTTATCGCTATGGGTCACAGAGACATTTTTCAGTAAATTACCCACACCTTACTGGGCAGTAATATAGTCAGATCTATTCTTTGCAACAAGTTGTTCCATAGCTCTGTAAAACTTGAAAAAGTATATCAAACATTTTGTAGTAAAAAGGTGTGATTCTGTCAGGACTGGGTGCTACTTGGTAAGTACCTTCTTGAAAGAATGGCAGGACAATAAAAGTGCATAGAAACTACAAGAACCCTGATAGATATCACAGTGTATTACACACTCAACACTCTGGTCATTGAATACTCACTTCATTCTGGCAAATAAAACCACACTAAATGTGAAAATAGAGGCAGACCTTTGATTATACAGGCCTGCAAATTTAAACTTCATAAAAGTTTTTTTATTATTATATTAAATGATTTTTCATAAATCAGCTTTGTTGATTTCTAAAATAATATTAATTTTATTCTATCACCTAAGGAATTTTTTCAAATTGAAAATAAAAACAATTATTTTGATAACATTATTATTTAGTTTACCACAATGAACAAACATTAACAAAAATACAAACAAACTGAAGAAAATGGAAGCAAATTGATGTCAAACAAATATGCATTCTCATTCATCCTGATTGTTTTTGTGAAGTCTCTGTCTTTTAATCACAAAACTACGCATTGTGGCTTTTCTTTCGTGAACTCCATCTCATTTCAATGATCAGAGATAATCAGCCATTATGCCGATATTCCACTTTCTCTAATGTCTTGATGAAACCATTCGTTTTGTTCTTTGCTAAAGGAACCAAAATTTTAAGGAAGTTGTCAACGTGTTAATATCAAAAATGAGCTTTTAATCTTATTTTACAAACTAACTTTTTGAATCCATCAAGCATATTATTGAAAATATTTTTGTAATTTGGATCCTTGTTATTTCCCCAAAAATTATCAATAACATATTCAAAGGCAATCCACGCTTCTTTATAATCTTTCCTTATCGAGCTGTTTGGATCATTTACACAATTGGCAAGAGTGATTAGGATGTTCAACTCGCAATTTGAAGGCCACGGGTTCGAATCTCCGTCCACCCAAAAATGCTCGTCCTCTTAGCAGTGAGAGCGTTATAAAGTTACCGTCAATTCCAATATTTGTTGGTAAAAGAGTAGCCCAAGAATTGGTGGTGGGTGATAATGACTGTCTGCCTTTCTTCTAGTCTTACCCTACTAAATTTTGGATGGCTAATGCAGATAACCTTCGTGTAGCTTTGCGCGAAATTCAAACCAAACTATTTAACAGCCTCTTGTTAGAATAGCGAGAAATAAATAATATTATAAACGAAAATAATGTCAAAGTGTATGCACAAACAAATACAAGGTGTTCGGAAAGTCACTGTGCAGTTTTGTAGTCATCACATATCTGACAGATCTATGCGATTATTAAAGGAATGTTTTGGAGACCGCATTATTTCCAAAGACGTGTGGCCCCCACGCTCACCAGATCTTAATCTACCAGACCTTTATCTTTGGGGAGCAGCAAAATCTGCAGTGTATCGAGATCGTACGCGCACGCTGGATGACTTGAAAGCAGCGATAACGGCATTCATTCAGTATCTTTCAAACCGGCAACTTGAGAAACAAAATAAGAAGGATTCAGGCCTGTATTGATAGAAACAGGGACCCCCTTCAATATTGTTTATAATTGTCATTCATATTTACCTCCTGTATTCTATATTGAAACATGTCTGTTAATAAATGCACAGTGATTTTCCAATCACCCTGTACTATTCATAAATGGCATGCCATGCAGTATGTTAACTGTTTGTATACTAGCAGTGTTTTGCTCGTGGGATCTAAAACGATCAATAAAATTCTCACGTCCGATTAGTCTAGCGAAATTTATTGCCAGTGGTTGCCAATATATTAAACATAAGAAATTGTGACACGATTTAAAAACGAAAGTGGTTTACTTACGTAAACGTATTTATTATGTATGTGAAGAACGTGTACGTGATAGAGAAAATTGAATATCATTTTCGGATTCAGCTTGCAGAACTTACTATAGAATATATAAAAGAGACGTGTTATAGACTATGTAAAAAATAGGATAAATATCATTGTTGGAGACACTAAGTTTGCCATCAGCATACATTCACACTGTACCTCAAAACAAATACTCTTCTCTCGCATTAGAAATCACAAGAGAAACTTCAGTACAAATCTAAAGTGAAGTCAGCACTGTATAAATATGTTAATGTGTCTGTTGGACCTGATGGCCAATTAAAGAGAAATATGATCAATATAATCAAATAGAAACAGAAAACTGAGAGATATTAGCCAACAACCTTACAGGCGTCCTTGGAGAATCATTGGGGTGATAAAATGGTTACTAAAACATGGAATTATGAGAACTTTCTAGAGTGTATAGTTGTTTATAATGATGATTATAAGGACGAAGAATGGTAGTAATAGGTTTTATGTTGATTTACATGAATAAATAAATATATGTCTGATCATATTTAAAGGTGACCAGTGGTTCACTACTCTACACCTGACATCTGAATAATAGCAAGTCGAACTGATGGGTGAGAGAAGAAAGCCCAAACTATTTTCACCATTTGCGATGGTGTATTTGGGTTTTTAAACATGTCATTCAACGTGGAAAATGTTCCCAACACTTTTGAAAAGCTGCTGAAACATTATATTCTTAAAGGGCTGCGATTGGAAAGATTCTTGGTACAAGTGGAAAAATTCTGGGCATTTTGCCAAATGTTCAGGTCTATTGCTACAAATATGTTTATGAATTTGCATCAAAGAATTAGAGCTGAATCAAGGAAGTGTACTGATGTGCACATTAATAGAATGTTTTAGTTATATCAACTGCAGAGTAAGACTGTCGACAGACCACATAAAATAGCAGCATTTCAAGACTGGCTCAACCCATAATAAGAAGTTTAAAGTTTTTTGAGTTTGTACCATATTATCAGTGCAACAGTGTTTAATTACCAATTTTCCAAAGACTGATGTTCCAATATCTACTCTAACTAAAACTGATACGCCTTATGGACTAAGGATTGAAACTAGTCACTCTTTTTATTCAATCAGGTTTTAGTGGAAGCTTTAATTCTATTGTATTGAAGCAATATTATGAATTCCTGTGAGCTAATGATGCTATAGACAGGGGAAATAAAGCACTGCTGTCACAATTGCAGAATGTTACTGATT
This sequence comes from Carcinoscorpius rotundicauda, assembly GCA_011833715.1. Taxonomy (NCBI): domain Eukaryota; kingdom Metazoa; phylum Arthropoda; class Merostomata; order Xiphosura; family Limulidae; genus Carcinoscorpius; species Carcinoscorpius rotundicauda. The sequence goes on from CM022393.1 coordinate 37,507,149, forward strand.
GAGTGACAGTGCATATGAAACCTTTTCTCAGTGTCCCTGAAAGCAGCTTCTACCATGACAAAGAAAAACTACTTGCAGTTATAGTATTAACAAAGCACTATTGATACTGCTTTTCCGAAAGGAAGTTTATCTCCAGAGTGAATGACGTGTTATTGAAAAGGCTAAAAACTTCAGGAATTTTAAAGAGGTGATCACAGATTAGATTACAAAATTGCATACACATAACATAGGTACATAAACTAGAAACACATATGGAAAATCTTGCTACATAGGGAGACTACGTTTATTCATTGAATATCCTGTTACATCACACTGATCTAACAAAAAACCCTTTGAGCTTTCATGACAGTTAAGCAATATGGAGAACAGCGTTTCTACCCTGCTTTAATTATATAGGAAGTTTTAAATTTTCTGATTCTTTAATTTATATGCAGATTTAGCATAAACATATCGTCCAGAAAATCACTGAGGTTGTTTTGTTCTAATCACCTTGTTTTTGTTTTGTTTAGTAAATGACATCTATTTTGCCTGAGAAGCTATTGTCGTAAAATAACATCTGGGATGAAAATATGAATGACTGAAATACCTTTTGTTGGCAGGTGTGACCTTTCCTTAATGTCACAACCAATCAGTTTTGTGAGGAACAGAAAGCACATTGTGATGTTGTCGACTACACAAAAAATGATTTCTTACTTCAATCCTATCTAAAACTTTTCCATTAGTGATGTACTTTGATGTCATCATATTTAAACAGAAGTCTATCTATCCCCAAAGAAGTAAGGGTAAAGAGCTAAGTACAATCTAATAAAAGTGATTGTCCTTCTGTATGCACAGGTGCATTTGCTGCATTTTATTTTTGTTTCATAATAAAGAGTTTGCTCATTTTGTGAAGACTGTTTAGTTTCGTTATTTCACAAACACATACACACAAGCTAATTCAGTCAAATTTTTAGATTACTCTTCTTACTTCCTGAATTGCTATGTTGTTATTAGCAGGTATAACTACTATGTAATACCTCTAGGGAACTTAGCTTCCTCCTTAAAATAACAAAGGTAAGATTAAAGTTTGGTACCATGACATCATAATTCATCGTGAGCTTCTATGAGCGCTGAAAATGCTTAATTCACTGAATTAATGGAATTTTCTGAATGCAGAATAGTTCATAACAATTAAGAAGGGATTATTGAATAGAGATGGTTTTACAGGATATATATATTAAATAGGAGAAAATTCAATCCTACATATAGTAGGTAAAAGTATGAAAAAGCATATGAAATGCGTCAGTAAGCTTGTATGTCGAAGAAGATCCTATGGTACAATGACTTGACCAGGAGTTTGTGGAGAAAACTGATTAGCAAGAGTGAGATTAGAGAATTTTCTCGAGTTGTCCTGGTCTGTTTGATGAGAGTCTTTAATAAACCATACCATAACATGTTTGAAGGGGAAGTAATTACCAGATATGTCCAGTCTCTCAATCAATATGGGTGAGATTGATAACAAAATTCAGAACATTCAAGTAGGTAGCTTAAAGTATGTTGTGACTTTTGCTCTGCATGCTATTGAATAGGTTTGAAAACCACATTCTAGAGTAATTTCTCGATTATTAAAAGCTAGGACAGTCTTGTAGTTGAAAACGTGATGATATGAAAGTGTATCTCGACCTCTAGGTTTCGAAACTCGAGTTATAATGTGAAACATAATGTATGAAATAGGTAATATAGTTACTGCTTGATTATGAAAAAGCAAAGACAGTAATTGATTACAAGTGATGGTTTAAAGGTGATGTAGTTCTTTACTTTTTAAGCTATTAAGTAGTAATTTCCAGCAGATGTATGGACGACATTTTATGACCACTGGTAAATTATTGACAGTTCAAATAGTTAATGATCTAAATAATTTTCATGCTGTTGAGCAGTAGTGACATGTGATATACGCGATCAGTTGATTGATGACAGTTGAAACAGTCATCTGATTGGGTTTATGTTTTATGCAAAACATCATCCAATGTGTCAAGAAAACCACACCAGCAATTTAACTAAGTGATGATAACTTTGTAAAGCATACCACCCAGTTTTTGCTAGATTTGTTATCGAGATTTATGGAAAACATGTCAGATTTATTATCAACGGTAGAATTCAGCTTCCTATGAGTGTTTATTGAAGTACAGTAGTAACAATATATATATTCTTCTTGGTAAACAGACTTTTGCCAGCAAGTATTCATTTTGTAAAGCGTGAAATATAAATGAGTTTGATGGTCCCTATTAACTAGCCAATATCGAGCATGATTTCGGCAGGTAAATTCAAATGTTATCAAAGTGGTTCATGTGGTAGCCAAAGGCAAGCTCTACAAACTAGTGGAGTACTTAACAAAGCATAATGCTGTATAGGTACACTACATGGCCAAAAGCATGTGAACAGCTCTTCTAATTAATGGGTGTGGCGATTTCAGCCACACCCATTGCTAACAGGTGAACAAAATCAAGCATACAGCCATGCAATCTCCATGGACAAACGTTGGCAGTAGAATGGGTCGTACTGAAGAGCTCAGTGACTTCAAACGTAGCACTTTCACAGGACGCTACTCTTCCAACAACTCAGTTCGTCAAATTTCTGCCCTGCTACAGCTGCCCCGTTAACTGTAAGTGTTGTTATTGTAAAGCGGAAAAGTCTAGGAGCAACACCAGCTCAGCCACAAGCGGTAGGCCACCCAAGCTCACAGAACGAGACCGCCGAGTGCTGATACTTGTAACGCGTAAAAATCGTCTGACAACAGTTGCAACATTCACTATCAAGTTCCAAGCTGCCTCTGAAAGCAACGTCAGCACAAGAACTGTTCGTCGGGAGCTTCATGAAACAGGTTTCCATGGGCGAGCAGCCACACATAAGTCTAAGATCACTATGAGTAATGCCAAGCGTCGGCTGGAGTGGTGTAAAATACACCGTCATTGGACTCTGGAGCAGTGGAAACGTGTTCTCTGGAGTACTGAATCCCGCTTCACTATCTAGCATTCTGACGGGCGAATCTGGATTTGGCAGATGCCAGAAAAACGTTCCTGCCTGAATGCATAGTGCCAACTGTAAAGTTTTTTGGAGTAGGAATACTGGTCTATGACTTTTTTCATGATTTGGGATAGATTCTTTAGTTCCAGTGAAGAGAAATCTTAATGTTACAGCATACAAATGACATTCTAGAGAATTGTGTGCTTCCAACTTTGTGGCAACAGTTTGGGAAAGTCCCTTTCTGTTTCAGCATGATAATGCCCCCGTGCACAAAGCCAGGTCCATAAAGATATGGTTTGCCCAGTGTAAAGTGGAAGAATTTAACTAATCTACGTAGAGCCCTGACTTCAACCCCAGCTAACATATTTGGGATGAATTGGAATTCAGATTCCGATCCAGGTTTCCTTGCCCGACTTCACTAATGCTCTTGTGGCTGAATAGGACCAAATCCTCGCAGCCATGTTCCAAAATCTAGTGAAAAGCCTTTCTAGCAGAGTGAAGGCTGTTAGAGCAGCAATGGGGGTACCAGCTCCACATTAATGCCCATAGGATTTTAGAATTAGATTTTCAACAATCACATATGGGTGTGATGACCAGATGTCCACATATCTTTGCCCATGTACCTTGTCAAATCAGTGATATAGTTAGCACTGATGTCTCCTAGGTTTAAGATACTTGTAATGAGTGTTTAAATTACACAATGGAGCATAGTAATAATCAAGAAGAAAATAGGAAAAAAACGTTATAGGGTAAAGACAAATAATTAGATCTCACTATGGAGAATTGATGAATATATTAGATTAACTGCAATGAAAACCTAAAAAATTGTATTAACACAATGTAGAATATTATTTTCTTTGATATAGATGAAGTGTTTGCATTTTGACATTGAAATGTTCTGCAGATGGTAACTTTTTTATAAAAGTGATAACACTAAGAAAGAGACTAATACTATGGTAAGAAAGAGAAAACGTGGTTTTGTGTGAAATAAACACAACATAGATATGTTTAGTGTTTGTCTAAGTCATAGCATAAGAAATTATTAATTTGCTAAAGTGAAAATGTTAATATTTAGGTGAATTGCCACAAATACATGAAATTCACAAATAACACTATGTAGCAAAATTCTTACTTTTTTGTTCCTGGGCAGAAAGTATTATTTCCCAATTGCTTATGCCTAAAGTAAATGGAAAGGACCTATGTTTCTCTTCGAACTTTGCTTTTGTGACCTGGGTAATGAAATTTTCAAGTTTACTCATTTTCCAGAACATTCCGAGCTGATAGAGAATTTTCTCAAACTTTCAAGAACTTTCGAGAATGTTGTAAAACTTACGAGAATTTTCAAGAACCTTTAACTATTTCCTATAACATTCCATAGTAATATATAGACAAGGCCCCACCACTCACCAATTCGGTTTAGTGCTGCCTGAGTGAACACATAGATCTAACCGATTTTATCAAAGTAGCATCAAGAAGCTGCAAGCATTCTCTAGATAGCCTCAGAACTCTATCCGAGACCCTAATCCAACTATAGACATTCCCAGTAACCAGTTAGCAACCCTCATAGAATTCACCACAATAAAGACAAACAAAAACAACCAAAACTATATACAAACAAATGGCTTAAGCATGGGCAACCCAGTATCACCAATTCTAGCCAGTATTTTAATGACACAAGTTGAAACACAAGCAATTAATACAGCATTACATCCACCACTATACTGGTACAGATATGTAGATGACACGGTTGAGGGATTCAAATCTACAGAACACATACTTAATTTTTTCAATCACATTAACTTATACATCCCAACAATAACTTTACATGTGAACAGGAAGGAAGCAACAAATATCATTTCTTAATCTCAAAATTATAAGAACCAACACACAATTCAAAACAGAAATCCACCGAAAAATCACCCATACTGGACTATACATTCCTTGGGACTCAGCACATGAAACAAAACAAAAACTCAACATACCAAGAAACCAAATAAATACAGCTATAAAACTATGCTCACCAGATAAAATTAACGATGAATTAGACAAAATAAAACAATACTTCATCAACATCAATAAGTTTCCTCCACAAACCGTAGAAAACATTATATGCACACACCTAGACAGAAAGCAAAATCAACCAACAAAAGTAAATATATCTCACGAATCAAAAAATCACGAAACCACATACTGCTGTATACCATATATTCCTGACATTAGCAAACAAATAACCAACATTTGGCAAAAACTAGTAACAAAATATGACAATCCAGTTAATACTAAATTTATTCAAAAACCAGGCACAAAACTGAAGTCTATACTATGTAAGAACTACACTGACAAACACCACACCAACATTATTTATAAAATACAATGTGATAACTGTAACGACTTCTATATTGGAGAAACAAGTAGAGAAATGGAAACCAGATTCAAAGAACATAAAAAGTCACCTTCACACGTTTTCGAACACTGCAAGTCAAATAAACACAACATAACCATAGCAAACACTCAAATACTAAATAAAGAAACAAACATAAACAAACGCAAAATTAAAGAAGCCTTACTTATACAACAACTTAAACCCAAAATAAACCAATATAAAGGAACGTTTCCAAACACGTGGTCAGCTTTCGGTCAGTTACCTCTTTCTTTGTGAGCCTGACGATGATCGAAGAAGGTCGAAACGTTGTTCGCTCTTCTATGTAAAATATTTTCTAAACCCAAACGAGCTGTTTTTGAATATAAAATTCTCAACAAGTGGGTTTCTTGACATCACTGATTCTCCAAATGCATTCTACTATGTATGCGGCCAATTTATCAAGACAATAGCGAAAAAGTACTCTGTGACAGCATCTGCTAAAATGTGTGAACTCTACAAGACATATTTCGGCATGCCTGTCGGGAATCAAGACAAACTCTGGGTACCTCATTTTACCTGCGTTCACTGCAAGAAAACTCTTGAAGGTAAGACGAACAATTTTTGCTTTCTTAAATAGTAATATTTTATATTATACAAATGTTAAATCTTTTAAAATTTAAATATCTTTTAATTTATTTTTAATTCCCATTAGTACAGAAAAAGTATCGCATACAAAATATTTGTATGAGTCTCTTACACATTAGTTGTAGATGAGATAACTTTATTCTTCATAATAACAATTTTATTTTGCTCTTTCGCAGGATGGTGCAGAGTGGAAAAGAGAGCCACAAAGTTCGCTATTCCAAAAATTGTATGTGAACCAGCTGACCACTCAAGCAATTGCTACTTCTTCATGATGGACTCTTCCAAACTGGGACTGGCAAGAATGCATTTGTTATCATGTATGCAGACCTTCCATTATCCATCACCCCAGTGCCACACTGCCCTGAGATCCCTGTATCCACCCCGCCAGGGAGAAAGCAGTCATCCTCAGAAGAGGGGATAGAAGTTGAAGATCCAAACTGCAATTTTAGAAGTGCAGCTGGTGAGAGAAATCCATACTACCCCAACTAAAAAGACCTCAATGGCTTGATCAGAGATCTTAGTCCAACAAAGTTGAATGCCGAGCTTTTCACATCTGGGCTCAAGGAAAAGAATTTGTTAGATGAAAGTGTGCAAGTTGCAAGTCAGAGGAAGTTTCAAACTTCTTCACTCGTCAAGATAAGCTCTGCTTCTTTCACAATGTATCTGGTCTGTGCAACGCAATTCCAATTGCTCGAACTAATGGCGCTTCTTCATTGATAGCTCATCCAAAAGCCTCAAAGCCATGCTGCTCCATAACGGGAATAAGTATACGTCTTTCCATATGGTTCATTCGATGCACTCCAAATGGAAATACAACAGAGTCAAGACCTTGCTAGAAGCTTTAACACTCCTACAAAAAAATATATTTACATTCACTAAAGTGATTTTGGGGCCTATCAGGCCCCATATATTTTTCCAATGGAAACACAGTGATTTAGCAACATTCATTACAAACAACTTTAGAATGGCTCTGACAAACATTTTTTTTTACAATTTGAGCAAACAATTTTCGACTGTCTATCTTTTGATCTGCCGCACAAATGGCATCGTCCTCTTTTTTGCCCTCTTTGCAGGTGGTTCACATGAGGTTGTTTTGTCATTATCTTTGCAGTAAATTTCTTTGATTTTAAACACTAATTGCTGTATAAATTCTCCTCTGGCTCTTGATTTATGTTGACGAAGAAATTCTGGATGTTTTGTCGAGTATAGAAAGAAAGCATTGTACGCAGCAAGATCTAGAATGTAATAGAATATGCAGACTGACCAGTGCTTTGATCGCCTCTTTGTTGTATAATATCTCAGCAGTTGATCGATAGTGTCGACACCTGCCTTCGTTGCATTGTAAAGATTGACGATTTCGGGCTTTCCATTCTCTTCTACTTCACCAGACTGACGCTGAGAACTTAGTAGTAGCACATATTTTCCTGGTTTGTCTGAGTGCCTGAGAAGAGTGATGTCGTGATGGAAGAAAAACTTTGGTGATAACTCTCTAGATATTGCATTTATTTCAGGAGATAGGAAGGTTCTTGATTTCCGTATGGTTCCAACAAGTCCTGTTCTTTTTGTTCGTAGGTACTAAGCAAGTGTCATTATTGTGAAGAAATTATCTGTCGTTATTGTCCTTCCTTTTCTAAGAAATGGCTGGCTCTGACTATTCTTTCTCCTTGATTTGTTTTTGTCGTATTTCCAACCTTTCCAGTATAAATTTGAGCGTTGAGGAGGTAGCTTGTCTTTGCATCTGTTAGGCACCAAATCTTTATTCCGTATTTGCCTGGCTTTGTCGCAATGTATGTTCTGAAGCCAACTCTTTCTTTGAAGTTACATAGTTGTTCATCCACTGTTTTTGCAATTTTCAATGAAAAAGTTCCAGACTCCGGAGATGGCGGCATCTTTGATTTCTCTATTTCCTTGAGAGTGAATGTCAAAGCTGATTTTTGAGCACATTTTTTCGAATTTGTCTTGTGTAATCAGTTTTCGCAAAAATGGCAAACCGAATGCGGTTGAAAACATTTCGTCTATCGATTTTTGGATTTGCTTATTCCAAGGAAAAGATTAGCTGCGATCCATTTCCAGAGGTCTTCTTCAAAAATCGGTTCTTTCATGACGGCGTTTGTTATCAGAAATGAAATTTTTGAATGTTTCAAATGGTGTAGAGACTCTTGGAGCAGCTTGCCTCGTAATGCCTGGGTTCCCATTGAATATATTGAGAGCTACGGTTCTCCTGTTGATCCTTGAAGGTGTTGTTGAATAACTAAAATTCTTATCTTTGGACAAAAGTTCGTTCACTGGCATCGTAGTAAGATCTTCTTTCTTCACTTTCAGAAGGGTACGGCGCGATTTGTTCATCATTTTCGGCTTCAGAAGGATCATCATCACAACTTTTAGCGTAGTCTTCGACATTATCATGTTCACTTTTCATGTACAGCTTCATCAAGAGATATCATTTTTGACACGGTTTGAAGATTTCAGTTCCTATATATACAGGATTTGTGGATTCTTTTAGATTATACTTCTGTAAAGTTTCTAGAATGTTCTAAAACAGGCGTGGGCAAACTAGGCAATAATCAGGACCGTCTAAAATTATTGTTGGAGTAGAGTTATTATCCTAAATATCCATCTTTTGAAAAGAAGTTGTAAAATTAGTATATTTTTACTATAATTTGCTTTTTTCGGTTGCCCGGCCTTTTCTAGAATTATTCAGGAAATAAATAGTCATTTTTATGTTTTCTGATTTTGGGGCCTAATACCCTTAGTGGATGTTTTAAAAAAAATTTTAAATATTATTTCGCAAATGTCTGAAAAGTCAAAATATTATTGCTCCTTAAAATGTAAAGGGATAGGGTCAGTTAATTGCAATTTCATTTAAATACAAAATTATTAGCCTAATATTAATAACCTTTCAAGTTGCTCTGGAGTGTTAAAGTATGATGGGTATGGCTGAATGGTTATCGTGTTACATAATGTAATAGAGTGGATACCATGATAAATATAAGTACACGTTGTGTATTTACAGCTTTAACAGGTTTTTCAAGCTGTAAGTGTAATAAGAGAAAGAAGGAAGAATGCATTATCCACATATTGAAACCTTGTAATCCACACAATTAAAAATTGTCCAAATATGAAGCATTATTTCAAATTATTTATTATAATTTTAGTACCTAATAATTGGTGTTACTTAGTAGTATGACCTACCTTGACCTGTGCATTGGCTGAGCTTTTGATCAACTAGAAATCAATCATCTGTATCTGGACTTTCAATATTGAAATCAAGTTTTAGCCATGTTCAGTTTCTCTTCCATCAAGTACCTGGTAGGATTCCTGTTCTGTTCCAGTGAACATTGTTCATGAAATCTTTCTTTTATTTTTTGATGATGTTAAGATGAATTCTTCACTAACCTGTAAAACACCACAGTTTCTCTAATATGCCAGATTGTTTGTTTGTTTTGGAATTTTGCACAAAGATACTCGAGGGCTATCTGTGCTAGCCGTCCCTAATTTAGCAGTGTAAGACTAGAGGGAAGGCAGCTAGTCATCACCACCCACCGCCAACTCTTGGGCTACTCTTTTACCAATAAATAGTGGGATTGACCTTTAACGTTATAACGCTCCCACGGCTGAGAGGACGAGCATGTTTGGCGCGAACCCGCGACCCTCAGATTACGAAGCGCACGCTTTAACGCACTAGGTCATGCCAGGCCCAAGATGCCAGAGATATTATCTTCAGTGAGGTACGTGAAGTTGTCTCAGAGATAGAAAGTACCAGACTGATGGTTGTCATTAGTGAGCCGATTGACAAAGACGCATTACTTCCAACGCATTCAACTTGGGAGAGCTTGTCAAATCAGTGATATAGTTAGCACTGATGTCTTCTAGGATTGAGATACCTGTGATGAGTGATGAAGGTCCTCATGTCACTTGGAAGTGTGATGAGGTTGACCTTTGACTAAAATATTCAACACCATTCCAGCTAAAGAATCCTTGCTTTCCGGCATCCAAGCAACAAAAGTTGATACTGCTCAAAGAGGCAAAGTATGAAAAGCAAAGGGCCAAATAACTTTTATCATAAATTTTAGCGCAACCAGAATGAGATATTAAAAGTGTTTGCATCTGCAATTGGATCATTACGCACTGAAGATGAAAAAGAAGTTTCCAACCCTAGAGCATTCCATGGATGTTTAAGTCAAGAGAAAATAGAAGGGGGGCAGACTTCAAACAGATTTCGATGTTGGCAACGAAGACCAGGACGATGGCAATGCAGACAAGTCAAACAATTCATCCAGTGAAAGATTATATAGGACATATACCATAGTATTATCCAAGAAACTGCTAGAGAAGTAACTAGGGGAAAACATCACAGAAAAGATGATAAAAAGTAGCTCAAGTTTAGTCAGATTTCATTCTCAATGCCACCATCGTCAGGAGATAGCAGCTGAATAAATAGAGAACTGGGTTTTCTAGATCTAGGAAAAATATTTGTTAACCTGAGAGGCCAAATTTCTAGCGAAATACAAGGAAGAAGAGCAGCATCAGTCAGAGAAATTAGATAAAGAAAAGCAGAAATTGAAGGTCTAAATAGACCTTTAAGTATCAAAAGACGACATCAATACTGGAATCTTTACTGGGCGGGTTGAGATGAGACGAGTGAAGCCTCAACACTTACTGAGGTGAATGTTTATTTTGTACATATTTATTGTATTTGCTACGTATTTGTTTTGATTCATTTTCTATATTATGACATATTATGACAGTTTTACGCCCGCTAACACGTGTGAAAGACTACAGATTTAATAGGTTTTGTGTAATAATTATTTTGTGCATATTTTATTTCTTTAAATTCACGTATAATGTACATATTTTTAACGTGCCTTGGCCCTCTTGAACGTACGAGCGTTCGTGAGTAAACTGTGATGGTTTCGTTTCATTTGAGAGCTTTGATTCTATTGATTCAAAGTTCTTTTATCATATTTTGACATACATTATTGGTATAACTAATTTTAAGTTGATGAGGATTTCATTTCCCATCCAATTTACTCTGTAAATGTATTATTTTAAACTATTACTTCTCTGAAGCGGCAGCTATGCATCTTTGTTTGGTTTGGTATGTTTTGAATTTTGCGCGAAGCTACACAAGGGATATCTGCGCTAGCCGTTCCTAATTTTGCAATGTAAGACTAGAGAGAAGGCAGCTAGTCATCACCACCCATCGCCAACTCTTGGGCTATTCTTTTATCAACGAATACTATGATTGACTGTCACATTATAACGCCCTCACAGCTGAAAAACGATAATGACGGGGATTCGAACCCATAACCCTCAGATTATAAGTCAAGTACCTTATCCGCCTGGCCAAAGAATTGGTAGTGGGCGGTGAGGACAGGCTGACATCCCTCTAGTTTTACACTGCTAAATTAGGGATGGCTGGAAGAGATGTTCTCGCCTTAACACGCTTGGCCATGCCGGGCATATTTTGTCTTGTAAAAAGAAGTTTCTCGTCAAAGTTTTTGCTGAATTTTGTGTACATTACTTGCAAACTTTCTTCTTTTGTCCCCAAATGTGTTGATGTTCAACATAATTTTACAACAATGTATTTTAGTTTTTCTTCTGTTTCAGTATTTATTTACAATGTTGGTTCTACTGATATCATATTATAGTAGCAATAAATTCAACTTCTGAATTTTATACGGTAAATATACATATAACATAGCGCCGCGTAGTGTTTTCATTATACCTGGGCGCTAAACTGGGATGTGATAAGTAGTAAATATTTGAGTGGTGTGTTGTAAGATACGTTGGTTCTGAGTAATGACGTTGAAAGGAATTCCAAATATTTTGTCTCCTGATCTTCTACATGTATTATGTTCTATGGGTCATGGAGATGAGATTGGTAACTACTTTTCTGACGTATCTTTCCTGTTTCTCTTTTCTTTATTGTTGTCTTTCTTACTTTTATAAAAATAATCAGTAAATAATTCTGGAGGCTGTGTGTTCTTTCTTTTCAATATGCTAAACTTGCTCCTCATAGGAAAGGTAATTGAGATGTGTCTCATTATTTGTCTTGTTTAATTGACGATGGTGAGTCTGCAAGTTTTGAATTTATTGAATGGATTAAACATGGGGTTAAAGAGGAAGATGGGTATTTGGTAGGTAGACTTGAAGATACTTTAATGCCAAGAGTGAAAAGTGAAAATAATTTCTAACTTTTCCTGTATCATTGTTCATATGTGATTTTTCTGTATGTTTGAAGATTCTTATAACCTCATCTTTGTTTTCAGGGAACCTTTTGTATTTCTTTTTTTTTTTTTTTAACTTCACAATTTTCATTTTGTTTTTGGTGAATTTCAAACAAGTCTGCTGTGTCAAACCATATGGCAGAAAGGTACTTAACAGCTGCAGTGGACCACTTACCTAAAAAAATAAAAAGTATACAATTTTTCTGTGTCCAGTTGATATTTTGAAAACAAAATATTTTGTACTGATATATAAATGCACATATAATTATGTTCTACAAATGTAAATGAAAATGGTGAGTGAATGGTCTTTATGTGAATTAGGTATAGAGGTTTGAATTGAAAGTTTGCAATTTTTATATTATTTTGCATTTAAGCGAACAGTTTTAAGTTCAATAATTTGATGCAATTTTATATTTCATTCATAATAAAATGATTTAGTGTTTAAAATAACCCTGTAAAATTTGTACATATACTACCACTACCATGTGTATTTGTTGATATTGCTTTATAATTAAAACAAACTGATAATAAAAAAAGTTATTCTACTATTTTGTAAAGAGTTTAAAACTTAGAGTACAAATAACAGTAAAACCCAAATGTTTGTTGTGAAATAGACTAAACACATTTGTCTGAATAATACAAGGGAAGCTGTGATATTCTCACAGTTGGTGTGTAAACACACTAAGGAGCTTAAGTGCTGTCAGGTAATTTTCTTTGTAATTTATGGTGCTTTATTCTTTTGTAGTCTCTTGTAACTAGAGTTAGGTAGCTTTCTTTAAACTAACTGTAGTGTAACCTGTTGCATACATTTACTAGTAATGGTCTGTTTAAGGAAATAACATACAGGGACGTGTTGAAATGAACTTTTTTGAAAGTTCAAAGATGTTAAAATACCAGAAAGTTTTCTTACTATTATATCTACAGTATTGCTCAAATGCACCTATGTTAAACTGAAAGAGAGTGACCACTAACAGCATGATACTTTATGGCAAGTAATACAAATTTCATGTTGTGAGCCTCAGTTTTTTTGGCAGAATAAACAAAGATGTAACTATAATGATACAAACTTGGAATAAACACATTTATGAAAAAAATTAAAATGCTTATGAATATAAACATTTTACAATAAACAGGTCTTTTTAAATTTTAAATAGGATTTCACTTGGAAATATTATCAGTCTTCTTTATTACTTAAAGAGTATGTGATTATTAAAAAAATTAAAAAGAATTTTTAATTTATTTTATAGGCAATAGAAAGTTTTTAGAGATTTTAAAATAATTTAATGAAACATAAAAGGTAAGAAATTCAAATGTGGAAAAATATAAATATTGCAATCATATTTTATGAAAACCATTTCTTAATATATTTTTTCAAGATACTAAAGATAATGCAAATAAAAACTAAATATATCAAAAGTAATAAACATTGTTTCTTAAACTATATGTAGTTGTAAAAGTTTTTGTGAAGTTTCAAACAATTTTGCCCTCAAATTTAATTGGTTGAATGAGATACGGCAGATTTATATTGATGATACCAGCTGGTACTGATCATGTTAACAAAGTGATCTTAAGTTGCCAGGAATCTGATTTCATTCCAGTTAAGTTTGAAATTTTTTTTCAAAATATTTTCAAAGTGTGTATCTTGAAGTGTCTTCTTGGAGTTCCTGTAAAGTATCCTTTACTTTTTCTACAATAGGCAGTATCTGATAGTATAAAATGTTTTCTCTTTCAAACTGTATAGACAGAATAGAACATGTATCAATCCCATTTTTATATTAGCAACATTTAGACAGCCTTCGGTGTGGATTCCTATACGTGGTGAGAGAACCTCCCAGGGAAGGATCTGTTCTGTCTGGTTACCTTCTCTGGGATCTAAACATCCACCCACGTGTTTGCTGTGCGTGGCGACCTGTCAAGGGGAGGAGAGGATCCTGGTGGTTGAGGGGTCCAACCCTAACACACCACTTTGGCCTTGAATTCCTGTAGACGGGCAGCCTTTGGGTGGTCCCCTTGGGTCAATCGGCTGGTCCACTTGAGCTAGAGTCAACCAAGTACCGGTGTTGGAAGTTCTCAACGGGTGTTGTGGACATTGTGCCTGATGCTGGTGTTTGGGTATAGTACATGACTTTGTAGTGTGTCCCCTTGTAGGGCATCATGGTGGGTGGGGTCAGTGGGTACCAAAATTTTTTTTTTTTCCTATGGATCCTCCAAAAAATGTAAATAAAATTGTAAAAAAATAGTTAATGGGTAAGCGACCACGTCTTGAATACTCAGAACAGCAGTCTTCAACATCAGTAACACACGTACCTCATTTTCTTATATTACATTCTCTTTTGGAAAAACCTTTAGGGCAAATGTCCCCTTTTTTTTTTATTCAAAAGGGACTAGAGGGACTTGCTGGCTCTCCAAAGTCAGTAAAGAAGCTTCGATCTGGTGACATATTGGTTGAAACATCCACATTCCAACACAGTAAACCCCTCTTGCATTCAAAGGCAATTGTCAAAATATCTATTGAGGTTACACCACATGCTTCTTTGAATTTACCATGAGAAGTTATTCGTTCCTTAACAAAGCATCCCACCCGGAGATGTTTTCCTTCCTCGGTGGGCCTTACTTTTTCAGAACAGACGATCTGTTGCTCTGTTTGGCCTTCACATCCGGGCGCAATTGGATGAATTGGGTCTGTCCTTGGATAACATTGCAGATTTTACAGGTTAGCCCATCCAACCATGGCTTATTACAGCCCCCAAATGTGACCTTTCTTTCAGTCACCTAAAAAAGGCAGATACTCCAGATTGGATGTACCGTCTTTTATTTAATGAACATCTTTCAAACAATCATTCTGTTCCCATTTATACAGATTGTTCCAAATCAGGTAATTCAGTGGGCTCTGCTGTGGTTCTGTAGTTACGTGCAGAATCCCCTCTACAGCTTCTGTGTTCACTGCTGAACTGTATGCCATATCTCTTGCCCTAGATCATATTGCAGCTGAGTAGTACTCCAACTGCACTATTTATACTGACTCGCTTAGTTCTATACTTGCCTTGAAATCGCTACACGTTGGCTCACATCCTGTTCATGCTGATATTCAAAACCGACTGGCCCATTTCTCATTAACTGCTACTTCTATCCAGTTTTTCTGGATACCAGGCCATGTTGGTATTCGCGGGAATGAGCTTGCAGACACGGCAGCTAAATCTGTCTGCTCTGGCATTATCACCATTGTGCTTATTCTGTACATGGATTATGGTTCTGTATTCAAGGCTCTGCTCCGTGCCAGCTGGCAGACCACGTGGAGATAACAGGCTTTTTAAAAAAAAACCCTGTATTGGGCTTTGGCCATCTAGTTTCCATAAGGTTCAGAAGGAGGAAGTTGTTCTAACTCGACTGTGCATTGGTCACAGTTTTTTAACTCATCATTTTCTTTTATCTGGAACTGATGCACCAATGTGTAGGTTGTGTAACACTCAAACCACCATCAGCCACATTTTACTTTCTTGCCATCGTTACAATTCTCAAAAACGGCAATATTTTAAACATGTTTTTTCCCAGGGTTTATCCGTAACATTGGACAGTGTTATTGGTGATGGTGACACTGTATATCTTGATAAAGTTTTTAGTTTTTTAATTGCCATTAATCTTTTTAATCTCATTTAAGTATTGCATATTTATTCATTACACCTTTTTAGTTGTGGTTCCTTTTTTACAGTTTTATTCTCTCTCGTTCAATTTGACATTGGACAATGGCCAGAACATTAAATAACTCGACACCAGGACTGGAAATGCCAACTTCGGGTGACTAACGCTACTGTTTGAACTACTCGTTAGTCATCTTGGCGAGTTGTTATAATACTTTTGCTGCATATCATTTCACACTTTTACTACTTTACCTTTTAGTACTGGCCATAATGACTCATAACCTGGAACCAGGACTGGAAAGACCAACTTCAGGTGACTGACGGTGGTTTTTATTCTTACCTGTTAGTCTTCCTGGCGGGTTACGATCATTACCATTCTGCTACAGGTAGTCCTTTACAACTTTGTTGACTGGATGTCAACATTGATTTTTGTGCCATTTTCTGTTTTAATTGCCGTTTTGCTTTTATCTTCAATTACATTTACAAATTTTACTCCATTTACTTGACTTTTATCTTTTTACTGGACATTTGGCTACTCATTATTATGATTTTGCTGAGTGTCTTTTAAAATTTTTTTCTTTTGCATTTTAATACTAGCTGGTATGACACATAACCCAGAACCAGGACTGGAATGGCCAACTTCTGGTGACTGACGGTGGTTCTTGCATTTATCTGTTAGTCTTCCTGGCGGGTTATGATCATTACCATTTTGCTGGAGTAAGTACTTTACAACTTCTTTTATTCTGCTTTTTCTATTAACATTGTAGACCAGGTGTCAACATTGGTTTTATACCTTTTTTGTTTTACCTTCATTTCCTTTTATGTATTTTACTACATTTACTTTATTTTTACCTTTTTACCGGACGTTTGGTGCAGATAGCCTAGCTGCCTTGTGCCATAAAACACTAAATCAATCAATCAATCAATTTTGTATGTTCAGTTCATGTACAATGTATTTTGGGAGAATTAAATTGCTTTGCAACAAATGCATTGGAAGTTATATCAGTATACCTCTTCAACTTTCCAGATTGTGTGAGAAAGTATTATATAATTGTCATAAAGTATTTTACATCAGTGAATGAAATAGATACACCAAGTATTTTCAACGTTTGTTACCATGGAACCTTAATAAAAAAATTAAATTGTGGAGGAACCTAACATGTACATATATATAAGTGAAACACATTATTGTTGCAGGTGATATAAAAACAATATCAGATTATATATTCAATTTTATTATATAAGTTTGAAGTTCTTGATTGTGTGTAAAAAAAATATTTAAAAACAATCCCACTTCCCTTCTGGTGTGGGAATTGACAGTTTGTTCTATAGTTGTTGCCTGTTTAATTTACCTCCTTTCTGAGAACTAAATTATTAGACATAGTTTCTATATCATCTAGCTGATGTGATAGAAAATTTTTATATCCTTCAATCTTGTTTGTCTAAAGAGCAATTCAATAAAAATTCAGACCCCTTCTGTTACACATGCCTGTTACATCCACTTTTACAATTTGCTAATAGGCTTTCCCGACCTTTACTGTCATTACATTTATAACCAATAGAAAGCCTCGATATTAAACAATCATGTTCAATATTTCTTATTACTTAAAGACCCAGAAAAATTTTGAATATAGAATATTCATACTTTTTATATTAATACCATTATGTTTTGTTTTTTTATTGTGGAATCCTTGAAACCAGTCTGAAGGATTGTAGGTTTTCTTGGAAACTACATTGAGAAACCACGAGATACACTATTTTTTAATGCCATTTTAATTCTATTAGAAACACAGTGAATGCTTAGAAGCTAAATATAAATGTCATTTTTCAGTTTTGTTAGCAATCCATTGTAAAGTAAATTTTGTTATTAACAAAAGATCCATCTGCTTTAGATAACTTGCACCTGTATCACCAATGCTGCATAAAACATGACTGTAAAACAACAAGCAATAAACTGGCATGCCTTGTTCAGCTACTTTAAGAAAAACTGGTTGTTTTTCAGAGCCAGTTCTTATTGCTTGACTATCATCATTAAACATTGAAAAAGTTGTTGCTGAATATAAAATTACTGCTACATTCTCAAGTTTTGACAGTTGTCCATGTACAGAAAGATTTTTAATACAGCTTATTTGCTTGCTGTCTACCTCCATAACTACATTTTTCTAAGGTTGAAGAGGAATGCTGGAAGTGGAAGGACTATCATTAACAGCATCATTGTTGCCAGGATGAGTGGTACTTTCAAGCAACTTTTTAAAGCCATAAAAGCGCAAATGTATATATCTTGCATAACGTAACTTGTGAAATTAACAAGCTAGTAAATGTTATCAGATGATATACTTCACATTATAAGTGGCCATTATTATTGTATTTGAATTCCTCTAGAATTGAAAGTTTATTATTTTGTTGATGTTGAGAATTGAATATTTTTTAATGTAGATCAAGATTCTCAATTTCTTAAGGTTGTAGGTTGCAATGAACATCTTTCTCTCTGAATTTTGGGAAGGCAATACACAAAATACTTAAACTACTGAGTCTTGGTCATCCACGTTACCATATGATATTAAAAAGAAACATTAGATGTCACTCTCTACTAATTGCCACAATAGATTTAATGAGGTTTTCCAAAATCACAGTTTAATGCAATCCAATTAAAATCTTACTGAGTAAATGATTATTTATATGGATTCCTATTAAATTTTGATTTATTGTTTTCATCTTTTTTTTTTTCAGACATTTCAACTGTTTTTTTCAGTAAAACTCGTAAAAGTTTTAAGGATGAAAGGTTTTGTATTTAAATCATCATTTAACAAAGTATTTGAATATGCAGAAGATTAAGACAAGATTAGGAATGTTTGAGGAAATGGTGATAAAAAAAAATGTAACAAAGTATTTTTTTATTGTGGGAATGTTCAAATTTACCAGTTAAACTTCACTAATTTATTTCTTTTAATGCCAGCTTAATGTTTTATTATGTCAAAATTCTGTTTAGAAAAACGTTTTTGGTTGTCGTTTTTGCTAATGTTCATATACTTATGAACATGGGAAGTATGAAACTTTGTGGAATGTAAATTACATTCTGCATCTATTGAAGACTGGGCTATTGTTAATTTTATTTTGCAAATGTTTAAGAATAATTACCTGACAAATACTAGTTTACTGTTCAAATATTTCACTTCAAATTACAACTGTAGACAGTGCGAAGATCTTTCTCAAAATCATAATCTCAGCATTTATTGCACTGAACTTGGCAATTAAATAGTGAAAATACATTCTGAAATTACTGTTTCTAAAAAGACAATTTAGTCTGAAAAAAATTTCATGGTTAGCAGTGGGTTTGTGAAGGGGTAGATAAGAGACTGAAGTGCAGCATTTGCATAGAGTGAAAACTTAGAAGCATATGTACAAATGAGGGATCACTTGATATTCAGAAGAACAGTATTGAGAGACATGAGCTACATCAGAACACTAGTGGTCTGTGAAAGATTTACTGAAGGAACAGGTGCAGAAGAGTAAAGTTTATGACAGCAACATTAACAAATAA
The DNA here is from genome assembly GCA_011833715.1 of Carcinoscorpius rotundicauda. Taxonomy (NCBI): domain Eukaryota; kingdom Metazoa; phylum Arthropoda; class Merostomata; order Xiphosura; family Limulidae; genus Carcinoscorpius; species Carcinoscorpius rotundicauda. The sequence goes on from CM022393.1 coordinate 37,526,568, forward strand.
GATAATTCAATCTCTTTATCACATAAGAACAGTAATATTGTTTCATACAGTGTTTTATGTATGAGAGGAGTTGTCATCTAATAAAGTCAACAGTTTGAGTTACAGACATTATATTAACAGATGTCAAATATAATAATTTATATTAGATTTTAACAAGGCACTCAAACTATACAGACCAGTTTTGTGATGTAGTACTTGTAGGGAAGTACTTTAAGAAAGAATGACTTTCTATATTTAGACCATAACCAATGTAACAAAATCAATAATGATTTGTACATGTACCTTTTTTTTCATTGAGGTACAAATAACCTTGTATGAAAGTAATTTGTGGAGAAAAATGATTGTTTGTTTTAAATTCAAGTTTCTCTGTAATTGTGAAGTAATAAAAAGACATCTTAGAAATAATATAAGTGATTTTACAGAATGGCCATGCCAATCACCTGGTGTCAATCCCATTTTAAATGCATGGGCTGAGTTAAACTGATTAGTAAAAGATTGCAAGCCGAACACAGAAGATTTTATTGGAGTACTCAAAGAAGAATGACAGTCAATCTTTTGGGAATATATGCATAGACTCATTGAAAGCATGCTACAATGTGAACCAGTATTGAAATCTAAGGGAATTTCTACTAAATATTGACTTCTGATACTTGTGTTATTTGGAGTTTCATTTTTACATTTGATCAATGCAGAGAAACTTGTTTGGTTATTGTATAAGCAAATTGGAATAAAATATAAAAAAACTCCAACAGCTGTACAATACTTAAGAGAAAATGTAAATAAAATAAAGTTCAGGTATTTATGAAATCCAGTGTTCAAAATGAGATTTGAAATCATGTTTGAAGAGCTCATCAATTTTATTCTGAAAACATTTTTGTCATGTAATAAAAGATGTAATAAATTAATGTTTTCAAGAGGAAGGGCCACTTTTTTGTCCATCCCTGTGAATGTGATATAAACATTATAAAACTTAGTTATTTTGATTTTCCATTGTAAATTTCTTGTGTGATTATATGTGTGAGTTGAAGAAATTTGTTCATTTTGACAAGTGAAACTGCAAAAAAATGGCATTTACACATCTAAATCAAAATAAAGGGTTATATAAAGAAGTTACAAAAGCATATTATTCTATATGGTATAAGAAAAGAGTTCTCAAAGTACCTTAAAATAGATTTTCTATTGCAAGTCCATAAAAGTAAAAAAGTAGTTTAACATGGTTAGTTATAAGTGTGTTTGCTTTATGTTTATTCTTTTTGTTAGATCTTATGAAATAATCTCTGTATTAAGTTGTATTGACTCATGATGAGAGGTTTGAGGGAATATATTTACAACTGTTTGAACCATGCATGTGAAGTAGAAAGTGTTGAGTGTTTTGTAACTGAAGTGTTTACAGTTGCAGTTTAAAAAAATGTAAGAAGACAATTAGGCATAAGGTTGTTATTAATGCTAGTATTGTTTAAGAAATGTGCAACTTTTTGTGAACAAGGATTTGTTTGGGAAATTATTTTTCATTGTCTATAAATTAGGATTTTTGTGTGAAACATTTTTAATTGATATTCAAAAGTAAAACTTCAAGTAGTATACCTGTATGAAACCATGCATATTGTTTACTACTGCATTAATATTGTTTAAACATGATTGAAAGTGATAGTAATCATTTTCAGTTAAAAAATTTAAAATGTTTGTTTTTAAATGTTCTGATTTTTATATTAATCACAATATTAAAAATAAAGGTAAAATAGTTGTAACAGATAATGGATGACTGAATAAATCTTTCATTGTTTCTAAATGCTAAGCAGTACAGTTGTTTTGTGTTTATGATACCTTTTCATGTATAAAGTTAAGGAGTAAAGAATAACTTCCAAATTATTGTTTAAAGTTAGAAGATAGGGTTTGCAATGATTGAAATACGACACTCGCACATAACTTATGACTCCCTCTATGCTATTTTGCCTGTTTATCACTTCTCATTTGGCAGTGCTCATGTTTGGATGTTTAGTTTGTGATCTCCAAGTTTGTTTTGTTGGTTGTTTTTTTAACTTATCAGTTTATTCTTATTGAGTTTACTATTTCATATCCAGTAAATCTAATTTGTAATTTATTCTGAAGTGGATTTATTTCTACTCAGTTATGGAACTTGGTCAGTAATTACAAACTTGGCAGGTTTTAGATCAGTTTGTTTTGGCTTACCATCAGGTTGAATTTCCATTCCTTGATTTTTCAGCACCTAGAATCAGTTTCACCCATTTATGGGGCAGACTGTGATTATCCTTTTCATTTATCTCAATGAGATCCTGGGTGGTTTTGAAGGGATATATTTTCCCTAATTACCTCCATCTTGGCAGGTTTGTTGACTTTGACTCTTTTTTTGCACAAAACTTTGTAAGTCCCCTCCAGTTCCTCAATCCTGTGAACCTTCCTCTTTTTCTTTTTTCCTGTTTCTTCTTACCATCAATTTCTTTCATTGGATTGGCTTTTGTAAATCCTGTTGGTGTTTTCCTCCATTTATATCCAATTGGCTAAAGTGCCATAGGTGCACATCTGTTTGTTTTCAACCCTTTGGACTTCTTTTGTAGGTAATTATCAGGTAATTTAGGTTTTCTCATGTCTTTTTATCTTCTATTCCTTCTCTGTCCTCCTTTTTCCTTTTTAATCCTCAGTGTTTTCTGAATCTGAAGACCTAATTATTGGGCTGTTTTGTTTCCAGTTGGGCATGCCAATGATTGAAGCCTTTATCATTTTTCTTGATATGAGATTTTTCCTCTTCTGAAACCTGGTATCTTACCCAGTAGGTCTTATCTTACTGTGGACTTTCAGTTTGGATGAGTCTCATCTCAGTATGTACTCTTTATTTTCTCCCACTTTCCTTAGAGTTGAATTGTGACACTATGTGCTGGATCCTGTTAGAAGCACTTATTTAGATGGCTACGTCCTTATTTCTTCAAACATTTATGTGTGTTAAAGCATGAAGAAACCTTTTTACAGGTCTCTTTCCAGTCCAGTATAAACCATTCCTTTAAACTTAAGTTAAACTAAGACCAACCGAGAAAATTCAAACTTTATTTAAAAAAAAAAAAGAAGAAGCTATGTTTGAGAACTCTAACATTCACTCTAACAAAATATAAATCTGAATGGAAATCTAAATAAATCTTAATAATAATACAAAAACAGTCAGATGACTCATAACATACTCATCATGCATGTCACTTTTGTTCACTACTATTCAGTTCTGGTCAGAAGTGAAGTAAGAACCATTTTTCTTGTGAGAGAATGTGCATAAGGCAAGCCTCTACAAAACATGGTGATGAAAAAGCATGAAAAAGATTAATTGTTTACTGGAGAAATTCTCACTAAACTAAAAGAAAAAAAAACCTAAATTTTGAAAACAATACAATTTAACAAAGGGGTAGCTAAAATGTGGTCCTGTCCTGTAACATAGTTTGTATTTGGTACTTATTTTACCTTTGAGTTTGCAGCTCTTTTTTTGCTTGCTTGATAAAAGGCTTCAGTGCATTGTTCATATTGGTTTGTAGAATGTCAGTGCACCTAATTTTTCATGACTTGTACATGACAGTTATACTGGAATTATAAAACTTCAATAAGTTTTAAGTATTCCAATTATGTAATTGGTTATTCTGACTAGATCATTCTGAATGGAAATGATTCAAGGTAAACCATTTACCCTTTCTGTCAGTATATATTTATTTTTTACTCATTTGTGTATTTATTTTTAAATTTTGCTTAAAATATGCTCTTTAGAAAATTATCTAATATGAGGAAATTTTTATAGTAAGCACGAAAAGATAGGGAAAGAAATTTGAACAAGAATTACAAAAAAGTGTTGTGAGTTGTAATGAGGACAAATTGACAGTTAGATATTGTTACAAGCAATGTTTCTAATATTTTAAGTTGGATGTTTGCTTGAGTGAGCTGCTGATTATAATGATGTAATAATTAATAAACTTTGAAATACTTTGAAATGTGTATGACATAAATTGAAATAATCATTTAAGACTGAGTTTGGTTTGTGAAATATTAAGTGTCATGAAAGTTATTTGGTGTGATAGCAGTAATAGTAAAAGGTACTATATATACTAGTTACTTAATCTATTGGTCATGAAGTTGTGTATGTTAGTCAGGAATTTCTATTGAAACATAATTTCTTAATATAGCTTTACAACCTGTATCAGTGTGACCATAGTTTGTGGAAAAGTTATGCAAGAAATAACCCAATTCATTACCATTACATGAACTGGATTTCATATTATGTTTATCAAATAATTCAATAGAACCCACACAACAATAGAATACATAGTAACATTATTATATCATTGTTATAGTTTTACACTTTAATTCATTCTGGGTTTTTATGTTACAGTTTTGGCAGATACCCACTTTCCTACTTCTTCCATATGCCGTTTAGGTCCAAAAGAGATCAGAGCTGATGGTGAGTCTGTTTTAGTTCCTGTATTTATACATGTTGTTCTGGAAGATGGAGATTTTTAGTGTGTGTAGGTGATGTTATTGTGACAAAATGTGAAACATACATCTTGAGTTTACTGTAGAATTGAAAAATGAAGTGGTGTGATTGAATCTTGATATTCCTATGAGAATTGCAAATTAAAATCTTACATAAATTATGATTTAGAGCCTTGAAGAAAATTATAATATGCCAGCTGTGAATAAAGTGCATATATTTATATATCAAATCATTCCAATATTTCTTTGCTTCTTTTACCCCTTGGTGCAGATTCTTGTGTGTGATGTGGGGACCTCCCAGGGAAGGTTCTATTCTTTCAGTTTACCTCCTCTGGGATCTAAACATCCACCCATGTGTTTGCCGTACGTGTTGACCCGTCAAAGGGAGGAAAGGATCCTGGTGGTTGAGGAGTCCAACCCTAACACACTGCTTTGGCCTTGAATTCCTGTAAATGGGCAGCCTTTGGCTGGTCCACTCGGGCTAGGGTCAACAAAGTACTGCTGTTGGATGTTCTAAAAAGGTGTTGTGAACATTGTATCTGATACTTGTGTTTGGATGTAGTGCTCACGAAACTCTGGCATTGCTGCAGTGTCAGTAAGCACTGAAATATTCCTCTTTTTATTATGGATCCTCCAAATAAAAACTTAAAATAGTGAAAAAAAACAACAGACCATAGTTAAACAACCATGTCTTGAAGATTCTGAGCAGCAATCTACAACACTTGTAACACATGTTGTATCTCATTTTCTTATACTACATTCTCTTTCAGACAAACCTTTAGGACAGATTTCTCCCTTTTTCATTCAGAAGGGACTAGAAGAACTTGCTGGCTCTTCAAAGTCAGTAAAGAGCTTTGATCTGGTGACATATTGGTGGAAACATTCACATCTCAACACAGTAAACTCTTCTTGCATTCAAAGGCAATTGGGGATATGCTTATTGAGGTGACACCTCATGCTACTTTGAATTTGTCGTGAGAAGTTATTGTTGAGAGGGAATTGAAGAACATCCCCAAGTCAGAGATTTTTGCTGGTTTCTTCACCGAAGGAGTTTTTGCAATGAGCTACAAAAATGAAATTATGATGCCGACCAATGTCCTTATTCTGCCGTTTACATCACCACATCCACCTACCGTCATCAAGGCAGGTTATCTTAATTGTGGGGTATGGCCATACATTTCAAATGCTCTCAGATGTTTCTAATGTCAGCAGTTTGGTAACTCGAAGATGTTGTTTTCGTTGTGGTGGCAAAGACCATGATGCCTATGAGAGTGAAATGGACACTCGTTGCATCAATTGCAATGGCTCTCACCGATCCTACTTTCATTCTTGCCCTGAGTAATTGAAAGAAAAAGAGGTTTAGTGTTTGAAAATGATTCAAAACATTAAACATTACTTATCTTGAGGCTCAAAAGTTGCTATTCACCTCTTTATCTCAGATGTATGCTGCTGCAATTTATTCCATTATTACAGTGTAAGTGTAGACAAATGTCTCTACCTCTAAAACAATCTTTCTCAAACCAAATGAAGAGTCTTTTGACCTCCCTTTTTAAAAAGTTGATGAATCAACTTCAACACCAGTCTCTGTCCCTAACATACATTACAGCAAATCCCGAGATCCACTTCCTTTGGTTTCTGGTACAGGCATTTCCCCAGGTACATCTCCCACCCCAAGATGCAAAATGATAAATTGTTCATGTCCTTATTTGCTGGAATTCTCTTTCAACAGCAAAGATCTGCCCAATTGACCTAGGGCTGGATTCATGGAGGTCCAGCCACCTCCCTCATATAAATACAGTAAGGAAAAAAAGGTGTAATAAACAGAAGGGTTCTCCACCCAGTTTGCCCACACATAAATAAAAATGGCCAACTTGATACAATGGAACTGTCAAGGTTTACATTCTAATCTAGATGACATCAAAGCACTGATTGCTTCCTACCATCCTTACTGGAAATATTTTTGAAACCTGCTGATACAGAAACTTTTTGGCAATTTTCTTTATACAGAAATGACAGGCTGTGTAATGAATGAGTGCATGGAGGGGTGGCACTGTTGGTTGATTAGCATGTGCCCACCCTGTCTTTGCCACTTGATACACCCTTGGAGGCTGTCGCCATTTGTGTTTCTCTGAGATGTACCACCACTGTTTATTCTCTCTACTTATTGCCTGGAGAGACCTATGATCAATCAGCCCTTGATGCTGTCATTGAACAGTTACCTTCTCCCGTTTTAATCCTGGGGGACTTCATTGATAGGAGGGGTCACTCTGTAGAGAGTATATTCTCTGACCACAAAGATTTTGTTTTCAATATCAGTTCTTGCACTTATTTTCATACATCTAGTCAGTTCTTTACTGCTACTGATCTCTCAACTTGCTCCCCTTCACTATTCTACCACTTTTCATGGAGGCTTAACAATAATTCACAAGGCAATGATCATTTTTATGTAATTTTGAGAGAGACCGGCCATGGTCGATGTGTGCCCGTGTGGAAGCTGGATCAAGCAAACTGGCCCTCTTTCTGCTCTCACAGAACTTCATCCTGCCATCAGTAGATGACTGTGTGGCAACAGTAACTGACTGTTTCATACAAGCAGCTGCTCAATGTATTCCTAAAACCTCAACACGTTTTCCATGATATTCTTGTCGATGGTGAAATCCTGCCTGCCACATGGTATGGAAGGCTCAAAAACGGGCCTGGGATACTTTTCATAGATATCCCAGACTCTCAAACCACATTGCTTTCAAGCAGGCTTGTGCACATGCTCGGTGGGTAAGATGTCAAAGCTAGAAGGAAACTTGGATTAAATTCACAGCATATTCTCTACCACCAGTTCCAAAGTCAAAGGGGACAAGATTTGAAAGGTCATTGGGCAATATAATTTTGTCCTCTTCTCGATCTTGCTCTCTGATAGTCAGGAAGTACCTGGTTCCTGGAGCATTGCCGATACTCAATATGAAAGCTTTTTCCAGGTATCTAGCACTTATGATTCTTTCTCCACCTACTTAGCCATCAAGACTTGGTCAGAGCTATCACCTCTTTCCTTTTGAGCTGATTGTCTCTATGGTTATAATCGTCCCTTTACACTCATGGATCTCACACTGGCAGTGCATTGGTCAGACCTGATAACGTACATTATGAAATACTGCACCATCTATATTCTGTTTCTCTTGCTCTTCTTTTGATTGTTTTTAACTAGATCTGGCAGGAGAATGGTTTTCCTGATGCCTGGTGCCAGGTTATTGTCCTATCTTTCTCTAAGCTTGGGAAGGATCCCAAGATTCCTCTAAACTACCATATAATTTCTCTGAATAGTTGTCTCTGTAAGACGTTAGAGAGGATGGTTAATGCTTGTCTTGTTTGGTTCCTCAAATCAAACAACCTCCTCTCACCAATCTGTGTTCACTGCTGAACTGTACACCAGTTTCTCTTGCTCCTGGTTACATAGAAGCTAAGTAGTACTCAAATTGCACTATTTACACTGAGTTGCTTAGCTCTCTACTGGCCCTGAAATCCCTTCACATTGGTTCACACCATGTTCTCCCCAATATTCAAAACTGATTGGCCAATTTCTCTTCAACATCTACTTTTATCCAGTTTTTCTGGATGCCAGGCCATGTTGGTATTTGCAGGAATGAGCTCACTGAAACTGCAGCTAAATCTATCTGCTCTGGCACTATCACTGGTGTGTCTGTTTCATACGTGGATTATGGTCCTGTATTCAAGGCTCGGCTCCATGTCATTTGGCAGTTGACTTGGAGTGAGCAATGTGAAAACAAGCTTTTCTAAATAAAAACCCTCTGTTGGACTTTGACCATTTTGCTTCCAAGGATCGGGAAGAGCAAGTTGTTCTAACTAGACTACACATTGGTCACAGTTTTTTAACTCGTTTTCTTACATCTGGGACTGATGCACCATTGTGTTGTCAGGTCACACTAAGCTACGTTTTACTGTCTTGCTGCCATTATGACTCTCAATGACAGCACCATTTTAAGCATGTTCTGTGCCAAGGTTTATGTCTAATGTTACAATGTTATTGGCAATGATGACACTATCCACTGTTGAAATGTTTTTAATTTTTATCTTTTTAATGCTATTTATATTTTTTAATGTGATTCTATTTTAAGAATCAAACTAAAGCTAATTTGAATTGAAATTAGAAAATGGCCGTAATGTCAAATAACTTGAAACCAGGACTGGAAAGACCAACTTCAAGTGACAAATGGTGGTTTTTGAACTTACTTGCTAGTCCTCCTGGCAAGTTATGGTAATTACAGTTATACTACAGAAAGTCCTTTACAGCTTGTATTAGTGTAGTTTTTCTCTTATTACTGTAGACTAGATGTAAAAGTTGGATTTAATGTTGTATGTTTTTTTTAATTCAAAAATTAAACTTTGTTTTATTTGACCTTTATTTCTTTTTATGAATTTGACTAATTTTACTTTAATTTTAACCTTTTACCAGATGTTTGGTGCAGATAGCCTAGTTGCTTTGTGCCATAGAACACCAAACCAACCAATGAATTGCTTCATTTACATTAACGTATTACTAACAGTTGAAACTTAACATACTGTATGTCTTGTGAGGTTTCATTGTGGGAAGTAAAAATGAAAATTTGTGTAATCAGTATAAATTACATCCTATGTATATAGAATAGATAAAACCATGGACAGGACTCCTAAATGGAATTAAATTTCACATCATTTGTTATTTTCTCAACATCAGAAAAAATTATTGCTGAATCTATTACAGTTTCTCTGTTGCATCAAAAAAATAAAAAAACAACACACATCTATACTAGCATATGTTTGCCCAAACAGGTTTTTTTTTAATTAATGCTGAATAACACTCTTTATATGCTATTCTTGTACTCCAGTTCTTACCTACACTTATCATAAAGAAATGATTATTTCTAAATCATCATAGAAATGTATGCAGTAAGGTGAAACCAGTGTTTCACCCTTTCTAGTATGTTGTATATTTGAAAGAATATCTATAATTCACAATGACATCTGCTATGAAACAATTTCTAATGAATGGAAAGAAGTTATGAATTTTCTAAAAGCAGCCAACTTCAGCTTTGCCATAATATATACATGTAACTTTTTTTTTTTTTAACAATTAACCAGTGTTGGAGTTCTGGTTAATCAGTTAAAAGAATTACTGAAATTATTTCTAGTTCAATTAGGAAGCCAGCTAAATTATATTAGTTTTAAGACATTGTATTTGATATAGGTGGTAATATTCCTTGTTTTAAATTTCATATTTGAATATTACAAAACAATTTGAGACCACACATTCTATTAAGAACTAAAGCTTATATTTTATGTGGGCTTCTATTGTACAAGTACATATCTTGAAAAAGATATCAAACATAAGTACTAAATTTCTTTTATGTACATTGACTATTTTTAAGCTAATACAACAATATTAACAACAGCTAAACATTCTTTAAGTAAAATATTCTTTAACAATATGTCTAAGCTTTAAAAATGTTTCCATTGAAGTTACCTACAGTACAGGTTCACAGGAGGAAATAAAGAAGGATTTGTTGATAGTTTGACATACCCACTAAATTAAATTATGGTGGAGATTTAAAAGATGAAGTTGGAACAACTATCACCATGGGTGCTACACCTAGGACCCCATGTAAACAGTAAAACAAAGTAGTACTAATGGAAGGTTGCTCTGTAACTATGCATGTGGCAAGGATGTTTCATTATCAACACATTTTTCCACCAGTGGCAATCAAAAAGTTGCATCTTATAAGTGTAATGATTGAAGATCAGCATCACAACTTGCTACATTCTGACTAGATTGACCATGAGAAAAATATTATTGCTACAGAAGTAGTTCCAAGCATAGAGAATCAGTCATTGACCAGTAGTACTGGACATGAAGAAGGGTGGATGCAGAATAAGAAAGAGGTGCATTATCTGTATAGATTGTCAACATTATGAAGCTTAATGAATGGAATTAAATAATAGAATGAAACAAAAGTAGGTTGACTCAAACTACCAAAATTAGGACCTTTGGAGAGCAGAAAAAAGCAGTCTTTGGAAATTTTCAGATTTAGAATTATAATACAGTGGTACCTTGGTTCTCAAACTTAATCCATTTCACAAGGCTGTTTGAAAACCAAATCAATTTTTCCCATAAGAAATTCTGTTAATTAAATTAATCTGTTACAGACCTCCAAAAATTATGCATTGTGAAGCATTTTAAGTAAAAATATTGCTTATTTATACCTGTATACTAATACTTACATGCATAAAGTCAACCACTAAAACTATAAGCACAATAAAAAAACAATAAATGAAAATTTTACTGCATTTTACCTTTGCTGAGGAGAGCTGAGGGCATAAGTGAAAGGTGGTGAGGAACATGGAGAGTAGGAGGGTTATTATTGTTTGGAAGGGGAGTCACCTTCCATAAAAACATCAGGTAATTCTCCTTCTGGGGTTCTTTCTCTTTGCACTGCTACAACCTGCTTGAGACTCACTGGACCTATTTTTCACTAAAAACTTTTCTAATAAGGTTTGTTTCTGCCTGGCACCCTCCCCATGTCTCATCACACTATGTATGCCACTTCTCTTCCTAAATTTTTCAAACCACCTCCTATTAGCCTTAAAGGCATCACTTGTATCAGCACTCATTCCAGGGGTGTTTTTCAGGAGGTCAGCATTCAACTGCTTTGCTTTCTCACAAATGATGGTCTCAGAAATGCTATCACCAGCTAACTTAATTTCGTTTACCCAAATCAACAACAGTTTTTCTACCTCTTCCATTGTTTGTGATCTTTGTTTTGTAAGCATTGTCATATCCTTTTGCAATATCAGCTCCTTTGATGACTTCTTTATTTTTCAGTGTGGTGCAGACTGTAGACTTTGCCATACCAAACTGTGTAGCAAGGTCAGATATGCGAACACCACTCTCATACTTCGCTATGAGATTTTTTTCACCTCTATTGTGGCTCTAACAACTTTTCTTTTTGGTTTGCTGCTTTCATTATCTATTTGATCCCATGGTAGCTTATTTAATCAGAATATTTAGAAAAACAAAACAAAAAAAGAAAAACAAAAACAGATTTTAACGGGGATGTGGACTAAGTGACAGGTGCAGGTAAAATGTTTTGGGCAAGCTTGGTGTGGACTGAAAATGGTCGAAGGGTCATTCGGGTCATCAGTCAGGTTATTTTGGGGATTTGGGCCATGATAGCTTGGTTTGGGAACCGAGTTGATGTTTGAAAACAGAGAAATTTTTTTTTCAAACAAAATGTTCAAAAACTGAATTGATCAAGAAGGGAGTTGTTTGAGAACCGAGGTACCACTGTACTATTTTTAGAAACATGATTATTGGAATTACTTAAAAATACAGTTTTCTTCTCAGTCAGCTATGGATAACTTTTTTTTTTTAAATTCATGTCTGCCCTTTCAGCCATATGGATATTATAATTTCACTGCCAGTCTGACTCTTCTATTAGAGTATTCCAATTGTTGACATTGCATGGTGTTGATTTACCTATCTTACATGTAGTCTATCACTTCTTAATTAGGGAAGGGGTTAACATAAATTGTCCTCTAGTGGCTTTGTACAAGATTGAATAAATATCAATAAACAAAAAATTATCTTGTTTATTCTCACTTAATCCTTCCTTCTAATTTGTTGAATATTTTAGTTGATCTTTCAATTTGCACAGCACGAATTAACATAATACAGTTATTTTTCTGCAGGCCATGGAATCCCTGACCTACTTCATGCTATATTGAAATTAATGCCATTGGATACTTATGTGTATGCACCAGTAAGTTTCAAAAACATTCTATCTGTAATAATTTTAAAGATCTTTATTATAAATTGCCATATTCCACAACTGTTAGCTATTTGTGTAGATATTAAATTATTGTAATACTGAATATATATGAACCATAGTATAAGTTATTGAGGTTAAAATTAGAACATTTGGGATTAAAAATATTTTGTTTTTGTGTAAATATATGATTGATTTTATTTTCCTTTTACATATTTACACAATCTTAAGTTAAAATGTTATTTCCCATTTGGAAACAGTATTTGATAATTGATTTGGATTTCACTATAAATATACATTAGGATTGCCCTTATTTTTTAAATTTTTATTTGCAATTCTTACACATTCATTTTGTTCCAATTTATAAACAAGTAATTCACACCAGTTTTACCCACATTGAATAACATTTAGGATGGCTCAAGGTAGGTAAATTACTACTTTAAAGTTTACATTATATCTGTATATTCTAGAATATTCCAGAATAGTTTAAATATTTCTGTAAAGTTCTAGATTATTAACACATTCTGAAATATTCCAGAGTATTCCACATTATTCACAATGTTCAAGAACATTTCGTATATGAATAATCCATGCTGCCACTTTTTACCTCTACAGTATTCAGTATATCTTAGAACTTGTCCTGGCATGTTTTTAAAGACTGGATCTTTACTTTGGTTTAGATACTACAATTTTTGACTGATTTCAGCAATCTTGGGAATACGTTGACTAATTCAGTTATGAATTTCAGCTGATCATGATGAACTATCAGAAGCAATAGAGAAAGTTAAGGACAGAGTTATTATGTTTTCTATAAGACAACTTCATGTCAATCATCCTAGAAACAATTATCAAGCACTTCTTGAACTAATCATAATCTTTCTTGATGGCATTCACCTCATAGAGTGCAATGTGTTATATGCATGATGGATAGCCAAAGCTTTATATGGTTTCTTGATCTGGGTGTTTTAAATTGACAGGCCATGAGAAAAGAGTATATGACATCTGCATTTTTGTTGTTCAACTCTATCTTACAGCTTCGTTCACTGCTCTTGATGCCATTCCTTTTTCTCACAGTGATTTTAATTTCCTAATAAGATTCCTTTTAACTGTCCTTCAATTGCTCTCATGAGTTGCTTCTTTAAGGTCTTAGAAAAGATTGTTAATGCTTGTCTTGTTTGGTTCCTCGAATCAAATAACCTCCTCATAAGCTCCAATGACAGTGCTCCATCATGGAATACCTGAATCAATTTGAAACATGAATCAGAGAAGCCTTTCTTGATGATTCCAAGCCCATGTGGGTTTTTTGCTTACCCTTTCTTTTATACAGGAGTTTACCAGATATCACACTTTTCAGTGTCAAGATTAATGCTATTACTATACAACTTCCTTTTACTGTTGCAAATGGGCTCTATGTCAGTAACTTCTCCATGTTGGGTCAGTTGTAAAGTACAAGGTTTATTGAGCAGCAGCTTCAGACTGCCCGCAATCATTTATTGAAGTGGACCAAACAAACCATTTTTACCATTTTTTTTCTAAAATTATTTGCATGCTGTTTTATTGCCATTTTGCTATTAGGGTATTTTGTCTCGGTGATGTTGTTCTTCCTGTGGTCCCTGAGGCAAAGTTCTTGGGGCTTATCTTTGTCTGTAAGCTGACCTTCACTCCACACAGCAAGCAGCTGTATATCAAGTGTACAAGGTCACTGAATATCCTCCATGTTCTTTCTTCCACATCTTTTGGAATGAATCTTTGTTATATGCTAAAGATCTATTATGACCTTATTCAATCTAAACTAGGATGAGTCTTGTTTGTGGTTCTGCTTGCACCTCTGAGTCTTCTGTGGAAGTTGAATATTTCAGATAGCAAGTACTGTCTTCTGTTTGTTGAACATTTTTTGAACCCTACTTCCATTCCCATTTATGTGGGTAGTTCGAGATCAGGTGACTGGGCTCTGCCATGGTTTATTGTGGTTTGGTGGTTGCACACAGGATTTCCTCTACAGTTTGTGTTCACTACTAAGATGTATGCCATATCTCTTACTCTGGATCATATAAAAGCTATGCAGTACACTAAATCTGTTATTTATACTGACTCTTTTAGCTCTTTACTAGTCCTGGAATTGCTTCAAGTTAGTTCTTACCCTGTTCTCCTTGGTACTTAAAATCAATTGGCTCATTTTTCTTTATCTTCTGTTACTATGAAGTTTTTCTGGATACCTTTATTTGTCAGTATTTGCAGGAACAAACTTGCTAACACTGCAGCTAAGTCAATCTGCTCTGGTTCTATCACTGCCATGCCTGTCCCACATATGGACTATAGTCCTCTATTCATGGCTCAGCTCTGTGTCAGTTGGCAATGAACTTGGAGTGAGCAATGTTATAACTAGTTATTCCAGATCAAATTTTCTATTGTTCTTTGGCTGTCTTATTTCCATAAGGACCAGAAGGAAGAGGTCATGGCAAGGCTATGCATTAGTCACTTTTTTCACTCATAATTTTTTATCTGGGACTGATGCACTCAAGCCACAATAACCCACATTTTACTGTCATACTATCATTACAACTCTGAACGAGAGCACCATCTGAGATGATGTCATTGGCAATGTTGACACTGTCCACCTTAGTCGTGTTTTTAAACTTTTAAGGGGCATTAGCTTTTTACTTCTATTTAAGTTTTATTGGTTTTTATCTTGATTAATTTTTACATTTTACTACAATTTTACTTTTATGTTGTTTTTTTTAATAGGCTGTTTGGTGCAGATTGCATAGTTGCTTTGCACCAGTAAACAGCAACCAATCACTGCAATAAAATTAAATGAAACCAGTATTTTAGTGAAATGTAAAGGTGAGGAAGTGAAATCTATGAAACCGTAGTTATATTACTTATAAAGTAATATCAATTCTGTAGGTCAGCTAGGTTGATTTAAGTAGGCTTGATACATTTAATGGTGTCAGGTGCTGTTAACATTGTTATACAATATATGCAGAAAGTTGTTGTATTTTCATTCCACAACAAATGGATATAACAAAGATAGACACTTAATATTTTGCCAAAAATTGGTTTCTGTTTTTAAAGGCTTTTATGCACACACACAGACATTGTGTATGTGTATATTTTTTTCTCCAAGATTGCACTGATGGAGGTAGTCCAAGCAGACAAGCTGAAGAACTTAAAGACCCCAATCTGGGATACTTATAAGCAGATAATACATGAAGTTGAAGGAAGAGAAGTATGTAGACAACACACAATTACAGTGTGTTCATAAAATCTTACATTCTTATACATGATGCTTGTTTATGGTGTATTTTAATGTTTGGTTAACGAGTTAGTTATGACAGTACTTAGTAGCCAAAAACCACAATTCTATTGATTACATTAATAGTGTAACAGGACAATAATCATTATTAGGTTTAAAATCCAGCAATTAAGTATAATTCTATTTCAAAATTATTTTTGTTATTGAATTGTATAAAATAACAATTTGCAAAATGCACACTTTAGTTTTTCAAAAGAAAGATTCTTTTCTTTGCACTTTTAAGCATTTCTATGAATGCTTCATTACTTGCTTCATTCTTCATATCCCACTATATTACCCATAGCAGTTTTAATTTTGAGACTCTCCACCTTCATCATTATGCCCTTTATTCTGGAGCTTTTATACAGATTAAGAGTAGAGGGAACAATAATGTTCTTTTGTTATTACTGGAAGCTTCTGTTCAGTGTAATTGCTACATTGTTTTGATGTTTACATCTGTTCTAATAGTCATGTCTTTTCATATGCATAGTCTTACATGTAGTCTGATGTTTTATTCTCAGACAGATATTCTGCCTCCTGCACACACTTTATTTTGTAACTAGTATACCAAGTTTGTAATGTTAAGTATTTCCCATGTAACTTCTAAATCTTTTCCTTCTTTGTTTGGGGAAAATCATTTGTTTGATTACCTGCTCCTTTCACTGTAGTCAGATATTGTTTTGTATACAAGGAGACTGGTTGACAATTTGAAAGGGTGCTTGCTGCCGAGCTTTGTTTTTCTGATTTATTGGATAAATATGCCTTAAAATTTGAACTTTCAAAGGTTAGATCTTCTTCTACTTATCTGGAGTTCTTGACAATATGTCCTGGTTTACCATAATAAAGCTCAGTTTTCCAGAAATTGTGTTATTTACAACAGTTTTTATGCTTTTTATTATATTTGGAACTGCTGTATGTGGTTTATCACAGATCTGTGCAATTTTTGAAGGATCTTAGTCATTTATTTACTTTGATAAAGTTATTGGCTTCTGTTTTCTCTGTGGTATCTTTGTTGGAATCTTTTGGAGATAGATGCCTTGCTGGAGAGAATTTGCTTTCCTCCTTTGGCTTTTAAACATTTAGGGCAATTGTTTTCATTCAGTTTTTGCTTGTATTCCCAATTTCAGTCTTACATCTTGCTTCTCTTCACTTCAACTCTGTTGTCTGTGTTGGGGCAGAATCTGTTAATTCTGTCTCTTTCTCCCTAACCAAATTTTTCCAGCCTTTGTCTTCCTCTATTGCCTCTACTACTGATATTTGCTACCATGCACTTTTTTTCTGTGGTGTTCCTGCTGTTTCACTCTTAACACCACTCCCATGTTTGTAATTTTCTCCTTCCTTCTTCACCCTTGCAGTTTGGTTTTGATTTTTATTGGCTATTTCTTCTCTATCTCCTTTTTCTGCATAATAAATTTCTGATGTCTTCACTTTGATTGGACACCTTTTACCTGTAGAAAGGACTATGCTTCATACATTTATTTCTAATTACCTGACTTTGTTTCTTTCTGGGCTACCATCCTTCACTTGTCACCATTCTTTACTCTTCAGTGAGATTATGATTAGGTAAGATACCTTTTTGTGTACAAATATACCGTGTGTTTTTCAGGGAAAGCTTTTTTTTTCTTTATGTGACCTGTCAAATCTCGACTGTAAGGTTATGATGGCCACTAAATATACAATGTTGAGATGGAATGTTCTACAAGATTGCTTCTAGATTTTTCTTGAAATATATTTGTTTCATTCATATGGCCAATCGTGACCATACTAACCGATGGACTTCATGGGTAAAGCAGAAGGGGATAACTACCCATCCCTGTCATTTCTTAGATCGAATAAATCGAGAATTGTCTTGCACTGTCTTTTTCTCCGTCATTTTTCTTCCGATAGAGTATATATGGGAGTTCTTACTAGGTTCCAATTCAAAGTTGCTGGGGTGGTTGACCAGGGAGGCATTCTCCTGTATGTGATAATGATACATATGATGATAAAGCCATTTAGTTGAGAGTAGGGAGATGTTCTGTTGGTGTAGATGATGATATATGCCCTCCTATCTGGTGTTTTGTCTCTGTATGGGTTTACCCAGTGGATGTTATAACTTTGAGTGAACAGTCAAAATTGCAGTTTAGTTCTCAGTTTCTAGTGATTGGGTTTTGATTTCAGAGCTGAACTAATCAACATAAGTCCTCAAATATGCATTATTAGGTGTCTGTTTCCTCATTTATTTATATTCTTGTTCATGCCATTTGTGTTGTGAATCAGGGTGGTGAAACTTGCAGGTTAATACAGTTTTTCTTCTTATGCTATCTTTCAGTTTTCTTATTCTAAGGATCTTGTTGTGTTGGGGGCAGTTCCTGTTGGATTGGTTTTGAATGTGATAGTTTACATTATAGAGATATCTTTACTATACTAATGGCCTGGATTTCAGGTTCCCTATCCAAGCAAACAATTTGCCACATTGTTGTCATTACATCATTGTTGGTTTCCAGCAGCTGGGTTTTGGTTGGAGTTGACTTGCTATGTATAATGAAACATCCTATCCTCTCCACACTTGGAGGCAAATCCTTTTACTCAGGCAGATGTTCACTGTGGGATTGAGATTCCAGTATCATGTGGCTTGAATCTTTATTAAATCACTGTTCTCTCCCTTTTAGATGTACTCCTCAGAATTTTTGCCCAATTCAGCAACACTTTTTTCACATTGGTAAGTGATACAGTCTCTATTGCAAGGATCTACCCTTCTATCAGGATGACTTTTGGATTTTTTTCCTTTGCACTGGTCCCTCCACCTATTCAGTGTGGGATTCTAGCTATTTATGAGAGTGAAGGTAACGTACCATATTGGAATTAATAATTTTCCCATACTGAAAATGTATTTCTGATAATTACCAACATCATCTCCACTAAAAAGCAGCATTTCTGACAACACTTGAAGTGACAGTTTGGTAGATTTGAATAAAGGGAACCATATGCATCAGGATAGTATGGTGCACTCTAATTCGTGGAGGATTATGGAATGATGATTTGCATCTAAGACAGTTGATCTTAGGGCACATGTGGGAGATCTTAAGCTTTGTGGCATGTAAAACAAAATTTTCTTTTGGAGTGAAGCATTGAGCTTGAATAACTATTTATGTTAAAGTATGTAAGTACCTATCAGTACAGCCAAGTTATAACTTTTGATAATACATGCCTCCTTTCACATTATTCTGCCCTTCTGATATAGAGAGTATACTGACACAGATGAATAGAATCACAAAGCTAAAATTGCTGTGAGTAATATAGTGTGGGTTATGAGGATTGGAAGAAGTGAAGTATAATTCATGGTAATGCTTATGTGGGGAGAGAAAAGAAACTTTCATCAGAATAAAGGTAAAGTGTGTGTGTGGAGGTAAATATCATTGAAATACAGTTTTGATATTTAAAAAAAATGTACACTTTAATTCACTAAATTTAATGGTTTGACAATATTTGTTACTTAATTTTAAAGTACATAATACATTACAAAATACAGAACCAGTGTAGTTGTTTATGATACTTCAGGGAAAAAAAATGTAAAACTTCTATTGAAAAGTTAATATTTTTCCTCTTTTTGATATTCAGGTGCCCATTCAAGAAGTTGAGAGGTTTGATTTCTACGAGCAAGCAAAGGCTGCTTTTGCTATTGTTCATACAGGGTATTGCTGATATTTTATTAACTTGTTAAAACTTATTTCAGTAATATAATGATACATATGTGCATGTTGTTTTTAAAAACTTATATATTTGTAGCTTTTGTATTCATACTTAAAACATTCTAAATTAAGTAAAAGAGTTGACAACAAACACTGCAAAATTAACATAGTCTAAGATTGTATTAATGTATTGCTTGCTTAATTCAAGATATTGTAATATTTCTTTGCAGGGAAACAGCACAGTATGGAAATATTATCCTCAAAAAGGGTGTGGTGAAAACTTGAATGTTGAAATATATATATCACTTTGAATTTTATATGATAATGCATTATGATAGAAGTGTAAATCTACTAATCAAAGAAAACTAACGTATATGTGGATATATTTTAAATAAATAAAACAATTTGATTTATGATTTCCTTAAAAATTGAGATAATGCATTGAAACATTACTAGTTCAGATTGACGCATACAATACGCAACTATATGTTTAAATTGCCCTAAAAAGGATGATATCATGCTATAAACAAAATATTTATGCAACATTTTAATTCATCAATCAAACTTTTATCATGAAATAATTAAAACTTTCAATAGTTTGGGACAATATCTATACATGTTACTTAATTTTACACGAATTTTATAGGGTTGACTTCTTCATATAAACAATGTCAAAGTATTATTTACTGTAACATGATTGAATAACATTAGAACTCACAGAGAAAATTGTTGAGAATGAACAAATATATTTCGCAATACTTCGTAGTTAGTCCAAGGACCAAGTGATTAAAGTTTTGATAACAATTCAAGGTTTATAAGAAAAAAAATCTGTTACTCTAATAAATTTATAACAAACTCTAATATTCACTTTCTACAAGTAATCAAGCTTTTATTATTTCAGAAATTATACAAAAGATTTGAAAAGTGAATCAGCTTTGCACTTTACTTGTAGGTTAAAACTGACCTTCACTGTACAATATCAAGACCTGTAAAGTGTCATTCATATGCAACCCCCGGCTAGTACAGCGGGGAGTCTGTGGATTTACAACACTGAAATCAGAGGTTCAATTCCCATGGGTGGGCTCAGCAGACAGCTCGCTGTGGCTTTGATATAAGAAAAATACACATACGCAGGTATTTAAGAATATTTAAATGTCTACTCCTATGATAGTGTAAATAAATCAAATCCATTAATCATGTATAGAGAGTGAGTATACCAAAAACAACAAATATTTTGATAGTTTATAGAAAATGGACAAATAACCTAGAAATTCTATTTAAAGTTTTTTGTGATAAGAAATAACACATAACACCTTTTTTCTTTCACGTTTTATAAATCCAGTACGTTTACAATGCAAATAAGTTGTTACACTTATCATACTAAGTTTCAATCTAGAACTCGCATATTTTTTGTTCAAATATAACATGCAAAGTTAGGTGTGCAGTCTTCATGAAGGTGTAATCATTTAAGCATGTAAATAAGTATAGGTATTGTTAGTCTTATAATTTCAACAATTTTTATCTGGCATTGAAAGAATGGAATACATAACGTATTTCAATGTTTCACAAACCGTACATGTTATTTGAATGGGATAGTTATAATCAGTATTTGTCTTATCATGAAATGTGACAAATGAGTGACTTATTGTTATTTAAAACATCACAACTTTCACACTGTTTAAATTTGAAACACTGATAGCAAATCACACGCATACAATATGGAAACAGAAGTTTAAAAATTATAAAAGTCAGACACAAACAGTGTGGATAATTTTGTCAACGTAAGACTTTTCAGCATCCAAAGTTGGGCTGCAAGATATTTCAAGGACTTTTGCTCATTGGTCACATTGAAAAGAATATTGTATGTTATTTTCTATGTCTTTCAAAACTAATAATTATGATGGAATATAACTTGCCCTTCCAAAGTATGTTTCGTTATACGAAAGAAAAATAAAGTTGTGTGAAATAATTACTAATTTTGTTTTTCAATATCATTAATTTATTACAGAATAATGGAAGTCTTTTTTATATATATTAAAGTGAAATAATCAAAGAATTATAATATCAGTGATGTTATTTTGTGTATTTTGAAAACTATTTTTAAATGTTTCGATGTTCGACGGTAGCTTAATCGAAAACAAATACCCGTTGCTCATGTCTCTTAAACTTTTTAAGTCTTCACCAGCCTGTTCTGTAATGCTCTGTGAGAATTTTAACACTTACAATGGATAGACTAATCTGTTATATTTTTAGCCCTGTCAGAGTTATTTAATATTTTGTGCAAATATCACCAATATGATTGTGAGAGGCTGTTCTTCTTTACCGTATGTAATTGGATTAATCTATAGAGAAACTTTTCATTTAATACAGGGTTGATCAGAATAAATTTATAATGATGAGATTTGCATTGACTGAGTGACAATACAAAATACTAGAAGCAGTTCTTTAACAAAGCTAATACTACTTATATATCTGAGTATGTATACAGTAATTTGTTAGGACGAGGGAATATTTTGTCGTTCTTTCCATTTTATGGGTTGATTCTTCCATGTTATTACAGAATATAAACTTCAACACTATGATAATGCTTTGTTGATCTCTGTTGAAAACTGAATGAGCCAGGGTGAAAATACTTAACATTCTTTAGAATTAACATATATTTGCACCAAGGACATGTCATTAAGGATTATACTTGAATAAACACACTGATGAAATTTAGGGTTTGAAATAATTTTCAAGTTATCCCATTCTTAACTATGGATAAAGAACTAGCATACAGTACTGGTAATTGCTGGAATAAATCAGTTTAATAGCACTCGTTAATAATAACAGTGTTATTAAATTTTGTTTTCATGTCATAGCCTGAAGAAAGTAGATAATAGCAGACAGAGCAGAAAGTTTACATAAAAGTTTTACATGATGCTGTTTGGACTCTCCGACAAATTACTGCAGACTTGAAATGTTTCTTAAACACTGTCAAGTACACCATAGATCGTGAGACTGAGTCAGGTAAATTTCAAAATAGGAAAGTAAGAGGCAGGGCACCTAAACTAATTGACACTGACGTTAAGTATCTTTGTTTGTGTAGCCTTTGAAACAGAAAGAAGAATGTCACTGAGGTAAAGAACCTTGTACCAAATGACAGAAAAGTGTACAGATCTCCAGTATCAAGAAGACTTGACAATATTTGGTTATGTAGTAGTTACAAAACAGTTGATCTTCTGCTATGTCCAAGAGACTGAAATTTGCTTAGTGTACAAAACTAGTGTGTTATGGGTGGATGAACCAAGTTTTTAAATATTTGGTTCAAAGCGTAGGTTGTATATCTGTTGAAAGATGCTCAATACATAGCACCTACAATGAAGCATAGTAGAAGCAGTGTGATGGTTTGAAGATGTTTTTATCCTAAGGTGACAAAAGATATATCTGCAAAATAGATGGAATAATACACAAGCACAAGTACCATCAGATGCTGATCTGTTATGTGTTATCGGTAACGGATTCTATTATAAAAATAATAAAAACATTATCAAGGCTATGCATAGCTGAGAAAGAAGCTGCTGGAATCATTCAAATTATGCATTAACCCTCACAGAGTCCCGATCTCAACCCAGTTGAGTAGATCGTGACAGATCAACTTTATGGGAATGTACTGGAGACATCTGATGTAAAATTCCAAAGAACATTTTGATTAAAGCAAAAGAGGGAAACAAAATATTAACTAGTTGCTGAACTAAAGCACTTCTACCGAGTTTCTTTTGTGCTAAATATAAAGATCAATAAAATTTTGATGTTTCACTTATGATTTACCTTCAATTATTCTTTAAAAGTAGTCTGAAATCAATTTTTTTATTTTGTTTTAACACGTTTGCACAGTACTATATGTCAAATACGTTGTTTAGATATTGAAACATGTTTTCTGTATTATAAGGGTAATAATATTTGAAGTTGAAACATATTCCAATTTAATATCCCGCCAGCCAATTAATTATGTTGTTTAAAACGTATAAGACCCGATATGACTAGATAGTTAGGATACTTCCCTCACAATCTGAGGATCACGATTTCGTATCCTGTTTGTGTCTGTTAATTATACTTTCTGAGCCCATGGAAATTATCACGTGTAATAAAGTAAAATTTTGATCGATTGTTCATTATCATTCATAAAGGAGATAAGATTTTATACACTGATTTGTAAATAAAATAATTTATAAGTGATCTAATCCAATAAAATTATAAAATGTAAAGTTTTGTTAAGTATGGATGATAATACGAAGAAACCCGAGTTTTATATATGAACACCGATAGGCATTGTAATTCACTTCGGACAAGTCTCCAATTTATTGTTACGTATTACTAATTCAAATAAACAAATATTTGATTTTAATTTAGGAGTTAATTAAATATTAATACGTATTAAATTTAAGATATTTACCAACAAGATTGATACACACAGTTTTCTTTTTTAACACAATTTCAATATATAAACAACCATACAATTTATAATAACGATTATTACTAATAGTTATTACAAATGATGGTTTATATACAACAAAGAGTTTTACAAACTGACTAACAGTACTGAGTCTTGTAACTGGTCTAAAATTGAATATTTTATCCATGTTAATGAAGAGCAAATTAAATCTTTATTGGTACATTTGCATACTTCCTTTGACAACTGGCTAAACTTGAAGCACCTGTAATTTTTTACTGGCGACAATATTTAAAGTCCTTTTAGAAAATTCTGATGTCCGAAGTGTTCATTGAAGTTGAACTGTTTGTAATGCTCGAAATCTATACTCTTCAAAAAACAGAAACGCAAAAGGCAAAATTCGAGACATAGTTATGTATGACATGTGTGAAGCTTTTCACATTCACTGCTGAACATCCAAAGTCTGCAAAGGCGAAGTCCACGCTCACTAGGTGAAGTTTAACGTCAATAACGAGTACGCCCCGCGTAAGCATCAATAACTGCTTGACATCTGCCCATGGAAGCGATGAGATGACGAATCATATCCTGTGGAATGGCTGTCCACTCAGCCTGCAAAGCTGAGGTAGAGTCTGCGGTTGAGGTTGTCGCCGTCGCAGACGTCGGTCCAACTCGTCCCAAAGATATTCGATGGGGTTTAAATCTGGTGATCTGGAGGGCCAGGGAAGAACGTTGATGTTGTGGTGTCTCAAGAAGACAGTGGTGAGGACGGGCGTTGTCATGTTGAGAAACGTCGTTGACGTTCACCATGATGGGTTGCACATGGGGCTTAAGAATCTCGTCGACGGTTGCGTACGGTCTGATCAGAAATCCTACGCATCCCTGGTATTGTTGAGGCAGTAGACGTCACAGTGGTGTTCCTATCCCGAAGGTGACGTAACCGGATGTAGCGATCTTGTGCGGGCGTGGTCACACGAGGTTTGCCAGATCGTGGGCGGTCACGAGTTGATCCATAGCTTTGTGATGGTGCTTGGGTGGACATTCACAGCTTTGGCAACATCTGATCGAGATTCGCCTGCTTCCAAGCGACCAATGGCGTTGTTGCCTTATGCGTATGAATCTTGGCATAACTGTATTGCGTGTCGGTGGCTTAACACTGAGTTATGGAAACTGAGAACTCGTCACTTTTATAGGGATTTTGCACTTGTAGAACATGCAGATCTCTCAAACAAATTTATTGGACACGAATGCGTTTTGTCGAAAAATCCGATGTTTTCCTCCGTTTTCAAAGTGCACAACTTTTATTGTCATTTTGGTCTGACAGTCAGTGCCTTAACACGAGTAACATCACATACTCTGAGCTTCTAACGTTATTACATATATTTCTCTTTAAAATAACAAAAATATCCCTTTTGCATGTCTTTTTTTCAAGAGTATTTAAACGTTCTTAGGCCTGGCATGGCCGAGCGCGTAAGGCGTGTGACTCGTAATCCGAGGGTCGCGGGTTCGCGCTAAACATGCTCGCCCTCCCAGCCGTGGGGGTGTATAATGTGACGGTCAATCCCACTATTCGTTGGTAAAAGAGTAGCCCAAGAGTTGGCGGTGGGTGGTGATGACTAGCTGCCTTCCCTCTAGTCTTACACTGCTAAATTAGGGACGACTAGCACAAATAGCCCTCGAGTAGCTTTGTGCGAAATTCCAAAACAAATAAACGTTCTTGGTCAAATTCTATTGGCTTCCGATTTATAGACGTTAATTACAATTATAGCATCTGAAGAGTATAGCACACTAACTGTAACTGACTAATAATATTCTTCTTTCGGCGCGTCGGATTTATATACCAATTACGCGAGTTTCTCGAAGTTTCAACAATGTTCAAAAACATATTGGCGTTTTCCTGAGACAAATATTGCTGATTTTTTCTCACAAAAATTCTATACAAGTTTAGAGAACAGGCGGAACTTGCACAATACATATTCAACAATATACGTCACATGCGAAAAACTATGCTAATTTAAGCCTAGGTATTAAAATAATCGTATAACGGTAAATCCGTTACAACACTGAATAGTGTAATTCATGCTGCTGAAAATCTCTGAAGTAATCAATTGATTTATAATTTATGTTCATTTGAAAAACTAATAAGTTCAAATGAAAGATACAGAATAGAATTTCTGGTTTGTAGAAACGAAAACATGACTTTAAATTTCACGCAAAGCTACTCGAGGGTTATCTGCGCTAACCATCTCTAACTTAGCAGGGCAAGACTAGATGGGAGCTAGTCTTCACAATCCATCGTCAACTCTTGATCTACTTTTTTACAAACGAATAGTATGATTGATCGTCCACATTGTAACGCCCTCACGGTTGAAAGGGCGAGTACGTTTGTTGTGATGGATATTCAAATCCGCGTCCCTCTGATTACGAGTAAAGCGCCTTAACCAACTGGCCATGCTGGACACAATTTATGCAAACAGAAATTTAAAAAAGAAATATTATATCTCGAACTTTTTATTATGTTATATCAATAATATTGTTGCATGTAATTAAATCTACATATTGTTGATGCGTTGAGACAATGACCTTATCACCCTCCGTTTACAGAACGACTACTCTTCGTAACAGTCTTTGTATTTGTGTGACTATGTGACGACCTTATTATGGCCTAACAATTAAAGTTTATCGAGCCTGACAGTTTGTGAGTGTAGATAAAGAGTAAGTCGTTCATTTATTACATTCAACTGTAGCAAAATAAGTGCCCTTTACCGAATGATTAAGGCATGTAAAGTAAATCATTAGTTATAATAACTGCTAAATTCAAATAATGGAAATATGTATGTTAAAACAGTCGTAATATGTAGTGTGTACTCGTTCATCAGTTGTTAAGACTCAAGATACAACAAATTACAAAACCTTAGATTGTTTCATACCATATATTTCCGACATAAGCGAAAGCATAACCAACATTTGGAAAAGAACTTTTAATAAAACACAACATTCCAGTAAACATCAAATTTATTTAAAAACCAGTTTTGTACTGTGCAAAAACTACACTGACAAACACAACACCAACATTATTTATAAAATACAATGCAACAACTGCCATGACTTCTATATTGAAGAAACAAGCAGAAAAATGGAAACTAGATTAAAAAAATACCTTCACAAGTTTTTGAACACTGCAAATCAAATAAACATAACATTACCACAGTAAACATCCAAATATTAAGTAGGGAAAGAAATATTAATAAACGCAAAATCAAAGAAACCCTACTTATACAGTAACTAAAACCAATATAAAGGAACATCTTTACATCTATCCTAACTACAATCCTGAACACCTTTATACTCTCGTACCTGAGACATGTGGCCGGCAATGGTCTGTTGCAAACTGTCTCTTTGTTAACTTCAAGATGACCTAAGAAGGTCGAATTGTTGTTCTCTATTTTATTTTAACAAAAGTTTTAATACTCACACTACCTCTTTTAAGATACATTGTTACTTCAAGTGGGTTTCTCGTTATTACGAAAATATGTAAGTGAAATGAAATATTCGCCAAAAACATAGCTATATAGATAAACACAGAGTAGTAGAAGTACAAAATATTTTAAGAAGCGTCTTTTTCACAACAACAATTTTTAAAAGCATGCATAAATATAGCTTCTCAGTGTGAATTCCTGTACGTGGTGAGAGGACCTCCCAGGGAAGGTTCTGTTCTGTCTGGTTACCTTCTCTGGGATCTAAACATCCACCCACGTGTTTACCGTGCATGGCGACCCGTGAAGGGGAGGAGAGGATCCTGGTGGTTGAGGGTTCCAACCCTAACACACCACTTTGGCCTTAAATTTCTGTAGACGGGCGGCCTTTGGGTGGCCCCCTTGGGTCAATCGGCTGGCCCACTTGAGCTAGAGTCAACCAAGTACCGCTGTTGGAAGTTCTCAACGGGTGTTGTGGACATTGTGCTTGATGCTGGTGTTTGGGTATAGTGCTCACGACTTCCTGGCGTTGCTGCATTGTCCTTGCATGACTTTGTATTGCATCCCCTCGTAGGGCTCCATGGTGGGTGGGGTCAATGGGTACCGAAATTTTTCTTTTTTCCTATGGATCCTCCTTCAAAAAAATTAAATAAAATTGTGAAAAAGCAGTCAGTGAGTAAGCGACCACGTCTTGAATACTCAGAACAGCAATCTTCAACACCTGTAACACACATACCTCATTTTCCTAAATTACATTCTCTTTCGGAAAAACCTTTAGGGCAATTGTTCCCATTTTTTATTCAGAAGGGACTTGCTGGCTCTCCAAAGTCAATAAAGAAGCTTCGATCTAGAGACATATTGGTTGAAACACCCACATCCCAACACAGTGAACCCCTCTTGAATTCAAAGGCAATCGGGGATATACCTATTGAGGTTACACCTCATGCTACTTTGAATTCATCACGAGGAGTTATTGTTGAGAGGGCGCAATTGGATGAATTGGGTCTGTCCTTGGATAACATCAGATTCCACAGGTCAACCAGATCCACCATGGCTTATTACAGCCCCCAAATGTGACCTTTTTTCAGTCATCTGAAAAAGGCAGATACTCCAGGTTGGAAGTACCGTCTTTTATTTAATGAACATCTTTTAAACAATCATTCCGTTCTCATTTATACAGATGGTTCCAAATCAAGTAATTCGGTGGGCTCTGCTATGGTTTGCTGCGGTTCAGTAGTTGCGCGCAGAATCCCCTCTGCAGCTTCTGTGTTCACTGCTGAACTGTATTCCATATCTCTTGCCCTAGATCATATTGCAGCTGAGCAGTACTCCAACTGCACTATTTATACTGACTCGCTTAGTTCTACACTGGCCCTGGAATTGCACCACGTTGACTCACACCTTGTTCTCCCCGATATTCAAAACTGATGGGCCAATTTCTCTTTAACATCTACTTTTATCCAGTTTTTCTGGATGCCAGGCCATGTTGGAATTTGCAGGAATGAGCTCACTGACACTGCAGCTAAATCTATCTGCTCTGGCATTATCACCATTGTGCCTATTTCGTACATGGATTATGGTTCTTTATTCAAGGCTCTGCTCCGTGCCAGCTGGCAGTCCACGTGGAGGGAGCAATGCGACAACAAGCTTTTTCAAAAGAAAACCTGTATTGGGCTTTGGCCATCTAGCTTTCGTAAGGTTCGGAAGGAGAAAGTTGTTCTAATCGACTGCGCATTGGTCACAGTTTTCTAACTCTTTGTTTTCTTTTATCTGGAACTGATGCACCAATGTGTAGGTTGTGTAACACTCAAACCACCATCAGCCACATTTTATTTTCTTGCTATCGTTACAATTTTCAACGATGGCAATATTTTAAACATGTTTTTTCCCAGGGTTTATCTGTAACAGTGGACAATGTTATTGGTGTTGGCGACACTGTCTATCTTGATAAGGTTTTTAGTTTTTTAATGGCCATTAATCTTTTTAATCTCATTTAAGTATTGCATATTTATTCATTACACCTTTTTAATTGTGGTTCCTTTTTTACAGTTTTATTCTCTCTCATTCAATTTGACATTGGACAATGGCCAGAACATTAAATAACTCGACACCAGGACTGGAAAGGCCAACTTCAGGTGACTAACGCTACTGTTTGAACTACTCGTTAGTCGTCCTGGCGAGTTGTTATTACACTTTTGCTGCATGTCATTTAACACTTTTACTACTTTACCTTTTAGTACTGGCCATAGTGACACATAACCCGGAACCAGGAAAGACCAACTTCAGATGACTGACGGTGGTTCTTATACTTACCTGTTTGTCTTCCTGGCGGGTTACGATCATTACCATTCTGTTACAGGAAGTCCTTTACAACTTTGCAGACTGGGTGTCAACATTGGTTTTTGCGACATTTTCTGTTTTAATTGCTGTTTTGTTTTTACCTTCATTTACTTTAACAAATTTTACTTCATTTACTTTACTTTTACCTTTTTACTAGACATATGGCTACTCATTATTACGATTTTACCTGAGTGTCTTTTAAAACTTCTATTATTTTACATTTTGATACTGGCTACTATGACACATAACCCGGAACCAGGACTGAAAAGGCCAACTTCAAGTGATTGACGGTGGTTCTTTAATTTACCTGTTAGTCTTTCTGTTTAACTTACTGTTTGTCAGTAATGAAGTATTTTTGTCACTGCAAATTTACTCAATGAACATTAAGTTTGTGAACGGATGACGTCAGGTTTGAAATCCTGTTTCATTTTTATGGTGTCACATGACGGAGTGTAGTTCATATTGTATAGAGGATCCTGCAAACTGTTATCCTCTTTTGCCTAATTTGTTAAGATGTTTTCACATGTTGAAATGTATCCTATAACTACAAACAGGAGCTTCAATAGTATAAAATAGTTTTTATCATTGCGGTTTCATTTAATGGAATTTATTCTACATACAAAAATATAAGAACGTGAAACTCTGTAGAAGTGATAACCTTTTGGGTCATTATAGCTGTTTATACGTTAACTTAAATTTGCTTATAGAAATTCATATGTCTAGAAAATATTCACATTATGTGAAAAGATAATTCCTGGTTCACAAATGATAACATTGAATTCAGATAATATTTTCTTCCCACTCTCCCTATAACTTTCACCTTATGTAAAAAAAGATGGTGCTGTATTTTATTTTGTGTGTGGTGAATTTAAAGCACTGATATGAAACATAAAAAATAACTCTGTAAGCATTCATGGTGCTGTATTTACTAACACTAACACTAGATAATGAGAAAGTTTCATTTCAGTAAAAACCGACAAATTTAATTAAAATACCCGTCGACGAAAGCATAGGATATTAGATATCGATGGTTAGGAAATGTATAGACCTAATAAATTTGTTTTTTCGAATTACTGTATTCATTATAGGCATGTTGATAACATTTTTACTAGCCTCACTTCACGGAAATATGATGTCATAGCCGTCTAATAACATGTTCTTTATTTCGTTGAACTTTTATCTAATTGTTCGTTATGTGGCGTATGAAGTATGACCTCATTGTCTTTGATTCCATTGTTGTCTCTGCCCTTTCTTTTCCCCCTTCTTTGTGGCAGTTAATCAGTACTTATTTCTGAAGTGAGGGGATAATTATTATTAATATCTAGTTGTGAAATTAAGTTACAAAAATGGCAAACTAATGACATATTTGATTCTCTCAGCTCATTTTCTCTAAACACTTTTGTTATGTATATGTGTAAATATTTTGTTAACGACAACATGTCGTGTTGTGTTTAAATTTTCATTTCTATTATTCATTTTTCCATTTTGATATTGTTTCGAAGTTTAAACTAATATTTTGTTATTTATTTAGGGTAACATTTTAGAATTTTCTAGAATTAGGTAGATCAAATATATGACTATAAATGGAAATGTTTGGCCTAGCGTCTAGACGTAGAGTCTCGTGCAAAAACATACATGTGCAGATTACTCTGTCGAATTTCCGGTGAATGTTCGAGAAAAAGAGTCCTAATAATATATATAAACAGACGGAGATAAGAAGGGAGAGAGAGTCAGTCATTAGTTTTATTCGAAGAACAAGTGAGAGATTCAGTCATCAGTTTTTATTCGAAAAAAGAAGATAGATTCAGGCATTAGTTTTATTCGAAGAAAAAGAGTGAGATTCAGACATCAGTTTTATTTCAAAAGAAGAGAGTTAGTTATTTGAGAAAGATTAAGTGTTTGCTGTGAATATTCAACTTGGTTTTGTGATTGAAGTTAGATCTACGGAAGCTGTGATTTTATTTCGTCAATCTCTACGATACATCTGAATTACTGCTTGTGCTGAGAGACGGCGAATTTATTGAACTGTGAACTGTTTCGGAATTTCTTCGTGGGACCAAATTCACACCCTAGACTGGAATTTGAGACTTTCATTTTAGATCATTATATTAGATACAGGCCAGTACCATTTTGTATTGTAATTAATTTTGAAGTTTGAAACTAGTTTTATTTTGTTTTGTAATTAATTTCGAATGTTGTAACTTAATATCTGTCACTGTTATTATATAATTCATGTTATATCTGTTATATTTGTTAATAGTTTAGTTTAATAAATTATACAAGCTGTTATCTGTGTTTTTCTGTTGCGTTTAGTCTACGAAGAACATAAAACATAAAAAATACGTAACACTTTATATAGTTTTCATTTTGCAACTACATTTAAATTTTAGATTCCATTCAAAAACAGCGAAGAAGTACAACACCAAAAACATTTGCTTGAAACTGATTCAATTGTTTGTTGGAGGCAAAATTTAAAGTGTAAACGTGATTTTACTGAAACGATGAAGCAACAGAATGACTCCCTGGT
This sequence comes from Carcinoscorpius rotundicauda, assembly GCA_011833715.1. Taxonomy (NCBI): domain Eukaryota; kingdom Metazoa; phylum Arthropoda; class Merostomata; order Xiphosura; family Limulidae; genus Carcinoscorpius; species Carcinoscorpius rotundicauda. Next base: position 37,558,596 of record CM022393.1, read on the forward strand.
GTTAAAAACATGAAGCTTTCATTTCCTTTCAACATGCATAGGATTTAAGTGATTTCAATTTTAATAGGAACATTTTCCTAATCCATATCTTAAATGGATGGAAAATGATTTTTTTTTTTTTTAAACCATTACGAAGAAATTAACCTAATCACAAAACGTGAAAAGATGATAACATCACTTCGGGCGCGTGGTTATCTTAAAATTAAAGTCGTAACGCACGTCACCATCCCATTAACGTTTATCATTGTGATTATTGTATACCTTTGTGTCGTGACGACCTACCTCATATAAAGCGAATATTAGAATATGTTTTTAAATTTGTTAAAATAAGTTTATTATTGCTATTATTGTTTTATAATTCTATATCTGTGAATAAATTCAAAAGAGTTTCAGCCAACTTGTGCTTTATCTTTTTATATTCTTTTAAAAGTAATAAATTCCATGAACATGCGCTAAAAACTGTATTTAAATAATAAATTGGCTATAGTAGATTGACAATTCTAACAGTCAAGTGGTATTTATTCAAGCGTATTAAATTACCTACAAGTAATTAAAACATTTTTGCAAAAATAACTTACCTACTATGAAATGTTGAATTTCTGTCAGTTGCAATTTAGGATTGAATAGAAGCATTTAAAATAAGTAATGCTACACATGTAGTCTTACGGTGACTATTAGCCACAAGCTTATAACAGGTACTTTTTATCATTTCTCTACAAATGTATAATTCACAGCAGACAAAAAATCAAGGATAACAGAATGTCATCGCGCTTTCGTGAAGTGCATTTTTTTAGTTCATTAATACAAAACTGGAGTTCGATTATTTAATTTATCGTTTCTTTCTTCACTGAAAGAGCACGTTTTGGTGTTAGACTACCTGGAGGGTTCCTTATTCGCGTCCCGCTGTCAAAACATTTCTGTGACACTTTAGGAAAATGGATCCTCTTCAAGAAGGACAGTAAAATACAATACAGTTGAAATGAACACCTTTTATAGCTGTCTCTTCTCTAGTTCACAATACAAAACTGCTGAGTTCACAAAGTCCTTGCTTAGCTTCACGCTAAAATTATGAAACAAAGAAAAATACCTTCACTTCGTTTTTATGAGCCTAAAAACACACACCTAAAATTATTTTATTATACTTTTTGTGATGACACCTTTGTATTTTATGTTTTATCAACCACTTCATTGTAACCTTGGCTTTACAAAAGGAAACATTCGAGGTGATTTCATTTCATTTATAAGAGAGTTTCTTTTTCATTAAGCACATTTTTCGTAAACTAAATTATGACGAAGATATATTATTAAGGAGTGTCTTTGAGGTCTTATGAACATGATAATCCATGTTAAAAACTGTGTCTAACAATCGATTCTGCACATTAAGTTCTTATCTAACTGTAATTATATATACTCATAAATGTAAATAACAATAAGTATCTATTTTCCTTAACTTCTTCAGCACTTTTTTTTTGTACAATGTGTAACTAAAGCCAATCGTTTTTCTATCTTTTTAACGACGAAAAAACCACTTGTAGATAAAAATATATACACTGTTGGCCAAAATCTTAAGGCCAATGAGCATAAAGACAAAATGTGCATTTTGCGTTGTTAGACTCAACTACTTATTTGAGTAGAGCTTCGAAAGATGGAAATAAAAAAAGGAAAAGAAAAACAACAAACATGTTTAGCATTTAATAGAGAAAATGTGAACACTGTGGAATTAGTTAGCCAAAACCTAAATATTTGTTCGTCAAGTGTTTAAAACCATCCCCCCAGGGGCAGCACAGATAGCCCTTGAGTATCTTTGCGCAAAATATAAAACAAAACAAACCCATACCTTCCAACTTAATCCCAACTCGCTGCATGTACATAAAATCGACTCCACCAAATAATAGAGTCGTGTTACACGCTAAAATCCGAGTTTTGATACCCGTGGTGGGCAGAGCACACATCGCCCATTGTGTAGCTTTGTGCTTAATTCAAAACAACAACAACGTTATAAGAACAATTTATGCTGTCATCTGGAGACTTCAAATTAAACTGTTATTCATAAAACACTAGCACACAGCTAATTAAAAAAGACGGGGCAGATACTACCGTTTCATTCCCTACCCCATAGCATACATTGTTTGAGTGGACTTATTAATATATTTAAAGTAAATATAGAGGGCCGGAGTGCTAAGCACAGCTGTAGCTCAGGCCTTTCTCAGGGCAATGTTCATGTATATTGTTCTTTCTTTTTTTTATTTATTTTATTGTTATTTTTTTTAAATAAGTGTAGAACGTAAGTGGTCTGTTTTATTTTAGCACTAGTTGTTTATTATTTTTATTATTATATATATATATATATTGTTTGTTATATTTTTACGTTGTTTTTTATTTTATTTTTCATTTATTATTATTATTTTTAACTTGATTTCAGCTTAAAGATCTAATGTACAAATTTAACGGGGGAGAGGTGTTTAGGACTCTCTTCACCATACATACAATCTGTCTAGTTCGCATAACAACTCATTTTTTGCCAATTTTTATCAAAATATTTTATTGTACCATGTAGAAGTCCATCTGGTATAGTTTGTGTATTTGAATATTTGTACAAGAACTTTGAGGAAGTGGTTTTAGGTACTCTATATACTGTTGTAATGAATGTATTCTGTAATGTTTGGAGTTTGGTTTGCAATTGTTTTTCACTTACGTTAATCTATGCAGAAGCTGCATAGTCTATTACTGGTCTAATATATGTTTTGTATATTTTAATGATGTTTTCAGGTGTTGTTCCATAATTTTTACCAGTTAGACTCCTAGCATAGTTTATTATTCGCAAAATTTTAGTTTTTATGTTATTTAAAGATAAGTTTAGAATCATATGCTAAAAATTTTGCAGATGTAGCAGTCTGGAGAAGCTTTCCGTTCATGTAGATCTGGGGTTGTACTTTTTGACGTTTCGTTGATTTTGAAAGTATCATTAATTGTGTCTTCGCTGTGTTTATTTTAATTCTATATTTTGGCAGCATTCACTTAATCTGTTTACTTGAGGTTGTATGTTAGTGGCTGCTATTTCTGGTGTTGGGGCACTTTTCCAAATTGCAACATCATCTGCGAACTGTGACGAGTATCCATGATTTGGGTCTTTAAGTGGCATATTATTCACATACATCATGAAAGAATAGGACTAACCACCCCTCCTTGAAGGACACCACCTTCTGGAGTGAAGAATTCAGAGAAAGTTCCCTCTACGTTTACTGTGCATTTTCTATTTTCCAAAAAAATTAGATAATCAGTGAATAATTCCACGCGGTAGTACATACGGAACAGAAGACTATTGTGCCACACAGTGTCGAATGCTTTCTTAATATCGAGGAAACAAGTGACAGTGCTTTTTTTATATTAAAACTATTTATTATCGTTTCAGTTAACCTAATTACAGTATACCCTCACCTGTTCGCGGTTCCCCATTCGGGGGTTAGGCTTTTAACTCTATCGCATCGTATGCCGGTATACCGGGATAGCGTCATAACGTCATAAAAACGAATGCTCGGTAAACTGGGTTTTTGTAGGTCTTAGAGACTAAAAGCGCTTTTCGAGGGTATGTCTTTATTTACTCTCTCAAGCAGTTTTATCGATTGACGTCTTTATCGAACAATGGGCTGAGCTGCTATTGGCTGACTGCCAGAGCTTCCCCCACAACGCAAAGCACAGCTGGTAACTCACTACACACACACAGCGCTCGGTCCCGAGGAGGCAAGGAAATAGGTTTGAATTTAGCCAATGGCTGACAGCTTTAGTTTCTCCTTCTTGCTGATTGGCTGCATACGCGTGCTGCTGATCAGCTGTTTCTCTCTTTCATTCGCGCATGAGTTTTCAACGTGGTTGTTTGGACTGTAAATTCAAGTGTTTATTTTTACATTATTATTTACACCCTACAATGCCATTCAAACGCCCTACACCTCCAGCTTCTGGCAAGGAACCTAAGCACCAGAAAAAGGTTATGACCCTGCATGAGAAGGTACAACTGCTTGATATGATAAAGGAAGGAAAAGGTTATGCTGCTGTAGGACGCCATTACGGAATGAATGAGAGCACCGTGCATTACATAAAGAAAAATGAACAAGCAATCAGAGCTAGTGTAGATACGAATTTTTGTGGAAGTGCTAAGATGGTGAATGTTGTAAGAAACAAGGCAATCGTGAGGATGGAATCTGCCTTAGCATTGTGGATACAAGACTTGCGAAAGAAAAATATCCCTTTGAACACCAAGATCATTCAAAAGAAGGCATTGAATTTATATTCTCAATTTACTGAAGGACGACCAGGACCATCAACAGCAGCTGATGCCGAAGAATTTCATACCAGCAAGGGTTGTTTCGATCGTTTCCTGAAACGTTACTAACTACGATTTGGAAAATCCCACGGAGAAGCTGCAGCAAAGTATCCTGAGGCCTTTAAGAAACTCACTGAGGAGAAGGGATACAAGCCAGAGCAGGTCTTCAACATGGACGAGACTGGGTTGTTCTGGAAAAAAAATGCCTTCCAGAACTTCCATCATGAAGGACGAACTGAAAGCCCCAGGATTCAAAGCACAAAAGGACAGAGTGACGCTTATGTGTGGCAATGCTGCTGGCTGGATGATGAAACCCGGCCTCATTTATAAATCTGCAAAGCCCAGGGTTCTGAAGAACAAAAATAAAAACACTTTCCCTGTCTTCTGGATGCATAATTCCAAGGCCTGGATTACGAAGCTCCTGACATCCAACTGGTTTCATCCCTCAAGTGGAAGAATACCTTCGCAAAAAAGAACTCGAATTTCGATTGTTGCTGACCATGGATAATGCTGGCGGTCACCCTGTGGATTTGTATCATGAGGGAGTCCAGATCGAGTTCCTCCCTCCCAACACAACATCCCTCCTCCAGCCTATGGATCAAGGAGTGATTCGTGCTTTTAAGGCACTTTACACTGGCAACTGTCTTCAACAATTAGTTGATGAAATAGACGAGAATGAGGACTTCCAGTTGAAAGTGTACTGGCGCAATTTCACAATTGCATCGTGCCTGACAGTCATATATAAGGCACTTCAAGACATGAAAAAAGAAACATTTAATGCATGTTGGAAAAATCTGTGGCCAGAATGTGTTTATGATTACAAAGGGTTCTCACCGGATGAAATTCAACATGATGCTGTCAACAAGTCAGTTAAACTAGCAAAGTTAATCGGTGGTGAAGGCTTCGATGACATAACTTATGAAGAGTTCAATGACCTGATTAACGACCACTCTCAGCCTCTAACGGACGAAGATTTGGCAAAGTTGACGAAATCTGCCAGTGAAGAAGAAACAGAGAGCCAGGAAGAACCATCACAAGAGGACGAGGGTCTAACTCTAGAACGGTTGGCTGAACTCATGTCAAAAGCAAAGGATTTGCAAGAGACTGCCAAGTCATGGTTCGTTCGCTGCAATTCTCAAATACAATTAACTCTACCATGTCGACCTACAAAACTCATTCATTACTATGAAAAAACAACGGAACCAGCTGCCAAAAGCCATGTTCCTAAAGTAGGTACCCAAAACGTCAAATCAAGCCACACCCAAAGAAAATACGACACCTCCTCCTGACTCTCCTAAAGAAACAACATAGCCTCTTGACTCTCCTGAAGAAATGGAGCTTTCTCCTTAAGTGCCTGAAGAGGAGGAGTAATTACCTAAAGTGCTGTAAACCAGCAGCTAACTTGTGCCATACTGTACATTAGTGTTATCATCATCATCGTATGGCACAGCAAATTTCATCATCATTTTATTATTATTCATTATTGGTGAGTGCACAAACAATATTATTTTTTTTTCAATTATTATTGCAACACAGTACGTATTGTTTTATAAATGCATACACTGTATGTACAGTGAATATTTTTGTGACCGTGTATTAATAATGTTTTTAATTGCATATTATTACTGAATTGTACTGTACCGTATTATTATTACCTGAACTGTGCGTACTGTATTTATCTAAGTTTGGCTTTAAATTTGTTCCACTTTCTGTCAATTCTAATACATGTGTTGTACGCATAGAAAATGACTTTACGGTACAGTATGGATAACTATATTATGACTTTACGGTACAGTATGGGTAACTATACTGTGACTTTACGGTACAGTATGGGTAACTATACTGTGACTTTACGGTACAGTATGGGTAACTATACCATGACTTTACGGTACAGTATGGGTAACTATACCATGACTTTACGGTACAGTATGGGTAACTATACTATGACTACGGTACAGTATGGGTAACTATACTGTAACTTTACGGTACAGTATGGGTAACTATACCATGACTTTACGGTACAGTATGGGTAACTATACTATGACTACGGTACAGTATGGGTAACTATACTATGACTACGGTACAGTATGGGTAACTATACTGTGACTTTACGGTACAGTATGGGTAACTATACCGTGACTTTACGGTACAGTATGGGTAACTACACTATGACTTTACGGTACAGTATGGGTAACTACACTATGACTTTACGGTACAGTATGGGTAACTACACTATGACTTTACGGTACAGTATGGGTAACTATACTATGACTTTACGGTACAGTATGGGTAACTATACTATGACTACGGTACAGTATGGGTAACTATACTATGCGGTGCTACTGTCCTCCTGTACTTACGTTTCTTTTTGATTAAAATATTGTTGCAGTACAAAATTAAAATGTGTTTACATTATCATTACTACATTAGTGAAATACATGACTGCATGCAATATTACTACATTATTACTGTATTAATGAGTAAGAGTGTCTTTAGAAAGTGTCTGGGAAGCATTTAGTACCGTATATAATCTCATACATAGAAGTTTTAAAACTGCATCCAATATTCGCGGTTTCTCGCTATTCGCGGGAGGTAAAGAATGTAACCCCCGCGAATAACGAGGGAATACTGTAAATGATTTGTTTGTCTATATTTTATACATCCGTTTTGTTCCTCTGATAATTTTGAAGTAATCTCCAAAAAATGTGGAGAGTCTATTACTTATTATTATTTCAAGGATTTTGCCTACACAGCTAGTCAGGTCTATTGGCTGGTTTTCCTTCTTTGTGGAACATTAATATATTAGCTTGCTTCCAAAAAACTGGGATGTATCCATAGTATAAAGATAAATTAAATATAGTGATCAAATAATTTTGGAGTGCCTTTTTGAGAAGAATTGTTTGTATTCCATCATTGTGTTTTGAATTTTTGATTGCTTGTTTGAGTTCAATTAGTGTATTTTTTTTTTTGGTGAGTAGTTGGGTATTGTAGTCATATGTGTTATTAGTGTTGCTGTTAACAATGCTGACTGGACAATTTGGTTTGTATAATTCCATGTTATTTGTTGCATGTAGTAATAGTTTTCATGTCCAGGTCATCATGTGTTTTGTCATTGATGTCTGAAGGCTTTTGATTTTTCTTTATTCGTTTGTACTCAGGTGTTGTTATGTTCCAGTGTTGGGTATTTTCTTGTCGTGGGTTTATTTGTGAATCTTTTTAGGTGTAGCCCGAACTTTCTAGGGTCGGTTTGTTTATTTAGTTGAGAGCAGAAGTTATTCCATTTTTCTTGTTTTAGCTGTTTAATTTCTGCTCTAATTTTATTTCTAATGTTGTTAATTTGTGTTTTTATTTCTTGTTCTCTTGTTGCCATGAATAGTCTTTTTAATTGTCTTCGTTGTTTTATCATTGTTAATAGTTGTTTGGTTGGTTTCCATGCGTTGTTTGTTGTTGTATGTTGTTTTGGTATTGTGTCCATAGCTGCTTTTAAAAGGCACTCCATGATTATTTGACTGTAAAAATCAATTTCCGATTCGTTATTCGCTGTATGCTTAATTTTATCTGGTAGTATGTTGTCTAATACTTTTTGAAATTCCTGCCAATTTACTTTTTTAAAATCAAATTTGTCTTGTCGATATATTTTATCTTTATAAGGGGGTGAGATCGAAGACATACCATATTGGAAGATGATCGCTGTCAACATCTTTTACCACATTAAAATTTATTAGCTTTTATCTAGCATTAAAAGAGGGGAGACAGATGTCTAAGATATCGTTTGAGTTTGTTGCATAGGTAGTATGCGTAGGTGTATTATCGTTAATAAGGGATATGTTGTTATCATCTATGAATTGTAATAGGTGTCTGCCATTTGAGTTTGTGGATTTGCATCAAAAGTTCTTATGTTTGCTATTCAGATCACCTATTGCAATTGTATTTTGGTTGTGGGAAAAGATGTTGTGGATGAGATTTATGTCTATGCACTTACAGTAAACTCTCATTGTTTCGAAGTCGCTGGAACCGAATATATCACTTGTATTGAAGTTGTTGATTGGTCCGGCCAACTGTCCATATAAATACATAGTAACAAAATTACATGTATCGAAGTGTCGGCTTGTAACGATGTATAATTATAGTCCCTAGAATGTGAAAAGCATCAATATTACATCCTTTGTATCGAACCAGGTACGAAGATATTTATTTTTCTCTTCTTCCCTAAATTAATTGTCACCGCCGCCGGCTCCCAACCACCCGCTACGCCGCTAGCAAGTGCAATTAGTCAGTCTCCGCGCAACAATGTGTGGTGCCACCATCAAAATCTTACACTTTGAGAAATAGCGGACTGCAGATGGGGTAGTAGATTAGCCTAGCAATGTTTTTACAACAATTATGGTCAATAACACTTTAAACCCCTGCCCGCCCCAACTCACCCGCCCTCCCAGCAAAAATTAGCTTAGATATAAAATTTTCAGATTGTGGCTTGAGTAGATTATGCCTGGGCAGCCTGCATGCTGTGGCCTATAAAAGGCTAATCACAGTCAAATTAAACAGATCATTAATCATTGATCATGGCGAAGCGCAAGCTTGTATCGATAGAAAGTAAAATTTTGATTTTTGACTGATTATTAATAGACGTTTCTTAATAATCACGCTTCTGCTCTGCTAGAATAGAAACTAATTATGAAAGAAGAACTGAAGTTTATTTATCTTTCAAGCTAAAAAAGAAACACTTGTTTTTCTATCGCAACACAAGTGTGAAAAAGACTATTTTGGAATAAATTTAGAGGTTGAGTAATTTATATTAAAACTATCTGAGCCTTATTGTATCGTTACAATCTGTGTACATTCAGGCACTGACGCCTCTTTATTTTGACATTTGTCATTGCTAAAGGTTCCATCATAAGACTGTTACGTTCAATGAATATCTCTTCACTCTGCGCGATTATCACAATTTAGCCGGTATACAAGCATAATGGTTTTCTAACACTCTTTTCAACAGAGCAATTACACCAAAACCGATAAATGTTGTGCCCACTTACTTGACCAATATGTCTTCGTACGGAAGAGCATGAATAGAGGTTTATATATATGTAAAAACGGCTCGTTTTGGTTGAGAAATTTTTTTTTTAAGTAGAGGAGCGAACAACGATTCGACCTTCTTCGGTCATCGTCAGGTTCACAACTAGAAGTTTCTTCCTCCAACACTGGGAGGACTATGACGTGGAGTTTAATGGATACGTCCGGGAAGTAACTAGTCTACACGTCATTTGCGTCGCTTTTCCACGTAGAGATTATTCTCGATTAAGTTGTGTACTGTTAACAGCCTGGGGCACGTGGACGGCTTTTGCAACTAATCTTTGTGCTTGTTTATTTGTTTCTGAATTTCGTACAAAGCTACTCGAGGGCTATCTGTGCTATTCGTCCCTAATTTAGACTAGAGGGAAGGCAGCTAGTCATCACCACCCACCGCCAACTCTTGGGCTGCTCTTTACCAACGAATAGTGGGATTGACCGTCACATTATATCGAACATGTTTGGCGCGACAGGGATGCGAACTCGCGACCTTCAGATTACGAGTCACACGCCTTAACACGCTTGGCCATGCCGGGCCTCTTTGTGTTCGTAAAATGAACTCTTACAAAACATTGCATTTTACTTACTACATAGACTCAGGGTGCTACTTGTTGCATTTTCTGTCTGATTGGTTTTGTTTTCCCAACTTCATCCATAGTTTTTTTTTCCTTTGCCTTTACACACAGGGTATATCTTCGTTTTTATAACTCTAATTTCACGATATGAATGCAAATTTATTATCAGAATCCATGAATATTTTGCTCAAAAAATGATCATTTTTAGTGTCACTGCACTACTTACATAATGCCAAATAAATTCAAAATGCAATTCTGGTACATTCAGTTATACTTTTAAACAAAGTAACCAAACCCCGAGCCGATATAGTCCCGGTGGAACGGTATGCATTTCACATTTATCTGTGTAACGCCTGTATCAATTTTGTTATCGAGTTTTCTTTCGAATGTCCATCTACTCATTTTATACGTCTGTGTGAGAACATATTACACGATTCTGTCTTTTATAGCTCTGTCTATCCATCTCTTTTTCGTCTGTTTACCTTATGTACACGTGCATACTTTTAGGTCTATGTATTTTAGTCTATTTAACTATTTTTTTCGATTAAGCTTTAAGTTACTTAAATGAAAAAAGACATCTGTAAATAAACTCTAATTTTATTTTATTTCAAATTAATCACTGAGAAATGTTTACAAGCTTTTCATCAAAAAGTTTAGAACTTTTTGTCAGTTGCTTCTTCGTAAAAACTTAGAGTAATCGTGTCAATTATTTTATTCTATTTTTATCTTGTCTTCAGTCTTCATTTTTTGAAGCGCCTCTGATTTCCTCATGAATTTTTCATAGTTTTCTACTTACTTTCTTTAAGGTCATAATTTCTACACACCATCAGTTAAAGATGTCGGAGAAGATTGTTAATTACCACTCCACGTCTTCATTAAAGAAACGAGAGTAAGAGATGAGACCTTCGGTTCTCTTTCCTACCGACTGGTAACCCTCTTCCAGGGAGGAGTCCAACACGATAGACTAATATGAAGTTCACACAACTTAGAAATTAATATCGACTTAGTTTTTAGTCTGTTTGTTTTTAAATATCAACTGAACTGTGCTAAAACATTTATTTAAAGCATTATGAAAAAGAAGCCATACATACATAGAAAATAAATTATTGTATACAAATACGTTAAGTAAATAAATCTGTGAAAGTAAAAAATAAAAGAAAAACTCGATTCGGTATTTTTCCTTATGTAACCCAAGGAAACACAGCTCATTAGTATACATTTACACTTAATATATAGTGATTTGCTCAATTACGAGCTAAAAATACTTGCACTATGATAACAAAGAGACTAATATCTAGTGTTACAACAAACATTACTAAGCTGCTTAAGTGTTTACTCTGGGAGATAATTATCAAATTTGAATGGATTTCTTAATTATATTTACAGTTGACGTGATAAAAACAAAATTTTTTTCGGACTATATATTTTTTACGAAATTAAGAGAAGTGAACTATTTATTTTGAAAAGTAAAATAAAACTTCGATTTTTAAATCTGTATCATCACAACAAACATCTTAATATCATTGTTAGTCTTGGATCATTAAATACTTTATAACATGTTTTGCAAAATAATCCTACAATTCATTTTCTTATGGAGTGGAATAAAAAAAAACAAAGTTAAAACTTCGTGTTCCGTTTTTCTTATATCGTTTGTGAAAAGTTGAAATTTAATTAAAATAATGTTTTTTAAAAACTAAGATATTCAAGAAGTATATTATATTTAACCTGAACAAGCTCTTATGCAAAATAGTAAGCTGAATGGACAGACCAGGACCCAAAGATATCAGAATATCTATCTCCAATTCAAGGAGGTTCGGGCAAACAAAAACACCCGCTACTCTTAAGGTAATAGTGTAACTGACTGACTTTTTTCCTCTTCTTGTTCTCACATCTGAAAGTAAGAAACTTGGTCATCTGCATGTCACTGAGTCGAACCTTGGTTCTAACCCTCGATATAGGTCACTTGCTCCTAATTTAAAACTAAAAGGACTAACATATTAAACCTTATCATTCAGAGATACGATTATACTTACGTAATGCAACGTAATTCTTCACTTATGATTACACATTTTTTTAACTTTGAAAATTTCCATCTGTTTCTAAGTAACGTTATAGCTGTGATTGTAACAATAAGTAAACATCGCATCATTGCCGTTTTCATGATAATTCCAACAAGAGCAGCCACTCCTTTCATGCATTTACGTTGGATAACATCAAATTTCACCTTCAGAAACTCAGATAATATTTCTCAGATCCAGGTTTGTCATTATCTGAAACATCCTTAGTAGTGTAGTGTGTCCTCGATTTTCTGTACAAATCCGATCATACTTTAATCAGTTATTAACTCAAAACCGTGAAAAATGCTCTATCTACCCATTATGAAAAATGCTTCAAAATGACCCAGACAGAATTTGTGTAAATTTTCGTGTACATCGGTTTATTATTTTTCGAGTATTCGCGTGGAAACTCAGAAACACACGAACGCGATTGCAATACCCTTTCCCTTCCCATTCTAAGGGGTGGATAATACTAATAAATCTGAAGACGTGTAACATGTAATAATAAATCTGTGGACGTGTAATCCAAATTTTAAATGTTGTGATACCCGCGATGAAAAAAGTACAGACAAATACAAAGCTACAGAAAGTTCTAAGTTTGTTGTTTTCTTAAGTCCTAGTGTAACCCATACTTTACACTAACAAAACAAATATGTCCTTTCATCCGTTTGCGCGTACCGTAAAGTCCGGCGTATAAGACCCCTTTTCAATAACCAAAATTTAGCCCAAAACTTGAGGGGGTCTTATACGCCGAGGAAGAAAGTCATAATTCAATAAAACAATCTAAATTAAATTAAAATGTAGCAATAAATTATTTAATTTGTTTAAAAAAGGGTATTGTGTAAAAGTGTATATTTTTATTAGGAATTTGGCGATATACAACAGTTCTTTACAACAGCGCTATACGTCAATTCTAAAGTCACGGGATATTATGACATGTATGCCTTGCGCAAAGCGTGTGCATTTCATGAATGAAATTTTTAATTTTAAACTTTTTGTTGTTTTGACGAATATATTTTGTTACCAAGCTAGTTTTTTTATTACTTTTAATGTATTTTATTATATTTATACGCAAAATATTTTTCTTTCGAATAAACAACTACCAATAGATTTTTTCATCTTCAAGTACGTATATTTTAAATGAGGGGTCTTATACGGCAAGGATATGCTAAATCCTAGTTTTTACTTTATAATTTAAGGGAGGGTCTTATACGCCGGACTTTACGGTAAGTGATGTTAAATTTCGCCATTCAACTATAATAATACAAAAGTTTGCGGTAGATGGTATTGATTAGTTGTCTTCTCTCCTGTTTGCCATTCCTTATTTAGGGACGACTAGCGCACATAGCTCTCAAATTGTTTAGTGTAAAACTCACTAAACTAGCTAATCTAAAAGTTAAGTATCATTGTAATTATTCTTCGCTGGCCTTTGAAAAAAACACACAAAAAACGTACATACCATAACTTGTATCAAATAAACTTTTATGATCAGTGTTATGTATCTGTCTACCCAAAGATCTACGAACTAAACGAAATGCATTGTCAGTAATGGATTTGACTAATTCTACGTAGTTGGAGTACTGTTATTATTATTATACTTTCTTTTTAAATCGCTAAAGGGACCAAATAAAGAATATAGTGTTTAAAAACTCATATAAAAAGGCTTAACACTAAATCTTACAACAAGTTTAGTTGTAAATTAATAATGTACTAATAGTAGTTTTTAATAAATTTATATATTTACAGCTCTTTGTTAAACGTTTATAGCCCTTTATACAAAACTTCTGTTACATTTACAAATAGTAACTGAACTGCCTTTTCAATAGTTTCGACTGTTAAGGTCTCATGAATGCAATATGATAACATGGTGTGCGCGCGTGTGTGTATACACACAGTATGACATAAAAACGTTTTACCCACGTTAAAATTTACACTGAAATACCTTGTTTTGAAAAACATTATTTCGTAATATACTTACCACATATACTTCTATTACATAATATATATTTTTCTGACTTTAACCTGTGAAGGCTAACTCTCGCAGGTAAAGAAACCAACATCAAAAGAGAATAAAACTAAAGTCTGTCAAATAATACTGGCCAATCTGTATAGCTTTTATTACACAACATAATCAAATACTAGTGTAGATAATGTATCGTTTCAATATTTCCTAAAGAACATATATTAAAGGTCACTTAACAAGCGTTAATTACTAGTGTACGCAGAATTTGCTCGAAATCTTGGTGTAGTCGTATTGACATTATAAAAAAATTACGAAATTAAGTTTATATGGTACCTTTTTGGAAAGGCAGTTTTATACAAAAAACAAACCACTTGTGTATTATAATGATGCATATCCACCAACACTATAAAATTATTAAAGGAGTGTCTGGTTCGGTCTCTATTTTCGTTAATGACAATCAGGAACTCCTAACTGTGCAAAACACTCAAAATATTTGCCCCGTTTGTTTAGTTTGTGAAAATAATGCAGTTATTTTCATGTACTTATAAAGATAAAACAACAATACTATGTTTAAAGCTTTTTATAAACATTATATCTCGTGGAATTATGGGAAATACCTTATTACCACACCTCAGCAAATGATCACTCTTTGCATCTAGTGAGCTTGAAACAAAAAGACCACCTTGTAATTTTATTTACGGGAATAAACGTGCCACTAAGTTGTACAGCATTTACTTACTCTAATAAAAGTTACTTCCTTTAACTTCCTTTCAGTTTTATTGTCTTATACTTTATAAATAAATAATAAATATCAAACCTATACAAACTATAAGAAAATATTTAACTACAAATTGTGTAAATACAGTTTCTGATGAGAGCATTGAGTCGATGTTCCACTTAGTCCTTTTAATTATGGCTTGCTTAAACGTATTGTATTATTATGCAAGTCAAAAGTAATTTGTATCAATGTTCCTATGAAGATATGATACAAGTTATTTTCATTTTAATTTAAAAACTTAAAGACAACGCATACCTTATCTTCTTCTTTTGATTCAACCTTCCTGAGAAGGAAACAAAGAGGAGAATAGATTATATTCATAATACCCAAACTTCTGATTACCCAAGGAAATCCCACCCACTGTACCAACTCTCCACCAACAAGAGGAGCTAAGAAAAAAAGAACGAAACAGAAATATAAATATTTTCAATTAGAATGATGTTACAGTACCATATTTAGAACAATTAGAATACTGTTACAGTACCATATTTAGAACAATTAAATAATGTTACAGTACCATATTTAGAACAATTAGAATGATGTTACAGTACCATATTTAGAACAATTAGAATACTGTTACAGTACCATATTTAGAACAATTAGAATACTGTTACAGTACCATATTTAGAACAATTAGAATAATGTTACAATACCATATTTAGAACAATTTCAGTTCAAAAGTGTAGTTTATAAACAGAACAAACTACACTACATATTAAAGTATGATTCGTAACACAGTAAAATATAATATGACAGAAAAATAAGGGTCTGCAAGATAGAAATTTCACGTACAAATGAATTTTAAAAAATTACACAGACACAGACAGTGAACAAATTTCACGGTCGTCTTAGAACAGATAAATTATTCCAAACTTCAGAGCTTTACATACTGTCTTACACGAGCATTTCAACGTTGAACCAGGAAGATGCAAGCAATGTAAGAATATTATCGATGAAATGATAATTTCAGTGTTATTTTCATGCATCTATTGATTGGCTCTGCCTGCTCATTTCAACTTCCAATCACATACACAACTGTTTTCATTTCTGAGTCATGCACTGCACACTACGAGCCCCGATTAGCGCGAAACTTCCACAAATATTGTACATCTAGCTGCACACACTCTACTAAAAGGCTCATTTCACAGCTTGTCTTTCAAAGTATCCGTAATACTACGAGGAAATCCTCCAAACAGTTCAATCAACCACAAATGATGATTGCTACATTACTATGCGAAAGATTTTCTTCGATGGAAGTTAACTGTTCCAATGGAGAGATGAGAAAGAAATTCAGGTTTTCAGTTGAAATACATTCAAAGGGCTGCTAAGATGAATTGTCTTTGGTTTTGAAATTAAACAAATACGTGAATGTGTCTGTGTTGTAGTAGCTATTAACGAAAGTGTTGCATTAATCATTGTCCTATAAGAACTGTGTGATAGGAATAGCAGAGAAATAAATTCTTCATACACTCGGTACACTACCTACATTTAGTAAGTTATCGAGTTATTTTCGCTGTAGTTTTCTGGGGGTTCCGACAGTGATGCTGCTGCGGTATCTCACTATTTCACCTGAGCTGGTTTGTCAAATCAAAAGATATTTATCATATTTCACTTGTTTGTTTGTTTTTAAATTTCGCGCAAACCTACACGAGAGCTATCTGCGTTAGCCGTACGTAATTTAGCAGTGCAAGACTAGATAGAAGGCAGCTAGTCATAAGCACCCACCGCCAACTCTTGGGCTACTCTTTTACCAACGAATAGTGGGATTGATCGTATCATTATAACGCCCCACGGCTAAAAGAGCAAGCATGTTTGGCGCGACGGGGATACGAATCCGCGACTAAACATGCTCGCCCTCCCAGCCATGGGGGCGTATAATGTGACGGTCAATCCTAAGAGTTGGCGGTGGGTAATGATGACTAGCTGCCTTCCCTCTAGTCTTACACTGCTAAATTAGGGATGGCTAGCACAGATAGCCCTCGAGTAGCTTTGTGCGAAATTCTAAAAACACATAGTTAACAGAGGAATTAAGGATGCATTGAATCTCTTAATTAATTTCTATATAATTGTGTTGTTGTTATGCGCCCTCACGTACAATACGCATAAATTTATGAAAAATAAGATTATTGTTTCTTGGCCAACACTAATAAATAAATACAATAAATAATAGTAAATAAGTAAAGAGCATATCACCTACCTACTGAATAAGCCAAGCTTACAGCAACTTGAACAATCGAATACACTGTGCCGTACATAGCTACATGACGTGTATCTACAACATGAGCCAACAGGGGCATTAGTGCAGCATCCGTTATACCTATATGGATTAAATAATAATAATAAAAGACAATGTTATCAAAAGTACTTATTTTAAGAATAAGGTCAGTTCAATACGATGCATTTTTCACCACATTAAGAAAATTATCACCAGTGGGTTCATTATAACTTTTATTTAAAATGTTGAAATTTAGGGTTTGGTTTGAATTTCGCGCAAAGCTACACGAAGGCTATCTACGCTAGCCGTCCTTAAATTAGCAGTGTAAGACTAGAGGGAAGACAACTAGTTATAACCACTCACCGTCAACTCTTGGGCTGCTATTGTTTGTTGATGTTGTCATGCGGTCACGATAATTAACAAAACAAGTTGTCTGCTACCAGAACGTACATTGCAAGACGTAATATAAAAGTTCGAATGTTACTCAACTGAAAGTATATAGCTAGGGCACAAAATGCTACCAGAGGGCACGGCTGGGATAGATACCAGAAGGCCTATTTCTGTAGACAGACGTTACAAAGGTTCTATAGGTACTGAAGATAGTGTTTGCATATGCGGATAGTCTACCAAAGCGTATCCCGCGTGTTTTACAAAGGCAAATGGTGTTTCTACAAGGGACAATGTTACAAAACTTCTGTAAGACTGTATACAGATATCAACTTGTCTCAGCTTACGTTATTATTTTAAATTTATATGGTTAACTGTATTACATATGTTTCACATAGGTGGATCATGTTACTAACACATTTAATGTACCGCAGAAAAGATTTTATCACGTCTAATGTATTGTTTTCATAAATATTGCGCCCCCCCCCCGAATGGCACAGCGGTATATCTGCGGACTTACAACGCTAGAAACCGGGTTTTGATACTCGTGGTGGGCAGAACACAGATAGCCTATCGAGTAGCTTTATGCTTAATAACAATCAAACAAACAATCATAAATATTGAACAAGACAGTTAATATAACCAATTGTGTTTTTGACGTACCGGTTTAACAGTCGTTTAATATATTGATTATAGTTTATGTATTTATATACAAAACTTGCATGACATACCTTTTTACATTTTCTGAAATTCTATAAGTAAAATCCTTATTATTAATAAGTTATTTTAGAATTTTAATTTATGTGTATTAAATTATATAACATATATTGATCTTGAAAATGGTGCTCATTTAAACATAAATAATTTTAATGTTCAGTTTTAAAACTTCATCTAAAGTTTAATTTTAGAGAATCTACGCAAATAGCTGTTTCACCATTACTATTGAAAAACACATATTCGTACATTTTTGTGGATAACTTCACTTGTAACATAAACTGAACTTACATATAGCGTTCTTTCCACCTTTATTCGACGTCATTAACATAGAACATAAATTAACTGACAAAAAGAAAGCAATCACCAGACCCTGTAGACACTTTAGTTCCATTGGATATTTAGGATGACTCATAGCCGATAGTATCTTGATCTCTTACTAAAAGAGGAGGCTTAGAAAATTTAAAGTTGGATGTGGCAAAACAATTATGAAACAAAAGTTTAACAAGTCAGTTATCATACTGCAAGCTCCTATTTATGATTATGCATTAACTTCTAAGATATAAATGTAAGAGATATATTTACGTTATATTTAATATTGAAATTAAGTCGTTCCAACCCTATAAAATCACTTTTTTCACATAAATTCAAAAACAGTAGATTAAATAATTTATGTTCACCATACTTTAGCATATGTATGTGATGGACAGTTTTTTGTTCGGTGAATTTAAGTCGGTAAACATAGTTTATTGGTTCTCTCACTTTACATACTGATATAAAGCACTACGTGGTTATTCACAATATTTGATAAAACATGTTCGATGTGTACATTTTACTTAGCTTACAATTCTTGTATATTTTACTATTAATTTAGATTCCATGAATTGATTATCCGTGATTCTACAAATGTGTTTACCCATCTAATACAACACTAATAGATATGCTATCATAAATATATGTAAGTAAAATCAAAGCTATTGTTGCAAATATTGAAACATTTGTTTAAGAAAATAAGTAAAACTTCAGAATTAACAAGCATACTGAAGATTTTATTTACGAAACTTCAAAATATGCTAATATACTATAAACATCTTACCCTAAATATGAAATATGTGATTAGCTTTCGTGCAACTTTTCTACGTTATGTCCATATTAGTATTTCAATTAGAAATGTACATATTACATTCGTCAAACAATATATGGAAACAAACAGAATTTATCACCAGATATTTTAATTAATAAATGGTACTAAAGACATGTCGCTATACAAATATATAAGAATAAAAGATTCAGTGTAAAAAAATATGTAAAAAAAATGTTTGTCAACTACTTAAAAACATAAAATTTGAAAATATATTGGCAAAGGGAATTAATTTTTCACTTATACTTTATAGCAAGATCAAATATATTAATTATCAGTTAAATAGTTTTCTCTGATTTTCTTATGCAAAATGTAGTTTGTCATTCACATTTTAGCAGGACCCAAAGCACAAGCCAAACTGGAGTGGTTTTAAAAGAAAAAAGTGACTGTTCTGAGGTGGCTCAGTCAACAATCTGATAGAATATTTATGTCGAGACTTGAAAATTTCAGTCCATTAGTGGTTTCAAATAAATTTGTCAGAACTGGAGCAATTTTACCAGGAATAATTAGCAAAAATAACATCATTGTGCAAAGCTGATAGAAACCTATACAAAATGACTCACAGCAGTGGTTACTGCCAAAGGTGTTTCCACCAGCTTACGGGTTTAGAATAAACAAATTTCAATTTATATAATTGTTTGCGGGTTTTTCTGATATTCAACCTCTTTCATACATAACGTTGTTAAGTGTAATAATTAGTGTTTTAAACAAAACTATGTTCATTAAAACATTGTTTACATTATTTATACTTCATTAAAAGTTGACATTACTGGTAGAGGTGAACACTTTTGCAAGATATTAAGCCCAGTGTAGTAAACTATTGGGGAACATTTAAATACTCAGACACATGCCTGTATAAATAAAACTCGTATCTATAAACAAAATAAATAATACATCCTCCAAAATTATTTTTGTAAAGATAATTATCATATGATTGTATGTTCTGAAAATATTCACCACACATAACTAATAATTGTAAGTGCATTTCACATTGATTTTACACACATACACACACACACATATATATGTATGTATAGTATAAAACAAAGTAAGTCTCCAAGAAATGGCATCAATAAAACTGTAAGCAGTGTCAACGACCACTACGTCACAAACAAAGCGGCTTACTTTCGTGTAATGAAAACCAGAATTGAAATATTTCGTCTGATGTATAAAAATACAGACTGTAACTATAAAAATTATATTCTTTTCATATATATATTGAGAATCTGCTGTATAATAAATTAAATACTATGATGTTAGATCATTTTATTATTGAAACAATAAGTATTATATATAGTGGACAATTTCATATGGTGATATACTTCTGTGATCTCACAACAAAAAATATGGGTCCCCCACTGGTACAGCGGTAAGTCTACGGATTTACAACGTCAAATCAGGGTTTCGATTCTCCTCTGTAAACTCAGCAGATAGCCTAATGTGGCTTTGCTATTAGAAAAACATACAAAAAGTACGGTTTACTAGAAGACGTATATCTATCTTTCTACAAGAGTGAGTTTATGAAGAGTATTCCTATAAAGTCACAACAAATTATGTGAAACATTCATCAATGTGATTAGATTTATTTATAAAGACCATATTTATTACAATTAAATTAGTATATTATTCCTACCGTTAAACACAGTAATAGAGTTTAATTATTTACATGTTAAACATGTTGTTATAAAGTTTACGAAGATTAGAAAAGTTCATTGTAGAACAGATATAAAATAGTCATATGTTATCACAAAGTTCTCCCTTATGTTAGTCATAAGAAAACCTACGTTTTTATATTAAAGAGCTAATGGTGTCTAGTAGAAATGTTATCTATTTTTGAAGTCATTTTGCAATCACTGATAGAAGACTTTTTTCGATATTAAATAGATGTATAATAGGAGTCTCTTTCCACTGCACTGCTCATTTTCGTTGAAAAGAAAGGCAAAAAAAATTAGATACCTGTATTTGATAGCAGGTTTGAGGTCTCATACCAAGTTTATTTTGGTATGTGGCCAAGGTTCCATAAAACTTTATTAAAACTTTATATCCAAGACTCCAACTCATTGATACAGGCCCCCAACAACCAATTAGCAACTCTTATAGAATTATTCACTACCACCAAAACTAACTTTATGTTCAATGACAAAAACTACCTACACATAAATGTCCTAAGTATGGGCAATCCCGTATCACCAGTTCTAGTAAACGTAATTACGACACAAATTGAATCTCAAGCGATCAACTCAGTTTTACACCCACCACTATACTGGTACAAATACTTTAAGGATACAACTGATGAATTCACATCCGTAGAACACACAGATTTTTTCAACCACGTTAACTCTATACACCCCAACTTTAAGTTCACCTGTGAAGAGGGAATAGTATTTCTCAGCCTCAAGATAACAAGAACCGATACACAATTCAAAACAGAAATCTACAAAAGAATCACCTATACTAGACTATACATTTCCTGGGACTCAGCACATGAAACAAAACAAAAACTCAACATATTAAGAAAATAAATAAACACAGTCACAAAACTATGTTTACCAAATAAAATTAACAATGAAATCAACAGAATAAAACAACATTTCATCAACATCAACAAATTTCCTCAAAAAGCCCTTGAAAAAAGTATACGCACACAACTAGATCAACAAGAAACAAACAACAATAAACCCCAAGAAACAACAAATTACAAAACCTTATACTGCTATATATCATAAGTTCCCGACGTCAGCGACACAACAACGAAGATCTGGAAGAAACTTATAATAAAATACAACATTCCCGTAAACACCAATATTTATTTAAAAACCAGGTACAAAACTAAAGTCTATACTATGCAAAAACTACACTGACAAAAACAACACCAATGTTATTTATAAAATATAATGCAACAACTACCATCACTTCGAAGTCGGAGAAACAAGCAGAAAAACGAAAAGAAGATTCAAAGAACACAAAAAATACCTTCACATGTTTTTGAACACTGCAAATCAAATAAACATAACATTGCCATAGAAAACACCCAATAGGGAAACAAATATAAAAAAGCACAAAATCAAAGAAACCCTATTTATATAGCAACTAAAACCAAAATTAAGGAACATCTTTACATCTATCCTAATTAATAACCTAACATCTAACTGCAACGCCACCTACAATCCTGTACATGTTTATACTCTCGTACCTAAGACATGTGGCCGGCAACGGTCAGTTGCAAACTGTCTCTTTGTTAACTTCTTTGTTAAATTACCTAAGAAAGTTGAACCGTTGTACTCTATTTTATCTTAACAAAAGTTTTAATACCCATACCAGCTGTCTTGAGATACATTGACACTTCAAGTGGGTTTTTTGTCATCATGAAAATGTTCAATCTACACTTAATGTATAATGGTAGATTGTATGATGATAAGGCTGGTCACATTTCTTTACACGTTTTTCTTTACTACATGTTTTCAATAAGGAGACATGTAACAGCACCTGGACTGTACGTACATTACCTATCATTCCTTACATCCAGTATGAAAACTAACTGGGTTAACTGGAAATGAAAAATTAAAGTTAAATATCTTAATAAATGATGTAAACAGTGTTTTGACAAACATTTTGTTACACTTCCTGCTGCAAATAAAAGTTCCAATACTGGATGAGAGGTTTCTTTGGCAACAGCAACAGAGATGTCTTATTTATACAGTCATTTTATTGAATATATATGCCCCAATATTACTACACTGGACTCTGAGGATTCAATAAAATAAATACAATGCATTTCAAATAAGGATTCGTCCTGAAGATAGTAAAGATGAGGGATATTCTTCTTTTAAATAAAATACTTTTGTTTAAGTGAATTAAAACTGAA
Source organism: Carcinoscorpius rotundicauda (assembly GCA_011833715.1). Classification (NCBI taxonomy): domain Eukaryota; kingdom Metazoa; phylum Arthropoda; class Merostomata; order Xiphosura; family Limulidae; genus Carcinoscorpius; species Carcinoscorpius rotundicauda. The sequence continues at coordinate 37,581,679 of CM022393.1, forward strand.
TGTTATTTTCAGGTTCATCACATCCAGAAATAGAGAAAGCTGAGATTGTATATATTACATTTACCGATGAAAAGTTTATCACTATTTATAATTACTATCTTTCAGTTGAGATATTCTACCTTTGTCAGGTTATTAACATTAAAAATGTGGAGATGATATAACAAATAACACAAAAATCCTAACTTTCACACAATTTATTTAAGCGCATTTTCGCATTATTGATTATTACCTCATTAAAATTTTTATATAAGCTTTAAAATTCGTTAAGTGTCTACTTAAAACATGACTCACATTGTGCAATGGTCAGAATAACTTTAGAGAAAGATGTAGAATAAATAGTAGTGGAGATAAAGGTATTTTCTCTTATCCACTTCAAACACCCTGCTCTTAATGTCCTTTCACGTTATTCATTATTTAATTTGCGGTCACTGACCGCATAAATATCTTACACCTCGAAGTTGTAACATTATAGATCAAAATAGGAAGTGGTTATAACTCAAAAAATGGCTTTTGATAACAGCCATTTTGATATGTGGTTGTTGAAGTAGAAACTTCAGCTGAGTTTCGGTAATATCGCAATATTGGTATCGATTCTTATTGCATATGTTCATAGAGATATATATAAGATGTTTCTACTCACCACTCACTATATGTTGTTACAGAGAATTTAATAAAGTTTTTTTCTGTAATGATTTGACACCATATATAAAGTAAGTTATTATTAATTTACAAAGATAATAAGTGCTCAATAACAACAATAATGCCAGGAATAATATGCCACTCATTCCAAACTATCATCCCACAAAATTTGGTTGATATTAGTCCATCAACCGAGAACTAGTCAGAAAACAGGCAAACAGAAAAACACACAAATTTTTGTGTTTACAGATAGATAACAGACAGAAATTATTGTGCTGACACATAGATAAAGACCAACTTATTGTTTGAACTTTTAGAATTTATACATCTTTCTTAGTGAAATCAGCTTTGTTAATACTATTGGATTATATGAATTTTCAAATATACCCTGCTGGCTAAAATCTTAAGGCCAATGAACATAAAGAAAAAATATGCATCACTAATTTAAGTAGAGCTTCGAAAGATGAAAATAAGAAAAAGGAAAACATCACATATCACCATAACATTGTTCTGAACCTAAGTTGAAAGGTCTAACTGTTTAAGTGTCTGTTTTGTAAATGAATGTTTCGGTATGCCTATTAAAAGTTCCATTTAGAGTATGTGATTTTACCTTCATATTTTGATGACAACATATCTTTATGGAGACTTGTATTTGATAGTAAAACACATTTGTTAGAAACCTAAATAAATATGCTCATGGAGTGTAACTCATTAGAAAAGTATGCAAGAATTATACACTAACAAAAAATTACATATAATCATTTCCCACAAGTTCCGACGGATAGAATATTGTAAATACATACTTCGGTTTTATATCATTATGTGAAATGACCGAGCCAATAAACAACGTTTATTAACTTAAATCAGTGACACTCAAACGCTGATCATCACAAGTTAAGTATACTAAACATTAAAGATATAACTATCATTTTTGAATTTATACAGAAAATAATATTTGTACGAGGTTGAACAGATTATTGTTAATATAAAATATAACGTAAATGTTTATACATATGTATATCTGTTTCTGTGTGATTCATATCTTTGGCATCAATGAGTATTCACAAATAACATACGTATTATAACTAACTTTTCTTTCATTATTTTTATATCACATTGATTTTTAAAGACTTTTCTATCAATAAAAGATAGACATTCTACCAACTATGAAGAGTGTCGTGCAAATGTTTTGTAAACGACAACATGTCATGTTGTGTTTAAATTTTCATTTCTATTATTTATATTTCCATATTTATATTATTGTTTCAAAGCTTAAACCAATAAAATATGTTGTTATTCATTTAAAATAACATTTAGAAATTTCTAGAATTAGGTAGATCAATCATATGTTTATAAATTTATGTAAATGAATTGTTTGGCGACTTGGAGTCTAGTCGACAAGTCTCGTGCAAGAACGGACATGCGCGGATTTCTCTGGAATGTTGGGAAGTTACGCGATGGTTCGAGAAAAGAGGCCTACAAATATATAAACAGACAAAAATGTGAGAAAGAATTATTAGTTTTTATTCGAAGAAAAGAAGAGTCAGTCATTCGTTTGAGAAAGTTTAAGTGTTTGCCGTGAAGTTATTCAACTTGGATTTGGGACTAGAGCTAGATCTACAGAAACTGTGATTTTGTTTCGTCAATCTTTGCGATTCATTTGAATTACTGGTTGTGCTGAGAGTCAACACGTACAGGACTGTTTAGGGGAGACTGAAGCGGAAAACGAGAAGTTGAAACATTAATTGAAAACACCGTAAAAAGAACTTCGTCATTCTCCATTCAAACTTCGAAATTTCTTCGTGGGACCAAATTCACACCCTATACCGGAATTTTGGATTTCTGATCTGAACTTTTGGAATTTCATTCTAGATCATTATATTAGATACAGGCCAGTACCATTTTGTGTTGTAATTAATTTTGAAGGTTTAAACTTAATATCTGTCATTGTTGTTATGTAATTTATGTTATATCTGTTACATATATAATAGTTTGTTGTAATAAATTATACAAGCTGTTATCTGTGTCTTTCTGTTGCGTTCATAAAACACACAAAAAAACGTAACAAGAGTCAGCCTAAATATCCAATAAGATTCAAGTGTCCACACTGTTTGGCAATTGTACGTGTTGATCCTTCTATAATTTGTGTTCAGTGTTAATGGTCTCAGATAGAGATGAAAAAACATCTATATATTGTAGTTCATTTAAAGTTCAAAATGAAAATATTTACAGAAATGTCAAAATATAATTTTCTATGAACGGATAGTTAAACATAGTTATTTGCATGGATCCTTTAAAGTTAAACTTCAGTGGAGAAAATTACTTTATAAAGCTAAGTATGAAAAATATTATAGATTTAAGTAAACTCTCTTTTGAGGATTTATTGGTGTTATACAATATCATAGATAAAGAAATGAAAACTAGAGAACAAATGAATTAGCAATAAGAGTTATTATGTCATTATCATTAGGCGTAGTATTTTGTTGTACTTACAAATAAAAGCACGAATTATAATCAGCCCTTTAAACGTATACTAAATCGATACTTCAGTCAGCTATACTAACTGTCTTGTCCAATATTTACGAAAACGCCCCCGAAGTAGTATAGCGCTAGAAAATATTTATGACAACAATATATGTTACAAAAACTTTTCAGCAGTACCTTAAATATGCTACTAATATCATTCACTTTTGTCAAGCATGTGTAATACAGTTAAATATATAAATAAAAATTATAAACAAGTTTATATCTGTATACAGTCGTATGGAAGTATAGTAACAACGTCCCTTATAGAAAGAGCATCTTCCTTCACAGTACACCTTATAAGACCATCTGCCTAAAGAGACTCATGAAAACTTTGTAATAATAGCAACGTTCACTAATATAAAAACTGTTCGCATGTCAGTCTTTTTAAAACATCTGTAATACAGTTAAAATAGTTTAAGACAAGTTGAAATCTCTTTGCTATCGAATGGAAGAACAGTAGCACTGTCCACTTAGAGAAACACCTGCCTTGGTAACATACACACACAAATACACATAAACAATATGCCTAGCAAGAATATCTGCCTATAAGACTTTGGTAATATGATCCACTTATATTGATATCAAAATATGATGTCATACCTCCCAAATGGCACCACTTTATGACGTAGAAACTTCCTCTCTGGTTCCATTTCATGAACTATGACGTCATTTTTTGGCCCCTTCATATTATCTGAAGCCGACAACTTATCGTCTTCTAATGACGTGCTACTCAACGTATGAGGTAAAATCTAATACAAGTAGCTAAATAAATGTACCTCTACTATAGAAATGTCTAATAATATGCACAACACGGATTTCAAACTAAAACTATTTACAATTTAATTCCACGTACTTTAAATGTCACCGATATAAATATCACCCTTATTTCAAAAACGTTTAAAATGTTTCAGAAATGTATATTTGCAAGTATACATTTGTGCCATGTAAAGTGCCACCCATGTACAAGGTTTTAAAGTTTAAAGCGTTACAGAGAAATGTTGGGAGGTTTTTTTTATCTTAATTTACAAAGTAGTGATAGTGTCTACAAACCAAAGAAGAGTATGAGAACTAAGAAGAGAAAGATGTGAAAGTTATGCAGACCCACACATTTCACAGAAACACCCATATATTGATACCAAGAGAAATACAAACAAGAACTTAAGATTCAGTAACCGAATTAGCAACAAGTATATAAAACCGGTAATATAAAAGAAAACAAAAGATGTCTTACCTATGCCCAATCCCAAACCGAAATGTGGTACTATAAGGTGAACCATTCGTGTTGCCAGAGGAACCTACACACATATTCAATTTTGTTTTTACTTTTATTATTATACCGACAATAGTATAGGATCAAAAGAAAATTACTGGATGATGGTGACTTATGCATTTTCCTAAGTAATTAACACAGTGGTTTGACTTTAGTCTTTACATACCAAATGGTAAGCCATTTTACCTTCTTATATTTAGACATATAGTTATTTTTCATTTTATATATGCATGTACAATATAGCATATTATCTACTTTTATTTGTGGACATACACCAAATGGGCTATTTCACTTAATTTTAAAATTTAACTTAAAGTGGGATTGGCCATAACATTATAAAGTCCCCACGGCTGAAAGGGTGAGTATGGTTGGTATGACAAGGATTCGAACCAGCGACCCCAAGACTAGGCCTCGAGTGCCTTATCCACTTGGTCATGGTAGGCATTTGAGTTTAAAAAAGGTGAAACATATTAACCAGTTCATTGATGGATATATTTAAAAATATTCAGCGAATTTAGTTTGGGAATTATCTTTACAATAAAGAAATATAATGTCTAAAAGCACATCTATAAACATATCCGATATTATTATCATGTGGAAAGGCTATTTTTTAAAAGTTCAACCAGTGTCTCACTACCAACTGATCACTGTTTCAATTGCATGGATGAGCATTTTGTAAGTGCAGTACCATGACACATATATAAAAACTTAGTAGAACCACAATTCAACGCCTTGCAAAAAGTATTCACCCCCTGCAAAGTTTCCACATTCTATTGCTATTTGAACTTGCAGTCATTAAAACTTTAGAACGGGACTTTATATTTAGAATCTACACAACCTAATTTAAACTGAGAAAGCTAAAAAGGTGATATTGTGTAAATTAAATTTTCAAAGTAAATATGAATATTCTTAACTAAATTGAGTATTTAACCCTTTTGCTACAGTAGCCCTAAATATGTCCGGATGCAAAAGAGTAGCTTGTAAGGTCACAGAGTTAGTGTAATGGTCTCTCAGTGATGTCGAGAAACCCACTTGTTGAGAATTTTATATGCAAAAAACGGCTCTTTTGGGCTCAGAAAACACTTCAAATAGAAGAGCGAACAACGTTTCGACCTTCTTCGGTCATCGTCAGGTTCACAAAGAAAACAAAGTGAACCTGACGATGACCGAAGAAGGTCGAAACGTTGTTCGCTCTTCTATTTGAAGTGTTTTCTGAGCCCAAAAGAGCCGTTTTTTGCATATAAAAGTGTAATGGTCTCTGCCTGTGTGTAATCAAAGTGGTTTAAATTGATGTCACAGTAAATGCATCTGTTCAAGCCACAACTCATATAATGTTACAAAAACCCAACCATGAAGATCTAGGAGCTTTCTAAACAAGTCAGGAATAAAGTGGTAAAAAAACACAAATCAGGAGAAGGTTAAGAAAACATTTTAAAGTCACTCACTATCCCCTTGAGTATGGCGAAGTCCATAATTAAGAAGTGGAAGTGCTTCGTACTACCCAGTCATTTCCAAAATCAGAGTGCTCTTCCAAACCAAGCAGCTGGGCGAGCAGAAAACTGGTTAGGAATGCCAATGTGAAGTTAACAGTGAATTTGAAGACATGCAATATCCCATGTATGAGATAGGAGGCAGTGTTGATGCATCGACAATATTCCATTCCCTACATAAAGTTAGCCTATATGGGCATGTGGCAAGAAAGAAGCCCATACTGAAAAATAATCATATTAAATCTCGTATAGTGTTTGCGACAAATCATGTAAAAGATATTGCATACACGTAGCAGAAGGTTTTGCAATCATATGTGACAAACACTGAGTGTTTGGTTTAAATTCAAAGTGATACAAGCTCAACATAGCACATAACCCAGACAACGTCATCCTAACTGTCAAGCATGGTTGTGGAAGCATCATTTTATGGGGATGCTACTCCTCAACAGGGACTGGTAAGCTTCTCAGAATTGAGAACAACATGGATGTTACAAAGTACAAGCGAGTACTAAAAGAAAACCTGCTTGAATCAGCTAATTATCTAAAACTAAGTCGAAAATTTACATTTCAACAGATCATAACTGAAGCATAAGGTCAAAGCCAAATTGGAGTGGTTTCAAAAGAAGAAAGTGGATATCCCAGAGTGGTTTGGTCAACATCCTGACTTTGATCCAATAGAATATTTATGGCGAGACTTGAATATTGCTGTCCATCAACAATTTCCAACAAACTCGTCAGGAATAATGGGCAAAAACTACACTGTCCATTGTGCAAAGCTGGCAGAGGCCTATCCAAAACGACTCACAGTCGTAATTGCTGTCAAAGGTGGTTCCATCAAGTATCGACTTAGAGGATTAAGTACTCATAGAATCAGCAAATTTCAATTAATGAACTTTTTTTCAGGTTTTCACAGATAAAAGTGTCAAGTTTGATCATTAAGATTTTGACAAAAGCAATTTCATTAATAAATGTTTACATTATTTGTATTCCATCAAAATTTGACGTTACTTTTGCAAGACGCTGAACATACATGTGGGAATATATGAAGTCTAACCTTATTTAAGTTTAAAGTTTCCTAAATCTGTGTAGACTCAGCTTTGACTAGGCCCTTCTACACAGCAAGTGTACCAAATCAATTCATTTATACAATAAGATTGAAAAACCAAAATTTTAAATAATTTACATTTCTCAGAGTTGTGTTACGGTTATTTAAAGTTGGCTTCGTGTTCAGAAACAGAAGTTTCTTCATTCTCTTCATTTTTTGTGATATTTAATAGATTTTGAGGCACCACAGCCTATCTATCTTATATTACACAATTCTTGAATTGACTTTAGACTGTCTGACTCCTGTACTATTTTGTTCCTTCTCCTGTTCTTATTGATTGTTTTTCAGTTGGTCAGCACAAAGTTCATATATTTAGTGCTAAAATCCAAGGTTCTATTTTCCTCGTTTTGAAGTGAACAGGTAACCAATTCTGTAGCTTTTCACTGAAAACATACAAACCATATCTAATGTGTAACCGATATAACCACCCTCACATCTTCAGCAACGGAATTAGTAAATCACACAAAATCCAGAAAAGGAAATACGAATCTGAATTAAATGTTTAGAACACGTTAACTCGATTCGATATTTTTAGACCATTATTTGACTACGAAGGAGATGAGTTGTTTTGTTTTTCCTTCCATTTTCTCTAACGTTAAACTTGCAACATTATTTGGAATGGAATCAAAATTGATCCCAAAATTATTTTTAATGGCTAAAAAAGTTTGGGAAATATTGAAACACGGTATACAATAAAGTTAATAAAGTTAAGTTAGTAAAGTTAAGCTGGAATAAAGTTAAGTCGGATTAAAGTTAAGTTAGCAAAGTTAAGCTGGAATAAAGTTAAGTTGGAATAAAGTTAAGTTGGAATAAAGCTAAGTTTACGTTGATTCAAGATATACTCCAACATCTACATTTTCAATACGCGCTAGCTGATTGTGGTGTAGTGGAGTCCTTAAGTATGCTTAAGATTGTCACAAACGCAAAGAACGAGAGACACTGCTTAGAATAAGACTTCTGGTTAAGAACAAGAAGCCAGCTGTTGTTTATAAAACTTCATGCAAAACTACTTGCAAATTCTGAAGTGATAGAATGGGATGCAGGTAATTAACATCACCCTAAAATCACACATGGGCTACTTTTTACCACAGTTACAAAGTACGAAGCGTGATCTTTGTTCTGGTGTTGAAAGACATTTATTTCTTATTCATATTAGATCATAACTTGGTCAAGTACTACAACTGCTTTCATAAACTGATTTAGAATAACGTGGATTAACCTATACGATAATTACTTCATATACTTTTCTACCCGGAAGTGCGTCATAGCAAGGTACCTTTACAGCCTTAATATGTTGACAACGTTATTGTAGGTTATTTGTACCAAATTTTATGTCTCAGAGTACAACATGTTTTGTTTTCGTAGACAGATAAACTTTGGCAAAATAACTTGCAAATATAAGAAGTTCAAATAACTGATCATTGTATGGATAACAAAAAATGTTGGTAATTTGATAAAAAATAGACATTATGGACATTTAAAATCATGGATTTCTATGCTGATATACTAAATGAGGATGTTAACAAATAACTAATTTGTACGACTAAATATACAAACAAAATATCACACCATTATGACCTTAAATTCAACGTACACAACATAATTTAATATGTTGAGTAGCCCACCATGGCGTATATCTAATGTAATCGTCAACAAAACAAACCATCAAAGATACAAATATAAATATGACACAGTGGTTAAATTCTATATATTGTTTTGTTGTTGTTTTGAATTAAGCACAAAGCTACACAATGGGCTATCTGTGCTCTGCCCACCACGGGTATCAAAACCCGGATTTTATCGTGTAAGTCCGCAGACATGCCGCTGAGCCACTGGGGGGCAATTTTTTATATAGGCATACGTCTTGAGAGTTAAAATGTATCAGATTAATCTAAATAAGAACTGCAATTAGACATAACAGGTTTGTGCATTTTACTGCTTTTGCTTTTCAGCATGCATAAAACACACTTACACCACTTGCCCCCATTCTTCATGTTTGGAAAATAAAAAAAAAATTGTTAATTTAACTTACCCCTATCGCACACACCCCAACAACCAAGAGAGAAACAGAAGCTGCTAGCCACCTATAAATGAAAACAAATGCAAAGCAGTTTATAAAATAATGTTGTGTTTTTAAATCACAGGATAATTTTCATTCAGACATATGACAAAAGAGATAATGTATTCCCTAAACGTATGCAGTTATTTGTATGCTTTATAGTGCTCTTATAATAAACAAGTTTCTCTTGAGACAACCTGAAATGTATCACATTACGAATAACGAAAAGGCGGCGTTTCCAAAAATGTAAAAAGTCCACGAATGAAACAGACTAATTACTTTTATCCGATTGGTTTATCCATAGATTTAACAACCACAATATTTCTTAGAAACTTAACACTCCTACGAAAATTGGGGCCTAATAGGCCCCAGAGCAATTTGAAAGGTTATTAATATTAGGCTAATAATTTTGTATTTAAATGAAATTGCCATTATCTGACCCTATCCCTTTATATTTTAAGGAGCAATAATATTTTGACTTTTCAGACATTTGCGAAATAATATTTAATTTTTTTTTTAAAACATCCACTAAGGGTATCACTTTAGTGGATGTAAATATTTTTTTCGTAGAAGTGTTAAATATTCGACAAGTTTAATTTCTAATTTTTTTCTTATAAATGATGAAAAACAAAACTTTGTCGATAAAAATAGCACTGATTCTTAATGAGTGCCATAATATTTTTTAAAAAGTCACATTTTTCAAATGTAGACTAAATAGAAAATTTAACCTATTTTCTACACAACATATCTTTGTCTTAAAATAGCTACTAATTAATCTGTATTAAGTAATTCAAAATAAAGTCTGTTTTGTTTTCATGCCGTTTCAACTTCATCTCTGAAGCTAATATCACAATGAAATTTATCACACTTGCTGATGTCACAATCTTTCATAGCTTGAAGTTTTTAAATTCATAACTCTTTATCAATTGCCTTGTGAGAAGTAATTACCACTAACTAATAAATTACATATTGTGTCCAACACAAATATCAAAACTCAGTTTTCAGCGTTACAACTATGTACAAGCCTTCAGAATCATCGCTGAGTCAATTGGGGCATTAGAGATTGCACCAAAACTACATCATAAAAGTTTTTTTTAAATTTAAATAAATAAAGTATTCCTAGTAAAAAATACTACTTGAATATTAAACCACCAGGAAGTCATCCAGAGATATTTTATGGTTTACAAAAAATCTATAGAGGTGGTTAAATCGTATTTCTAATAGTTTCGAAAATAAAATTGTATAACCATGATTTAGTTGGTTTTCTAGTTGTTTTTTTAAAACCATTCACCACAGATCCACATACTCTGAAAAACAATTTCGAGTTTTATCATAATATTCGAAAACTAAAGTTTCCCAGTGATGTGTATTGTTTCAGTTTTGGCATCAAATTATTATACACAAATATACTGTTAAAAGAGACAATATAGTTAAGAATTAAGTTAAAGTGGCAACTAAGTGTTAATTCCAAAATCTGTCTTTTTTAAAACTTATTATTTTTCCACTAAAAGATTTCTTTTTTTTTGTTAAATGGAAAGCTTTATGATCAGATCAACGATGTTGCTATGGTTTCTAGACTTGCATAATCTTTTGTTAACTTATTCTCATGTTTACATGAAAAAAAACAGTTGTTAGCAAATTGCCCGCAACTCTTTAAATCTTTTTACTATCGTAATTATGTCAACGACATCTTCACTGCCTTTAAAAACTCATATCAAGTTTCCCAATTTCTTCAATGCATCAAGAATAGACAAAACAGTAAAAAGTTTACTGTAGAACACCAATAAGCTTCCTTTTTGAAGACCTTAATTAATTAAACTTGCAAGTTTATACTTTAATTTTGAAAGCATTATTGCGAATGCTTTTTTAAATAATATATTTTATATATAGTATTTCATTATGCTTATAGAATATCCAGCACTTCTGAAGTTATGCACAGAAAATACATACACAAAGTATTTTTTATGCAAAAATAAGTTTCCATATTTTATAATTGGCACAATACTTTGCATCTATTTAAATAAATAAAGTTTTGATACAGCGAATCAAAATAGCGTGTCTAATTACACTCTAGTAATCAGTTTGTTGTTTATAGGCAAATATACTTTAATTATTCAAGATTTAGTTGAAACAGGTTACCTGAATGGTATACCCATAGATATAAGTAAGAAGTATGTATAAGCCTAATTTTCAAATACTTTCTTTAAATTGAAGGACCAGACTTTAGTTTCATAATAATCGTTAGTAGTTTATAAATTGACTTGTTATTAGCAAGACTAAAATGGTTCTACAGAAAGGAAACTATTAACTCGTCAGTTTCAGATCAGTCACTAAATTAAGTATATTTAGAACATGCCCTAGAAGAATGTGGGTTCGTTTTTCATCTTTATTTGTTTAAGATCCTCGAAATGGACAACAGTGAAGGATGTTTCCTTCTAACAGAACATTCAGATTCACAAGCTCATTAGACTAATTTTTATAGTGTTGATGGTTTAAAAAGTAGTATTTAAAAACCCGAAACATAAATCTCCCCATTAGGAAGAGTTTCAAATTTTTGTTTTCAAATAACTGCTAGACCGTGTGCTTTCTCTCACCTGCCTACACGGAACGCTACAGATCCAAATAGATTAGTCCCAAGAAGATAACCAATACTGTCAGGAACAAAAACAGTGCCTGTAGAATAAAAAAAGAATATTGTCTAAATAAGATATTTGTAATTTTAAAACTATTTAACGTTACTTGAAAGAATTAGAATATTTTGAAGAAAAACAAATGTCAAACAATACATTTGATAACGTGAGATATCAGCTTTTATTTTTATTCTCGAATAATTGCGCATGATATCTTAAACTATTATTTGTTTAGTGCACAAGGTAACATCAGAAGCTAGGTGTACTCTGTTCAACATGGGGAATTTGACTCACTGGGTGGATAATATATTAAATTATGCAAACTATTATAACTAAATAAAAACAATTACATTGGAACAACTAGTCCAATCCGCTACTTCAATGATGACATCAACATCTTCATCATATGCTTCTGTAAGAAATTATTCCGTACGTTTATGAGCACTACAACTGGTCACTCAACTGTCCATTTTTATGTTTTGTGGGGAGGGTGGAAATGGTTCTTTTTAAATTTCAAAACTGAAAAATAAATTGCCATTCGTTAGTAACATTTGCAGGTGAATTTGTTTGTTTGTTTTTTAATTGGCTTAAGTGCATATCTGCTCCATTGGCTATGTGTTCTCTGTCCATGTCCATCATGTCGATTGAATAAAAAATTTTAGCCTATAAGCCCTCAAGCTTATCGCTAAGTCTCCAGGGGGAATTTGGAGTGAAAATTTAAAAAAAGGACAAAAATTGTTGTTTGATTGATGTTTTAAAATATATAGTGGAACTATAATAGTATTAACATTTGTGTACGTTTTAATAAGTACATTATGATAATTATTTTAAGATAAATTATTATATTGGATTTATTTGCTATAAAACAACCTGTACAATAAATGTATATTATTATAAAAATAAATTCCATTTTATCTGTTGTTTTAAGTAAGATACTAATTAATAATATGATGTTTTGTTTTGGAATTTCGCACAAAGCTACTCCAGGGCTATCTGTGCTAGCCGTCCCTAATTTAGCAGTGTAGGACTAGAGGGAAGGCAACTAGTCATCACCACCCACCGCCAACTCTTGGGCTACTCTTTTACCAACGAAAAGTGGGATTGACCGTCACATTATAACGCACCCACGGCAGGGAGGGCGAGCATGTTTGGCGCGACTCGGGCGACCCTCAGATTACGAAGCACACGCCTTTACGCGCTAGGTCATGACAGGCTTCATAATAATATGAAGCAATAAAGTTTCTATATATGCACACAGATATAATATAAATGGTAAAAGTATCATGCATGTACTTAAATATCTTTTTAACCCAACGGATAGTGCAACATATCGATTTATAGACACGCGACAGTTTTTTAAGGGCAAAGTATATACTTTATACATGCATAACTTAAACGTAAAATAAACAAACAATAATATTAAAAATATGGTTTTTAAAATTAAGTAGGGGTGTTGCTATAAAAGTAATAAAACAAGAATTCAAACCATAATACACGAAGTTATGAAATGTAATTCTTACTTTCATGTACTGATAAGTTGTTAAAGTTGCCAAAGTAAAGATTAAGTTCTATAAATTTGTGATTGTGATTTTGATGTTTCGTTTTATTATTTTTTATAGCAGACCCCTACTTTATTTTAAAATTCACAATTTTTAGTACTCGTGTTAAAGTTTAAAAAGAAGAACTGTAAATATTAAAACAAAAAAAACCTTAAGTCACCACTATGAAACACTGGTATATTTCTAGAAACTGATAATTAAAAACTTCAGACGAAATTATTTTTATCTCACGTTAATAGTACGTATCCTTATTTGAATAGAGTTATGTCCATAATTTTATATGCAAAAACGGCTCGTTTGGGTTCAGAAAATATTTTAAATAGAAGAGCGAACAACGTTTCGACCTTCTATTTAAAATATTTTCTGAACCCAAACGAGCCGTTTTTGCATATAAAATTCTCAACAAGTAGGTTTCTCGACATCACTGATTGTCCATAATTTTATTGTCTTAACGTGATTTCTCAACTGGCCTCTCTTGCAATCCATGGACAGTAATTCCCTTGTTTTTAATGGAGCAACAATGTTATATTGCAATTTGTAAAACATTGCTGTATTACAATTTTTACGGTTCTTTTTAAAATTCAGGGACTGTTTGTTTTTCCTATTCCATTTGGTTTCTTAACGTTTTTCAATGCATTTTACTGGTACTACTTACCAAGTTGCCATCTTGGAAGCTCCATTGTGTCCATCAACCACACGGGCAAGCATGGTTCTAGAACTGCCATAGCTGACGTAGAAACCCAGACAGCTCCTTTAAGCAGATCAGATAAGAAAACTTAGATTTATTTTACATATAACTGCTCAAAACAATTAAAGGATAATCGAAATATATAATATTCGGTTGTTTGAAAAATAATGGCGAATTTAAAATTTTAACAGTAATAAGAAATGAAAAAATCAGAAGGAACTTTATTATTCAAAATAAAAACATAATGAGTCCATACACTTGTTTCAATGATAAACAAAATTATTTATACCATTAGGATAAAACTCTAAAGTCCTAAAACTTAAAAATTCTTTAAAGCCATTCTCTGCTGCTGTTTTGTTGTTGAATCTTTTGTCCTGTAAAAAAATTGTCCGAATGCTTGAAAAAGTGATAGTTGGTGAGCAAAAGGTCTGGAGAACAAGGAGGATGAGGCAATGTTTCAAAACGGCATTTCTTTTTCTTATTTTCACTGAGTTTTTGAAACCTACTTATCATGCTTTTTTTGCTTTTCTAATTTGCTGAAGATGGTCCAAAATTATGAAAATGCCAACACTTAATCCTTGTACCATTTCTCGAACAGTTCTGTGTGGGTTGTTTTTTTTCACTAATACTCTTAGTTGGTTGTTTTCAACAACAGAAGGACGTCCTCTTCCCTCTTTATCTTTAAGCCTCGCATTTCCATTACGAAACTTTTGGGGCCAACACTGTACTATATGTTCGGAGGTGTTTACTTCGCCCCACACTTACTTGATATTGTGAGCTTTTTGATGTAGTATGATCAAATTTGAATAATGCATAAAATAATGCGCAACTTCTTTCTCCATCATTAGTTGTAAGGGTCTGAAATATTGGAAATAAAGTTTTAGAAAGAATAAAAGCATTAACAAATATAAGAAGCTTTAGTTTTCAATGGTATATGTGAAGTCGTAAACAAATACAGGTTTCTTATTCCTACAAATGACTAAAATGTTTGTATAAAAATCCGCCATTATTTTTTGAACAATGCACAGTTCACGTGCAATGCAAAAATGGAATTAGCACAGCCATAAAAGAAGAAAAAAAAATCAACTAGTGAATAGCTTGTTGATATGCTCAATTTCTCAGATAAGCATGCCTTGTTATTAATTTGTCGTTTAAATTAAACATGAATAACACTTTGTTTTCAGCTTGTTCCCTATCCTCATTTATAAGAGTGCAGACTGCTAATTAAAAATACAAGTTCTATAATTTAGTTTGTTTATAATGCTTAAAGGTTTCCTTTGGTTCTTAGATCAAAATTTACCCACTAAATATTAGTGTTTCCGTATCTTTCAATACAGAGCAAATAGAAACAGATTTGAGTGTTGATTGCATTAAAAATTAAATAAAGCAGTACCTTCATGTCATTAAGTATTGTGTACAAGAGCAGTTACACATTGTGTTCTCTCTGACCTTTTTGAATAAAGCTTAAACTTCGTGCTGGAGGCCAATGATTCAAAAGTATCAATCTCCCATTTTTTTAATTAAATAGAAACTTTAGTTTATAAAACTGCTGCTTATGGTCTACATTTTTCCAGACGAATTCTTTAAAGTAGATGTCTGCAACTTGTTGGCGATAAATTTCAACAATAAACTTTTTATAATATATCATTAAAAATTGAAAAGTATATACAAAATTTTGTTACACCGTTGGTTATTTACACTTATATCTAGATCTTTAAATAATTGTCTTTTTCATCAAGGTTCACACAATTAATTTAGAGCACAACTGACAAGTGAAATTATTCTACTCTGCTTGTTATTACAAAATAGTCTATGATAATTTATTTTAAAATCGCTACTATATTTTTTTATTACTAAAGTTAAATGATAGTCTTTCGATTCGTATTTATACCTAGACGTATCTAAAACTTTTCACGCAGTATTAATTATTTTAAATACCAGATTAAACAACAAGAAAAATTCAGAAAAATTAACAATTAATAAGTATTATTCATGTAGATAATACAGTACTTTACTTTAACAAACATATTTATGATACTTTAAGCCAAGCTCCCCATATAGCATTACAATAAAATGATGAGTTGTTGACTTTTCATTGGGTATTTGTAGATTATTTGAACATCCATGTAATTGTTTAAGTTATATTTCATGCAAAATTGCTTCCACATTTAATTTCATAACATAATTTTTAGGAAATGCACGCTCTCAGATCACTTTCAATATTAACATGTTTTGTATGGTGAATGTTCTTTCCACAATGTGTTTCCTTTCAATCTCATAGATTAGAATTCCCATTTTAAATATTCTACTTGCGAGCCAGATTACATGGTTTAACATTTGGTTTGTAGATAGCTTATTGCAATTTTTGATTCAAATAATAATAAAGAAAGAAAGAAAATTAGGTACAAGAAGATTACTCATCGAATTCTGAACTTTAACACTAGACATTAAAAGTTTGTTAGTGATTCTTTAAAAGCCTGGATGATGGCCCTCGCAATTTACGTAAACATTTTTGCAAAAATAAACCATCTACCCCTGTCAGCATATCTTGTAACTTAAAAACTTAAAAGTCTATTTAAAGATGATTTTTTCACATTTGTTTCATAAATTAATCTTTGTAACCTGATTCAGAAACTTTTTCTGACGTTTGACACTTTATAAATATTTGTTGCCTGAACTCGCATTTCTGAATATACATATATATATATATTAGTAAAATTAAATAATTTATATCTAAATGTAGTTAAATGAATAAACAAAACCATGAGAAAGGACTGCGTTAAAAAACAGCAGATCACAACCTCTAATTAAGTGCACTGCTTCTTATTACTACATTAAGTATCAGGTAATGTGGTATTCAAGAAAATTTATTTATAAAAGTCATTGAAGTAAGTTGCTGAATTTGGAATTTTCGCAACAAAGTATATAAGGGCTATATGCGTACAATCGTCCCTAACTTAACTTAGACTACAGCTCTTGTAAACTGGATAAATACAATATACACGATCATCAGTATAACAGTAGATATCACTGGATAATTCCTGTCAGCCACAGCCTATAAATAATGTCAAAACGTTAAACGTATCCCTCTCCAACAAACCTCGAGTTTAAAGCAAAACAATGTCTGTGTACCTAAGTTGCATAGAGATATGTCTGCGGACTTACAACACTAGAAATTGATTTTCGATACTCGTAGTAGGCAGAGTACAGATAACCTATTGTGTAGCTTTGTGCTTAACTTGAAACAAACAAACAACCTCTGCTCAAGCTGACGAGGTTGCGTTAACATTCTATACAATCCAATATATTAGACATAGCCTGCACATACTAAATCTTATGCTTTAACTAAACAGCTTTAATACACGAAGAAACTGTTTAGTCTAAATTAGACCCAACAATCAGTAAAAATACTAAACATAAACTACAGCACTCCAAATCCCACAGAATACAATTAGAATCTCAACTAAAATGCTGGAAACAATTGATGAACGAGGAGGAAAAGAAATCTCCCTCAGAGCAAGATCCACGCAACTAAAGAGTTAGACCTAACAAAATTATTATAGGTTGGCCAAAATTTTCCCATTATCAGGTGCTATAAAATAAACAAAAACTGTATAGATATTTCTGGTGTAACAAACCCGAGCTAATTAAGAGAGAAATGATTAATGTACTACAGGAAGAAAGGGTGGTTTAAGCATGACTGATTTTAACAAGTATCGAAGAGCAATATGGACGAAACTTACATACAGTCACATCAACCATAGGTTTACTTTATCTTTTACGAGATCCCAAAAGAATTTAAAACTCAGCAACTACACCAAATTACCTCAACGACTTCTTCAGTCTTATACCAAACCTAAATAAAAACAAGGACCAACGTTTACTCAATGCCATATGAAATGTGAGCTGAGGTTCTTCACAATAGACTGGAATAAAGTGTGGAACAGGTTAGAATTTCCACAATTTCAAGCATCTCGACGTGACTTAATACTGGAAAATTGACCATGAAATCGTCTTTGTAAAGGTTAGATTAAAATAATTTAAAATTACATCAGTTATCAACTGCTTGTTTTGTTCCTGTATTGAACCTGTACGGCATGCCATGTATGATTGATTATCCGCGGCGTTGTGGAGAAATTCGCCTCTATTTACGACATGGGATACGTAGTTTTATTAGTACGATCCACTAAGTACTGACTTATGGAGATGAATACTTGCGCAATCAGTAAATTTTAGTTTATATATTTTCTTCACGTATTTTGCTGACATTCAACCTCCTTCACGCATAAGTATTTCGTTTGATCAACAGAGTTTGGAATAAGACTACGTTCATTAAAACAAACTACATTATTTCATCAAAATGTGGCATTATTGGTATGGTGTGTATACTCTTGCAAGGTACCGTATTCACCAAAGTTCACCATCATTGTAACTTTACGCTTTCGTTTCGATAATTTTAGCTTCGGTTCGTTTCATGGACCAATATAAAACAGTTTTTAGCTACTTTATTTCTTTAATATGGGTTTTCTTCTTCGTTTTGTTTCAACACGTAAACGATTCATGCACTGAACTCTCACAACCGTTTCATATTCTATATAATTATGGATATCTTTTCTTTATTGTTTAACTTATATGTAATTTGTTTGTCTGCGCCCGACATGGCCAGGTTATTAAAACACTCGACTCGTAATCCGATGGTCGCTGGTTCGAATCCCTGTCACACCAAACATACTCCACTCTTTCAGCCGTGGGGGCGTTATAATGTTACAGTCAATCCCACTATTCGTTGGTAAAAGAGTAGCTCAAGACGACGGTGAGTGGTGATGATTAGCTGCCTTCCCTCTAGTCTTACACTGCTAAATTAGGGACGGCTAGCACAGTTAGTCCTCGTGTAGCTTTGCGCGAAATTCAAAACAAATTGTTTTTCTGATCGCGTAAGATTTTCATATAGACAAAGATTTATCAAGTTACTTGATAATGTGTCGTGCGCCCAAAATAACCTGCAGGGCACGTTGTTTTCGCAGAAGCGACAGTTTAGCAATTTTCAACTTTCTGTATTTCTAACTATAGTAATACAAACTCATATTTTCAGTAGATATGCTTTACTGGACTCTTACTTTACGCACCAAATTAAGAAATATAACATATCTAATTGAGACTGATTTTCTTCCTCTCCTTCTTCACTCCAAAAGTACAGAAACTTTATTTAATAGCAAACACACTTTATAGATTTTTTTAATCAGGTACACTAAATGATCTTCTCAATTAGAAGTCTAAGTTTATGTAAATATAAGACACATTTGCAAAGTTACTAAAAATGCGCTACTGTAAATGATGTTATTAACACTATCTTGAAAAATAAAAACTATCACAATAAATTAAAAAAAATTGTTTGGTTCTATAAAGTAAAAATGTGTTCTGAATAATAGGGTTGCGATCCTAACGTTATTATTGGTAATATCTAGTGCCACTTATTAACTGTGGTTAGTTGATCATATTAACAAGGCAGGGGTTCGATTCCCCTCGGTGGATTAACAGATAGCCTGGTGTGGCTCTGCTTTAACATACACACACACGCGTATCGACAAGAAGTTTATTTTAAATCAATACACCTTAGGTGTGAAAACAGTGCAGCCAAAAAAGGATTAAGCATGCTTCTTACAGGAATGAAATGAAAACTGGTGGTTAAACTGGTAGCTACACTAAAAGCATTAATAATTGGTGGCTAAACTGGTGGCTACACTTATAGTATTAATAACTGGTGGCTAAACTGGTAGCTACACTTATAGTACTAATTACAGGTGGCTAAACTGGTAGCTACACTTATAGTATTAATAACTGGTGGCTAAACTGGTAGCTACACTTATAGTACTAATTACAGGTGGCTAAACTGGTAGCTACATTTATAGTATTAATAATTGGTGGCTAAACTGGTAACTGTACTTATAGTATTAATAACTGGTGGCTAAACTGGTAGCTACACTTATAGTATTAATAACTGGTGGCTGAACTGGTAGCTACACTTAGAGTATTAATAACTGGTGGCTAAACTGGTATCTACACTTAGAGTATTAATAACTGGTGGCTAAACTGGTATCTACACTTATAGCATTAATAACTGGTGGCTAAATTAGTAGCTACACTTATAGTACTAATAATTGGTGACTAAACTGGTAGTTACACTTAAAGTATTAATAATTGGTGGTTTAACTGGTAGCTACACTAATAGTATTAACATGTCTTCATTCATGTGTTAGCCAGGTTAGTTTCGTTTTTTCAAACGTGTGGCCTGATGATGGGTAAAACAAAATACTGGCCGCTTATATTCAAAAAAATTTTACTTTCAACATTTCTCGATGTTTAATTTGTCCGGCTGCCATGAATTTTCAAAATGCTCGACGAGATACACCACTTTATAAAATGGATAACGTTTTATATATATCTTTTAACTTGTAGGATATGCAGCCTTAAGTGTGTAGAGCAAATTTCTAATGTTTTACATCTTAGGATTAACCTACATAGATCAAAGTAAAGAAGATTTCCATCATACAATACAAAATGATTATTTTAATAAACACTCGTTCAATAACGTTGAAACAACTATTTTAGAAAACATTTAACAAAGCCATTAATAGATAAAGAACACTATTTTATTACTAAAGAAAATCTTTTCATCTAAGGGCTAAATCAGATCTTAATATAAAGATACTGAATCATTGAATAAAAATATTTGTATAAAACTTTTTCATATCTGTAATTTTAAGCAAACAAATGTAGAGGTAAAGGTAAAAGCAAGAGTAACTAGATCAATTTTGAAAAGTTTTGGAAAACCTAGGTACTGCTTTGATAAATCTGATGATCTAATGAAATTTATAACTGAAGTTATTTGAATTTAAAAAATAGAAAAATTAGAAGTTGTTTTCAAAGTATGTGTTAAATTTTGGTTTTATTAATATTCATACAAAATATTCAAATATTGGTCTAATAAAATTTAAATTAAAATGTAATCAAGTTCCGAATAACCTTCAATACAGAAAAAAATTATATTGTTACAGATTTTAACATAAATTATGATTATTTATCTTTACTGTGTCTTATTCATAAAAGTGTAGAAAAAATATTTTTTTCTTTAAAATGAGGGCTCGGTATGGCCAAGCGTGTTAAGGCGTGCGACTCGTAATCTGAGGGTCACGGGTTCGCATCCCCTTCGCGCCATACATGCTCGCCCTTTCAGCCGTGGGGGCGTTATAAGTTGACGGTCAATCCCACTATTCGTTGGTAAAAGAGTAGTCCAATAGCTGGCAGTGAGTGGTGATGACTAGCTGCCTTCCCTCTAGTCTTACACTGCTAAATTAGAGACCGCTAGCACGGATAGTAGTGCCCCCCAGTGGCTTAGCGGTATGTCTACGGACTTACACACTAAAATCCGGGTTTCGATACCCGTGGTGGGCAGAGCACACATAGCCCATTGTGTAGCTTTGTGCTTAATTCAAAACAACAACAACAACAGCACAGATAGCCCTCGAGTAGCTTTGTGCGAAATTCAAAACAAACAATCAAACAAACTTTAAAATCATTACAACTTACAGTCATCTTAATGTACCAAACCTTTTGGACCTCTTGTGTTTAATTAAAACAAATTAATTGAAAAATTTAATCATTTAGAATTAGATACTTTACCACATGTTTGTATTAACAATGAATTTAAGGGCATTTTTTATTGTCATATAATAACAGGTAATGCATAAGTAATAGAAGATAATGAATTAAAATTAATTTTAAAAAGGACAAACCATACCTTAAATCTAGAAAATACTAATAACTACTATTAAAATAAGTAAAAACCATATATCCCACTGAGTTTCTTTTTTAAGTGGAAACTATATTATTAAATGAATTAAAACTTAATTAAGAACTTTAAATTTATCTGGATATAAAATCGACTTGTCTTTTTAATGTATTTAGAAATAAAATGAAAAGTTAGACAATTTATTATAACATCTATCAATAACGATGAATGCAATTGTGGCTATATGTGTAAAAGTACACAACCAAATTCTAATTAATGAAATGGTGATACTATTATCACTAATATAAAGAAAGCTGTTAAAATGGAATGTATAAGAATTCTGTGAAATTTAAATTTATTATCAATTATTAAAATACTTTTACTAAATCCATCCTAGTTGCACTTGACAAAATTTCTGATATTTTGTTTTAATATATAAAAACAGTGTTATTAAAAACTTCAGGTTTTTTTCTACAAGAATACTCCAAGTATGTTATGTTTAAATAAACTAGATTCTTCAAAAACAGCCAGTTATGTCGTCACCTACGATTTTACATTGTATACGACAACAGATCTCAAAGACATTGTTGGAATATTTAATAACCTGTTATAACTTTATGGATGCAGAAGTGGGTATCATAAAATATAACTTTACAAGTGTTATGTAAATGTCATGTAAATGTTTTGTAAACGACAACATGTCGTGTTGTGTTTAAATTTTCATTTCTATTATTTATATTTCCATATTTATATTATTGTTTCAAAGTTTAAACCAATAAAATATGTTGTTATTCATTTAAAATAACATTTAGAAATTTCTAGAATTAGGTAGATCAAATATATGACTATAAACGGAAATGTATGGCGGCCTAGTGTCTACACGTTGAGTCTCGTGCAAGAACGAACATACGCGTATTGCTCTGGAGCTCTGTGGAAGTTACGCGATGGTTCGAGAAGTCTAGGCCTACTGATATATAAATAGACGGAGACCTACGAGAAGGGGAAGAGTCATTAGTTTTATTCGAAGAAAAGAAGAGTCAGTCATTCGTTTGAAAAAGTTTAAGTGTTTGCTGTGATTTTATTCAACTTGGATTTGTGACCAGAGCTAGATCTACAGAAGCTGTGATTTTGTTTCGTCAATCTTTGCGATTCATTCGAATTACTGGTGCTGAGAGTCGACACGTACGGACTATTTAGGGGAGACTGGGAAAATTGGAAGGCGGCAAGTTTGAAACGTTCATCAAGAAGCTCCGTAAAAAGAACTTCGTCATTCTCCATTCAAACTTCGGTATTTCTTCGTGGGACCAAATTCACACCCTAGACCGAAATTTTGGATTTCTGATCTGAACTTTTGGACTTTCATTCTAGATCATTATATTAGATACAGGCCAGTACCATTTTGTGTTGTAATTAATTTTGAAGGTTTAAACTTAATATCTGTCATTGTTGTTATATAATTTATGTTATATCTGTCATATATATAATAGCTTATTGTAATAAATTATACAAGCTGTCATCTGTGTCTTTCTGTTGCGTTCAATCCACATAAAAAAAACGTAACAGAAAATTGGGGGCTCGTCCGGGATATCGAACAAACAATTTAATTCTATTCTAAAATTAGATTTATATTCTATACAGATAGACAGCTTGTATATTCAAAATGGCATTCCAACTCGAAGATCTTATAGACAACTTTAATCAGAACCCCTCTTTCGAATTGATCAGTGAATTAAAAAAATCTGAATTGCTTGATGTTGGAAAACATTTTAATTTAGAAGTGAAGCAAGCAATGAAGAAAGCAGATATCAAACGAATTGTTGTTGAACATTTGGTTAGCCAAAAAGTGTTACCTCAAAAAGTTGTACAACAATTGCCCACCGCTCATTTTGACCCAGATTTTGAATTAAAAAGAATGGAAATGGAAATTAAATTTCGTTTATAAATTGAAAGTAAACGTCTTGAGGCAGAAAAAGAAACGAAACGTCTTGAGGCAGAAAAAGAAACCAAACGACTTGAGGCAGAAAAAGAAACCAAACGACTTGAGGCAGAACAAGAAAACAAACGCCTTGATGCCGAAATACAAATAGAACGCATTAAAGCTGATAAGGAAATCAGTATGAGAAAGGCACAGACAGAAGAAAAGGTTGTCCAAATGCGGCTGGATAACTTTGATGCTTCCAAACAAATTCGCTTAGTGCCTCCATTCAATGAGAAGGCTGTGGATAAATATTTTCAGCAATTTGAAAAATTGGCCCTTAGGCTAAAATGGCCTACCGAATATTGGATAGTATTACTTCAGTGTTCTCAAAGGTAAAGCCCAGGAAGTATTTTCCAAACTCACGGCCGAGCAAAGTTATGATTATGAGCACGTCAAAAAATGCATTTTGAGTGCTTATGAATTGGAGCCAGAGGCATACAGACAAAAATTTAGTGGTTACAAAAAGTTTGACAACCAAACTTATGTCGAATTTGCTCGTGAAAATGAAACTCTATTCGACAGGTGGTGTGATTTCAAAGAAATCAAAGAAGATTATACAAAACTCAGAGAACTCATGTTAGTTAAAGAGTTTAAAAGATGTATTCCTGTAGAGCTCAAAACTTACATTGATGAACAAAAAGCTTAGAAATTCATTATGCTGCTGTCTTGGCAGACGAGTATGCTTTGACTAACAAAGATTTCTTGTACAAGAGCAAAACAAATCACACAGCAAAGAAACCCAATGACTCATTGAAACATTATGCAAATGTCGACAAAGACAAAAAAGAGCAAACTTCTGATTCTCAAACAAAGACTTCATCTTATTCTCAAAGCTCATTATCTACCAAAAACGTGTCATTCTCATCCAAAATATGTGCTTATTGTGAAAAACCTGGCCATCTGATTTCTGAGTGCTATAAGCTCAAAAACAAGCCATCACCCAATAGTTTCATTTCGCCCTCGTTGGATACATCATTGGTTCCCAATGATTTTGACCCTGTCCAGTCCACTGTGGATTCCAAGTCCAATATTCTTGATGTACCTGAAAATCTTGTTGAGGATAAATTTAAGCCTTTCATCACTGAAGGTTTTGTTTCTTTTTTTGGCGATTCACATCTACAACCAATTAAAATCCTGCGGGATACTGGAGCTTTTCAGAGTTTGATTTTGGAAAGTGTACTTCCGTTTTCTGAAAAGTCATCCGTTGGGGCCAATGTGCTCATTTCTGGTGTAGAAAGTGGCGTCGTTTTTATTCCTATTCATAGATTGGATTTGCATTCGGACGTAGTTTCGGGCCCAGTGACTGTGGGTATTAAATTGCCTGTTGAAGGTGTGTCTATGCTTTTGGGAAATTATTTGGCTGGTAGTAAGGTGGTACCAGAGGTTTGTGTTGTTGAAGCACCTGTTGTTAGTCCCAGTACAGAGCAATTCGTTGAAGTTTCCTGATGTTTTCCCCGCCTGTGCTGTTACTCGTTTTCAAACACGTTTTCAGGAGTCCAAAGAGGATTTCCCTTTATCTGATACGTTCATGTCTCACATCGATGAGATTTCTGACTCAACTTTGAGTTCTACTGATGACTCCAAGTAATTTTTCAACTCTCTTCATCGTAACAAACTTGTTGAGGAACAGGACAATGATCCTGAAACTCGTTCTCTTCTACAACTGGCCGTTGAGGAAAATGAAATACGAACTGTCCCTGTTTGTTACTACCAGAAGTCAGGTGTGTTAATGAGAAAATACAGACCTCCTGACGTTGCTGCTGATGAAGAGTGGAATGTTATTCACCAAATCGTCATTCCAAAATGCTATCGGAATGATATTCTTAGTCTTGCTCATGATCATGTGTTGTCAGGACACTTAGGTGTAAGAAAGACCCCAGATCGTATTCGACGACATTTCTATAGGCCAAAGATGCGCCAAGATGTTGTTGACTTTTGTAAGACATGCCATTCTTGCCAAATGACTGAAAAACCAAATCAGGGGACTCCCAAAGCACCACTGCAGCCTGTTCCTGCCTTTGAAGAACCGTTCTCCAGGGTCATTATCGACTGTGTTGGCCCAATGCTAAAAAGCAAAGCAGGAAATGAATACCTCTTGACAATCATGTGTGCTTCTACACGTTTCCCTGAGGCTATCCCTTTGAGAAAAATCACTGCTCCCAACATTGTCAAGGCTCTTGTCAAATTCTTTACCATGTTCGGGATTCCAAAAGTCGTGCAATCAGATCAAGGCTCAAATTTTATGTCCAAGCTATTTCAACAAGCTATGCATGAGCTAAACATCCATCAAATTTCATCCAGTGCCTACCATCCTGAGTCACAAGGTGTCCTTGGGCGTTTCCACCAAATTACTGCCACGAACACTCAAAGAACTGGGATGAGGGTGTTCCCTTGTTGTTGTTTGCAGTTTGTAAGGTTATTCAAGAACCGACTGAATTTAACCCTTTTAAGTTGGTTTAAAAAACAAACAAACAAACGAAAAAGGTTTTCACATGTTCAAACATTTTTTTTTACTTTTAAGGGGGAGAGTGTTATGTAAATGTCATGTAAATGTTTTGTAAACGACAACATGTCGTGTTGTGTTTAAATTTTCATTTCTATTATTTATATTTCCATATTTATATTATTGTTTCAAAGTTTAAACCAATAAAATATGTTGTTATTCATTTAAAATAACATTTAGAAATTTCTAGAATTAGGTAGATCAAATATATGACTATAAACGGAAATGTATGGCGGCCTAGTGTCTAGACGTTGAGTCTCGTGCAAGAACGGACATGCGCGTACTGCTCTGGAGCTCTGTGGAAGTTACGCGATGGTTCGAGAAGTCTAGGCCTACTGATATATAAATAGACGGAGACCTACGAGAAGGGGAAGAGTCATTAGTTTTATTCGAAGAAAAGAAGAGTCAGTCATTCGTTTGAAAAAGTTTAAGTGTTTGCTGTGATTTTATTCAACTTGGATTTGTGACCAGAGCTAGATCTACAGAAGCTGTGATTTTGTTTCGTCAATCTTTGCGATTCATTCGAATTACTGGTTGTGCTTAGAGTCGACACGTACGGACTATTTAGGGGAGACTGGGAAAATTGGAAGGCGGCAAGTTTGAAACGTTCATCAAGAAGCTCCGTAAAAAGAACTTCGTCATTCTCCATTCAAACTTCGGTATTTCTTCGTAGGACCAAATTCACACCCTAGACCGGAATTTTGGATTTCTGATCTGAACTTTTGGACTTTCATTCTAGATCATTATATTAGATACAGGCCAGTACCATTTTGTGTTTTAATTAATTTTGAAGGTTTAAACTTAATATCTGTCATTGTTGTTATATAATTTATATCTGTTATATATATAATAGCTTATTGTAATAAATTATACAAGCTGTTATCTGTGTCTTTCTTTTGCGTTTAGTCTACGAAAAACATAAAACATAAAAAAAACGTAACAACAAGATACAATACAAAATATACTGTAATTCTACATTTATAACTTACAACTTCATGAACAGGTTTATAAACAAACGGTGGGTATTCCAATAGGTGCGAATTTCTCTTTAAATATGGCCAATTTGCATCTGTTTTTCAGAATATTTATTTTTTTTAAAAGTTTAAATCCCAGTTAATTTAACTGTGCCTCGAGTGGCTCAGCGGTATGTCTGCGGACTTACAACGCTAAAAACCGGGTTTCGAAATCCGTGGTGGGCAGAGCCCAGACAGCTCATTATGTAGTTTTGTGCTTAATTCAAAACAACAACAACAACATTTAATTGTATATTCAATATATTGACAATTTAATTTCAATAAATTACTTAAACTTCGTCTTAAATAGAATACATCCTAAGGTACTAACAAAAAGAAAAAGCAATAACACGTATTCTTACACTAATTATCCAGACATTTATTTTGTAGAAGGCAGAGTTCAGGTGGTCATTTTCGATAAAAGAAGAAAATTTAATTTTTCCATCATTGGCTTACCCACTTCCCAAAGTGTTTTATGAATATATTGATAAAATAAATTATCACATCACAAACGATTTTTACTACTATGTAATAGAAATAACTCTTATAGACAAAGTTTCCATACTCATAAATAAACTATAAAATAATAGATACAGAGATATTCAACGAAAAATTTCACTATTTTATATAATAAATATAAATTTTATTATACAAAATACACTTTCAGTAATGGAAAACTCCTTTCTCAAGGGTGGCATTGAATAACTAATTTAAGAAATAATTGTTTCTTCGGTTTTCTTATCGCAAAGCCACATCGGGCTATCTGTTGTGTCCTACCGAGGGGAACCAAACCCCTGATTTTAGCGTTGTAAATTCGAAGACTTACCACTGTCTCAGAGGGGAGCGTTTGAGAAAGAAAAGACCAACTTCAAGAAGGTGGACCTGTCGCAGCCTTTCCATACTACACATACTTGAATAATCTTCGACAATTTAAGTAAGTTTCATTTTCATTTTAAAGATCTTTACAAGAGTGGTGGTTTGAAGTTCTATACGGTTGAGAATTTGGGTGGTTTCGTTTCTACTTTTGAGTTTAAATAACTTTGAGAGTAATTGCCTACCCACATCTGACTGCAGACAGCTAAAGGCAACGTTGTGGGTTTAAACACATTTTCACGGCCATGTCTTGGTTTTTCATTATGGTCAACTGGTTTAACTTAGACATTTTGGATTTTGCTTGACAGATGGTGTTACGTTTTTTTTATATTTTATGTTTTTCGTAGATGGCCAGGTTTCCTACAATAAGCACATGTTTTGGATGAGAATGACACGTTTTTGGTAGATGACGAGCTTTGAGAATAAGATGAAGTCTTTGTTTGAGAATTAGAAGTTTGCTCTCTTCTGTCTTTGTTGACACTTGCATAATGTTTGAATGAGTCATTGGGTTTCTTTGCTGTGTGATTTGTTTTGCTCTTGTACGAGAAATCTTTGTGAGTCAAAGCATATTCGTCTGCCAAGACAGCAGCATCATGAATTTTGGAAGCTTTTTGTTCATCAATATAAGTTTTGAGCTCAACAGGAATACATCTTTTAAATTCTTCAACTAACATGAGTTCTCTGAGTTTTGTGTAATCACCTTTAATTTCTTTGTAATTACACCACCTGTCGAATAGAGTTTCTTTTTCACGTGCAAATTCAACATAAGTTTGGCTTTCAAACATTTTGTAACCACTAAATTTTTGTCTGTATGCCTCTGGCACCAATTCATAAGCACTCAAAATGCATTTTTTGACGTGCTCGTAATCATAACTTTGCTCGGCCGTGAGTTTGGAAAATACTTCCTGGGCTTTACCTTTGAGAACACTGAAGTAATACTGTCCAATATTCGGTAGGCCATTTTAGCCTAAGGGCCAATTTTTCAAATTGCTGAAAATATTTATCTACAGCTTTTTCATTGAATGGAGGTACTAAACGAATTTGTTTGGAAGCATCAAAGTTATCCAACCGCATTTGGACAACCTTTTCTTCTGTCTGTACCTTTCTCATACTGATTTCCTTATCAGCTCTAATGCGTTCTTTTTGTATTTCGGCATCAAGGCGTTTGTTTTCAATTTCTTTTTCTGCTTCAAGAACAAGGCGTTTGCTTTCAATTTCTAAACGAAATTTCATTTCCATTTCCATTCTTTTCAATTCAAAATCTGGGTCAAAATGAGCGGCAGGCAATTGTTGTACAACTTTTTGAGGTAAAACTTTTTGGCTGACCAAATGTTCAACAACAATTCGTTTGATATCTGCTTTCTTCATTGCTTGCTTCACTTCTAAATTAAAATGTTTACCAACATCAAGCAATTCAGATTTTTTTAATTCACTAATCAATTCGAAAGAGGGATTCTGATTAAATTTGTCTATAAAATCTTCAAGTTGGAATGCCATTTTGAATATACAAGCTGTCTATCTGTATAGAATATAAATCTAATTTTAGAATAGAATTAAATTGTTTGTTCGATATCCCGGACGGGCCCCCAATTTTCTGTTACGTTTTTTTTATGTTTTATGTTTTTCGTCGACTAAACGCAACAGAAAAACACAGATAACAGCTTGTATAATTTATTACAACAAACTATTATATATATAACATATATAACATAAATTATATAATAACAATGACAGATATTAAGTTTAAACCTTCAAACAATAATATAAATATGGAAATATAAATAATAGAAATGAAAATTTAAACACAACACGACATGTTGTCGCTTACAAAATATTTACACGACATTTACATAACAGATGGGATACCTACGAGGCTTTTTTGGCTATATATACTTTATTGTTTAATAGTGCTGATTTAAATCGCCTATCAGCAATAATTGTGATTGATAATTAAGGTTTTATATTTAATTAAACAATATCATAATGAAGAATAGCGTGAACATATTCAAACCTTTAAGAAAAGGTAAATTGTAATATTACATAGTATGTAAGAAAGAAACAGACATCACCTGGGCACGCAACACAACATAGGTAGTTGTGCAATGTGCTTTGGTTTGAAGTATTGGCGGAAGTATGACCATAATTGCGTTGGGGGGGAGTACACCGTCTTTCCAGTTTAACCTGTTTTTCAGATCCTTATATTCCAGTTTCTAGCATTAAGACATTTATAAATAAAGTTATTAGATGGCTTTAATAGTATAATTAAGATATTTTATGTTTTGTAATAAGTATACAAAATATGTATGCAAATCAAAAATAAGAAAAAAAACTGAAATTATAATAAAAACAGTAAGGAATAATTTTTAATTTTTGCAGAGGAAATTATTGAACTGTATCTCGTACAGATGTATTAATGTAGATATTTCACGGTCCCTGTACAAGTTCTACTATGCAGGTCTTTTAGAATCTTAAAAGATGTTGACAGTGTAGGCCTGGCATGGCCGAGCGCGTTAAGGCATGCGCTAGTAATCTGAGGGTCGCGGGTTCGCGCCCGAGTCGCGCCAAACATGCTCGCCCTACAAGCCGTGGGGGCGTTATAGTGTGACGGTCAATTCCACTTTTCGTTGGTAAAAAGAGTAGCCCAAGAGTTGGCAGTGGGTGGTAATGACTAGTTGCCTTCCCTCTAGTCTTACACTACTAAATTAGGGACGGCTAGCAGCGATAGCCCTCGAGTAGCTTTGTGCGAATTTCAAAAACAAACAAACAAAACCTGACATTGGTATGGATGGGAGCTATACAAATAACTTAGGTTAGGCTTAGTATAGTGATTTTTAACATCGTAGTATTTAGTTCCAAACATCATTATGAGGGCTGAAATCCAAAATTTAAGGGTGGTTTTATTGTTTCTCTCGTCGAAGTATTGTATTCAAGTTATTTTTTACTCTTTTGACTGGTTACCTTTTCACATATGGTTGCACAGAGCGAAATGTGGTAAAGATGTGGATCATTGTGAGCAAGAACAACCATATCTGCCTTTAAAAATAAGAGTTCCGTAAAACTGAGTTTGACCTATATAACTAGTGTAATCTTAAGACACTAAGCTTCCGCCAGCATCTCAAAAAGTAAGGCACATCGCATAAGTATCCACCTTAAGATGGATGCCCAAGTGATATATATTCGATGTTGCGTTGTTAATTTATGTTCTACGTAAAATTACAATTAATAGTAAATTATATTAATGTAGAAAATGAAGAAAGTGATAAAATTATTGTACGAAAAAACGGAACAAACAGTTATATGAATGTGCTTTCCCTCCCTCTCCCCATGCACTCATTTTGTGTGCCTTTATACCTGATGACCCTTTATCATTCGAGTTAAAGAAAACAGCAAAACCGATCAACTGTAAAACGTCCTTAAAAGTGCTATACTTAC
Source organism: Carcinoscorpius rotundicauda (assembly GCA_011833715.1). Taxonomy (NCBI): domain Eukaryota; kingdom Metazoa; phylum Arthropoda; class Merostomata; order Xiphosura; family Limulidae; genus Carcinoscorpius; species Carcinoscorpius rotundicauda. The sequence goes on from CM022393.1 coordinate 37,613,233, forward strand.
ATGATTAAGTCCAAGCCAGTTTACGATAAGTATATATATTATACCTGGTTCATTTTATTTTACTAATCTTATATTTTTATTCAAAGCAATACACAGTAAAGTTTATAATCACATAACTTAAAAATAAACATCTACTAATCCTCACGTGATATAACAAATAAAAAATGTACAGCTTAATGATTAACCTCTCCACTACTAGGAAACTGATTAATGCTTTTAACTTCATTTCGATTAAAGGAATTGATAGGGGGATAAAATAATATCCTAGGTTTGAGAACTTGCACTCAAAACCAATATGATATCCTTAATTCTGCAATGCATACCTTTTGTAAGATACTGTAAATTCCTTCGTACGGTTGTAGCACGTGCATCATTGAATATGGTTTACGAGTGCTTAGAACAAATGGGTGGAAGATCAACGGAAAATGAGTTGTGAAAGTTAGGCTGAAAAAAATGTTATGTTGAATTAAGATTCGACGATTATTTTGGCCAAGGAATACGGCAAGAGTGTTTGTCATGTTCACGTTTTAATGTTAGTCCTTGTTCATGAGAGAAGATACATAAGTACTCTTAATGTTATTAGGCCTTTAATCCAAAAAATCAATTCTCAGAAGAATATTTCTTTTTCATATATTATGGTTAGTGGGCTTGACTCGCCATAAGAGGGTCGCGGGTTCGAATCCCCGTCACACTAAACATGCTCGTTCTTTCAGCAGTGAGAGTGTTATAATGTGATAGTCAATCCCACTATTCGTTGATTAAAAAGTAGCCCCAAAATTTGAACAATCGATCAAAGAAGCGGTTTTAATAACGATGTTAATGAAAGCAAGTGTTACGTATTATTATTTATTTCGGATTCCCCTCTAGGACAGCATTAAGTCTACAGATCTACAACGCTAAAATAAGGAGTTCGATTCCCCTCGGTGGACACAGTAAATAACCTGATGTGGCTTTGCTATAAGAAAAAGGTTTGTTTTGAGTTTCACGCAAAGCTACACGAGGGCTATCTGCGCTGGCCGTCCCTAATTTAGCAGTGTAAGACTAGAGGGAAGGCAGCTAGTCATCACCACCAACCGCCAACTATTGGGGTACTCTTTTACCAACGAATAGTGTGATTGACTATAATATTATAACGCCCCCACGGCTGAAAGGGCGAGCATGTTTCGTGTGACGGGGATTCGAACCCGTGACACTCGGATAACAAGTCGAGTGCCTTATCCACTTGGCCATGCCGAGCCAGTGAGAAAAAGACACGCACATTTATTTCGGACAAGTTTCTGATTTATTTCATTGTTACGCTACGTATTACTATCTCAAATAACCGGAAATTTGAATTCGAGCTTAATAGTTAATTAACCGTTAAAATGTATTGAATTTATATTATTTGCTAACAAGACTGATATACACAAGTTCCTTTTTTAAAACAAATATATCTTAATGTAAAAAACTAGTAAAACAATGCAGTTCATAACAACGGTTATTACTAATAGTAATAACAAATTACAAATTATTAGTTATTACAAATTATAGTTTATATACAACAGATTTACAAACTTGCAGACAACACTGAATCTTATATCTAGTCTAGAACTAAATGTTTTATCAACGATTCAAGTCCGCAACGAACAAGTTAATTCTGAATTTATATCGTTGGACCTCGCCTAAGCCAACGCTCTCTTTTTCTTGACTAGCCTCACACCAGATAAAAGCTGATTCTTTCTAGCGAAGATATTTATTGTCCTTGAAGAAATAATAACATCTGAAGTCATTCGCTGAAGTTCAACGATTTGAAATGTTCAATATATATAACGTTCCTGACCAAATTCTGTAGTCTTCCAATTAATAGATATTACTCACAATTATGACTTCCTAGGCCAATAACGTACTGACTATAACTGTTCAATAATATTCTTCTTCTTTCGGCGCATCGGTTTTTATACAGCAATCACCCGATTTTTTCTACTCTTCAACAATATTATAGTGTCCTTTAGAGAAGAGGCTGGACTTGCGCAATGCGTAGTGAAGAACATTCGTCAGCAATAAAAAGAAACTATGCGGAAACAAAGGAAAGGTACTGAACTAAATGTACAACGGTAAATCCGTTACACAGGGTTTATAATACAATGCTCAACTGCCAGTCGAAGAGATACTACCTCCTACTCATTGTAATGTGATCACCTGACAAATCCTATGATAAACATTTTGTTATTAAATTTTGTATATCCAAGTAAATGGAATATTCTACAAATATGTCGTGTAGAAATTCTAATAAAGTACAAATTAGATTTAAAGGACGTTACTTTTAAAGGATTTGATACCTTATTATTCTAACTCTAACTTTTTAGATTTAATCCTTAGTCAATACACTGACTTTATTTTTGTTACATGTTTTGTTCCCACCACAAGGATTGTACCCCTAATTTTAACGCTAAATTCAAGTTTATAGCACCATTAAACAACTAGAGTCTAAAAATGTAAAATCCCTAGTTTTGATACTTAAGCGTATTTACAAAAACAAATACTTACCACATGCAATCAAGATGTTAGGATCAATTACCAACAGTTTTAATGGTGATGACTGCAACATTGTCTGAGAGAAGGAAAGAAATTTAAATGGTTAAGAAAGTTTATCATTCGATACGTAATTATTAGATGGTTAACTAAAACACTTAAGAAATGAAGTTATTTAAATCTCATTTGACAAAGGATAGTTTTTGTAATAAAATTATGTAAAAGGTTATCAAGAAGATATTTAAACAATTTGAGATTACCCCGAGAGATCAAGTTACCAACTTTGTTTAATGATGGTTCTTTTTAAGGTAAATTGAAAAGTAAAAAACAACAACATCACTTTCTTTTTGGAAGTAATTAAATCTGGAACTAATTAATTACTTTGTTCAACTGGTCGAATGGACTGTATTTACCCCTTCTTCTCGAATAAAGTTATTTCATTAAGATCAAGACTATATAGTAAATCGACAAATCAATATTAGATGCTTGGCCTACACAGCTAAGAAGTGACAAGATAAGATAGGCTCTCAAGATTTGGCTGATACATATTAAATTGATGTAGTTAGCCTGCTTTGATCAAACGTTAATATCTGTGTACACTACTATAAAACAGGCTGGATATGATTATCATTCTTATTGTATTGTTTTTGAAGTGACGTTAATCGACAGTTGTTTTTTAAGTTACATGAAATTACGAACATACAAGTATAACATATGTAACGAAAGGTGACCTTACCTCTGGAGCAATTCCTGGTTGTAAGATGATAAACTGCAACACTGAAAACAAAGAAGTTTAGTATTCTGCTCATAACATTGTGTGTGTAACAGACCATAGTAGATAATTTTATTACATTTACGATTGTTAAGTTTCGATAGTAAACCTAAAAATAGCAAAAGATTAAAATGATTTCCAAATATAAAATTTTCGAATATTTTATTATTTAGTCTTCGAACACATTATGAACACCAAAATAAAACAGCGAGAATGTGGTGCATATATTCCGGGTTAAAATGAATTTAATTAGTTATAGCATTGTATTCTCACGACGGCTGATATAGATTCTAAAACTTTAGTTTAAAATAAAGTACAGGACAACGTTTCCACCTTCTTAGGTCATCTTCAGGTAACCAGCCGTCTTTAAATACATTTTTACTTCAAGTGGGTTTTTCGTTGTCACAAAGTGTTATAGCATTATACAAAAGATAAACTTTAGATACCAGAGTTGAGTGGTTACTGCGTTCGAAACGTTTACTAATCTGTCAAATATACAGCTATATACTTAAAAGTCGGGGGTCGGGCCCAAAACCTCCACCTTACGATCATGGTTTTCTATTTTGATTAAAACGCCAAATGGGAAATTCGAGGTACTGTTAAATACAATCGAAGCATGGGTTCTGTGTGTCAGTGTCGTCTTTGCAATATGTTATTATCGAACTTAAATATTTTGAGAAAATTAGATCATTATTTGAAAAGCATTATTCTGCTCCCAGTCTCTGTGCTGTAATGATAAAGTTCACTCTTTTCATAATATAATATTGCGACAAAAAGAAAGCTAATAAAGCACACAAATAAAAGCATTAACCCGCAAAAGCGCAATTTTTCAAAACATAAAAACACTTTTAGAAAGTGGGCATAAATTTAAGAGTTTCGAATAACTTCAGACAAGCTTATCATTACTTAATTTACAGTTTTAAACCACACAAGTCACTTTTAAAATTTAGATGAAACATGTTGTAAAACTTGAACAATCTCACGCAGAATTTTTAGGACAATATCTAGCAGCAAAATAGTAAAAACAAGTTATGCTTAAGAATGCAATTTAAATTATTGGTTCGAATGAAAAAGGGGTATATAAATTAATAACTTGAGTCTGAATTCCCTAAGTCAAACACCTGAAAGGATGAAACATATGGTAGCAAACATGTTCAATAATACTTAATCTTTCAACAAAATAATATTAATTCGATAAAGTATTGTAAATCTCTAAGGTTAACTAAATTTCGTTGTAAATGCAGATAGGTACTGCCAAGTATTAAATTTACAATAACATTTATTCATAACATTTTTAAGAAAGAGATAAGAACATTCTTCTTTGAAATGTTGACAAAAGTAATCTCTAAGCTATCTTTTAAATTACATTGACTTAATATGTGCTTTTACTAAAAAATGGCGTATCACTACCTAAAACTAATGACATATTTAAGATAGAAATTCCTCCAGATTTCTGAATGTGATGTTAGGATAGTTATTTTCTTTATTAGCTGTTATCACTTTTCTGTTATAAATATCTAAGAAATACGTGAGATTATGCTTGGGTCATCTTTAACACACAAATTTGCATATGCTCAAATTGGATTCAAATTTTAAAATAACGTACAAGCTTCGTGTTTACCATTAGCGGATTAACATATTAAATTCAGTCTTCTAATAACTTGTTACATGAACTGGAAATGAAACACTTATTAGTACAACATCAAAACTCACCAACATTAAGGAAAATCAGTCCAGCTAAAATCAGAAACGGAGATGCCTTTCCCACGAAATTGTACATAACGCCGCCGAATGGATAGCCAACTGTCACAAACAAATATAAAGGGGATTTTCTTATCAGAATACTAAAAATCCTAAACAAATGGGTGACTATGATTACCCAACTAGGACTTATCTAAAAAGTTACTTGTAAATTATGTTCTAAGACAAAAATAAAGTTGGGAAATTTACACAACTAGTGAGACATTCAAGCGTAGCACATTCAAACGATAGATTCATATACAAGGGATATTCATCTAAAGAGTGCGACTTTAAATTTAAAAATCTTTTTCAGCACTATCTCATCTGGAAGAAGAGGAGAAGTTATGATTGCACAAGCCATCTCTTATGATGAAGAGGTTCCTCACTTTTAATGTTTAGAAAAAAAAATCAGCGTTAATCTATTGTTCGGTTTTTCTTGCAAATTTAGTTTAAATGATTAGCTATAAATATCACCAGTTGATCTAAGATTACAGTCTCAATCCAATACCTGAAGTTTTGTAAATGAAGTTTCAGTGTGTGTAATGCTCTTAAAGTTTGCTATTTTACTTTCATATATTGATGATAGTACACATACATGGAGACTTGTATTAAATTATTAAACACGTTTGTTAGAAATGTGAATAATCTGTTCAGAGTAGTTGAGTTGAAAGCATACGAAAACTGTTTACTAACTGAAATATACATATTGAAGACGTCCCATCAAACCTTCAGAAATAATATCACGAATACATTTAACGCTTTGCACCATTAGGTAAAGAGAAAGAATCAGTAAACGATTTTTACCAACTTTTAAAGTAAGTGTCACAAAAGCTTAGTAAGAGGTTGTGATGAGTCAGAATAAATATTCAATAGGGTTGAATGTCCACAGTGTTTGGAGTAATCTCCAAAAGAGTAACCTTGAACGTAGACGATAAAAGTGATGGTCCTCAGATAGAAAAGGAAAAATGCCTGTTTACAATTATTTTTAATAGAAATTTGTCAGCGTATGCTTAAAGACTTGTGAAATACATTAAAAAAAGATACTTTTTACAATCGTAATAGTTAAACAATCATTTACGTAAGTCCTTAATATTTTTATACTGGTCTTTTCCAAAACAGTTATATAGATTAATTTATAAAGTTAAATATGATAGTTAAATAAATGTCTTTTTTCAGGTCATAGAGCTGTAAAAGTAGTTGTATAACATTAAAAATGTAAACACATCAATTAACAATAAGTGTTTTAAGTATAAAACGTTTGAAAATGTTAACATTTATGTCCTGTAAATTAAATATAAATGCAAAGACAACAGTCAACATTTCAAATGTTAACTAAACAGATACTTAAAACACATGTACATGAAGCGACAGATAATTTTAAGAGGTAAATTATTGATTATATTATAATATTGGTCTCATTGAAGTATTGGATAAATTAAGATAACACCTGCAACATGAAAGTAAAACTTTCATAATATATGTAATATACTATTGTAATGGTTATGATATAATGGTGTTATTTGTATTCTAAACTTGTGATACAAGTTACTTAACTAAAAAAAATCATTCTTGTTTACTTTTAAATCGTTAGGATATAAATGTGGACTACAGTTTAAAAAATACTTGATCACACCTTGCGATAAGCTCATACTTTTGAACTATTTACTTTAGAATCTCAGTAACACTTTCAGCCTCACTTTTCTTTCATCACGTACAAGAGTACAATTGTTAAGATTAGATTGATTATTAATTTTGAAACTGTGATTGTTACTGGAACAAACACAAAAAACTGACATGTTGGGACACGTTTATATCTGTTGTTCTACTTTTCCCCAGGTCGCTTACTGACAAACTACCTGTGCTCTCATCATTCTACCCATCTTCTAATAATGCGCCCTCTGGTGTTTTATATATTATGTAAGGGCTATATAACCCTCAAGTGTCGATATCCTTTTCTATATTATGTAGTAGCTACTTAACAGTTAGGCACCATCACTTGATCTACACTCACCTAGTGATCGCCACTAAGAAGGAATCCCTTGATTTACACCCACCTCGTGACCCCACTGAGGTGGTATCCTTTGGATGCAGAGGTCCTGAGAGAACTACATGTACTTATCAGTTTGTCGTATGTCACTGAATTCATTAATTTAGGTTACTTTTGGTTTAATTTACTTGTGAATTGAAGTTATTCACGCTTAGATTTAAGTATCTGGAATGTTAAGGAGCTGGTGACTTTTGTAAAAAAACTACCGTGTTATGTAAATGTCGTGTAAATATTTTGTAAACGACAACATGTCGTGTTGTGTTTGAATTTTCATTTGTATTATTCATTTTTCCATATTGATATTATTGTTTCGAAGTTTAAACTAATATTTTGTTATTCATTTAGGGTAACATTTTAGAATTTTCTTGAATTAAGTAGACCAATCATATGTTTGTAAATGAGTGCTGGTGACTTCGTGTCTAGACGGGTAGTCTCGTGCAAGAACGGACACGCGCGGATTGCTCTAGAGTTGTATGGAAATTGCAAGATTGTTCGAGAAGTAGGCCTACCGGTTTAAAAGACGGTGACGTGAGATAGAGAGAGTCAGTCATTAGTTTTATTCGAAGAAAAGATAGTGAAATTCAGTCATCAGTTGTTATTCGAAAAAGAAGATAGATTCAGTCATTAGTTTTATTCGAAGAAGAAGAAGAGTGAGATTCAGACATCGGTTTTATTCGAAGAAAGAAGAGAGTTAGTTATTTGAGAAAGATTAAGTGTTTGCTGTGATTATTCAACTTGGATTTGTGACAAAAGTTAGATCTACGGAAGCTGTGATTTTATTTCGTCAATCTCTACGATACATCCGAATTACCGCTTGTGCTGAGAGACGGCGAATTTATTGAACTGTGAACTGTTTCGGAATTACTTCGTGGGACCAAATTCACACCCTAGACTGGAATTTGAGACTTTAATTTTAGATCATTACATTAGATACAGGCCAGTACCGTTTTGTATTGTGATTTATTTTGAAGTTTGAAACTAATATTATTTTGTTTTGTAATTAATTTCGAATGTTGTAACTTAATATCTGTCACTGTTATTATATAATTTATATTATATTTGTTAATAGTTTAGTGTAATAAATTATACAAGCTGTTATCTGTGTTTTTTCTGTTGCGTTTAATCTACGAAGAACTTAAAACATAAAAAATACGTAACATACCGCCTTAGCCAAGAACCACCATTTATTGTATTTCACTCTGTTACCAAAGCTGTGAAAATACTAACGTATGTTATAGCACGTCTTATTTCAAACTTTGGTTATTACTTATTTCAAAATAGGTTTTCTCGTGAAGTTTAAAGGAGAACAAAATAACATTTACACTTTCTTAAGTAAATGTTTATGATTAACAAAAAACATTTTTTTGCTTCAGAAAAAAGCCGCATTGGACTTTGTCCACCATGGAGAATTAAGCCCCAGGTTTTAGAATTGTAAGTCTATATACTTACCGCTGTCCTACCAAGGAACAGAAATAACTACTTATTAATTTTAACATAACCATACTATTACACCAAATCTGCAACAAATATACGTTTGATGTTTTTTGGTTGTAAATCGTACCATGCATAGCTACACGAACACCATAAGAAACTGATGTCTATTACTTTACAAATAATTTATTTACCTAAAACGCCTGTAGCAATGCCACCCATAGCGATGCCCATGACTTTGCTTCTGTCTTTATCATCGGGATATCTGTCAGCGACTAAAGCCATCCCTATAGTGAGTAATCATAAAACAGCTGTTTACCAGCTAAGAAAAAACACCAATATCTTGCGCTAGCCAAATACACAATAAAAACAGTGAAAACGCAAGTACCGTTAATTATCTTACACATTGCATGAGCAGTTTTATAATAGTATTGCTAAGTTGATTTCTTTTAAGTAAGACTTTTAAATACGTTTACAAAGAGGTAACAATTTTTTATTACTTTTTTATTTTAGGATCATAAAAGTCAAGTTGGCATAACCAACTGACATAGCATGGTTATGTCATAATGTTACAGACACACTAGCTAACAGTTTTACTGTAGACAAATTTTCTAATTATTTTATTTGTTATATCTTCTACTAGGACATTTGAGTTTTGAAGAGAATAATGTTCCAGTCTGTGTTGAGACGCTTAGACTTCAAAGAATTCTGTATGAATACTGAACAGTTTAAAGTTGTATATAACTGTAGACAATAAAGGATTGGATGTTTGTTAAAAATAATTCTTTTTTTTTTGTTTTTCACTGGCGTCTCAAACTGATAATACCAAGAAAATGTCGGTTAAAAACTTTTCAAAACTTCGTACCTCCAATTGCCGTGCAAGCTGATCCAATGCCTTGGACCCCACGTGCCACGAAAAGTAATACGACATTTCTTTCTAAGGCGAAAACTAAAATTCGAAAAAAATGTTGAAATACTCTACAGTAAATCATTTTTATTTTTATGAGTTATACAACTTATACTGACACCAGAAATTACTTGCGTACTCAGCAATATAAATAATATCTATTAATTTAAGCAATTTTAATTTTCCGCGGAAAAGCTTACTTTGAAAAAGGCACTTGATCATTGAAAATGGTGTTCTTAATTGGCAATAAAAATATCTAGTATTTGAAAAAACATACGTACATATATGAGCACACAACAAAGATATATAATACAAAATAAAAACTCAACTGATTTATCATTCATAAACAAACACAAGCATAATTGTACTTACGCAAGGATGAGACGAAAAGAGTCAATGAACCAATTAGTAATGGAATGGTGTAGCCAACCCTGATGGAAAAATATTAAGCAATATAGAAGCTCTATTTGAAACTGCAGTATACGTGTAGATTAGACATGTTTAAACATTCTCCCTGTCCCTCAGTGACATAACGCTATATCTGCAGACTTAATGCTAAAAACTGGGTTTCAATACTGGTGTCGGACAGAGTACAGATACACCGTTGAATGGTTTTGTGCTTAAATTGAAATAACTAGCCTCTTTAATTTCACGATGTCAGAATCTATATTGGATGGTATCTGGTAAACATAACACTTGGGGCACAGTCTTCAAACCACGATTTCATAAAAAGTAATATTTTAACAATATTTTATCAATAAATAAACTTACCGTAAATACTGTTATTAGTGAAACAGCTTCACGCGTTCTGACAGATTGTAACAGAATATCATCTAGTTTTCACACAGTTTGAATCAGTTTTTAACATTAATGAAAGTTCACTCTCATTATACCAGCAAAATTCTATTCATAATTAAGAATTATTATTAATTAATGTTTTGTTAATAATTTTCTATAATAACATTTAATGCAGCTAAAGTTTCTATCAATGATAAAGTCTTAGAGTTTGTTTGTTTTGGAATTTTGCACAAAGCTACTCGAGGGCTATCTGTACTAGCCGTCCCTAATTTAGCAGTGTAAGACTAGAGGGAAGGCAGCTAATCATCATCACCCACCGCCAACTCTTGGGCTACTCTTATACCAACGAAGAGTGGGATTGATCGTAACTTTATAACGCCCCCACAGCTGGGAGGGCGAGCATGTTTGGCGCGACTCGGGCGCGAACCCGCGACCCTCAGGTTACAAAGCACATGCCTTAACGCGCTTGGCCAGGCCAATGCCCCATTAAATAACCCAATGTGGCTTTGTTATAAAGAAACATACACGTACACACACAAATTTTTAGAAGCAATATCTTAACACAGATTTATTTACCTAACTATTCTCGGATAATGCATTGCATCATTCAGTTGTTGTGAACTGACGGCTGTTGCATTGTCACCTAATAGAATCGCGTTATGTGTGGAACGCACTAGACTTCTGTCATGCTAGAAATACGCATCTAAAATAAGGAGACAGAGAGCATGTTGTGATGATTTTTATTACATAATACATTTCAACAGTATAGAAGAGAAGAATAAAGTTTGTTTTTAATTGTGTCTCGGTAGACACAGCAGAGAGCCCGATGTGACTTTCTATAAGAAAAACACACAAACCCACACATCAACTTATGAATGGAGTCATGTGTAAGTAGTTGATAGAAGTTTAATAATTTTTAGACATTATTCTATATGAGCAGAAACGTCACCTACAGGCGATTGTTTTTTATAATAGTTACTATTCGTACTTCATATAAAATTTAAAAAAGTGAACATTTTCTTAGAAAAAGAAAATGATTTTTCTGAGAAGTAATGCATTGGAAAAGTGTCCAACTTCTGCTAATATAAACCGTAATATTTTTATATATTGAAAACAGCACCATTTATTTTAAAAAAGCACATTCATTCACCACTCGATTCCATGAAGGAACATAGGGCCGCAGTCACTTGCGGATTCTTCAACAGGTTGTTAAGTGAGTAGGTTGTTAGATCACTGCACCGAGCCGTCCCTAATTTAGTAATGTAAGACTAGAGGGAAGGCAGCTAGTCATCACCACCCACCGCCAACACCGATTTTGAATTAAACATAAGCGACGGATATTCAATATTAGAAATGTTTGTTGTTGTCTATATACTAAGTAAATTAAATAAATCAATGAAGCTTTAACTAATGTGGCAACGTAAAACTGTACTAAAGAAACTCAAATAATGAATTCAACTTTTTACCATAACAACTTATTGACTTATTGATTATATCCAAAAATTGATAAGAATTCTGTTTAAATTAATATAAATATTGGTAACCGAAAGAGAAAAAAATATGCAAACTACTTTTACAATTTTATTTTAACATAAAATTGTACTTTAAAATATTAGAGAACAGTTTTCAGTCATCTTACTCTGTATAACTAGTTTGGGATTGGAAAGTATTTAATATTTTCTTATCCAAACAAAAAAGTTTGTTTCGCCTCTTCTCCTTTAAAATTTAAATAATCAATATTTAAGGACGAGAACGCTGTATATATTTCTAAGGAATTTCTTACTTGTTTGTAAGTTGTCCTACAAGGGTATTTGCTACCAGCTGGACAAAAGCTTTTGTAGCGAACAACAGCCCAATCTGTTCAGGCAAAACAAGTCTAGTAATGCCATCTGATGACCGGTTTTCTATATGCGCTAGTTTTCCTACGAATATACTTGAATTCTTGCTTACCACAGTCGCTGTATCATTGTTCAAGCCGTAACTTAAACTCTCCTTTTCCGTTTGATTACTTTTACCATGTTCGAGCTTGTAAAGATAGTCAGGAATAATTGGTACTGGAAAAAAGATTAGATTTATAGTTTTATTAAAAGTTGTTAAAAACTCATTATTAAAATTATTACACTATTTATAAAAAACAAAAAAGTTATGTGAGTTAACTAAAAGTTAACTAATCAAACTGAATTGTTTGATTAAATCATGAAATTACATATTAAAATTCTCTGACCCTCGTTTCAAATTTTATACGATTGCAAAACTGTAAACATTATTATTATTTCTTTAGATATTTCATGACAAGGTGATACCTAAATTGTACAAATGTTTACAATTCAAAATCACCGAGATAACCTCTGAAATAAATAATTTATTTTTATTTTTTTACACCTTCTTAAGTATAACAAGCTAAAAATAATTTATTTTAGTAAATAAACGAAGTTTTCTACATTACAATATCTAGGAAATCATCTCAAATTGCACTTTTAAAATAAAACATAAGTCTAAGTCTGTTCAAAAGTTGCACCAAACATCACACTTCAAATTTATTATCCTCTGAAGAAATATGCTGGACTTCCAATAAAGATCTCTAAGAATTACTAACGTGAAGAAATCGTTTACGTAAAAATTTTGTGTTTTCTTTGGTAAATATTATCAATGATATTTGTATTGAACTGAACGATTAATTTAAATCAAATTGGATTATTTATATCGTTCTTTTGTTGTTTTTTGTTTTAAATTTCGCGCAAAGCTACTCGTCCCTAATTTAGCAGTATAGGACTAGAGGGAAGGCAGCTCGTGATCACCACCCACCGCCATCTATTGGGCTACTCTTTTATCAGTGAATAGTAGGATTAACCGTCACACTATAACGCCCCCACGACTGAAAGGGCGAGCAAGTTTGGTGCGACCAGGATTAGAACCCGTAACCCTCGCAGTACGAGTCGAACGCCTTAACACTTTTGGCCATGTCAGGCCTTGTTCTTTTGTAAAAGTGATCAAATAACATGTGTCTGCATCGCCAGGTGGTTAGGAAGCTCGATTTGCAATCTGATAGTCGCTGGTTTGAATCCAAGTCCTACTAAACGTGCTCACCCTTTCAGTTCTGAAGATGTTATAGTATGACGATCAGTCCCATTATTAGTTAGTAATAGAGTAGTCCAAGAATTGACGGTGGATGGTGATAACTAGCTGTCTTCTCTCTATTCTTACACTGCTAAATTAGGGTCGGCTAGTGAAGTTCTGTTAACATTTCAAACTCATATAATTATAGATTTGAACTGAAATTACCATATAAGAATGTTCCAGTGTTCATTTGTGTCTTTCCGTAATAAATTTATTTCTCTCTCTCTTTTTAATCGCACTATAGTGGTTCAGAGAACAGTTCTGAATTTGTGTATTTTATATTCATTTTCTTCAAGCACATACTGTTTGCTTATAGTTCTGTTCTCACTTGACTGATTTGACATTTGATTACAGTTTTGGACCCAGGAGGTCAAACCTTTTCGATTGATGTATTTGACCACGCCCAATGCCTCATAGATTAATTTACTCTAGCCCTATCTTTCAGTTTCAGTTTCAAATTCAGTTTCAAGTTGGCCTTGAAGAGATTGTAACAAGTCAAATCGGGTATACATGAGCCTCATACTTGGCAGTGCTGGAGCACAAAAATACTACTGATAAAAAGGAAAATCATGTCCAAAAATATTATCTCTAATCATACCTAAAAGAATTACAAGTGCCGCCACTATTGAAGATTCCTTCTAGTGTTGTTATAAAATGTAATACTGTAAAAAAGGCGAAATAGTGAACTTCATAAAATGTTCTTGTAGGTCGAGTGATCAGACATGTTAAAATAACTTATTATAATAATCTAATATTCTTATATAGTAACTTCTTCCCCTAGGTGAACTCAGCAAATATCACAATGAGGCTTTGTTATAAGAAAGCGCATGTACAATAACCTCTTTCAGCCATATCCCTTGAAAAAATGTTCCATACGTTGACCAGAAAGTGAAGTCTAAAAGTCCAGTTTTTGCACATATTTCAGTGAGATACAAATTGAATACTAACATCGATAATAACTTTTGTTAATTTATCTTGCTAGCCCTCCCTTACGGAGAAAATTACGTTTTCCTTTCACATTTCATCCTCTAATTACGATATTACTTTTTTATTTTACCAATGCACAAGATCGGTGAAAAGCGATTTCCCGTCACACCAATCATGCTTGCCCTTTCAGCCGTGGGGGCGTTATAATGTGACAGTCAATCCCACTATTTGTGGGTAAAAGAGTGACCCAAGAGTTGGCGGTGAGTGGTGATCACTAGCTGCCTTTCCTCTAGTTTTACACTGCTAAATTAGGGACGGCTAGCACAGATAGCCCTCGAGTAGCTTTGCGCGAAATTCAAAACAAATAAAACCAAAACCGATGGGAAGCGCCTCACGCCTACATTAGTTCCGGTTTCTGTTGACGAAGAACTTTGAAATCAATTAAAACTAACTAGATCTCTGAAGCTTCTGTGATTGAATCAACTAGATCAATTATTCTCAACTACCAAATGCTAATAATGGTAACGCTAATCGCTGAATCAGAAAACATAATAAAATGTATCATTCTCTCCGCTGTTCTTAGATCTGATACATGGCACTATCAAACACACTTCGCACTAATATTAATTTCTGTTAGCCTCAGTTCTTGTATATCACCTGATGATGCCGGGTAAACCTGGTGGAACGTTGTAAACAAGATATAAGTTTTACCATACGCAACCGATAAAAAGTTGTGCGAAAATATTGTTGGAATCCTTTTGTAACAAAAATAGTTAAATGAATGCTGTATTAATAATATGTCCTGAACTGTTGACAGTGTCCTTGTGTTCATATTTAACAAATATACTTCAGCGTAAATACATATAACACCACGTTACTGAAACCGTCAGGTTCTATGTAGTCGAAGACATTTATAACGATAGGAATTTATCATTTTTCTACATTTTACATCCCTAACTTTTCATTTTATGCCCATAACACATCATTATTTTAATTAAATAAAAATATCAACACTGACCTAAGTATTTCGTTATGAAATACGATAATGTATCAGTTTAATCTTAATCTAGACCATAACTGGATTACTTACAAATTTGTTAATATAATGTGAAAAATACGTTGGAAAGCTTATGTATACGGATGTTCTCTATGAAACGTCGCGTTTAAGACAATATTCTCTAAAATATTGTTTGCTCCAATTTTGTCTTAAGTTCAAAACATAAAGTAATGCCTATCGTAATTTATAATAAAAACATATTAACCTTTCATCCATCTTTAAAGAATGTTTTATTGTCTTAGAAAAATAACTAAACATAACGTAGGTTTTGGACCCGTGAAAAATCATTATTTTGAAAATAATAACATTTCTGCGTCACTTATTACAAAACTGTTTGTTAAAAAATATAAGCAGTAGCAAATAATAACCGTTTAACATATGATATTAACAAAAATTAAGATATATTGTATAGCTATTATATCTTTGTTTTTCTACGATTGTATATAAAATATCATTACATGAACCTTAATTAGCTAATATGTAGAAAATTAATTAACATTGATAGTGGTATGATGTAACAATTATAACATGCAAAAAACACAAAAAAAACACACTAAATTTACTTACCAACTACAGTCAGTAATACATTGTCCAGAAAAAGGGAAAAATACACAAGAGAAACAATAATTCTGCCAGAATGTTGAATTCTCCACACAATCGACGTTTCTTCACGCATTATAAACAAACTGAGGAACACAGTCTGTTAAAACAGCTATTATTTTACTGAGGTATTTATTAATCTAATTACACAATAACGACAATTTGGTATTCTTATTTAAGAAGTGAGATCAAGAATAAAGTTTTAAAATGTTCAGTTTCAGTTTTACCGGAAGTTTGATTAACTAAATGCTCACAATTTGAACATGCCAAATATACTTTGTATTATTTGTAATAAAGATAAGAAAAATAATATTATAAAAAGCAAAGTACTTTCTTTACACTTGTACTTTTAGACTAGACTTACCGACATAAATCTGAGAACTTAAAAAGGTTTTATGACATTTTAAAATTTAATTAAATGTTATCCCTCAGTAGTTTCCTAGCACTTTAGTATTACAATATAAAGCAATACATCACACTACAAAAGCATTAAAAGTGGCGTGAATTTATTGTTTGTGCCGCACTTTATTTTTTAATTTAGAAACGGAATTTTGATTGGCTTTTTTAAAGAAACATAATTTTTAGCTCACAAATATGCTTGATAATTGTTATTTGCAGAATAATATTGTTTTCAAATCTTAACGAAAGTTACTTTGCCAGATCACTGTATGAAGATTCTTTACAATAGTAATTCAAGTTAATACTGTACTCACTTGGTATAGAAATGTTTATATTTTGTTTTGTTTTGTAAACTTTCAACCACACAAATTCCTATCTTCATAAAACACAGAACCACTTGGTCAACAAAACCGCTGTAAAACAACTTTTAATTAGTATTGAATCGTTGCAGTCACAAGTCTAGAAATTTACAAGCTATCACAAAAGTTTTGATTATTTTACATTGATAAAACGAA
This sequence comes from Carcinoscorpius rotundicauda, assembly GCA_011833715.1. NCBI lineage: Eukaryota > Metazoa > Arthropoda > Merostomata > Xiphosura > Limulidae > Carcinoscorpius > Carcinoscorpius rotundicauda. The sequence continues at coordinate 37,630,054 of CM022393.1, forward strand.
TCACGAAAAGTTAACAACGAAAATAATTTCAACCTCTATCCTAACTACAAATCTAAAAATAAATGTTAGCATGTCATTTCGCTAATGTTTGGATCAAATAATGTTTTTAAGAATAGACGTTGATTAGTAGCAAGTATTTACTCACTGTTTCTCTTGCAGTTAGGACACGGTAGGAATTTTGGTTAAATTATGATTCCGTTCATTACGAACGAAAAATAACCAGGGGCGGTCAGAAACTTCTGTTTCTCTTCACCCCACACGTGGCAAGAATAATTAGTGCAAGTGAGAGTTGGAGTGATAAAGTAAAATTTCAGTGACCCTTTTTTGGTGAATGCTTTTCTGAATGTGTCGGTCATGGATGACCACAAGTCTAATATAGTTTAAATTTTCGTCAGGAGAAGCATCATGGAAAGCTGAGAATCAGGACGGCATGGTCCGCCACAGAGAGGAGAGGAAGAAGGGACGAAGGAAGATCCAGCATCACATCTACAGGCTCATGATGATATGTACTTAGATTGATTGACAGACGTGGAGAGAGCAGGAAGATGCAAACACAGTGCGTCGGCATGGACGGGAGTTGTTGTCGTGAGACGTTATGATAATTTAAAAATTTTGGGAACTAAAATGATTGTAGAATTTATGTTTAAGTTTGAAAGCAGTAAGCCAATTGGCGTGCCTCTTCTCAGGGCCTGGGATCTATAGATCCTATTAAAAGAAAAAATTTAGCTGTGGGGGGAAACGGGAGTACCCCGAGAAAACCCACTTTCACTGGTGAGGCGCCGAACGAAACCAACCTCACCAGTGCCCGAAGCTGAAAAGGAAAATATGTATGATTATACACTTGAGTTTACATTCAGGGCGTGTAAGTAGTTATAAGGCGAGAGGTATCGTTGCCACGAGCACGGGGTGGCTGCTAATAATGGAATTTGATTTGTTAATGGTGTCCGGTGTTTTGCTTTCTTATAGTATTTGGCTGCAAGGTGGATGAGTCTCTTTTTGAGAGGCGGGATGGAGCTAGCTTTATTAATGTATATTAAAGGAGTATATCTGGGGAGACGGAGCGCGAGACGGATGGCTAGATTTTGGGCTTGTTGTAATTTCCTAAGATGAGTGGAGGGAGCGGTTACTGTAATCATGCTACCATATTCGATTATGGGTCGAATATAGGTTTTATAGATGGCTAGAATCGTGTTAGATTTACATCCGCGGACTATGCTGCTGATGCGTCTAAGGTGGAAGATACGTTTATAAACTTTAGAAAGGAGTGACTGAAGGTGATTTGTCCATGTTAGTTTTCTATTAAACATGATACCTAGGAATTTAATAGTAGATGAAAATTTAATTTCAGAGTTTGCTAACTTCAGTTTGACTTTGGGAAGAAATTTATTTTTCCTCGTGATTTTACGTTTAAATATTATGGCCTGGGTTTTGGAGGCATTAAGTTCAACTCGCCAGGTATTACACCAGGAGATAATCTTGTCTAATGTGGCTTGAACTTTCGTGGCAGCGAGGAGGGGATCACGTGATATGCTCCATACTGCGATATCGTCGGCATATTGCGACGCATAAGTATATTTGAGTGGTGGGAAGGGAATGTCATTGACATAAAGAATGTATAGTAAAGGGCTTAGTACTGATCCTTGGGGAACTCCCGCTGAGAGGGGAACGATGTGAGATGTAGCATTTCTGATTTTAACTTTAGCTAATCTGTTTTCGAGGAAACTGGAAATCCAACACGTTAGGGTGGGTGGAAAGTTAAACTGAAGGAGTTTAAATTTAAGCCCCTGGTGCCAGACAGAGTCAAAAGCCTGTTTTACATCTAAAAATAAGCCAACTGTGGTGTGATTTCTGTTGAAACCTTGGGTAACTGATTCGGTAAGCCGAACTAAGTGGTCTGCTGTCTGTCTATTTTTGCGAGAAGCGTTTTGTATTTCAGAGAGAAGTTGTTGTTTTTCTAGGTACCATGTAATACGATTAGCTAATACCTTTTCTAACAGTTTTCCAATGTTGTTAAGTAGACTGATGGGTCGATAATCTTTGGGGTTGCTAGATGCTGGGTTGGTTTTAGGTATAACTTTAATAATGGCGGATTTACATTGTAGTGGGTAATAGCCGGAATAAAAGGAAATGTTGAAAAAAGCGGTTAGGTGTTTTAAGAATAAAGGCGAAGCTTTTTTGAGGATGATATTTCGTATACCATCTTCGCCTGGGGCAGTGTTTTTTAAAGTTTTAATAATCAGTTTTATTTCGGTTGGTGTGATTGGCTTCACTAGTTTTTGAAGGGCAGTACTGTATATAGAGTTATTGTGAGGCAAACGGCACGGGAAATGTGAACTGAACGCTGCCATGTTATTTTGGATAAAATTTTGGACCGTGTACATATGAGACTGATTAAAATCCGGTGAATTGGGGGTAGAGAAAACCTGTTTGTAGTGTTCAGCGAGTAAGTTGGCTTTCTCTATGTCGTTAGTTGCAACAGTGTTGTTGTATTTTAGGTTAGGAATTTTGCTGGTTGAGTTGTCGTTACAGATGCTTCTGAACTTTTTCCAGAATGTGGCTGGGTCTTTATACGATTTGTCGAGAGAGTCACAAAACTCGTTCCAGTTTTGTTCTCTTTGCTCGCTGATGCGACGTTTAATTAGGTTGGTTACCCGATTAATTTCTGTTTTAATCATGGGATTACGGGAAATTATGAACTGACGCCTGAGTTTGCGCCTTTTAGTGATAAGTGTGTGTATTTCACACGTTAGTTTCCATGAGTTTGGGTTGTTGTTAATACGTTTTTTGGGAACTATTTTTTGTATAGCCTCTGTTATTGCGTTAGTGATTTGAATTAGATATTTGTCGATGATGTCAGGGTTATTAGCATGAGTAATAACAGAAGGTAAGTTTGGATCAAGGAATTCCCAAAAAGACTTCCAATTAGTGGCAGAAAAATCAAACAGATATGGGATCGAATTGGAAGTTAGAGTATCGGAGATATTTAGAGTTGCTGATATTGGATAATGGTCGCTGCCGATGTCAGGGAGAACTGTAAAATCTCGAATGTGGGGAGATATGGTTGACGTGAATAGTACTAGGTCGAGTATGTCTTGGCTTCCATCATGGTGTGTGTGAGTTGGGATGTTGTTGTTGCCTACTATAAGATCATATTGAGAGATAAAGTTATTTAGAATTATACCGTTTCGATTAGTTGTTCTACAGTTAAAATTGTGGTGTTTAGAGTTGAGGTCGCCGATAATGATTGAATGCGAGAAGGTATTAACTACATGAAGGAGTAGGTTGGAGTCAGGGGTGGTGGAGGGGGAAACATAGATACCAAGAATTGCTATTTTGATTTGGGGAGATAGATTGATGGTGGCAAGAATGAATTCGTTAGTTGAGTCTATGCATAGGTCAGGGAATGATACGTTTAGTTGGGTCAAGTGGAGTATAGCAATACCTCTACACCCTGGGCTTTTAGGTTTACTAATACATTGGTATCCTGGGAGATTGAAGTTGCTATTATCGTTTAGGAGAGTTTCACTGATGATTATTAAATGTATACATTCTTTTAGGCATAATTGGTGTAATTCATATTTCTTGTGATTTAAGTCGCCCTGAATGTTAATAGCTAAGATTTTTAAGAACTTACCTCATCGGAGTCAAAAAGAATCTTTTCAACTAGGAGTTTTTCAAATTCCTTAGCGCTAAAAGGTTGGAACTCGAAATACTGGGGTATCGAGTTTGCCATTCCTTTGATTAGGTCTTTCCTGGAATCGTACTGGCCACACCAGACTTTGAGTATTGTCTCAGCAAAAAAAGTTACTAGCCGTGTGATCAGCAGTTTGTGAGTCTGCGTAGACTGGACAGTTTCGTGACGGTGGGCTGTAGCTTGGGCGTATGTCCGTTTGGGAGGTTGAGAAACGGGAACTGGTGGAGCAGATGAAGCGGCTGGTTGGGGCTTTTGGACATTCTCTTGACTGGTAGGTTTAACGGTCTTGTTGGATGTGGTAGCCAAGTCTTTTAGAGTAAATGACTTGATCGTATTGATATCGGATGTTATGCTGGAATTGAGAAATTTTTCCCTTTTGAGGGCGACTACCTGGGAGAATTTAGGGCAACCTCGGTAGGAAGCCGCATGAGGGCCACCGCAGTTAGCGCAACATGTGTCTTCGCGATTCTTGGGGCAATCCTTGACTGTGTGCATATCACCGCATCTTACACACCTTGCAGAGGCTTTGCAGGCGACACTTGCATGCCCGAATTTCTGGCAGTTGAAACATTGAAGCACTGCGATTGCAGCGGGTTGTTTCGACTCCTCAACTCGGAGATTAAGGAACCACATGTGTATTCCTTTTTTGATTAAATTGTCTGCTAAAGCGATATCGTTTAAGGTAATTCGCACTAATGGTGTGGGGAGCCCTGTCTTCATTGACTTGATTCTTTCAATTTTGGTGGTGGTAATGCCCTGACTTAATAACTCTTCGCGTATTTCTTGTGGGCTGATATCGCTATCGAGTCCACGAATTACAACTTGCTTGGAAGGTAGTCGGTCTCCCGGAACGTGAATGTTGAGTTTCGTACCATTGAAAGCTGTTTGAGGCCAAGGTTTTAACAACTTGATGTAGTCCTTAGGCTCTTTGCATTTTATAACTAGTCCACCGCGCGGGAGGCGGCGAACTTCGATAAATGAAACCGAGGGAAAAAGGGACTGGAGGTGTTTGGCAACCTCGGGCTGTCTAACGGAAGCAGGAATTCCTTCAACAACTATTGCAGGTGGCAACGGGTGTGCTGGTTTAGCTTGAGCTTCTTGGCTTGACTTATTGGTGCTGGGATCGATCGTGGGGACTTGTTTTGCTGCAATTGTGGGTGATTGAGGTGTCGTTGGTTGACTTTGATCTGTTTGGTTAGTTATAAGAGCGGTGTCTTCTTCATGGTCACTGGCATTATCATCACAAGTTGCCTGAGATTGTGGGGAGGGGTTTGGGCTATTGATCGATGAGCTGTTTGATTCAGAGTCACTTGCAGTTTCGCCTTCAGAAGAAGGCATTTCTTCAGCAGTTGATTTCAGAATAGTGATCTGGTCGCTGTTAGAAAGCGGCGGACCGTTGGCCCGTGTTCTCATGGACACAGTTACTAGGTTAGATTAGATTAGATTAGCCCTGAAAAGGGCTTGGATCTAATAAAATACACACACAGAAACTAAAATAATCACGATTTATGAAAAGAAATGTTCTGATATAAACTCACGTGAGTTGTGGAATCTGTGTAGAAAAAGATTTCTTTGATGGGCAGCGATTACGGACTGAAACTTCAGACAACGTCTCCTGTCTTCTCTCTCGTCTCGTCTCTCCGTCGTCCTGTTTCTCTTGAAAACACGACAAGGATTTTATACGCAAGCTGCCCTCTAGCGGCAAATAGGTAGATTGTGTAGCCCCAGTTATAAAAATAGGTTTCCACCAATCAATCTTGGAAATCTACACGGAGCATCTTGAGCAAAATCCCTAAGTTAAGCAAAGTGGTATTTTCTCTCTGTCCGCTATGTTTGCTTAGTGAAAGGTAAAAGCTCATGTGCTGAGAAGATAAGAAACTAGTATTGTCTGTTAATGAGTGCTGCAGAAGACTTGTGTAGAATTAAGCCCGACTAATCCACTAACTACATGAACGTGGGAAAACTGCTGTAAATCTAACAGAGAAACTCACCACAGCAACAAAGATGGTTAATAAAACTTCGTTGTTTAAACATTATTTGAAGTCATAAACACCTGAAAAGAACACGTGTTAAAAGGGTGTTTTCAAGCAAATAATACATTCTCAATCCGCTATAATTACATTTTTAAGCCTTTAAAGCATTTAACAGTTACATACACATACAGTCATAAACGACGCTAAAAGTGTCTTTTTGTTGCACGAAGTTAGCTTGCTAAATAATGTTTTGTGTGGGTTCCAATAAATGTTATGTATTATCATTTATTTCGGATGAGTCTCCTATTTATTGTTACATAAGTTACGTATTACTATTTCAAACAACCAGAAATTTTATTTTAGAAGTTAATTAAATGTTAATATGTATTAAATTTATTATATTTGTCAACGAGATTCATAATACAATTTTCTTTCTTAACACAAATATGTAAACAACAATACAATTTATAATAATGGTTATTACAAATAGTTATTACAAACAATGATTTATATACAACAGTTTTACAAACTCACAGGGATTCGAATCCCCATAACGCCAAACATGCTCTCCTTACAGCCGTGGGGGCGTTATTATGTAACGGAAAATCTCATTATTCTTTGGTAAAAGAGTAGCCCAAGGGTTAGTGATGAGTGGTGAAGACTAGCTGCCTTCCCTCCAGTCTTACGTTGCTAAATTAGGGACGACTAGTGCAGATATCCCTCAAGTAGCTTTGCGCGAAATTTAAAAACGAACAAAGTTACAAACAATACTGAGTCTTGTATCGGTCTATATGTGAACAGGCACACAATACTTTTATGTTGATGCACACGTATACTTCACTTGGCGGAATGCTATCTAGCTCTATGCTTGTTCGATTAAAAACATTTTGAGGAAGCTTGTTTGCTTGTTTGTTTTTGAATTTTACACAAAGCTACTCCAGGGCTATCTGTGCTAGCCGTCCCTAATTTAGCAGTGTAAGACTAGAGGGAAGGCAGCTAGTCATCACTACTCACCCACCGCCAACTCTTGGGCTACTTTTTTACCAAAGAAGAGTGGGATTGACCGTCATATAATAACGTTCCCACGGCTGGGAGGGCGAGCATATTTGGCGCGAAGGGTATGCGAACTCGCTATCCTCAGATTACGTGTCGCACGCCTTAACACGCTTGACTATGCCGGGCCTTTGAGGAAGCATTCTCGAAAGTTCACTTGGCAACACTACTGTCACTCACTGGTATTACGTACACACCTAGTATATTATCGATTTTTAGACTCTAGAATTTTTAACAAATTTAGAGAACAGGCGGAACTTGTACAATACACATCCAAAAATATACGTTACATGCAAAAAGTAAAACTATACTGAAAAAGTAGGTATTAAAATACGCATAACGGTAAATCCGTTACAATAGCAAATTAATATTTAGACTTAGGCAATTGTAGAGACAACTAACCATGAAAACTACTGATTTTCAATTAGAGTAATCTCGTAGTAAGTACCTAAATATAATAATATTTCCCTGAAGAAACAAAGTTGCCTAAATTATCTTAAAAATTAACCCTGCATGAAAGTTTGGAATACGTAGGTTAATAACAATGTTGAAAACTCCTTTAGAATTAGGTATAACTTAAAACTACTGATCAGCATGAATGCATAAATTAATTAAACTCACACATTTAAAAGTTAGTCTCTGTACACATGATAAACATCGGGATTTTTGCAGAGTTTTGTGTATTTATCCCTTCCTTGTTTTTGTATTTTTTGACATTGTATTTCCTAGATCATGCTTAATTTTGCCCAACATATTTTAAAATTTGTTTCCTTTCTTCTTTTTATTTTAAACAATTTTGTTGATAAGTGAGCATTTGTTTTGTTTTTATAATTCAGTGCTAATATCAATACTTTAAATATACTATCATTTTTTTTCATTTTCTCTACTTTTATGGAGCCAGCATTACAAGGTAGTTATAGGGCTCGACTCACAATTTGAGGATCACGGGTTCAATCCCTGTTCTTCCACACATACTCGTCGTTTCAGCCATGAAAGCATAATAAGTGATAGTCAATCCTACTATACGTTGGTAAAAAAGTAGCCCAAGAATTAGCGGTGGGTAGTGATGATTAGCTGTCTTCCTTCTATTCTTACACTGCTAAATTAGGGATGGCTCGCACAGATAGTCTTCGTGTAACTTATAGCTTGTTACAATAAAGTTATTTTTATTGTGCACCAATTACTGCAAACAGAATTTGCGTAAGGTGTTTTCATCTCATATAAATATAATTTATATTTACACAAGAGGCCTGGCATGGCCAAGCGTGTTAAGGAGTGCGACTCGTAACCTGAGGACAGTGCTTATGCTCGCCCTTTCAGCCTTGAAGTCGTTATAATGTGACGGTCAATTCCGCTATTCATTGGTAAGAGAGGAGCCCAAGAGTTGGCGGAGGGTGGTGATGACTAGCTGCCTTACCTTTAGTATTACACTGCTGAATTAGGGATGGCTAGCACAGTTAGCCCTCGAGTAGCTTTGTGCGAAATTCAAAAAACAAACAATGTTTACATAATTTTAAAAAAAATCTTTTAGAAGAATGTAGGAATACATAATGATCAGTAATTAAATGTCCAAAGTTAAACGTATTTTTATTGTTTATTAATTTAAAAACATTTCTCAATGAACATTTTCTTGCCAAAGCTACGAAATTATATATATAAATATACACACATATATTACTCATAAAAACAGTATATTTCACTTGAATAACTATAAAATCAATCTCTAAAAATTAAACTGAAGTTTTACTTTTTTATACAGTGAAATACATCACACAAAAAGTATGTCGAATCAACATATCCCGTCATATATTACATTCAGATTAATTTTTACATTACAGAATGTGATTTCTTAAGTCTAAGAAAGAGAATTTACATCACCGTTACAGCTGAGACTGAGAAACATTAATCAATTTAATATAATTGACTTATAGCAAATATTTTAGTTATTTTACGACTTTTTGGTAAAAATCTGTCAATAATCACGGTGAACTGAATGTTATAGAAAAAGTATTACATAACGTTAGCTACCAAATAAGGCAATGTGCTGGATAGCCTAATAAGATAATGGAGAAATTCAGATCACAAAATACTTGCTTGATCAAAGGAAAATTTCACCACTGAAACATTAGAGAGAAAATTAGAGGTGAAGAAGTAATGAAATCATGCTAGAAGAGAACGTGCAGGTCTGTGGTACAGGTGGTGGAATTTTAAGCTCGCAATAAATTTGTAGACACTATACCAAAAAGCATGAGAAGGATTATGGAAAATTAAAGGAAATTGTAAGTTAGTAATACGTCATGATATTGATTGTGGTTTGTTTTGGAATTAAGCTACTACTTTACTATCAAATAATTGGATTGATCGTTACATTATGATACTTCCATGGCTGAAGGAGCAAGTACGTTTGGTAGGATGGAAATTCAAGCCCGTGACCCTCAAAATGCGAGTCAAACGTCCTAACCACCTGGCTATGTTGCTCCCCCCAAATTAGAGAAACTAGCAAAACTGATATAATATTAATAATATTTATATTATCGTTGAATTATAAAAATGAAACAATTGTTCTGTTATCAATCTACTTTAATAGAATTGTTTAAAAAAATAAGAAAGAGTACAAATAATCAAAATATATATGTAAAAATGGCTCGTTTGGGTTGAGAGTCGTTTTACATATATATTTCTCTATAAGTGGGTTTTCTTGACACCACCAAGAAATCAAAATGTTTGCAAAAGTTAAATATGATATTGGAAAGGCAATGCCAAAAAATACAGAAACAAATTAGGGATGAACACACAAAACCTTATAAACCACCTGGACATGCTAAGTTTGTATGGCGCATGAAATAGCTGAGTCAAAGTTAGAATTGTGTTGTAGTTGTGGTTTTAATTCTATGCATAAAATTACCAGTGGGTTTAAGGCCTAAATGGTGCAAAATAAATTAATTTAGAATGAGTGTAGGAAGCATTACTTATTTTTTCGTTTATTTTGTTTTCTTACTAAAGGAATATATTTGTACTAGTGTTATATGTGTTCATCGATAAATGTTTTAGATTATTTCTGTTCTGTGATTCCAGTCTTTATTCTTTGCATAAACTTCCTCGTGTTGTAAGCCTTAACCACAACTCTATAAAAATATTTTGGAAGTAAATATATTTGTTTGCACCAAATATATGGACACTGTTAGAATTTGAAAATCAATAATATACTCTTCAAAAAAAGAAACGCAAAAGGCAAACTTTGAGACATATTGTTAACAAGTTTATTCCGGGTAGTTCTGTATGACATATGTGAAACTTTGCACACTCACTGCTGAACATCCAAAGTCTGCAAAAGCGAAGTCCACGCTCACTAGTTGAAGTTTAACGTCACTCAACGTCAATAACGAGTATGCCCCCCGTGAGCATCAATAACTGCTTGGCTTCTCCTGTCCATGGAAGCGATGAGATGACGAACCACATCCTGTGGAATGGCTGTCCACTCAGCCTTCAAAGCTGCTGCAAGTTGAGGTAGAGTCTGCGGTTGAGGTTGTCGCTGTCGCAGACGTCGGTCCAACTCGTCCCAAAGATGTTCGATGGGGTTTAAATCTGGTGATCTGGAGGGCCAGGAAGAACGTTGATGTTGTGGTGTCTCAAGAATACAGTGGTGAGTCGGGCTGTGTGAGGACGAGCGTTGTCATGTTGAAAAACGTCGTTGACGTTCACCATGATGGGTTATACAAGGGGCCTAAGAATCTCGTCGACGATTCCGTACGGTCTGATCAGAAATCCTACGCAGCCCTGGTATGGTTGAGGCAGTAGACGTCGCAGTGGTGGTCCTATCCCGAAGGTGACGTAACCGGATGTAGCGATCTTGTGCGAGTGTGGTCACACGAGGTCTGCCAGATCGTGGACAGCCACGAGTTGATCCATGTTGTTGGTGACCATTCCATAGCCTTGTGATAGTGCTTGGGTGGTCATTCACAGCTTTGGCAACATCTGATCGAGATTCGCCTGCTTCCAAGTGACCAATGGCGTTGTGCTTCAGTCAGTCTTGGCGTAACTGTATTGCGTGTTGATAGCTTAACACCGAGCTAAGGAAACCGAGAACCCGTCACTTTTATAGGGATTTTGCACATGTTGCACTAGCAGAACATGCAGATCTCTCAAACAAATTTATTGGACACGAATGCGTTTTGGCGAAAAATCCGATGTTTTCCTCCGTTTTCAAAGTGCACAACTTTTATTGTCATTTTGGTCTGACAGTCAGTGCCTTAACACGAGTAACATCACATACTCTGAGCTTGTAACGTTATTATATATATTTCTCTTTAAAATAACAAAAATATCCCTTTTGCGTTTCTTTTTGAAGAGTATATTATTTTATTACAATTAAAAGGTCCTAGAGGGTTAAGAAGTGCTGTATTATTCTAAGTAAAAATTAAGGAAATTATTAAACATTAATGATTGTATTCTGAAAGGACTGGAACTGACCCAAAACCAAAGTATATGATTTTCTTTTTTTTACTTTTATGAATAAAATTAAACGAAAAATTATTGAATTCATTTCCACTCTAAAAATATTGCATTTGTGTGAAGAGGAACAACTACAAGTTTTCTATGATGTTTTTATTTCAGTGGTACAACTTTACTCTCGAGGTTGGATTTGTCCTTCTGGTTAGTGACGTCTATTTCCTCTTATGGCATGAACCAAGCCTCATTCTCTTCCGCTTCATGTTGCCAAAAGTTTAACTGTGTTTATCCATACTATTTTATAATAAAATATAGAAGACTGCTGGAGCCCATAATTGCAATTATAGGTTTGGGTTTCAAGTGATTCTCGATTAAAAATGGTACGAGTCTTATTATGTTGTTTTGAATTAAGCACAAAGTTACACAATGGGCCATCTGTGCTGTGCCTACCATAGTTATCGAAACCTGGATTTTAGCGTTTTAAGTCCGAAGACATACCACAAAGCCACTAGGGGGCGAGTCTTATTATATGTGCAGTTTTTGTTTTGATACTGTTACTCTGCTTTATATTTACAATTTTATTAAACTGGATTATATGTATATTTTATGGTAAAGACTTAAGGCATGTGTACATTATATGACATAGATCAATAGGTATAGGCTTACAGTTTATTACTTTCATAATCATGTTTCATTCATACATACTAAAATTATAATAATCCAACTATTACTTACAAAAACATTTAAAATATCGGTAATACAATATAAAAGATCTTCTAACATGACTACTAAATAAATATTACAGCCATAATTACTAAGGCCCGGCATGGCTAGGTGGTTAGTTAGGGCGCTCGACTAGTATACCGAGGACAGTTAGAGCAGGGAACTTTGTGCAAAATTCGAAAACAAACAAACTTAATCACTGAACCTATGCATTATTATTATTATTGTCATTGAATATCATATCGTTAAACTTTCATGTCAAATAATATGCAAAAGAAAAACAATTCGTAATTTCATATCGTAAACGATATTAATTCTTTCGAAAAATTACAAGGCAGACATCGAATCCACAAAATGTCAGTTTTGAGAAAAGTAAAACGAAATTTGACTTTCGTTTTTAATATTTTGACTTTGCATGTCATACACATTTCTTTTAAAACCTGAAATTTCTTTTAACTAACTGTAACAGTTAATCAAAAACAAGTTAAATATGTTTCGGAGATAATGATATACTAGATATCTCACTGATTATATACTGTGTTTTACGTTTGAACAGAATGCCTTTTTCTGTTGCTAAAACAACCATAGATGACAACAGATAGTAGGTCATGGACTGTTTTTACAATTCTGCGTTTTTCTGTTATCTCCCTGCAGGCGCACTTGATACTACCAAGCATGTAAGAATGTTGTAAGATAAGAGCAAGTTTGTATACCTGGACAGCTAAGCGACTAGAAACAGTGGTATGTTGGATATTGAACATTTTGAATTTGTTTTGGAATTTCGCACAAAGCTACTCAAGGGCTATCTGTGCCAGCCGTCCCTAATTTAGCAGGGTAAGACTAGAGGGAAGGCAGCTAGTCATCACCACCCACCGCCAACTCTTGTGCTACTCTTTTACCAACGAAAAGTGGGATTGACCGTCACATTATACACCCCCACGGATGAGAGGGCGAGCATGTTTAGCGCGACGCGAACCCGCCACCCTTGGATTACGAGCGCACGCCTTAACGCGCTCGGCCATGCCAGGCCTCAAACATTTTGAAACTTATATTCACTGTTTACATCAAAAATAACTTAAACGTTGACACGCCCTGTTTTGCCAACACAATCTTCTTGACAGACCCTGAAGGTCTCTTGGAATCCTGAAATTCCTTTCCAACTTCCACTATACTCAAATCATATATCATATACCTGTGGCCATCACAATCACATTTAAGACATTGTGACATTTAAGGTTAGTTTGAGTTAAATAAGATACCTTTTCTACGAAAAAAAAAAAAAGATTACCATTATCGAATTGGCTTTGGAACAACTGAATTACTTTATCAATTACCCTTATGAAAACGTGTTATGAATTGCCTCTCTCCAACTAATGGTTCATCCCTGGCTATTTCCCCATTATAATTATTCTTTCTCGAGAGCTTTCCAATAGAAACATCTTCTGTAATATTAGGAAGGGTTTCAAATTATTTTCATTGTTGACAATAGTGTGCCATTCATAATCTGCATACATCTTAGTAAATTCAAGCTTTCAACCTTTCAGCAGAGATGCTGCAACACCTAAATATGTTACAACTGATTGCAAACCTGGGATTTTGGTTCTATTATTTCATATATTACCTTCAGTATAAACATTGACTAAATTATTCTGTAGTCTTTCACACTGAGGGAAGGCCTAACTCTACCATTAGTTGTAGTACTATCATTTACAGTTTTCAGCTCTTATAAGGAATTTGTGGTGTTCTCAAATTTCAAAAGTACTTTTTCCACTGATGCTTCACAGTTATTCCAATGGATTGTAAACACACATTTGAGTAGTCGCTTTTGCTTTTTTGTTTTAGTGACCATTAAAGAAAACATACAATTTTTCCAGCAGGTCAGATGTATTTTACAGATCTTAATAACAGCTGACTGCAGAGTTAAGCACAAGATGCAGTCTAAGGACATTCCACCACAAATACATTACCTGGCTACATTTAGCCAAGATATTTCAGACATATTGTGCAGGGCTTCAACAACCTTTTATTTCAACAGAATACCTTTAGTGAAAACGTCAACAAATTTTTCCACACATTCCTCTTTTTTTGTAGATTTTGCACTAGTAGTACACCGACATCTTTCTCTCTGTATTCAACAACGCCATCCAAATATAATAGAGAACTTCCTCTGTATATTTATGGTACCAACAATAATCTTTACATTCCCTGGGACGATCAAGTTTACCAATATCTTGGCTTTCTAAATTGCCTTGAAATTTTATGCTGCAGTATTTGGGCCACATTTAGCTAACAACCTAATCAAATTCCAAACCTTCTCTCCATCTGGATCCTTTCCTCAGAAAGCAATAGCTCATTATTAATAAATATACTATAAAGCAAAGTTTTATATTATCTTTTATACCTTTATTTCAAAACATTTAAAACAGCAATTAAAACTGCAGTTTTTGTTGTCAAGTGATACACTTATGGTTGCACTTTCTCAGCTTTAAGAGTTGGTAGTGAAGAAACTTTATAATATAGTTCCTGTAGATGGCCAAAGTACACAATACAGATGTTTTTACAATAGTTTCTCCACACATTTAGAAGACATTCTCCACCATATTAACCATTGTAAATTTTACCTGAGTTTAGGGTTAACCACAATCACTTCAGAGTCAAAGTTATATTGCTTTGCAACAATTTGAAGTAGATTAGCATGCTTATAACCAATAGAATGAGCAAACCTTTCTCTTGAATCTCAATAATGTAACTATAAATATACAACTTCATTTTGAAAGTTTTGCCTACATTGTTAGCATTTTATAAAAAACAAAGTTTGTACTACTTGGCTAAAGTTATTACTTAACACAGAGTGCCTATACATAACAAGGTCAAATAAGATATTGGTTGCTCCAATGTCTACCGGGAACTCAATTTCATGCCTATGTATCATTATCAATATATACCATGGAACATCCTGTTGGTCATTCTTAGAGCCAGCCACAATGGTTTTAAGTTTGAGCTGATTGCTCCACTTACCAAAATTGGTTACCAGATCCAATTTGAATTCTACTGATTTGAACAAAGTTGTGCTGCTACAGTCATTTCTCAACATCAATTTTCCTGCGTTTGTTGCACTATTACCCTAAAATATGTATGCATCTAACAGTACTGTCTTACTGAAAATACAAGCATCACAAGTGATCAGGAATACCACAGCTGAAGCAAGAGTTCCTTCCAAATGCCCACAGAAATATTGAGAACAGAACAGTTGCAGTAATGGTATGATTATAGAACCTTTATCTGTAAAATGCTGCTGATCCAATGTGAACCATGGTTGTTGTTCCATAATGGCTTGCTCTGGAAGCTTTATTGGAGCCGAGAACATAAATGTTGCCACTATTGATGGCTTTCACTGTTCTCCTGTATGCAGCTTAATTAATGTGATCACTTCAGACCATGTTGCCACTCAAACACACAGGTTTTAATGATATTCATGAAAATAAGCTGCTGTATTCATTATTGTCAAAACCATTTACATGTACTTAACTTTTGTATTTTCATTCCACACTAAGTACCTTTTTTCTACAACTTTCATTGTGTACATAAATTAGGCTGTTAAGTATATCAATTTAAATACAATATGATACAAAATCCAAATGTTTCCTAATCAGCAAACCCCACTTTAAAGGTTATCTTACACTTCTAATGATTTAAATGCCTATTAAAATTCCAAATGGTTCGGTAAATGGCTTACTAATGTACCAAATGTTACCTAATGTGTTTATCTGTTAACAAATAAATTAAGTTCCATTTGAACTACTTTTAACATACAACTCCCTTCTTTGTTATTGCAGTTATTATTTAATATGATGAGAAGTCACCAATTTTATTTTCGTATATATTCTGTAAAAAAATATTTTTGTGCCATTACAAGAATAACACATTACAGGCTTTGTGCACTAAAACCAAATTGTGTGCATGTGAAATAGGAAACTACCACAAATTTCTATCTCCTTCTAATTTTACAGTATTTGTCCTGAATTCATTCTTTATTCTTGTAGATTCCACATAACATGTGATCTACAGTTATTAAGTTTACTTCATTTTAACTGCCTTTGTTTTTTCTAATACTCCAGTATTCTACCTATTGATCATACTGCTACAATACTTCACATTGTAAAAGGATTTCAACGGCAGCATCTTTCAGTGATATATCATGTGATATCTCAAAGTTGCAATTTCCCTTATGTTGTAATGGAATTGAGTAACAGTGATGTAAATTAGTCCATTAAATATATTCATTTCAATATAATATGACACAAAACCAAAATACCCTTTAATTACCAAACTTATCCCCACATTTTCAATCATTTTAAGATGTATTATGACTCACAGCTGTTTCCTAAATGGCTTAGTGTTATAGAAAACTGAGCTCAGGTGTTAATATCAATACATAAATTTTGAGTTTCATTTAAACATCTTGTAATATTATAGTATTTACTCTGACTTTATTCTTTTTTGCATATATGTGGTTTCACATAACAAAATGTTGTGAGAGTTAAGCTAATTTCAAATAATATTTGTTCCTATGTGATTATCAAGTAGAAAATACACATTCTGCCACTAGTTGGTGTTGCTATTGTATTTTATATTGTACAAAGGTGTCAAAAGTAGTATTCACAAATGGTTTATCAGTGCTATCTAAAGGTTCCAACATCCTTAATGTTTCAATAAGACTTACAGCATCTTTATAAATTGTTAGGGAAATGTAGATATGTAACCAGTAAAGGAACTGTACTTCACCATGTGCACAGTATTTTGATTCTGTACAAGTATAAATAAAGATGTTTCATTCCATTTTTGTACATTTGTATCAAACATTTTTCTTAAGTTCAGTCAAAGTCTCAGAACTCAAAATTATTTAAAAGGTATAATTTTTCTACACTGAAAATGTATTTCTAATAGGTACTTCTCTCTTCTCACAAAATTAGCTATTCTCTTTCAGTACTGCCTTATATGTCCAAAATTTTATTTATGCATGCCAGAAGCCTTTCACTCCTCTCCCTTTGATATCAAATGATTCCAAAATGTTTCATTTGGACCATCAAGAGTCTCTCCTCCCTAAACAGGAATATGATATACTTGATCCATGTGGCTTCCTCTATACTCCTATGCTGAACTATAACTTTGAAGTTCAACAGAATATGTAAGCATCAGAATATTGTGTGGAAGAGAGTGGAAAGTATGAATGGAGGAAAGTACCTATCAGAAATATATTTTCACTTTAAGAAAATTATAACTCCCAATATAGCACTTCCCTCTTCCCACAAGAGTAGCTAGAATCCCACATTGATTAGGTGGCAGAACTGACATAAAGAAACGATAAAAATACTCCACCCTGTCCAAAGACATTTGAAGGAAACCTGTTGACATGAAAATCAGATCCAAAGATCTGCTGAGAAGAACCATACCATTTCTGAACCAGCTATAATTTTTGTTCCAACCATGAAATGTGTAGTAGATAAGGTCGGAAAACAAGAAAAGCATATTCAAGTGGGAGAGAACAATGGTAGGAGATTAATCCTAATCATGTCCACAAAGTATAAAAGTGGGTAAAACAATGAATGTGGCCCTAGGTGTAGACTGGTCAGGATATGACATACCACACTTGGTAAGTCAACTACATTCAAAATCCATGCCACTGGGAACTGACATCCATGGAAGGGTAGAATGAAGATCATACCATCTACATCTCATGTTCAAGATAATGGGGGAATTTAGAACTCATGAGCATGAGAAATGTGTTAGCTTTGACCTATTGATACAGGGATTCAATATTCAGTATCAAAAGGATTTATATATAATATAAATTACTCAAATGACTTCAAAATGGACCAGAACCACCAAAAAGGCAATACCATTCATGGCATAAAATATAATAAGCAATAGTTAAAAGGACAGAACTGGATTATTTCCCTTTACCTCCCCTGTGACCCACAACACAGAAGGAATATAACTGATGGAGGAATATAGACAACCGTAATTATGTATGGGGTCTTATGTTGATTGGTTCTCTCTAATTCCAAAACCCAACAATAGGGTACATCTGCAAGTGGGTGAAATGAAGGCTCCCAATCAAAGATGTGAAATGAAATATGATGTCTCACTCATTTGCATATATCACTTATTGAAAGATAGAACATTATCTACACCTGCAAAATATCTTCTTTGAAATGAATTATTATGGCTATCTTTACATAGAACAAAATCAGGAGTGGTCGACCACTACAGATGCTAAGAACTGGAAAGTAGTAAAGACTCCTATGTTCCACTAGAAGGATGGGGGTGAAAATGCATTAGAGTATGGAGGAACATTGTCACCTGACACAGTGAAATGGTTGACTACGAAACCCTATTTTGAAAATGAGACCACACTAATTTATTAATAAAAAACATAGCAGGGATGAGCAGCTATCCTCTTTTGTTTTACCCATGCATTCATCAATTATTTTTATATGAATACTGAAAGAAAATATTTTACTACCACTACAAGAATAACACCTTACAGGCTTTGTGCACTAAAACCAAATTGTGTGCATGTGTGGTATAGTACCATACATTTCTATCTCCTTCTAATTTTACAGTATTTCCTGTAAATGAAACACTGGCACTTTTATATGTATTGCTTTTTAATAATTTTTTGTTTCTATGTGATTACAGGAACAGTATGGCTCCTGTATGTATGATATTACATACAGGATAGTTTACCTCTATTATTGGTACAGGATTATGCCTCCAAACACTCAAATCTATGCACTGATTACTCAGCTAAGAAAAAATTTGTTAGAAATATTTAAATAATGCAATGACCCCTACATAACTTCAATCTCAACCCTATTGAACTTATTCAACTTGACAAATCACAAGTTACTTCCAAAGAAATTTATGTATTGAAGACATTTGGAGTAAAAGTCCAAAAGACCTTGAAATACTGTCTGCAGTTATTAAAGCAAAAGGGAGACACATAAAAATATTAATCATTTGCTGAACTTAAGCACTTCCACTCAGTCTCTGTTGCATTAAATATGAAGATTAACAAAATTTTGATGTTTCAAAACCTAGCTCTAATCAGAAAAGAATCCACCAGGTAGTTACTGATACTGTTGGGAACATCATGTGCATCATCATAAAAAATGATGAGATGAGACTCCCTGAAAAAGACTGGACAAGTAAGAGTTAGGAAGGGAAGGAACAGGAAACAAAAACGGATGCCATACTGAGCTCCAACTGAGACAAATGGGCAACAAAGATGGAAAGGAGAGACTGTTGTACTAATGTAAGTAATGATTCCAAAGACTCAGAAAAGGTGCAAAAGATGTATTGCTTGGAAATGAGGCAATACATATATCCAAAATGCCAGTTGAGGTCACATCACAACCATCAACATAAAAACCACATACACTACTGTACAAAACTATTAGGACAAGAGAATATTTTGTCAATCTTTCTATTTTACGGAATTAACTCTCCATGTCATTACATAATGTACATTTCAACATTATGCTAAATGGTTCACAGATCCATTTGACAATTGGATGAGCCAAGATGAGAATATTTATCATTATATTATTTGTAATTCCCATATAACTGTCATGAAAGTTCTGTCTGAATGAACATACTGATCAACCATAGAAGCTGAAATAGCTGTCATACTATCCCATGCAATGTTTTAGCTAAACAGACAGAAGCTAGCATATGGTACAAGAAATTCATTTAATACTTATAAATTTTAACACTATATTAACTTTTGTTGTTTTGGCTTGGCCCATAAAAGTGTAGAGAATTGCCAATTGAGAAGATATAGCATAAAAGCTTTATGTGATGTTGAGTGAATTCTCTGACAAATTGCTGTAGACTTAATGCTCCCCAAACACTGTCAAGTACACCCTAGATGATAAGATGGAGACAGGTAAATTTTAAGAAAAGGAAAGAAATAGGCAGAACAGTGAAACTCAAAGATACTGATGTTAATTATCAACTTAAATTTGGTAAAAAGAACAAAAACTGTATTGTTGGTGATTGAAAAGATGTGTTAAGGATGGATAAGTCTAAGTTTGAAATATTTGGTTCAAAGCACGAGTTATATGTTTGATACAAGAAAGTCAGAAGATACTTACTTCAATGCATAGTGCCCACCATGAAGCATTCAAGAGGTGGTTTGATGGTTTTAGAGTGTTTTTATCCTAAGATGAAAGAACACATTTAAAAAATAGATGAAATAATGTACCAGTGCAAGTACCATCAGTAACTGCTGCATCATTGTATACTCGATGGTTTTCGTGCTATTGGTAAAGGATTCTACTATCAGGAAGATAATGCCTCCAAACACTCATCAAGCCTATACAGAGATTACTTAGCTAAGAAAGAAGTTGTTGAAGCCATTCAAATAATGCAATGGCCCCCATAGAGTCTCAATCTCAATTCTATTAAACAGATCTGGGATTTGATAGATAAAAAATTTGACAATTCATAAGTTACTTCCAAAGAAACTTTTTGTGTTAGAGACATTTGGAGTAAAAGTCATAAAGACAGATTAAATACATTGCAACAACGCCTGAAATACCGTCTGCAGTTGTTAAAGCAAAAGAGACACACACAAAATATTGTTTACTGAACTTAAGTACTTCCAATGAGTCTCTGTGCACTAAATATGAAGATCAATAAAATTTTAAAATCTGTGATTTACCTCCGATTGTTCTTTGAAAGTAGCCTGTAAGCTAATTTTTGACTTTTTGCCAACACTTTTACTCAGTCCTTTATGTAGAGTCAGAGCTGAAAACAACACATGAGCCAAAGTGAAGGGAAGGAAAGAAGGGAGAGGATATTCCCAGAAAACTCCTCAGGATTTTGGCAGATAGTCTCAGAAAGGAGGTGTATGGTAGAGATATACTTTAAAAAAGTTGTGGGGGTAAGATGAAGGTGGGAAAATTGAGTGTGAGAAAAGAGTGACAGGAAATTTGGAGGGCACATCTCAAATATACAAAACAGAACCTAACAACTGTTGATCCAGAAAAGTACATGATGACATGAAAGAGCAAATTGATCTAAAGCTCACATAGAGAAAACACATTAATCACACCACTTAACCCTGAGGCAAATTCATCAGTTTGTACCCAAATATCTGTGGATGGGAGAAAAACAAATAGGGTTAGGAAGATTGCTCATGAAGTAAGAAAGGGCATAGTTCATAGGAAATATGGGAAAGGGATAAAATGTCACATACCTGAGACATGAAATCCAAAAAAAAGTTTATTTGGCATAATGAACCCTTCAGGCACAGTAAAACCACTAAGGAGAAAATAGGTGATCCAAATTCTCATCTACCTGAACAGGTGCACCTTGTTTGAAAAGAAAGGGTGTGAAATCCAGAGATAGAGTTGACCCATGTAGCATTCAATCTCTCAGTGAATAAACATAAATACAGATAAATTCTCAACTGGCTTGTCTGCACCTAGTGCCTGAGACAGCATTAATTGTGTGTGTGACCCCCAACCAAAGTGGCAAAAAAACAAAACAAAAATTATGAACTTCAGAGTTCATAATCAGTCAACCAATAATCAAAAGTATAAATAAGAATGTAAGTAATAAATTGAAGTTAAGAAACAACTTGAATAGAAAATAAAGTGGAATAAATGAAGAACACTGTGAGTATGCAACAGACAAAAAGGAACATGTCTAAGCACGAGCACTGCCAAATGAGCAGCGATAGTTCAACAGAGGCAGGTATAAGGAATCACATGTTTCACCTGAGTACATTATGCTCCTGTTTATGGAGAAGTAACACATGAGAGACATCTTGGAATCATTTGATTCCAAAGGGAGGGAGGGAGAGAAGAGGGCTTTTGGCATGCATTAAAAAAAACATTTGTACATAGTTAGCACAAAAGTACTGTATTGAAATAGATCATGATGAATTTGTCCCATTGTTCTGAGGCTAACTCAGTTTTGCCTGAATGTATCAAACACCTAGCTAGGAATAAAACCACAAGCAAGTTTAAACATATGTTTATGATCAGAATATTTTGTTCATCTATGCATGTTTTACATTACCATTTACATCACATAAATTATCTTTATATCAAAACTATTGTAATTCCAATAAACTTTAAAGCCTATAAAACAGGAAAAGTACAAACTCTTTTAGACAGTTAAATACTATTTTGATATGTATGCCATCAAATGTTCTACCCTTCAAAGTATGTTGCACCAAAGAACTTATCTTCATGTTTATGCAAACTTCAGAAATATATATGTAAAAATGGCTCGTTTGGGTTGAAAAATTTTTTACGTAGAGGAATGAAAAACGTTGTGACCTTCTTCATTTGTCATCAGGTTCACAAACAAAGGAAGAGGTAACTCATCAGAAGCTGACCACATGTTTGAAAGGGGTTGTGTAACTGAGTGTCGGAATACAGAGGGTGTGCTTAGATGTTTGAATATATAATTTTATAGTTTTTATTTTATTATTATTATATTATTTTTAATATAGGTATAAAGGTGTTCCTTTGTATTGGTTTATTTTGGGCTTGAGTTTTTGTATAAGTAAGGCTTCTTTAATTTTGTGTTTGTTTATGTTTGTTTCTTTATTTAGTATTTGAATGTTTTCTATGGTTATGTTGTGTTTGACTTGCAGTGTTCGAAAACGTGTGAAGATGACTTTTTATGTTCTTTGAGTCTGGTTTCCATTTTCCTATTTGTTTCTCCAATATAGAAGTTGTGGCAGTTATCACATTGTATTTTATAAATAATGTTGGTGTGGTCTTTGTCAGTGTAGTTTTACATAGTATAGACCTCAGTTTTGTGCCTGGTTTTTGAATAAATCACCAGTATCACCAGTTCTAGCCAATAATTTTAAGACACAAATTGAAACAAAAGCAATTAACACAACATTACATCCACCACTATACTGGTACAGGTACGTAGATGATTCGGTTGTGAAATTCACATCTAAAGGATACACACTTAATTTTTTCAACCATATTAATGCTATACATCTCAACATTAATTTCACATGTGAACAAGAAGAAAGGATTCAAATATCATTTCTTAACCTCAAAATTACAAGAACCGACACACAATTCAAAACAGAAATCCACCAAAAAATCACCCATACTGGACTATACATTCCTTAAGATTCAGCACATGAAACAAAAACTCAACATACAAAGAAACCAAATAAACAGAGCCATGAAACTATGCTTACCAGATAAAATTAATGATGAATTAGACAAAATAAAACAATACTTCATCAACATCAACAAGTTTCCTCCACAAACCATAGAAAATATTATATGCACACACCTAGACAGTAAGCAAAAGTAACCAGCAAAAATAAATATATCCCAAGAACTAAAAAGTCATGGAACCATATACTGCTGCATTCCATATATTTCCAACATCAGTAGAAAAATAACCAACATTTGGCAAAAACTAGTAACAAAATATAACATTCCAGTTAATACCAAATTTATTCAAAACCAAGCACAAAACTGAGGTCTATACTATGTAAAAACTATACTCACAAACACCACACCAACATTATTTATAAAATGCAATGTGATAACTGCCACGACTTCTATATTGGAAAAACAAGTAGGAAAATGGAAACCAAATTCAAGGAACATAAAAAGTTACCTTTACTCATTTTCTCAAATACTAAATAAAGAAATAAACATAAACAGATACAAAATTAAAGAGGTCTTACTTATACAACAACTCAAGCTCAAAATAAACCAATCCAAAGGAACACCTTTATACCTATAGTAAAAATAATATATAATAATAATAATAAAATAAAAAATATAAAATTATATATTCAAACATCTAAGCACGCCCTCTAAATTCCGACACTCAGGTAAACAAACCGTTTCAAACGTGTTGTCAACTTCTAGTGAGTTATCTCTTCCTTTCTTTGTGAACCTGACCAAAGAAGGTCAAAACATTGTATGTTCCTCTACGTAAAAAAATTTCACAACCCAAACAAGCCATTTTTACATATATATTTTTCTCTTCAAGTGGGTTTTCTCTACATCACTAAACTTCAGAAATGTTTTTATTCAAAGTTTAAAAAATTCTAGGATTTCTGAATTATTTCAAATTGTCAACATTTCCTTCAGTTGTTTATAATTTAGAACCAAATAAATAATGAAATGAGGTACAATCAAAGAGATACCTATTAAAAATTATAATAAAACTTCAAAATACTTCATGGTTTACCAACAATATGGTTCAGTTTATGATTTTCCATAAAAATATATTATAAAAAAACAAAACTGTTAATGCAAAATGTCTGATTAGTATTTTTTATTTTAAATAGAAGAAAGCATAGAAATAGTTGACTTGGGTTTTTCTTGAAGTTAAAGAGTCACTAGTCTGTTAGCAATTGCTCCCTGAATAAGAAAACAATAAAAAAATTTTACAAATGTAAAATGTATCTATTAAAAATAATTATGCATAAAATAAAATTAACATTCTACACACATTCATTTACAGCTTGTTTTCATTTAACAAAGAAAATCCCTGGTAATACTTGATGTTTGGATAACATTGATTAAAATTATTTTACTGTTGAACTCATGATGTCAGTAAAAGACAAGTTCAATAAGTATTTTAAAAATGGCTGGTATTGGTATTAATATATTCAACCTTCTTAGGTTATCAACCTGAAGAAGAACCATGCAGTTAAAAATATATCCAATGTATTATACTAAAAAACTTTTCTAGTTTTTTGTTTCAATAAATCATACAGAAAGTCTTTATAAAGTTTTGTAAGATGTGACAGGTGTTGTTAGATATTCAAGATTGACCAGTTCAAATCATTATTTAGTTTATTTAGTAACTTAATATCAAATGATTATTAAGTTTTCATAACACAGACATTTAAAAAATAATTATTTTAAAAACAACAGTTATAACAAGTTTTGTTACAAAACTCCATAAGTGTCATACATTACATATGTAGTTTAATTGTTCCACTATGGTTTTGGAGTATTTTTGACATCATCGTACTTAAAACTTCTAAATCTATCTCATTATATTTAATACTGCTGTTACTAGAGAGCTGTATATTTCAAGATGTTTTTATTTCATGTTATAAATACATGCAGATATGGAGAGGAAGTAAATAAGTTAGCAAATCAAAATAAATTAGTGAAAGTAAAAGTAAAGGTGAAGTTAGATTGCACAATTGTCAATTTAGCCATAATGGGTGATTTCTAAAGTGAATTTCACAGTTTGTATTGTAAAAAGATTAACAAAAATAACTTGTCCTATTTAAGGATTTTTCAAAGTAATTAAATCCACCTGTGTAGACTTTTTGACATAAAAGACAATTATTTAAAGCTCTGTGTTCAACTGTGGCAAATCATGGAGTAGCATAAATGAATTTATCCCTAATTGTATTGTGGTAATAAAAGAGCAAGAAATAATTTGTCTCTTCAAAGGGTATTCTAAAATAATTGAACCTGTTTGTGTGAACCTTGATGAAAAAGGAGACAATTATTTAAAGCTTTGGATACAATTGTAATAACTAATAGTGTAAAAACGTTTTGTACATACATTTTGCTTGTTTTGAACATGCTATTTTAAATAAAGTGAATTGTGTGCTGTCCATCCATTGTTGAAATTTATCACCAACAAATCACAAACACCTCTGTAATAAAATTTACCCCAGCTCTAAGAAAACTTGACAAGCCAATATTATTGTTTTAATAACAATATAATTTTTTTAATTACTACCAAAAATTTGATAACACAGCTTTTAAATATAGTTCAAGATTCAATTAAAACTTGCAAAGAATCAAAAATATTAATAATACCATAGTTATTTTTTTCTTTTCCATATAACAAAATACTTACTGGAAAGGAATAGATGAACAAAGCCATCAGTAAAACTGAAAGAAGAATAATTATGATGGTGAGAATATACATTTTGTAGTTTCTCCAAATAACATGTTTGAATGATTTCCACGGTGATGTAAACCACATGAAAGAGGTTGCTGGACGGCTATAACAAAATAATTGTAAGATTACTAGTCTTATATTAAAAACATTGTCACCCAACAATAAAGTCCCTAAAATTAGTAATTAATGACAATGTAACATTAACATGTTAACATTAAATACATAGTAACAGAAGAATAACAATAGCAGTAAAAGGCTGCACAACAGCTATCTCATGTAATATATTTTACAATAAAATATATGTTAAGAACCATATTATAACTTTAAGGCTAGTTCTTATAATCAATAATACACTTTAGTGTATGTAGCTAATTGGCACTTTTTTTTTTTTATTAATCCTGTCTTTAGTTCACTAAAACAGTGCTGTAGCCTAACTGTTAGAATAAACGGTTTTTAAATTCCACTTTCAAACTTTTATAACAGCATTTATACTTCATAAATAACTGATAAATGTTGTTAGCAAATTTTGTCTCCTTCTGATAAATTTTATAAAAACATAATAATTCCATTGAAAATGTTAAAAGCACATATATATACTTTGGGGCTTCAAGAGTTGGATTAGCATTCGGTTCATCCCTGCCCAATCCTGCAGGTGCTTTTTCTGCATCTTCCTCAGTTAAAATCTCTAACTCCATCTCAATTTTTCCCTGCATAAAAATTCATTGAAAACTAGTATAACAAAAGTTCTACATTTCTTATATTAAAAATTCATTATTTCTATCTTAGTTTTTTATTGTAACTTGTATAATAAAATAATACTACCAAATATCAGTTATTTTTTGGGGTTTTTTTCTGTAAATACTGGTTTAACTGAATGAATCACAAAAATTAGTTTTTTCTGGTGTGAAATATCTGATTTTACAGTCTAGATTCAGGTTTGACATCTAGTTACCAAGGTGTGATACACCAATTACTGAGATATAATATTTTATACTGTGAATAATTTTTTTTTTGTAAATACTGGTTTAACTGAATGAATCATAAAATTAGTTTTAAACCCAGTAATATGGTTTCAACAAAAATCATTTAAAGTATAAAATATTATATCTCAGTAATTGGTGTATTCTAGTGTGATACCATTTTATAAATAACTGGTTTAGGATAATAAGAGACTTAAACATAAAGATGATCTGGTGTGTGATATAATGTTCCTTGAACAAAAAAGTAATTCAAAACTAAATATTCTGTAGAAGCATTTTTTCAACCCATGGGTCACAACCAAAGTTGAGGCATCAGAATATGTGAAAGGGTTATGAAGAGATTTCAGAAATGGTTAAGAGTGTATTTATTAGCTTATCTATTTAGTTAAGCATCTAATCAGACAAATTATTACTGGGATGCAACTGACCATCAATGTTCTTAGAGTACGTGTATGTGTGTATATATATATTTGTAATACAATAAAAAATACAAGCCTAAAAGTTTAAACATTTTGGTTTAAAAAAGAAAATTCATATTCTTGTGTGAAATATCACATTTCTTCATTTCTTTCAAAAACTCAAAACTAGATTACTAATGCAATAATATCCTGTCACTTTAGTTACAAGTTATTAAAATCTACCACCTGAAAAATGTTCCTTAAATTAAAAATTATTTTACTCTGGACCTTATGATGTATGATGTTAAAAATTACACTGAAAATGGCTCAAAGTTTAAATGCCTGCAATGTATTATCAGTTCTCCAATTGAAGTATTAAAAAGTAAGAATAATAAAAAAAAAGTTAATTAAAATACACCTACAGCAAGAATTCTTCCTTGTTCAGGATCATTGCAAAAACATGGCCAAAACCCATACACCCTCTTCTTTTCAAACAGATTGATGTATTTTGTATTTTTGGTAGTTTTCTTTTTTCTGAAGCTTAGTAACTTTTTTTGTTTTTTATCCATACCCAACTGATGTAAGCCACACTTTGCAGCATTTTTAGCTGGTAGGGGCATGCAGTTCAGATCCATTTCTAAAGTACCTAAATTTTATTATATAGCTAGCTTTTAATTCAACTCTTTTATATTAAACATTTCATGGTATTCTAATAGATAACTTTTCAACTTCAAAAAATGAGCATAGAAAAATCTTAAAAGCAATGTAATAAACTTCAAAGAATCAATACTTATCAAACACAAAATTGACTATATAAATTTTACACACATTTCTTTATAACTTGAGTGAAAAATTTCTCTTGTATTTAAAACTGTGGTTGTCAGTTATAGCTCATATCACAATTATAATGTAAAAAAATTATAAAAACGAAATATAAAGTAACATTACTTACAAGTAAAAATAAACATCCATAGAGTAAGTAAATGTCTGACTAAACATTCATACAAGTTATATTTTTTCACCACTTTTATAATATAGTCTCATATTGTTTAGATAATATCGATTTTAATATTTTTATCCTATTTTTCATTTTATGCAAGTTAGTGAATTTTTTTATGATTCAATGGAGGAAAAAGGTTATAAACCTATAAATATTCAGTTAGTAAATATATGATTTACCAATTAAGTCATCTGAAGAAAATGTATCATTATCCCATATTTGGAGACAAAGAATAGGTGGTAAGAGATGTTCTGTAATGTCCAGTGACCAAAAATGTTCTTTTTTTTTTACAACCAAGTGCCCCTCAGTCACAAGATATTCTAATGGAAATACTAGTCTCCAGTTAAAATTTCCTTCTCCATCCATTGACCTTAAAAGTAAAAGTAGAGCAACATTGACAGATGAATACTAATAATTCAAACTCTAACTTG
Organism: Carcinoscorpius rotundicauda; assembly: GCA_011833715.1. Lineage (NCBI taxonomy): Eukaryota > Metazoa > Arthropoda > Merostomata > Xiphosura > Limulidae > Carcinoscorpius > Carcinoscorpius rotundicauda. The sequence continues at coordinate 37,658,699 of CM022393.1, forward strand.
TGTAATAAAATAATACTACCCAACATAACTGTTATAAATATGTCGAGTTTGTGTTAAGTTTTTCCAGCAAAATAAAGATATAAACAATGGTGGGGTGTTAAAAGCAGCATGCTGCCAGCACAAAAATTGTAAGTATAACTCAAGCCTTTATTGTGATTTATTAGTTAACATTTATGTTTTGAAAATCTGTTATTAGCTGATTTTTCCATTACTTTTTCACATATAAAAATATTTAAAATAATATGTCCCTGTAGTCATGTGCTCTCCTTTACAGTTATTTATTTTCAAGACAATAATTACAATTTTTTTAAGTGAGCAGTAATTCGGGTTCTGTTTACAAAATTAGATAACTGAGAACATGGTGAGATGCATGTAAAGATGTTCACAGAATGGGTGAAGAAGAATCCCATTTTAATTCAACTCGTTGTATAACATATATGCTATGCAAATCTTAGTATAATACCACATTATAATAAAAGCTTATGTTTATGACATGTGAAAGCAGTCTAATACAAAATAATCATTATTATTAGCCTGCTACAGATGGATTTACTGTAGAAATATATACATCACATTAATTTCTAAACCTGTGTTTGCTAATAAACAGATGTGGCATGCATTTTGGTGAAGAGTTTCATATTTGTATTTTTAGAATGGATGGTAAATAAAGTCAGCAGCTAAAATAACATTACAGAAAAGGCAGCAGAGGGAAAACATTCTTAGAATTTGTTTGTTTTTCATCTTTTTATTCTAGATACAACATAATATGGTAAAGGAGAACATATGTTAAAAACAGTAGTCATCTTCATCAAAATGGAAAAAATATGACACAATATTGCTTGAGTGCTAAGTTTTTGATACAAAGTTTTTCAGTAATTATATTTTCAAGAACTATACAAATTATACTTTTTAACAATTTTCAACTGAAAAATGGACACTTAAGAAAGCCTGACCCATAAAGCAGGCAAAGATAAAAGTAAAAAAATAAATTGATAAAAAATAAACAAACAATAACTACAACTATACATAAATGCACTGATGGTTACATCTGTACAAAAGGAAAAATTTGACTATTTTTTATAAGAATCCAAAGACTCCCTTATCTCAAGATACATTCTTGTGGATTGAATTAATTCTCCTATAAAGTTCATATACTTCATCAGACAAGGATAAAGAAGAGATAAGTTATGTGATGAAAAGCAAGTACACTGATTTTACACTTTCATTTGTATTTTCTCATCAGTTACTTTAAAGAAAACATTTTTATACCTCCATGCAACTTATTTATTTCAAGAAGTTTTAATATTCTTTCTTTGGACCTACTACAAGGTTCTTCTTGAAAGAAGAAATTATTCATGATTAGGTAAATTTTGGAAAATATCATGCAAAAAACTAAGATGTTTTGAATTATTCATATATTCAGTCACACAATAAGAAAAAAGATTTAGATATCTGGAAAAAGCACAGAGACAGACTTTGAACAGTTTGTAGAATCACAGCATGAAACAAGACATTTCTTTAAAAAATAGAGATGTCATAAGTGAATTTATATTTTGTATTTATATATAATTTAAGCATAAGAAGGAATCTCTTGATCCATTTAGGCCATTCCACCCACTAAACTAAAGTTTAAAAATAAAACACACAAATCCAGTGCTCTTATCATTCAAATAATTATCAAGCCTTCCCTTAAACTTCTTTACTGCATCTACCACATCTGAAAGCATCCCATTGTAAAAGTTTATTGCCCTGTTAGAAAAATAAAGTTGTCTTAGCTGAAAACAGCTCTACCTTTCCAAATGTTTTATTTGTATCCTCTAGTCCTATCACTGTCGTCAAGAAATATGAAAAAAGGGCAATGTAACAATACTATCAATTACAACAAAACTACTAAGGCTATCTGTTGCCATTTATAATTCTAGAAAGAAAAGGGAAGAAAAGTTAGTTAATAAAACTCTCCCACCCATACTAACAGATTCACTGTCACTTGGGGTACGGAGGTTACCTTACACATGGATTCAAATCCATTTCCCTAATTTCAAAATGAAGAACTAAACAACAAGACCAATATGTACCATAAATCTTTAAGTTTAAAAAATTATATATTTGATAATAAGTACCTGTAGTGAACATCCGTTTTCTGTGCATCATCTAATCCACTAATCCAACCTTTCACATAAATATCACTCATTTGCTCTCCCATAATATTTGTTTCTGTCAGTAAAACATCATAAGTGTTCCAGATCACAATCCTCAAGACAAATCTAAAAAAAACACAAAGTTCAACAAAGTGGATATTTTTTGATAAAATAACTGAATTGTATATATTCATTTAAAACAAATTAAAACAAATATATTAGACACAAAATTATATGATAAGTAATTGTTTTATTTCAATAAAAATATGTAATTATAATGATAAGAGTAAATGTAGACTAATTTTTCATTTAGCAATGTATATAAATTGCATTATCACTTTATAACATAACATTAAGTAAGCATGAGCTTTCTCTACGAGAATTTATACCTTGAAAAATAGAAATAAGTAAAAAAAAATAGATGCATTACTAAACTGCAAACATGAACCTAAGAAATAAATATTGAAATCATTTTTAAAAACAGAGTGCAATGGCATGAAAAAAATAGTGACAGAAATATTGCCAATGTCTTTCATAGTGTGCCAACACATTTAAATACAGCTTTTACCAGTGCCACATAAAGGTTCCAATTACATCAAAGTGTCTTCAGTCCATTTCAATTGACTCAGACTTAAGTTAAATTTTGGTATAAAATATACAGATAACATTTTGCTAAATTAATTTCTAACTTTGGTTGAATAGTTATTGAAATTACTAAACTCTTTACATAAACATATTCAGTTCACTGAAGGGAATAAGCACAAGTTAAGAATTGATTTTTAATAAGAATATTTAAAAAAATATATCTTTAAGGCAAATCTTTAGAAAACAATTGTCTTTTAACTAAGGTAGATATCATAATACCACAGATCATAAAATATATTTTAAAAGTTTGATGACCACAACTAAAGGAAAGTTTCAGAAATTGGTTGGTTTAAAAGGAATGATTTTTCAAATGATTTTGCAGGGAAGTGATTCCAGCAGACAATGCTGCACTTTCAACCAAAGAAATTGATTGAAAAAGATACTATGCCTTACAACAAAGAGAAATGAGTTAATGATTTCTCAAAAATTAAATCTAAATATATTGTTAAATCAGGAGCTTTTAAAATATTTAAATTAAACATGTTATTGTGAGTACAAAAGAAAATGGACATAACATATTCTTTAAAACGTTACTGACAGTACTAATAAACCATGAAAAACGTTTTCTTAAGATTTTCTATCTTACAAAAACAAACTTTAAATACACAGATAACATAGTGCTATAACATTTACCTCTATCTAAAGATCCAACAACAAAACTGATGACTAAATACAACAATAACAATAAAAGAGTAAATATTATATAGATTAGAAATAATAAGATCAAACATGAAACAAAAACTACATTTTAATTAAACCATTTAATCCTGTTGTGAAGGAAATGATTTATACCTTTACATGACATCACCCAAGAGGTGAATTTAATTAAAGGTTTTGTTATACTAAGAAACTATATGATTTCACAATAACATTAATAAAATACAATGCCAAAATAGTGTTTCCATAAACCTTTTCAAACTTTTTTGTAAATCTTTATGTTTCTTTATTTAATGAAGTAAGCCAATTTATAAAAAAATTTTAAACAGAGAAACTCATGGAAAAAACTCTGTTTCTTGTTGATACTAATACTTTTCAAGAAAACCTCATAAAAGTATAAAATATTTTGCCTGAGTTAACAAAAACTAAAGAAATAATCTAATTAAAAACTTCAATGAAAATCTTTCATGTGATTACGCACTAAATTTAGCATAATTTTATAATTACCTTTAGCTACACAGCATCACCAACAAAACTGATCACTAATAAAAGCTAAGTTTACTAAAAATTAGATTAAAAGACATAAGCCAAGGTTAATGGCCAAGTAAAATATACATTAGACTAAGCATTAGCATCAAAAATTTAAAAACCAAAATAAGAAATAAGAAAATTGGAGAAACAAGCAGAAAAATGGAAACTAGATTCTGAGAACATAAAAACCCTCTACACGTTTTTGAACACTGTAAATCAAATACACATAATATAACCACAGAAAACACCCAGATACTAAGTAGGGAAACAAATGTAAACAAACACAAAAATCAAAGAAGCCCTACTTATACAACTAAAACTAAAACTAAACCAATATAAAGGAACACTTTTATACCTATGCTAATTAATAACCTAACATCTAACTGCAAAGCTCCCTACAACCTCGTACCCATTTACACTCTTGTCCCTAAGACATGTTGCACACTCTCTTTGTTAACCCGAAAATGACCTAGGAAGGTCAAAATGTTGTTCTCTGTTTATCAATAAAAGTGTTAATACTCATACCAGCTATTCAGAAATACATTTTTATTTCAAGTAGGTTTCTTGTCATCAAGAATTAAGAAACCTCAGCTTACACATTATTTAAAATTCAATGACCAAATATAAACTACCTATTACCTTCAGTTTAATGACAAAGTACACCAAACATCAAACTTCTAAGATAGCAAATTCTACTTTTATTTTGTTATGGTTTTACTGATTGTTCATTTATTATTTCTTTAGTATGAACTTCTAGTTATATTAAAGTTCAAACTTACCTTCTAACTAGAGCATGTTTATTTGTATATGCTTGTGTGATGAAAATGATACAAGCTTCCCCTAGCAATGATGTACGTATATTAATGTTGTTAAATTAGACAGTCACATGAGCTATAACCTCACGGTTAATCACTAAATGAAAACTTTGCATTGAGGTTAAACAAGTTAGTTTATGAGATACATTTAAACAAATCATTACTGGTTGTTGCCCAGTATTATTATTGAAGTGGTTTGAATATTGTGCTGTTGATTTTTTAATGAGGTTTTTGATGCTTCTTGTTCTTTTCCTAATTCTTTTATTTATTAAAATTAATAACATATATTTATATTGTATTTCTTATTACATTTGTATCAATCCCTGCTCAAACATGAATTTCCTAACTTTTTTTTGTTTTGTTTTTTATAATTGATTAAACTTGTATTTCAATAGCTTGAAAGTTTTATTTTAGATATCAGTTGTTGTTACAGTTTAATAACTTTTTTGTTTAACCTGGTTCTATAGCATTTTGTTTTGATATGTTACAAGTAACTTTACCAATAGTTTGTAACAAAGCACCCCAAACATCAACCTACATAATATCATTCATAGTACTTCAGTAAAGAAGCACAATATACTTATATAATAAAAGGTAAGCAAATAATGATCTTTGAGCATAAGGAAGAGTTTTATTGAAGAACTAAGTGAAGCACTGATCTTACATGAAGGTTTGAATACAGCTTTTACATCAATGTTCAAATTATTAAATAGGCTAGTAATTTCACTGACAGTTCTTAGCATAAAAGAAAAACACATTTGCTAAATTTTGTATTACTGATAAGTGAGAAGTCAGAGTTAGCATAATGTTTTTTATGGTTTTGAAGTTTAACAATGTTAGGATTGAAACTTCTAGATAGTGCTTACTAATTGAATTGAATGATTCAAAGAATGAAGTACATAAAGTCAACACCTTCCTACTTACCAGAAGGAATTCCTACTAAAGGAACAAAAACAAGGTATATATAGCATCTCAAGTGAATATGGAATGACATATATAGGAGAAACATCACATTCTTTGGAAATAAGGTCCTAAATACACCAAGATCACCAAGGTGAATTTCGTATACCTGTTTTTACATATAATCAATTTGTAACAGATCACAAAATACTTTGGGATGAAATGTTCCCCTACACTGGCCCAAAACTAAAACAGAAAGAGGCTGTTTAGGTACCACAAAATCATCAATGCAAACAATCTCTCACTTGAATAATGGCTTTAGGAACATCAGCTATATTTGGTAAGGTTTATTCATCACTTATACACTTGATCAGACTTGATCTTTAGCAACAATACTGTAGCCTGCTGACATTACTTCTATCACAGTGTATTGCTTATAACAGTTCATATAAGACAGACCAGTGTTATGACAAAACACCATCAATAAAACTCTTCTTTATGCTTATAAATCATAGTTTGCCTACTTAATATCTTTCACACTTTGGTGACAAAACACCAATTAACAAATTATGTAATTTCACCCAAAATTTGACGACAAAGTAACCAAACATCAAATTATATAATATCGTACATAGTTTGATGACAAAGTATATCAAACATCAAAATACACAATTTAACCATAGTTTGGTAACAAAAACACAAAGTATCAAACTATATAACACCACAAACAAATTTTTATCACCCATTTGAAGAAACAGTATCCTCAACTCCTCAACATTAACAACATAACATCACCTACAACTTGTTATCACCCATTTGAAGAAACAGTATCCCCAAAATCAACCACGTAACATCACCTACAACTTTTTATCACCCATTTGAAGAAAAAATAACCAAAGTGTCAAACTCCATAATATTTCTCACAGTTTGATGAAAAATACCAATCACCAAAATACATAACATCAATCACATTCTGATGACAAAGTGCATCAAACATCAAACTACATAATATCACACACATTCTGATGACAAAGAAAACCAAACATCAAAACATGTAATATTAACTGATGTTTGATGAAAAAATATAAATGAATTAAAAAATGTCACCAGTATGAAATATGTATTACAAGGGCTGATAATAAAATACATTTAAATTGAACAAGCTTCAAACTACTTGATAAAATATAATATTTAATAATCAAACAAAGTTCAATTAACCAAACTTAAAACTACCTGGTAACATACAGCACTCGATGATTAAGTACACCTGAATTACATAATAGTCAAATTACATGCTGTGTCCAAAATCTTTGATGACCAAGTACAGACCGTTATATAAATGTCAAATTACACATTACCCAATTTTATGAACTTGTATAATAAACAAAATGATATGATGTCTCCAGGTTTTTTAAACAAGTAGAATCACATAAATAAAGCATCAAACACGGATACCTCCCAGTTTGATGAACAAATACAACTACATAATAAAGCATCAAACAACATGATATCAGCCAGTTTGATAAACACAAGTATATCTAAATAATAAAGTATCAAACAATATATGTAACAGTTTTATGAAAAAGCACAACTAAATAATAAAGTATCAGCAAAAATGATATCTCCCAGTTTTATGAATAAGTACAATTAGGTAAAACAATATGAAACAACAACATATCAACCATTTGTATGAACAGGTATAGTCAGATATCAAGTAACAGATTTCCCAGTTTGATTAATAGGTATAGCTAAATAATAAAGTATTAAAGAACATGACATCTCCCAAACTGACGAACAAGTATAACCAAATAATAAAGTATCAAACAACATACCCTCCACTTTGATGAATAAGTACAGTCATGCAGTAGAGCATCAAACAACATGATATCAAACAGTTTTATGAATAAGTACAGGTAAATAACAAAGGGTCAAAGAAATTACTATCACTCAAATTTACAGCTAAATTATAAAGTTTTTAAGCAACATGATTTCACCCAAGTGTGACAGCCAAATGAAATAAATGTCATACTACACATTCATTTTCATCCAAAATTTAATGATACAGTACAGCTTAATTAAATGATATCAGAGACAAAGTTGGGTTACTAAGTACAGCTGAGTTAAATAAGTATCAAATTACATATACTTAAATCACTCATGGTTTGATAATTTAGTATGCTAATTATCCAACTCTGTGATATGACTCAAAATTTTACAGATAAGTGTATCTGATTTAAACAAATGTAAGAAAAATATCAAATTGTAGTACGTTATAAAAGTCAGGTCAAATATGTTTGAACAACAAAACTTATGTAAATATCAGTCATGACCTAATATATTTGAACTAAATAAGTAACATGTTAAAAAATGGTTCAGTGTTTTTAAATTGAATTTAGTTATAAATAAAAATCTTCTTACTTAGTTGGTACACGAGGGCTAATGTTGATGGATGAACCAGGCTTTCCATGAGATTTGGAGAATATATCAACCCACATTTCAATCTTTCCCTATGACATTAAATCAAACATCTCATAAATAGCAAAACAAATTAAAAAGTAATATATCAAAAACAAATCTTATGGCAATATTTGACAAGGTATCAAAATCACAAATTACAAAATATTGCTATTAAAAGTTTTTCTTTTTGTATATCTGTATATTTCAGCCACACTTTAAAATGAATAATCATAAATTTAAATAAATGTCACATGTACATATCTCAGCATGAAAAAATTAAGTTTCTTTTCACACATAACAAGACTTGTTTTTACAATTTTTACAACAAACAGATTTAAGTTTTGTTTACTTAGCTCTTACAATTCAATGTGTAAAGACCTACTAATCTAGGAAAAATCATTCATATTAAACTGACTCAGTAAGTGTCTAATTTTTGTAATACATTTCACTGTAAACAGCAACACATTGTTTGTAAACCATAATTTCATTTGTTATTTTTCTGCCTCATTAAGATCTTTTCATAACAATTGTGAAATGTTAGAGATAGTATTTTCAATACTTATTTGCTTTAACAACTAGCCTATTTTCTTACAACAAAGCAAAATTCAAAGACATTTTTAAAATATATAATAGAACTTGTAAATTTAGATCCCATGCACCAATTTACATGTGAAGTAATGCATACTTGTTCTAATCCTGGAGTGAGAGCATTGTATAAAGACCGTGTTTCTACATGTTCTGGAACCAATTCCATCAAGTGCAAGACATGAAGTGCTAATCGTTGGTCAGGTGGACCCAAGTGTATGTTTGTTGGTATATCTCTCTCTGCAGTTTAAGGATTTAAGTTTTAATTTACACAAAAAAGAAAGAGGTTTCTTACATTAAAAAATTTTTGCTAACCAAACAAGTAAATTCTAATTACTATTACATCATGATATCACTCCAGTTTGATGAATAACTACAGCTGAATAATAAAGGGTCAAACAACACACTTATTCAAATATGTCCTTCAGATCTTTTTAATGCATTAATTTTTATTTTCCTACACAAAATTACATAAACAAAAAACAAAACAAAAACTACAAACAATGAATAAACTCATTAAATATGAAACAATTAGAAATATCATTAAACATGATATTACTAATAAGAATGAATACAAAAGCATAACTAAGTACGAATATTATCATATAAATGATAAGGTATGATAAAGTTTACTTTAGATGAATGTATTAAAAACACAACACTGACAAATCTTGGTTGGTTCAATAAGAACAGACTACAAAAAGAGAAGACTGGTTATGAATGTTATTAGATAAATGATTTTGAAAAATGAAAAGCTAATAAAAATGTTCTACATAAAGGAATTATTAAGCAAGCTGTTGAGGCTTACCAAAGTCAGATATTTTGTACATAGTATCTCCTATGTACATTGTTTCTGTGTCAGTAAAACGAGGCCTTGGGAGATTATGAACTTCACATGTGTCCCATAGAATTTGACGTGGTGTTTTACAATCTCTCCATTTACAGGGGCCAGAACTGATATAAATTTCAAGTCCAATAAGAGATTTACAGTTACATGAAATTTGGGATAAATCTGCACTTATAAAAAATCAAAAATCAAACTAAAAACTATGTAAAGATATGATAAAACCAACATCTGTTACTACATAACAAAATTAGCTGATAAGCTTTACCCAGTTTTGTGTATAAAAGCAATTACTTGGAACTTACATTCTGCCTTACAGTAACAAGTAAATACACACATAATTCATATTAAAAAATAAGTCTCACACCAAGTAATACACATAAGTATAAGGTTGTAAGTCCTTCCTACTTACTAACAAACTTACATATAGAGATATGGTACACAGAAACAGTGGCATATTTAGGTAGGAGCTTAGAGGGGGCTCAACTCCAGGGCCCATGATCTCAATGGGGACCTGTTGAGAACTTTATTCTATGTAAAATTACAGAACCTTAAATCTGCCAATGCACAGATGTACAAAAAACTTTGTAAGTTCCTATTATCAGTGATTTCTTTAAATTATTAATATCATGCAACTAAAAAAAAGTGGATATCTGAATTATTTAAATATTTAAAATATGTATGCTTTGTTTTGTTTCCCAACTTCTTGCAAAACTACACAAGGGCTATCTGCATCAACTGTATCTAATTTAACTATGTTAGACTAGAGGGAAGGCAGCTAGTCATCACCACCCACTGCCAACTCTTGGGCTACTCTTTTACCAACGAATAGTGGGATTGACCATCACATTATAATGCCCCCACAGCTGAAAGGGCGAGTATGTTTGGTGCAACCTGGATTCAAACCCACAAAATCTGTTTGCTACTAACTCACAAAAGTGAATACTAACTTCAAATTAATAAATTAGTGATGTTGAGAAACCCACTTGTTGAGAAATTTATATGCAAAAACGGCTCGTTTGAGATGAGAAAATATTTTATATAGAAGAGCTCTTCTATGAGCCGTTTTTGCATATAAATTAATAAATTATTTTCTTCACAACTTTGTTCAGTTTTCTAAATTATAGACTTGTACAAAACTCCTACTAAAACCTTACTAATACTAAGCAATAAAGTTATACATATTCTGAGGTTGGAGATCACTGAATTTTTCAATGTAATGAAAGACTTACATTTGGTAAGTTTTGGGAAGTCCACAAGTACCACGATACTTTGTAAGATAACGGTTTTCTAAGTCTATTACTGTCTGGCCAATCAAATCATCTCCACTGATCAGGTCATAATCTAAGACTGACACAGTCAGGTCTTTATCCATTGGGAGTGTTCCATAAAGTTCAAATACCCTGATAAGTAAGTTGGAAAATATTACAATATTACAAAGTTACAATACTTAAGATAATAAAACACGCTTTGTCAGGTTTAAAATATTTCAATTTCTATAACATGTGAGATAAAAAAAATTCATACTAAAGTAAGCTAGTTTGTAATACCATAAAATTACAGATTAAAACCAATCGAATCCTAGACAACAGATTACCACTCCATATGCACACAAAAGTTGTCATTAAAATCCATAACATTTCTGAAGTTTATTTTGCATTGACATCTTATTATAAATTTTTACTTTACATTTTGTGGTTTGGTTTGTTTTGAATTTTGCGCAAAGCTACACGAGGGTTATTTGCACTAGCTGTCCCTAATTTAGCAGTGTAAGACTAGAAGGAAGGCAGCTAGTATTCACCACCTACTGCCAACTCTTGGGCTACTCTTTTACCAACAAATAGTAGAACTGACCATCATATTATAACACTACTGTGGCTGAAAAAGCAAGGATGTTTGGTGTGACACAGATTCAAAGCAGGGACCTTCAGATGACAAATCGAGTGCCTTAACTACCTGGCCATGCCAGGCCTTGTATTTTGTGACATTTGAAGTGAAAAGCATATTGCATGTTCTACACCGAGATTTTAAGGCAGTTATTTAAAACCTTAACAAACTCTTTTCTTCTATGTATAAAATAAAATTTATAAAACTGAAAAAAAAAATGCATTTAACTTTAAAGCATTTATAAATAAGTCTGGCATATGTTTCCTTATTATCTGAAACTAAGAAAAAATTGAAACGATTAAACTTTTTTGCTGTTTAAAGAAAATATGTCCAAACAACTTTAATTTTTGCAACATATGTTAGTTTCAAGACTTTTATATAATGAGATATTTTAAATTAAAGTTGCACTCTTTCTTTGTTTTATGTTACTTTCTAGACATTCAATAGCTTTACACAGTCATTATGTCCTTTCTTTTTTCCTATTACAGTAATTAAAGTATATTTTATTGTAATACTAATTCATTCATTACCCAAAAATAGGATATATGTAAGAAAATGTTGCCCTGAAATACACATAATTTTGTCATGATATTATAACAGTTTCTTAATAATGTTTGATAAAATGTTTTGAAAGTATGACAACAAGGGTCCTACAATAACCACTTAAAACAAACTTGATTCAGTTACCAAAGGTAAAACATAAAAATATAATGTTACGTTAATGTAAACTTCAAATAACAAAAGCTGTTTTTGAGGCATGCAATCTTCAGGATATCATGGAATGTTTACCTGTGAATACAACTAAATAGTGAAAAGAATAAAACTCCAATAACCAGAGTACTTTCTTTTTCATTATGGTAAAGTTCTTTTAATGTTGGTGTGAAAAAATAATGACTAAGATCTTTACAGCTCACTGTAACTAAAATATTTTATATCAGCTACAAAAGGAGTTCCCACTTCACTACACAAATTGTCATTAGTTAGTTCATAAACAGTTTATAAAGAAAAAATATAATTATACAGACAAAATAAAATCAACAAAATTAGTCACCAATATACAAACTTACTCTCCAAAAACTGGATTGACAGTATTGGGTTTATAATTTTGATGACTGTCTTCACTCCTCCTTCCTAATGTTACAGATATGTATGGATCAGCCTACAAAGCAAAGATAGAAAGAAATTTTAAAACTGCAAAACTAATTCTAGTACAAATTTATTTGGATTTCACAAAGCCTCATATCATTGTTAAATATTTCTTTACTACTGTTTCTTGTTATATGACATAACATGGGTATTATTTATTACTATACCCTAATAAATCCATTTCTTTAGTTTTGTTTTGTGGTACATGATAGAATGTGTTGATTAGACACACTAACCAATCCATTTGGATCCATAGGTGTGATATCCAGTGCTTTTATGATATATACTCTCACAGTTATTTCTTCTACTGTGGATTTTGGTATTCCTGTCAGCATGCGTTTTGGATGAGTAGCTTTGGGGTCTTGTGGAAGTGGATAAACCCTTATAGTTCCCTAAAACAGCAATGGTAGAAATCATACAACATACATTTGTTTAACGAAACATGATATTAATTTTCAAATACAAATGCTACATAAATGTAAGTGATATATTAATGCAGAATATGTATTAAGGTATTAAATATGGAAAGAAAAAAGTTTCCTCATGACTTATTTTGATAATATTAAATAAGTACAAAGATAAAAAAATATTTTGCATCCTTCCTATTAGATGAAAGTAATTAAATATCAGAAAGTTAAAAGATTTAAAATTACTTCATTTTTTAATATATGTTTACAATTTTCTGACTGTTTTCTAATTAGAGTTCACATACACTTTTACCACACTTTAGAATGATAGCAGAACAAGGTACTTAACTTTCCTTTGACTCTTATCGTTGTAATATTTACAATATAAAGAAACCATATACTTACTTTAAACTCCCCTACTACTTCAGATTCTTCCAGATCTTTAGATTTCCCACGTTTTAAAGGAAAAATGTTTAAAAAATCCTTAAAACCCTTGAATGGATCAATTTTCTCCAGTTCTACTGGAAACACCTGTGATATAATTAAATGTTTTTGAATTTACTAAATTTAAAAAATATTAAGTTGCAAAATTAATTTCACTTGCATTACAATTTATTTTATACCAGTTATAAAAACAAATATTTAAGTCCAATTTTGATTTACAAAATGTTGGGAACTTTAGTATACAAATATTACATATCTTCCTCTTCCACAATCTATATTTTAGATGTACAAAATTTGAAACTGTTTCTAAGTTCTAATTTCAAATGTACTAGTTCCAGTCATGATCATGTACTAAATTCAGCTGAAGATGTAACTTTCTGTGGCAGTGTAATCTCAGAAACTACACCCTTGTGCAAATTAATTGAAACAAATGGTCATTTTACAATATTTTCAGCATGATGGCCAGTGTAACTACTGTTTCATGGGATGGTTATATCATATCCTACATCAAGGTTTCTCAAGACCCAGTCAATTATCTAGTATAGCAGTAAAGAAAAACACATGTAGGTAATGACTCATTAGTTTAGAGTAGTCACCACACTCCAGGCTCATGGTCGCTCATAACTATGAGTCTTGTGGCCCACAAATTTTTCTACATCACCTTGCTTATATGGAATTCCTTTATTACTTCCAAGTTCATTAAATATTATTTGTAACTGATCAGTTACAGAACAAATATAGACTATGAGAGTAATTTCTACAGATATAAATTAGCTTGTTGTAAAAGTGCCGTATTCTTATGTTGGTTCTTTATTCTATTTTCTTACTACATTTTGCCAAATTTTAATTTCAGTTTTAATTTACAGTTAATTTTAGTTTTAATTTATGTTAATTTCAACATAGACAACCTGGAAAACTGTTGAAAGTAAAATAATACTCAACACTTAGTTGTATTTATTAGATTTGTTACTTTCATTTTTGTACTTGTTCTCAGGTTGACATTCTATCCTATCAAATCTTCAGATCTTTCACAATGCTTGGGTGTTTTACTTGTTTACCATTATTCTTCTAAATACATATAAAAAAATGTATGTATAATCTTTGTTTAGATCATACACAGAATGAATAAAGAGCCACAGGAAGTCACGAGGCCAGTCAAACTGTGGCCTTACTATTTTTTCATGAAATGTATAGCTACAACTTATGTATTAAATATTTTATATTTATTCAACACATTACATTGTGTGTATGCAGTACTTATATTCAAAACAACCCTAAAGTCAACCTCATAGCATTAAAATTTCAAATTTTTTAGGGTACATGCCTCCAGACCACTACAGAAATAGAAATAGGGCAATTGTCTGACCACCTTAGAAATGCTTTCTATGGCAATGGAATATTAAATATAGCTCATTCTAGCAAATCAAAGGTATGAATTACCTATTGTTAACTATTATGTAAATATTATGTAAATGTTATGTAAACGACAATCATGTCATGTCATGTTTGAATTCCCATATCTATTATTTATATTTATATTTTCAAGGTTTAAACCAGTGAAATTTAAAATAACATTTTAGAATTAGTTAAAATTCATTTAGAATTATTCATGTAGAAATTTTTAAAACTAGGTAGATTGATCACTTGTATTGGCCTGGTGTTTGTACTGTGGAACTCTGGGAAGTTACGCGATTAGTATATAAACAGACAGCAATGCGAGGGAAGTCATCATCCATTTTTACTCGGATCAAGAAGTTTGTTTCGTTTGAGAAAGTTTAAATGTTTGCCGTGTGATTATTCAAATTGAATTTGTGAATAGAGCTAGATCAACTAAAGCGGTGAATTTATTTTATTCTGTTAATCTTTACAATTCAGTCGGATTACGGATTATACCGAAAGTCAATACGAATTGGACTGTGAATTTTTTTTTTGAAAATACCCATTCAAATTTCGTAAATTTCTCCATGGGACTAAATTCCCCGCCTAGATTGGAACTTTGGATTTCGGATTTGGACACTCATTCTGGATCATATTATTAAGCACAGGCCAGTACCTTTTTGTATTATAAGTGGTTTTGAAGGTTGAAACTGGATATCTGTTATTGCTATCGGATAATTTATTTTGTGTCTATCACATAAGTAGATCATTGTAATAAATTATACAAGCTGCTATCTGTGTCTTTCTGTTGCATTCAGTCCACATAAAAAAACGTAACATTAACACTTTCCACTGGTAAAGATAAGTTTTATTTACTGTTTTAATTTGAAAGTAAAGTATCTTAATTCATCTTTAAATTTTTGAATTACGAGTTCAAAGCCTCTTTTCACAAGCAGACTGACCAGCTCCAAGTACTTTTTAAATTTGAAAATGACCAGATCTACAAGTCTTTCAGTTCAAACGTTTGAGAGTTTTATGAATTACATGTCATTTTGTAAATTAAACAAATGGGGGAATTGTACACCAAAATAACTATTGTGATACTGTGTTATAAACAGTAATGTAGAAGTTATGCACAATTAAAATGCAAGAATATGTTTTAAGGCCCCATAGAAGCTTTCATTATGTGTATAAAGTTGAAATTTATAGTGCACCACTCCTACCTTATTGTTTGAACAATGTCTACACTATTTGAAATTCTAACAAAACAAGGCACTTGTATATGTATGTAATAATAATGATTAAATTTAGAATATTATTCTTGGTTTCATTAAGAGATTTCTATGAAACCATCTACTAATGGCATGTTATGTAAAATTAAAAAGACAATGCACATTAATCTAACTTCTATAAAACAGTTTTTTTTCTATTCCTGGCACTATTTAAAATGAAGAGCAGGAATAAAAGGTTTAATGTATTTGTTTAGTGGCAGATCATTTATGGTTGCAACAATTTCATTATCATTTTTTTCATCTTTAGGCTTGGCATTTTGATTTATAGATTTAAATTGTTTTTGTAGCACTGATGTGTGCAAATTTGCATTTTAAACATTATTGTGCAATATACCTAACAAACTGAAATAATTATTAAAAAAAATAAATGTAAATAAAAATTTTCTTATATTTAGATCTAATAATGTTTTTTATTCTCTGTTTTTTAGTGGCATTGTTATGTAAATGTCGTGTAAATATTTTGTAAACGACAACATATCGTGTTGTGTTTAAATTTTCATTTTATTCATATTTCCATATTTATATTATTGTTTCAAGTTTAAACTAATAAAATATGTTGTTATTCATTTAGGGTAACATTTAGAATTTTCTTGAATTAAGAAGACCAATCATATGTTTGTAAATGAAATGCTGGCGACTTCGTGTCTAGACGTTTAGTCTTGTGCAAGAACGGACATGCGCAGATTGCTCTGGAAATCTGTAGAAATTTCGCAGTGTTTTGAGGAGTCTAGGCCTACAATATATAAACAGATGAAGATGCGAGAGAGAAAAAGAGTCAGACATTAGTTTTATTCAAGAGAAGAGTCATTAGAAAAGAAGAGTCAGTCATTCGTTTGAGAAAGATTAAGTGTTTGCTGTGATTATTCAACTTGGATTTGTGACTGAAGTTAGATCTATGGAAGCTGTGATTTTAATTCGTCAATCTCTACGATTCATCCGAATTAGTAGTTATACTAAAAGTCAACATGTGTGGAACAATTTACGGGAAATCGGAAAAATTAAAGGCGACAATTTTGTGACATTCATCGGAGGCAACATGAAAAGAACTTCGTCGAATTTATTAAACTGTGAACTGTTTCTGAACTTCTTCATTTAAACCTCGGAACTTCTTTGTGGGACCAAATTCACACCCTAGACTTGAATTTGAGACTTTCATTTTAGATCATTATATTAGATACAGGCCAGTACCATTTTGTATTGTGATTAATTTTTGAAGGTTGAAACTAGTATCATTTTGTTTTGTAATTAATTTTGAAGGTTTAAACTTAATATCTGTCACTGTCATTATATAATTTATGTTATATCTGTCAATAGTTTAGTGTAATAAATTATACAAGCTGTTATCTGTGTTTTTCTGTTGCGTTTAGTCTACGAAAAACATAAAACATAAAAAAATACGTAACAGACATCTACAAATTTTGAACTCGAATCAGGTGAAAAGAGGGCAGAACCAACATCTTACTATCTGATTGCAGTTTGTAGCAGTCCAAAACATTAAGCCTTTGAGGACATGTACTAAATTCAGCCTGAGGTATTACTACCTGTAGCAGGTGTTAAGTAGAGTAAGAAACTTCCAAAAAAAATTCTTCAGTTTCCTGATCATCTGCTATTCAGCTAGTTCCCCTGTGGTCTCTGTGTTATAATGTAATATGCTACAGCTATTCCTTCAACCATTATCTTGTTTTTGCTTTAATAAAGTGTTTTATTTTTATTCCAGCTTCAGAATCATGTTTTGTTTCCTTAATGCCATCTATAACAAATCATTACCCATATCCTTAAGTATACCATGTGCTCGTATCTCTATTTGTTGTGACAATCAAGCAACACTGTCTAGACTGAAACTTAAAATTACCATGATAATTAATCTTGCTTTGTATCCAAAAATTGAACATTCTATAAACTTAGAGAGGTAACATATGTCAAAACTGACCTCTATGGTATCATAACCTTTTTCTAGGTAATTTCCAGCTTTGCTCAATTCCCCAACTGAAGCATAGTATTTAGCCCACCAGTCAAGTGTTTCATCCTCTTCTGCATGCTATAAAACCAATATTTTCAATGCCAAAATAACAAGTTACTGTATTTAATAAGTACACACATTTATTTCTTAGGCATGTATAATTAATCATAGCTTCATACTCTACATACACAAGCATTTAGAGGCAAAAATTTTAAAGCTTATAAAAAAGTCATTCACTAATTTTTACAAAATAAAATTTTAAATTATACAATTTTTCAATCAGTGATGTCGAGAAACCCACTTGTTGAGAATTTTATATGCAAAAACGGCTCGTTTGGGTTCAGAAAATAATTTAAATAGAAGGTCGAAATGTTGTTCGCTCTTCTATTTAAAATATTTTCTGAACCCAAATGAGCCGTTTTTGCATATAAAATATACAATTTTTCACTTATTGATTTTGCATTGTGGAATAAAAATAAATAAAACATTCTATGAGTGATTATTATATCAAATATTTTTATACATTATATGAAAATTAAGTCTAAATAAATATCTATTAAAGAAACAACTTTCAAACAATAAGAAAAAACAAACATGATTTAACTAAAACAGTAACAACTCCATAATGACTTAATTCAAGAAATGTTACTCAGCTAATAATTAGAAGAAAATTTATTAATAAACATTTTTTGCCACTACTGTCACAAAATTGTATGTATGTATATTACGAACAAAAATACTATGTGGATGTGTAACATATAAAGAAACAGTTATATATGTGAATGTAGATGTATGTACATTTTAAAGATGCCTATAAAGAAAAAGCTCTGGAGAAATACTAGCATTACAATATTAATTTATTGAAAAGCAAAACTGTATATTTTGATATATTCGATCTTATTAATTTATAACTGACTCCAAAACCTTTGTACAAATGTTCAGTTTCTTGTTTTCTTTCTATTTAGTTTCTTCATAAACAACATTTTACTCAAACATTAATATCTCTAATAAGTAGACTTATCACTTTGCTCTGAAATTAGTAGTCTTTTAATCAAATCAAGTATATTATTGACAAGAAAAAACAAGTTAATAGTTAATAATTCTGAGTAAAATAAAACTATTCCTTACATTATCTTGTCTTATTCCTCCATCATCCTCTGGAATGTCCACAGCTGTTTCAGGTGGACCTATAAATTAATTTGTATACGCTGATTGACAAATTATGAAATATCCATACTTGAATTCAATAAACATAGTTATATACAGAATGAAATTAAAATAAAATAAAATAAAACATAATACATATTATTGTTTAATCTGAAATAGATCATACCATTTCATGCTGTGCAAGATTACAATGAATATTCTAAAACTCTTGAAGTATTCATATCATCATTCAACAATAGTCATACACATGTACTGTAGCTTTAAACAATTATCACTTTACTTAGATAGAAAAGTACATATTCTGCTGAACGAGTATTTCTTTAAGTTAAATCATTAATTTCAGTTAAATGAATGGAACTGATTGTACCTCCATCCCCTTTGATCTCATCATCATCATTATAATAAACTGCATCATGAAGGAAAGAGTGGAGACTTCTTATAACATGGGTTCCTACAATGGGTTTACGCCCAAAGCGTCGATGATCTCTTACTTTGATGTGAAGTGGAGGCAAATAAAGCTCTTCCTGAGGTAGCATCTGAAAAAAATAAATCAAAATGTAAAGCTGGTACATTTTTAAAATTGAGAAATTTAAATCAGCCTAAAACAAATACCTTTCTCATTTATGCACATTTTTACATGACAAAAAAAAAACATGTTTTTCTTAACACTTAATTCTCAAGTGATGGGATAAGTTTTACTTTCACAATTCTCAAGTAACTAACTCTGGGATTTAGATAAAATTTTAAGAAACTACAAGTCCAGTCTTAATGCACTCAAAAAAAGTCTATTTTTTTTTCAAATTCATAAATAATTCAGAAAATATGACTATGAAAAGAGATATCTAATGAAAAATGCACATGACATTTTATAGACAACATCCTGATGTTAAAGGAGTAAAACAGCAGTTATGTATTATTAAGCACTAATATAACCTAGTTTTATAAAACTATCATATTTGAAAATGAGTTTGCCATCAAATATTGAGACTTTATAGAAGATATTTCTTATTAATTTGCTGATTGGTGGTAAAGTATTATATTATTGTATCATTTATTTAATAAATAAACAGTTGTTTGAGGAATAATATTTGGATTTTTATTGAACATGTTGAGATGATAATGGAGATATAAATTATGTATTCTTGACCAAATGCATGATGACTGTCCTTACTTTTCGGTTGCCATTAAACTATTAATTTCCATTTCCATTTAAGAAACAGAATTGATTTTGGCTAACTCATTTGAATATATATATTACATTCCTGAAAAACTATAGAATTCAGAGCTTCCATGTACTATACTTTGCATCATATATTTTTCATGTGGGGGCCTACATAACCTAACTGGAGTAAATTATTTGTATTCAATATCCTCATCAGACTAAATGAGAGGGTAATTAAAGGCATTTAATAATACAACACATACATATCCTTGGTCCAATCATATACAATTCCTTTCTAATAATATACTGTCAAGCATATGTACATGTAACAGCATAAACAACACAGCAGTTAATATCCTTTAACAACATCACCTATTCTTTCTTTATTGTTATTACTCTAGATATCAGTAGAATCACAGCACTTGTTTGCATCTTCATTATTTTCAAGAGTATTATCTGAGGATTTCAAATACAAAAAAACTGCATACCTCTTTCCCATGTCTCAGCAGTAAATCTCAAGGCTTATAATGCTAAAAGTTAGGTTTCAATATCTTCAGTTTGTTCTTAACAACAAACAAATGTAACCAAAAATGAACATCACATGGAGAGCCACATTTCTTCCAGTAAATTTGCTGAAGAATCAAACTAATATTTACTAAATTTTGAGTTCCAAAGTACTGCAAAACAATGGCTTTGTTTTCTTCTATGTCAAAAACTACTTCTTTATGTAATAAGATAAAACAAAAATGCTATTGCAACCAAAGTTGAAAAACAAAAAAAAAGTTAAACTTTAACAACCACAGAAATCCAAAGTAAAACTTTCAAGTAACTGGAATACAAATCTTATCACCTATGAAAACAAAAAAATAGTTAATAAATACATACCTATCTAGATCTTGATACCAATGTTAATCAACAGTACAATACAAATATCAATGTTATTAATGAACAGTACATACAAATATCAGTGTTGTTAGTTTCAAAAAATGAAGGAGTCTGGAAAAAATCAGAAGAACAAAAACCTTAAAACATAATATGCCAAAATTAAAACTTCAAGATCAATAGTTATACTTAGCAACAATTAGCAATATTTTGTTCAACTATATCTCATGAGTTAACTCATTTAACACACAATGTTTTGGGGCAACATGGGACTAATTAGTCCATCTCAGTTGTTCTCTCTTCTAAAATAAACTGAAACTATTAATAAATAAATTTTAAAAACAAAATCTTTAAATTATCCACATCACCAATATACTTATCAAGCTTTCTCTTTAACTAATTTAAATTTATGTCCTCCACAACATCCAAAGGCAACCCATTCCAAAGACCAACCACCCTGTTAGAAAAATAAAACTGTCTTAGCTGAAGTTGATTGCTATTCTGCCAAAATTTATATTTGTGTCTAAATCCAAGACCCTCAGCTCATGAAGCATACACTCCTAACGTCCATTACTGACCTTTGTGCTTAACAACAAACATAATAGCAATATTTTGATGATTTAGATAATTGAAATAATGAAAACAGTAAAAAATAAAATTTGTAATTTCATTTATTCGATTATTTTTGTGATATTGAATGATTAATAGTTATCTGATTGATTACTTTATGGGTCATTAATCAATGTAATCACTCTTTGTAAGTAATCAATTATACTGATTAAGTCAACCAGCTCTATTACACAAGTTTTATGTACAGTAGGAATAACTTATGTAATCTTAGCATGACTTTTTGAATCGTTAATATTCAATGTCATATTACCTCTGTTTACAATGCTGAGAATGTTACTAAAGTACTGATCAATACCAAATGCAATACATAAATCATCTACACTTTTGATATTTATTAACAATAGGTTCTCCCCAGCTGCAACATTCTTTCATACTGTTACAATGAAAAAGAAACTGAATGTTCTTCATAACTTTGTCACCAATCTTTCTTGATATCACAAATTTAGCAATATTATCATGGTCACACCTGCAACAAAGATATTCAAAATGAGTAGAATACTTCACTACCTGGTATTTGCACTTTTTGCACCAGTTATCATGTGTGATGCATTAACACCTTACAGATTCTCGATTTATCATGAAAAATAGACTAAATTTATTGTATACCTTGCCATAATTTGGTAAACTGTGCAATATCTTGCATCATACACCTTCCATTAGGCAACTTTCAAAAACAAGTAATTAACTCATCATTTTTACATACAAAAAAAGCAAAAAATATTATAAATGGTTTCAAAAAATTTTATTCCAAGTTATAATTTTTGAAACAGTGGCAATTTTTACTATACTCAGGAATTGTGTGTTAAAAAAATTAAATTGCTGAATAAGCAAAAGAAGCATGTTAAGAACTTTATTGAATACACTTTTGATACCATGACCATATATTCAATTAAATCTGAGAATAACAGAAAAGCCTACCATTTCCAGGTATAATATTGGTTCTTCAAAGTTTGGATTAACACGAGCATCTTTGATAGTTTTAGATTCAATCATCTTTCCTCCACATTCAAACTGAATGGATGGCATAATGATCTGGCTGAACTCAAAAGTTTTCATGTTACGTATTCCCCAACACAGCACCTTGGGTAAATTTACAAAAATATACTACATTTATGTTTCAAAGAATTTGAAAATTGGTTAAAGATTACTCCTAAAACTTTTATTAAATATGATTGTTGATAATATTACAAAGGACTTAAAAGACTATTGTACTATGCATGATAACATTTTGAAAATTAATCATACTTTCAAAAGTAAAAACCTGGATAATCATCTAAATACTTTGGAACATGTACACAAATTTATAGGAATAAAGAAAAATAAGAATAACATTCAATTCTGAATGTTTATTTGTTTTACTGTAATAACTTTTTGCAATCAATTATACTATTTTTAAACTAAGATCACTTAAACAAAGTAAGTTTATTCACAATATATGTAACTTTTTTATTTGTTACAATGGTAAGTAATTAGAATAATTAGGCTTATTAGTTTTGCAAGCAGCAAGGCTTACATTACCTCAATAGCTGTTCTTTGCAAAACTGGTCTAATACCAGTGGGTATAACATATAAATCCCCTTGTCTTGGAGGTAAGAAAGGTAGGTCTCCACTATCAGCCTAGTAAAGAAACAAATGAAAAATAAAAGAAATATTATGAACACTGAAGTCATTTACTACATTCCTTGTCACATATAAGTTGGTTCACTAAAGCTGACTTCCAACAATGTAAATAAAACATACATTTGATATTATACATCCAAACCTGTATATGTAACGCATACAGTTATCAATGTATAAATAATATATACACACACACACACACACACATACGCCACAAATTACTTGAAATTCCTTAACACTTTCATGTTAAATTCTCAAATTTCATTTTATCTTTTATTTCATGAATATTCAAGATGCATCTTTACACTTTACATATCAAAAGAATTAGAATTACTATACTTATCAGACTGAATTGTGTGTGTATACACACACACATATATATATATATTAATAACTGAAAAAATATACAGTACTTTTATTTGTTGTTTAATACAACTAAAGTACTATATAGTTAATTGAGAGAAATGATCATAAGTTTATTATGATTTTCTATTCATTATTTAGCTTTAATGTATAACCTTTTTAGCACACTTAGTCCTCACAAAATTATTTCCTATATAACACAGAGGTATACTATGTGTATGTATATACAATCTAGTAATCCTCCTCTGAACTCTTTCAAACTTTTAAGGTAAGAAACCTGAGGCTCTACAAGCTAAACATGGTACTCCAAAATGAAGACTAATCATTAACCTATGCCATAATATTATAATCTCTTAATTTAAATTGTGATATCTTAAATGTGTTATCTTGAATTTATTATAATTAAAAGCCATCCAAAATTTATTTACCCAGCTCACCAAATAATTCAAATTCATTTATAAGACAACAGCCTCCAAACCTTTAATGTCATCAGCAAACTTAAGTAATCTGTCAGTAATTATTCATCTATGTCACTGATGTAAATGAAAAATAGCAACGATTCTAACACTGACCACTGAGGTAGTTAACTTCTGATATTAACCCAATTTGACTGGACTCGCTTTTTAACAACCAGCTGATTTCTTCCATTTAGTCAGTTTACCATTCAAGGAGCCAACTTATCCCTCACATCTACAAATATAATTTTTATACACAAGCTTTTTATATGGCACTTTGTAAAGTACTTTCTAAAACTCTGGATGCACAAAATCCACACTTGTGCCCTCATATACATAAACAGTAACACCTTCACAGAATGTCTGAAGATCAGTAAGGCAAAATGACTATCCAACAAACATTTTTTAACTTTATTAAGTGACTTACTATTTTTTTTTACCAGACTTTCAAAACTCCTCCCTACCACTGATGTAAGATAAATAGGTCTATGATTGCTTGATTAATATTAATCACCCTCCTTGGAAAGAGCAGTAACATTAACCAACTTCTAATTTTCTGGCACATGGCCACTCATCATTTAATGATAGAGATAAAACATAAACAAGTGGCTTACATATCTAATCTTTAATCTCTTTCAATTCCCTGAGTAAACATTACCCAGACCAGGAGCTTTATCGTTCTTTAAACTTCCACTAATTTCAATAAAATACAACTAATGATTAGATATGAAATCTTCTAATGGATTACATGCACCAGATTTATGTAAGGGGCATATAAAGATTTTCTTATATGGTTGGAAAGGAAAAGAGAAGTAATGTTGTCAGATGGCCGAGTATAAGAAGTCAGCCAAAGAGTTTGTACCAAAATATTTACTAACAAGTCAAGAACTCTATTTAAGCCACTGAATACCAACAATTTTTGCTGTGTACTAGAAAAAATCTTCAAGAAAATTCCGCAAGGTACAATTTATCACCAGTATAGCAATATGGTTTTTGGTAAGCTCTAAACTGACTAAATAACAATGATGGTTAAGCATGAAAGACCCTGGGTCTATCTCTTGGTTATTTTGCATGAATTTTAACTAGTAACTGCTGAGTAATCCAAAACTCTATATTTTATGCATGTGTGAAAATCACATGCTCTTAAAATATATTCAAGATAAACTGTCACTACACATTTTTCTAAAAATCCCAGAGAATTTAAACATAATTTATTTGTTAAATTACAACAAATCATTTAAGATATCTGATAAACTAACTTTCTGGATATTGATTAATATCTTTATGTTAAGGTGAAGTTTTATTTGCTCATGATTTCCACTTACATTATTTAGACAAAACCTTCTGGTACCATGAAATAAAAAATAATTTACTTTGTACAATCAACGTGGACAGAGATAACTACAGAAGTAGCAATCAAAAGAGCAGGTTAAAATTGAGATATTGTCAATAATAAAAAAATCAGTGTATATTTAGTTCTCTTGTTTCCTTCTTCATATTAGTTGTAAGAGTGATATAAAATGTGTAGTAAAGTATTTTACCTTCAATAGGTATTTTTAACCTACTAAGTAATCAATATTTTTTGTAGAAGCTTTTATGAGGGTAGTACTCGTACAATTACAACCGAAGTCAAAAATTACCATGGTAAATATTATAATTTGGGTTATTTATTACTCAAAAAAATCTTTAACATGTTGGAAGTTACAAAGCAATTATTATATAAAGATGTAAGGTTGAATAAATGGAAGGTTGTGCTTGATAATTTAATTTTCCTTGCATACTTCTACCAGAGCATGCATAGTTACTGGTTAGGCAATAATGTACATGTTATAGTGCAAAAAAAGAGAGACTGTCTAATAAATCAAAGTGGAGGAAGTTCAACACAGATGTTATTTATTATGTACATAATTGTTGTTACCAATGTTATCTTTTAAGACTTGAAAATTAAAGTTTTGTCTTTACATACAAGTTCTTGCAAAAACTAGCTATGTTTAACTTCAAAGTCTAAATTGAACCAATCAATATATTCTTCAAAAAGCATTTGAAGATACTAAGAGAAAGGCAAATAAGCAGCAAATACCTCCAGACAGGAAACAAAAAACAATGTACAGAAGAAGAGAAGAAAGAAACCAAGAAGATATAATTCATCTGCCACTGATAACACAGATCACTAAAATATAATTTGAGGTGTCATGGCTACCAAGTTTCAGAACACTACTTACACACATGCACAAAAAATTTCATAAGACCCAAGTCTAGCATGACTTTTATGAATTTGCAAAATCTACATATTATTAGTATACAACTAAACACAACTATAAAATTTATTGTATCCTATTTTGAAGACTGGTCATGTTTGTAAAATTGGTCATTTTTCGTTATTTTCACCTTTTCTTTTCACACAATGACTTTAAGTCCCTCTTAGAATAAAAAAAAAAGGAAGAATTTTTTTGAAGAGGTTGAATCAAATATGCAAGAACAGTCAACATTAGTAATTATGACAGTTTGTGATATAGTTTCATTATAATTGCAATTAATCATATAGTGAGATTAAAATACAACAAACAGGATGAAAGATGCAAGTTAGCATGATAGCATTACCAATATCTGTGCTTTATTTATTTCAGATGTAGATTGTGCACTGACTATAAAAAAGCACAAAAGCCCCTTCCCCCAGTCTTCATTACCCCAACTGCTGCCATGACACTCCAGAAGCAGGCTTTGTTCTCAGCCTACCAGGAGACTCTGTCCACACTCCACCAACAGACTTTGATTTCAGCCCACCCGGAGAGTCTGTTCACACCCCATCAGCAGTAGTTCTCACTTCACCAGCAATTACTGGCTGCAAAAGCACAAGAGAGCAAAAACTCAATGTTTTGCATTTATTTTATAGGCAGTAACTTATGATTAAAGTTTTATATTTTTGCCAATAGTGTATAATTTTACCACTTTTTTCAAAAGTCATTTGAGAAATTATTAAATAGGCATTTTCATAAATAGACTTTGAGATAAGTGTGCTGATGAAGTTGGACTACATCCTGGCCAATTAATAGCAGCAAACAGCATTGTTTTGAAAGACACCAATAGGGTAAAAAGTGGTAACTGTATGCTAGAAAATGCACATATGTAATCATTTGACACCTATGACCAATGGAAGACTTGAGAAATTAAACTAGAAGTTGCAGAACAATTCCTTCAGAACAAAATTATAAATTATATTTACTAATGAATTTAATTTACAGTAAAGTGTGTGTGTGTGTGTGTGTGTGTGTGTGTGTGTGTGTGTGTGTGTGTGTGTGTGTATATGGGTGTTGGATTATAGTCCATTAAATTAAATATTTGCTGTATTAATTATACTTGTTTCACTAAACAAATTAACTTTATGTATTACCAGGATAGTCCTACCTATGAAAAAACAAACTAGCAAATTATATTAGAGAGGCACCTACAGACTGTGATGGTGTGCCTGAAACCTGAATAGCAAAAGACAAAAGTCATAGGGGAAAAAATATTGGTTGGTTGGTTGATTTAGTGTTTTATGGCACAAAGCAGCTAGGCTATCTGTGCCAAACATCTGGTAAAAAGTTAAAAGTAAATTTAATAAAATTCATAAAAGGAAATTAAGGTAAAATAAAACAAAGTTAAAAACACAACACACAACAAGCAGAAAACCAATGTTGCAATCAAGTCTACAATTTTAAGAGAAAAACTACAGTAATTCAAATTGTGAAGGACTTTCTATAGCATAACCGTATATATCATAACTCGCCAGGACGACTAACAGGTAACTAAAAACTCCATTGTCAGTCACCCGAAGTTGGTCTTTCTAGTCCTGGTTCTGAGTTATTTGACGTTATGGTCATTTTCAAAAAGGGGAGTAATAAAAGATTGTAAAAGACGTGTAGCAAAATTACAATAATAACTCGCCAGGATGACTAATGGATAGTTCAAACAGCAGTGTTATTTGCCTAAAGTTGGCCTTTCCAGTCCTGGTTTCAAGTTAATGTTATGGCCAGTTTCTAAAGTCAAATCAAACTAGATGGACAGTAATTCTTAAAATGGAGTCACATTAAAAAAGATGTATGTATAAATTAAAATCTTAAATGGCATTATAAAGATTAATGGCCTTTAAAAAACTAAAAACATTAACAAGGTGGACAGTGTCACCATCACCAATAACATTGTCTAACATTATGGACAAACCTTGGGACAGAACAATTTTAAAATGGTGCTGTCGTTGAAAGCCATAATGATGACAAGAAAGTAAAATGTGGCTTATTGTGATCTAAGTGTTACACAAACTATACACTGATGCATCAGTTCAAGATAAAAGAAAATGATGAGTTAAAAAACTATGACCAATGCATAGTCTAGTTAGAACAACTTCCTCTTTCTGATCCTTTTGGAAGCACGATAGCCGAAAACCTGTGGATTCCAGTGATTGAGGACATGAACAAATGATTGTTTTGCATCTTGGGGTGGGAGAAGAAGATGTATCCAAAGAAATTCCTGCACCTGGAACCATATGATGTGGATCTTGGGATTTGTTAGAATGTATGTAAGGAACAGAGAGGTGTTGAAGTTGATTCATCAACTTTAACCATGGAGATCAAAAGACTTTTCATTTATTTGGAGAAAAATTCTTTTAGAGGCACAGAGAGATCTGTTTGCACTCCCATTGCAGTTGTGGAATGAAGTGCAGCAGCATACATCTGAGATGAGGTGGTGGACAGGAATTTTTGAGCCTTACGATAAGTAATGTTATGAATCATTTTCAAAAACTGCACCTTTTTTCTTCCAACTATTTAGGGCAAGAACAAAAGTAGGGCAGGTGAGAGCCATTGCAGTTAATACAATGAGAGTCCATTTCACAATCATAGGCATCATGGTCCTTGCCACAACGAGCACAACGTCATGACATCTTCGAGTGAACGAACCGTTGACACTGGAAACATTGGAGAGGGTTTGGAAAAGTATTGCTGTTATCTGCAATTAAGATAACCTGCTTTGATGGTGGCAGATGGATGTGGTGACATAAATGAGAGAATGAGGACATTGGTCAACATCATAATTCCATCATTGTGAGTGGATATGCTCCTGACTGCAGAAACTCCTTGGGTGGAGAAACCAGTCAGAATCTCTGACTCTGAGATGTTCTTCAAATCCCTCTCAAAAATAACTTCTCATGGTAAATTCAAAGTAGCATGAGGTGTAACCTCAATAGATATTTTGCCAATTGCCTTTGAATGCAAGAGGAGTTCACTGTGTTGAGATGTTGATGTTTCCACCAATATGTCACCAGATTGAAGCTTCTTTACTGACTTTGGAGAGCCAGCAGGTCCCTCTAGTCCTTTCTGAATGTCAAACAAGGACACTGCAGCAATGCCAGGGTTTTGTGAGCACGAAACCCAAACACCAGCATCAGATACAATGTCCACAACACCGGTTGAGAACATCCAAGGCTGCCCATCTATGGAATTCAAGGCCAAAATGGTGTGTTAGGGATGGAACCCTCAACCACAATAATCCTCGCCTCCCCTTCACAAGTTGCCATGCACAGCAAACATGTGGGTGGATATTTAGATCCCAGAGAAGGTAAACTGAAAGAACATAACCTTCCCTGGGAGGTCCTCTCACCACATACAGGAATCCACACCAAGGGAGAGGTCAAAAAAAAGGAAGCATTTGTAAAGCTTCTACCTTTTAAATAAATAATGAATATTTGTTGAAATATTATCATTGTTTATGCATAATGTGTTCATTTTGGATTTTAACTTGGTAGACTTTAAAACAAAAACACATTGAGATGCATGACTGATGCATGAAAAATAGATTCCAAAATTAGTGTAAGTGTGTGTGTGCATATATATATGAAAGTAAATTTGAGAGTACCAATACTAGTTGAATATTTTTCAGATAATTATAAAATGTTAAATGTTTAATAGAATAAAACAGAAATTGTCTTCTAATTAACCATTCTTACTTATTGTTTTATTTTGTGCCTTCATACCCAACTAAAGGTATTTAAATAAAAGCAATATAGAGAGCCAAAGTGACAGATATTTTTCTAAAATGTGCTCTCAACAAGTCAAAATGAACAAGGCACAAAGTATTATAAAAGTCTAATTCTAGAGTGACAATTAAGCATTTCCTTACTATTTATCCCTACATAACATGTTCCTAAAGGTAATATATATGATGCTGGATATTTTACAGAAATCTGTTTCAGCAAATGGTGCCCAAACATTGGACAATAATTAAGTGAAAAAGGAAAGAGCTGACTGGTGATGACTAGAAAAACATACAAGCAGAAAAGAGAATATTAAAAAGAGCTATTGTCAATAATAATAATTTTAATAAAATTATGTAAGTTTTTTTTCAACTTAGAGAAAATATGTTGAAAAAATGTATGATAATGAAAAAGGATGAACATGTTTTTTATCAAATAAGTTTTAAAAGACTGGATTTAACCATTGGACAATATTATTGACTATTTACAAATTTTTAGGTCAACGAAAAGAACTTAGGGTAAATCCTTTAGAGGTTTTTTTCAATATTTTACTTGAATTCAAAAATCACCTAAGTATTTTCTAATCATCAGACAACATCACAAATTTTTTTTATCTTCACATTTGGCCTGTTTCATCGTGTTTTGACATAAATTGGAAATCATATTTATTATTATCTTTTAAAATATCATTTTTTATATTAACTTACTAAAAACAATTCAGATGATAACAAAATTTCTCCTGCACACTGTTTTCCCTGCATTACATCATACCAAGCTAACCTGGAAGGCATGGTTGATGATGGTTTCAAATGAACAGCAGTGGTGATTAATGAACGACCCAAAAACTCATCTTCTCCCTTTAAAATCAAAATTATTACATACTTTAGTTTAATACAACCATAAATTTATAAACATTAGATACATGACAAATTTACAGAACAGCTTTGAATACAATGAAAATAATAGAAAAATGATAATATTTGATTGAAATTACAGTATGTTTATGGTGCTGTTTGTAAAATATTATTGAAAATTTTTCATAATACATGAATATAATATTCACCAAAAAATTAAAAAAACTAAACACTGGCAGATGTGAAAGTTGTAGTAAATATTTATTATAAACATACAGTTTTACACACTTCTAGTAACACCATTATCATCTGTACTTCAAAAGGAAAATTACAAAGTTTGCTTATATAAACACTTTTTCTTTCAGTACAAATAAATATCACTGGTTTTGAATCTGAAATGACTGAAACACCAAAAGTAAAATGCAAACAGAATGATAATCACACTGTGGTGGTCAGTGAAATATTATGAAAAATCAAATAATTTTTTATTTATTGTAGTACTGTATTTTGCTCTAAAATCAATAGTTAATTCTTAAATTATATATACTTCAATTAAATATATTATTAAAAGTTACAGCTGCATGATTACACTACAGTATTAATTTGTTATATGCATTCTTTGGTTTCATCTAGAAACTTTGGGAAGGCTGTAAGAAATTGTATTTAGGAACTTGTTGTTCTGAAATATAATGATTTTAATGCATGAACACATGCTGTAATTAATTAATATATTATTATATTTACTAGTGCTCTGATAAAATTATCTTACCTAACTGAATTATACATAGTGGTAACTTTCTCATCCAGTTAACCAGTAAGTGCAAACAAATTACATTTGAAACCATTTCTATAACATCTACTATGAATATGTAATGATCAGTTGAAATGGAAAAGTTAAATTGCATATAGAAATGGTAAATAACGTTTCAAATATTAACAAGGAAAATATTTTATAGCAAAAAACTCCTCATTATGCATCATTAAGCATTTCAAAATTTACACATTCACTTATTACAACAATCTCAATAAATAGGCAAACTGATACACATACAAATGCATCTCTGTCATAGATTTCCACAACAACAGGAGGAGGCTCCCTTTGCACATTCACTACATCCCCATAGAAGATCACTTCTTCAAACAAAAGTGTCTGATCCCAAATTGGACACAAACTCTGAGTCACGACCTCTGTTTTCTGACTCTGGTTCATGAAACTGATGCAGGCATATGGATCTGAAAGTATTATATTATAGTTACAAGTATATATAAATATGAGAGAACAATTTATAAAACTTATTCAGGCATATAAACATAAGAAAAGAATACTCATGCACAAATACTGGAATATTACATACAAACAACTTTCCATTCTTATGCTCTAGTACTGTACTAACCAGAAAAACCTGATTTGTCCAGTGCAGCCAGGTCTCTTGCTTGATAAACGTATGTTCTCAACTGGAACCTATAAGCAGCTGGAACAAGAACATGTGATCATTATTATGGTATTTACAACTACCTGCTTAATTTGTAATCATTATTATGGTACTTACAACTCCCTGTTTAAGTATATCTATTGCTTTGAATTGAAGTTAATAAAAACAACAACTGTTAATGACATTTAGAAAGAATCAAAAACACAATTATAAAATAATTACATAATTTTTACTACTGTTTTTTTGGAAAGGTAAATATATTTTAAATTACAACATAGAAGATGTAACTACTTAGGGAATTTTTTTTCCCTAAGTGTCACACTAATAAACCTTAGTATGTGACATTAAGAGCTTTATCATTTATGTAACAAACTTACTATAAAACAGAATTTTTATCTCACTTTAGTATAAAAAGATTTGTCTACTTTTCTTTCACATAGAACTTTCACAATTAGCAAAAATTTGAGTGGTAAACCTTGACTTGTACAGACTAGAAAGAAAATATCAATAAAGTTCTCAATTTCACAAAATAACTTTTGAAATTTCTTTATATCTTTTGTTCTCTCATGTATCCATAATAGATCAATAATAAAACTTAATGTCATGCATAAGAAATTTAAAAACAATATTTAACTTCTACAATTGTTGTTCTGTTAATCATACGGTACTAAATCTTAAAATAAGTCTATACATAAGTCATAAAAGTATATTAGTTTGAAATAAAATATTTGTTAAATTTACTAAACTGTTCCATATAGCTTATGTTTAATGCAAAAGTTATGATTTAGATAGTTCATACAGTGTGAGCATTAAACTTAGATATTGGTAGAAGTGATAGTTTATCATGTTTGTTTATACAACTGTTTATGAAACAACATTGTGTAGTTTGCTTGTTAGGAATTATTGATTGTTATATTATTGAATTATGTTCTATATCCTTCTGAATGTTTCTTACTGTTTTAATTGAATATTGCTGCATTATAATATATAGTAGTGTAAAGAACATACTAGACCTCTGTAAGGGTACAAATACATGGCTAAAATTTTGTTTAAGAGATAGATCTAGACTGTCTAATTGTAAGTTTAACCAAGCTTATAGTGGCAAGTGAAATTATCACAGATTGTAGTGTCATAGTAGAGTATAGAATAATAACTCGACTCATCAATTGTGTTCCAAATTAATTGAACTGGACTGTGTGGACTTTAATAAAAAAGAGACAATTATTTAAAGCTCTGGAAGCAAATGTTGCAACTAATAGTTATACCAGTGATTTTAAAATGGCATTGTCACAGCCTGTATTGTATTAACGAAAGAAGGAAGAATAATTCATTTTGTCCAGTTGTGTTCTAAAATAACTGAACCAGCCTGTGATGAAAAAGAGAATTATTTAGAGCTCTGGATAAAACTATGATTAACTAACAGTTTAACAAACATTTGTATATACATTTGACTTGTTTCAGTACATTATGTAAAACAAGTAAATTGTGCGCTGTTTGTTTCTTGTTGAAATTTAGTACCAATAAGTAACAAACACCTATTGTACAAAATATGGACCATACATAAAACCTGATAATATTAATTAGATCTTTAAAACCAAACAAAAATTTTGTTTACAGAATTACAAATTACAGGATTTTGTATGTTAATCAAAAAATCTATTTCATATGTAATTTAGATAAACAACACAAAATCAAAGATATAAATTTTTATATCAGAACATACTGCTATATATTTTTTTCATTTTGTGTATTTAAAAATATCCTATATTGTTTAATTCTTTTGCTACATACAGAAAGTTCTGATAGGTTTATGCTTAGTTTCAAAAATTTTCATACGTACGTAAATGAATTGTACATAATTTAAATGACTATTATCAGTGATGATGAGAAAACCCACTTGTAGAGAAAAAATATATATGTAAAAACAGCTGGTTTAGGTTGAAAAAATTTTTATGTAAAAGAGCAAACAACATCGAAGGTCAAAACATTGTTCGCTCTTCTACATAAATATTTTCTCAACTCAAACCAACCATTTTTACATATATATTTAAATGACTACATATATACATATACATTCTTTTTTAACAAAGTTACTCACATTTAAAAACTAAAAATAAGCGTGGGCAGCTGAGTAGAGCTATCCTAGCTTCTTCAGCAGTCTAAATAAATATGAAAAAAATACGAGAAAATATTCTGTAATAAATTATTAAAAACGTTTTCCTAATTTAAATAAAATATTAATTTTTTTCAAAGAAGTTTCTCAGTGTACAAAATAAATGTCTATTATAGTTTTCTAAAACAAACAGTACATGCATCATAAGAACCTGACAAAAAGCTGTCCCCATGCCACACACCAAAACAACAAACTGCTCATAACATTACAATCATCGTTATATTTAAAGACTTACATTAAGGATTATGAAAAAAATTATCTAAATGTCATGGACCTTATGCCAGGTAAAGAGAAACAGACAGAAACCATCCCATCACAAGTGGCTTGTAACATTTACAGGATGTAACTATTGACACCAAGTATTTCAAAATCTGAATGATTACAAAAGTTTTGTATGATGATGGTAATTTCTACACAGTCACATAAACTCTTACTTTATAAAGTCATATTAAGTACACTGCAATACATTATAAGGCACCAATTTCTTGGTCTCATGATCATCCTGTAAATGTATGAAGTAGTGCAACTTTTACCTTTTGTTGAGAAGAGCCTGTTGCTTCTGGCATCAGTTTTTTCCATACAGTACTAGCCTACAATATTTTGAAAATTTTCAAACTCAGTCTTTTCACAACATCAAAGTATCTTAAATAAGCCAGGTTCCAAGTTATTATATTCTTGGAAGTGATATACTAAACCTTGTCTCTAAACGTCTTTGTAAATTACTGCATCACCAAACTTTTACAAGAAACTTAGTCATCATTATACAATATTTCAATATCCTTCAAAATATATGTACTTCATATGACAATATATTTTTGAAGTATGAAGTAAACAATATTAATTCATTTTTATTAACAACATCTACAGCATACAATTCATAATAAAAATTCAGAACTGTAAAACAAATAATATTAAGTAGATTTTTTGTAAATTGTAGCTTTTCAACACAACCATAATTTCAAAATGTTAGTTTTACATAAATTAAATTTCAAAATCCATGCAAATCCAAAATAATGTGGATTAGTTTTATCTATATTTTAGTGTATAGATTACTATATCTTAGTAATACAGTATTCTAAAATAATGTAATCAGTTTTGATTCTTTCTTTTTCTTGTCCCCTGAGGGACAACAATATATGTATGGGTTTACAATATTAAAAGCATGATTCAATTCACCACAGTGCATATGGCAAATAGATCAGTGTGGCTTTGCTCTAAAAAATGAAATTATTTTCTAAGTTTCAACTTTTAATACAATAATAATTCTAACACAATATTAACAAGGTTTTAGTATGATGATGGAACACATTCTGCAAAATACACATTATGTTTTGAGGCATTTTTCACTTTCTTTTCACTAGTATTTGCACCATTATTAAAGTTTATACAAAAAGACAAAACAAAAAAACTTGTTTTTCCCTAAAACTTAGAAAAATACAGAAGTGCGAATCCACATATTATACACAAGTTCATTAAATTAATACTTTCTTTTCTGTTTCTTTGTAATTAAGCACAAAGTTACACAACAGGATACCCGTGTTCTGCCAACCACAGGTATCAAAATCCAGATTCCAGTATTGTAAATCAGCAGATATATCACTGTGCCATTGAGAGGCAAAATTAATACACATCTTTGATTTGGGAAAAATATTAAAAACAATTACATAATGAATACAAGTATGGAAATAAAATAGGAGTGACTCAAATTAAATAATGACAACTATATGATGAATTTTATAATGACACAAAATGTCACATGTCAAAAAAATACAAAAGGAAAAATAGTTTCTACAATGCACTGTTTCGCTAACAAAGAACATTGTAAGTTGGTTAAATGTTGCCATACAATTTATAACAATGTCTTACATTTCTCCCAACAAGTTAATTGCAGCATTTGATCACCTTTTCACTTCCTCAGATTTTATACAAGTCCATTCAGCCTCAAGAATATTATATGTGGAATCTATGCAAACAAAGTCATAGTTATGTGTGTTCTAATGGCTTCTTTAAACATAAGATATTTTTCACAACATATGTTGTATGTTTTTGATCATTGTCTTGCTGGAAGATGAATCCTCACATAAGTTGTGTTCCTAAAAGAATGGTATGACGGATTGTGTTCAGCTTGTAATTGTCAGCAGATTGAGTACCATCACTTTTATGCACATTCTAAACATCACTGGCTGAAAAGTACCTCCAAACTTGTACAGATCCCTCACTATGTTTTACTGTACACAAACTACAATACAGTGCTATCTAGTATCAAGCAAGCCATCTTTGATTATTGCCAAATAACTCAAACTTGGATTCATTTATACAGAACTTGTCCTACATGTGTAGTACATCCCACAAGCATTTGCACTTGAAATAAAGTTCATTCTTACATTCAGCAGTTTTTAATGGATTTCTTTAACTTAAATGTAATCATTTTCTTGAGATTGGTACTACCTTTAAAAAGTGTTAATATGCTTTTGCTTGCATTCAAATTATTAATACTTCTTGTTTCTAGTTTTAATATTTGTTTTAACCTTAAATTTGAAGCTACATCAATAACAAAAAAATTATATTATTCTGAAAAGTTGCTTGATGGTAATTACTCCACACAAACACTCAAGTCATGGTATATTATACCTCCTACTAGCATTCTGGCAGTTTTACTAACATTGCATATGTCTATGGCTACTGGAGGATGACTGGAGAAAATGTTATAATTCATTATGTTGTGGATTCTTTGTTATCTTATTTGCCTCATCTTCTTGTCCCTACATCTCTGTGTTTTGTTTTTTTTCTGAACAAAATAATGAGGATGAGGACTTTGACAGGCTTTTTTCATCTCCAGGTTTTGGATAAGATTCATCTTTACCAATGGAAGAAAATGTTTATTCCTCCAAATATATTTTAGGTTTGATTAATCAGATTTTTATCTTGATTTCCCTTTCTTTCATATCTTTTTATTCTTCTCATTCCTCAATGCATGACTCTCACACTAAGGATTATTTGGTATTTTCTCCTTCTCCAGACATATCGGTACACATTGACATATTTTTGAATAAAGTACAATGCTAACCTCAATTGCCTAAGCCTTCTCAAATTCAGTATTCCTTCAACATGAGTTACAAGCCATTCTCCTTGCACCTTCTTAGACTCTCAATCCCTAGAATTCCTTTTACTTACTTGGATTTTTTATCTTAGCCTCCGTTTCTCTATCTAGTGCTCAATTTTATGATATTTTCCTTCTTCTAACTCATCTCCTGCAACATTTGTCTTCTCTTCCTCTCCTGTTTGAAGCCTTACACTGTAATTGCAATGGAATTTTCAGGAGCTACAGTTGATGTTCTTCAATACAATGACCAAGGATTTGTCTTCAGCCTTGTTCTTTCTCACACAGTTTCTGCTGGAACCTTCTAGGATATGATATTCTTCTCTCTAATGTCTGTCCTTTCCATTCTTACCTCTCTGACATATGTCAAGGTCCTTTCTTTTGCCTTGAAGTCTTTAAGGATGCTCCTAATACCTTGGAGACCCAACCTGCGATTGCACAACAATAATTTTCCCTTATTTCCTATCTTCATGAATTTACTCTCCTTCCTCGACCTCACAAACCTTCCTTTCCTGTTTCTTGGGGGTAATAAAGTGTCATAATGCACAATTCCCTCTCAGGGTTCTCACAATCATTCATTTTTTTCTGTGGGACTTCACTTCTCAGTGATCTATCATTCTGTAAATTTATTGAATGGTTTAATCAGCTCAACTGGATCTTCTTTTCTTCCTGTTACAGAGATTCTCATTGGCTGTATCATCACTTCACATCAAATCTGCCACTCGAGTCATTTTCTAGCCTTGCACTTTCAACAACTTTCAGATGAGATTCTACAGGGTGAAATGTAGCCAACACCTACATCACATCTTATCTCTATCAACTGGCAGTTTCATCTCCATCTGGATTTCACCTCTTTCTAATCGCCATATTTCAGTCCACTCATCACCTTTAATGGGAAAGTACTTCTTTATTTCTTTATCAACTTGTAATAATCATCTCTTATTCATCCAGTTGCTTGTGTTGCCTTACAGAATATATTTAATTTCCTAAATCAGCATCAAGTTATGGGTAACAAAGTGTTAAACTCATCTTATCTGGTTTCAAAGTATCTATTGTTGAAAGATCACTGATGTGGTATATATTGAAAAACATTTCTGACCATACCGTCCATGGACCATCATGGATAAAGCTAGCACTATGGGAGTGACTGACCACTTCCTCAACTCACACATGCTGGCTTTTCAAAGTAGGTTTCATAGTAACCCATTGCACTTTTTCCAGACTGTGTTCAGGCACTTTTCTGGAGTCTCCTCAATATGGCACCTTGTCATCCTTGGTTTCTAGTCACTAGGGTAATCAAGTTGAAATGTTCCTCATTGGCTGTGTGATCTCTCTAGAGAAAGTCCAAAAGAACAACACAATACAGTCCATGTCAGTGTAGTACAGATTACCTCATATTTTGTTGCATGTTGGTAGCTTTGATAAGCCAGATGAGGCAAAATGTTCATCTAAGAGGGCAGTAAGGAACATTAGTCTCTGTTCCTATATATATAGTCTTATTACTGCCACAACTTCATATTTATTTGATCTTTTATGTCCAAAAACTCAGTTGGTCATACATTTTCTTGCCAGTCCCTGAACCACATTTACTTAATTTTGCTTTTTGCTTTTCCTACTGCCATCCAGAAGAACAATATAACTTGCATATGAGAAAAAAAGTATCTCACAAGTGCTGCCCCTCTAGTAAGCCTCAGTATTGAGTGTCATGATCCATGAGCTTTTCACTTCTGACACTTTTAAAAGACATTCACTTAAATTCCCACTACATTGACCCATCTACAACATTGATGTGAAATTTCAGCTACACTGTATAGAGAAGTACACAAATCATTTTAGAATTTAACAATTATCTTACCTAAAAGCGTATTTTCAATAGATACTTACTACTCTCTGCATATCTTCCCACCCTTCTTCCTCATTACCAGTGTATGTTATTCTTACATCTTATAAGAATTAACTTGTGCTTGAATGCAAGTGCTAATGGGATCTACAACATATGGAGGATGTTTCATTCTCCTACTATTGATTAGCTATTGTTGTTACGATGACTGTATCATGCACTAACCCAATTCACCTCTAAACACATCTTAAATGGAAGATAGCTTAAGGTTAGTGGCATGCACAAATTATCAAAGGCAGATGCACAAGAAATAGTAACTGTGTGCAGAAAGATGAGTATTTATCACAAATATATATATTTTAAAGTAAGCAAAATATTAACTTTTCACATACTCCATTCAAACTTTTGAACAGAGTTCCAACTGAAAAATGGAGACTTTTAACAATTCTTCACACAGAATATCCTCACTCGGGCAAAACCTTTATTTCTACATGCTAGTAATGCAGCTACTATTCCGTTCCTGGAAAGTCATGACAAGAACATCTACTAATGGGCTAGTAGTTTAAAACTGCCTATACTTTTATATGACCGTGTGACACTTTCTAGTTGCTTGGATGATATCAAATCACAATATAAAATATCAACAACTGATAAAATTTCCCACAGATTTTGCTTGTATGCATTATTTTCTTACCACATTTCCATAATTATTTTCAATACTGCATATATGAAATGTTGGATATTTTATAAAACCCACAAACTATTTAATCTAGAAAATTTAAAATAAATACTTCAAATAGTACAATCTTTCTTTTCCATTGAAATCTTATAAACATAACACATTTCAACAAAATTAAAAACATTTCTCTCAAGAATCTAAGCAAGTATGTGTGAAAAACAGATCTTTTACCAAAATAATTTGATATCACTAAAAATTTGGTGATCGTTAAAAACTGAAATAATCAAGGGCTAAATTAATTTACAAAATTAAAGTCAAATTTTAAATATTACAATATTTTCTTCATAATTCATTACTAAGTTTAAAAAAAATACTAAAATCAATTTATATGTCAATGGAGATAACAAAAATTACAACCAATCTTATATTATGTCTGCAAAATGCAAATACTGATTTACAATAATGAAAAATAGTAATGAAACAGTGACTGAGTAAACTAAAAATTAAATATTGTTGTAGCTTTAGTTGTTATAAAATGACTAAATAGCAAGTATTAATGGGATAATCCTCTACTTCAGTTGGTAAAAGTTCTTATGACAGCTCTTGAGAAATATATTGGGTAAAAATAAGTTTCTAGAATATCATTCATTCTTCTAACCTTTGGCTTAGCAGTTCCTGTCAGGTTAAAGACTAATGGGGCAGTAGGATCCTCCGCCACAAGTTTTCTGTGCCATCTACGTCTTCTTACTAAGTCCATTCTCTTTGGTTTTGTGTGAAATTTCATATTAAACAAAGGTGCATACTCCCAGCCACTGCTTGATGATTTGTCTGATTGGGAAGATATCTGTGAAATCTTATCTATCTGTAAAATTAATAGAACAAATCAAAATTATTATGATGATATAATACTTCCTTACATTTACAAGATTAGCTTTTCCCATTATGTGCTGCTCTTTATATGAAAATGTTTTCATAATACATTCCACAATCTTTCTGCACCCCCTCTATCAGAATCAAATATTCCAGCATGCCACTTATGCAAATCAGCATGCATCATCTCTCCACCAACAGAATAGCACCACAATCACATGAAAAATGTGACTCCCTCTATGTACTACCACTGAACCATCACTTCTAGTTTGGAAGTGCTTGAATTCAGACACCTTTCTTTGATTACCATTCTGTTAAAGAGTGGTTTACTTTAACTTAACTTTACATCATTTATTTTTAAGAAAGTTTCACTTTCATTTTAAAAGTATTTATTTACCCATGCTTTGCTACCAAATCTTTCACTTGTTTGTTCAATATCAAGCATAAATATCAAAGTTAACAATACAACATCAGATCTACCTCATTCAGACCATAACTGAGGCCACAGGTGTAGACAATCTATCAGGGAATTTATTGGCATTTATTTACAGGGATATTACGCAACATGTGAGAGAACCTTTGTCTCTTTACATTGCATCTCTCTTTTTCTCCTCAGCTTTTTGATCCTGGGCACAATGACATGAATTTTGCTCATTTGTACACACCCTTGAAGTTCACTGTGCATTCCCACACCCTGACTGAGGATTTTTTTGGCCCTCATTAGCCTCTTCTGATTTGATTTACCTGGTGAGTAATATTTTGTCCATTGCTTCTATTTATTATGATCCTAGCCCTGCCCTTTTACATGATTCTGCCTTTCAACCCCATTTAGTTTTACACATATTCTGATATTTGGGTTCATGATGAGCATTTTGCCTTCCATTTGGGTGGCAGCAGTAGTATGCCTTATCCTCCACTAGCTTCAAATCAGTAGGCTCTCTCTTCTCAATAAATGAACTGTCCTTATCTGTATCAACAGTTGTTATCATAAGATTACAAGTCTTTGTGGTAACTTTCTCCAATATATCTCCTATCTATATTTTCAGCCCTGTTGTAGATCACCTTTCCTCACCAGAACAGGTTTACATGACAGAGTGGTCCCTTCATCCCCTTGTTTTCATTAGGTTTGCAATTGGTGAGGTACCAATCATAGCAATGCATTTGCCATCTCCCTCAATCACCAGTAACCCCTCTTGTCCCCCTCTCCCTAACCCCTACCCTCCTTCATCAGCCACAGTTGCTGGTTCTGCATCTTGCACTTCACATTCTCCATCTTCACACTTGGCTTTTGCCTTGTCCCTGGTGAGGAGATTCAGACTGTAAAATCAGGTGATGGCACTTCATTTATCTCATTTCATATGTCCTTCATCTAGGGTTGTAGATAAGCAGAAACAAAATGTTCTTCTCATGTGGGCCCTGGCTTAGAGGTTACAGCTTCTTGTCAAACAGTTGCTAATGTCTCCAAGTTTCTTTCATGGCTTTTTGAGGATGAGTCATTGGTCATCTCAATATTTGGGTATCAGGCAGCCCTATCACATGCTTTCCATTTTTCTTGTTACTGCAGGGTCTCTGTTCTTACCATTTTGATCTCTTTTTTTTTTTCCAGATATGTCAGCCACCTAGGCATTCAATACTTCCAGACTGAGACATTAATGTTGTACTCTATTCCTTCACTTTACCTTCATTTGAGCCTGTTGCCTTATGTTATTTCTTTCACCTGTCTCTTAAGGCATAGGTAATTTTCCTCTTAAACTGCAGGTGGCATCAATCAGATAAATTTGCTATTGATGTAATTTGCACATTATACCACCCAACAATTCTTCTCCTTTATTCAGATTGTTCCTTCTTTTCCAAGATAACTCCTCCTTTATGCTTATTTCTCTTCATTCAATTTCTCATTTTTCTCTTGTCCTGATCCAGATAGACTTCCATGCCTGGGTGCATGCTTTTTGTTCTTATACTGCCCACATGGCTACCTCCAGGGTTCCTGTTCTCATCTATTTATCCCCTGGCAACTCTATTCTTCTCAGAATCTTCTCCCTGTACTTTTATAAATTGAGTTTGTCATTTAATCCAGTTGGTTTATTCCTTATTGTACCCTTCCTGACATATATTATTCTGTGTCACTTATCATCAACTTTGTCATCTCACGTTTTCCCTTACTTCCCATCTTGTTCAGCCTTGGGAGGAAATACTGTAGTTTCTGCATCCTCAGGGTGCTGCCTATCGTCAGAATTCAGAGTGGCTGTAGTACTAGGAAAGACTTTATTAATGCTTTCTTTTCTTTCAGAGGCTCTTGCTCCAAATTTCATCTATTAGATCCTGCTTTGTGGTAAGTGGTGCTTAACTAGGTGTTTCTTTCTAAAGAAATTAACACTTTTTGCCATATTGATTTGTGAACACTTTCCATGACTCCACACATCCACCTCTGAGATGTGGTGTTTCACAAATTAACTAGAGGGTCAATAATTTTATGATATATGCTTCATAAATAGACACATTCCAGATCATAATACCCATGGATGACATGGGTGAAGAAGAAGGAGATAGTTGTCCGTCCTTGATATGCTTTAATTGAATAAATTTGTAAGATCTGCTTTTCAAAATAGGGTTTTGTGAGCACCCATTACACTTTCCCAATCCTGCTGGACTCTAACTCTTCCAACTTCTTCCAGTAAAGTATAAAAATCCTTAACACTTACCAGTTTCGAGCTGTTGGGGTGGTTCACCATGAAGGCATCCTGCTAGATGGGTTCCTCACAGATGGCTATAACCATTTAATACAAAATGGGGTGGTGGTGTTCTGCCAGTGTAGAAGGTGTATCATCCTATGGATTTAATGGCACTTATTACAGAGTGAGACATCACAATGCAGTTCACCTCTTCAACTGGGTGCTCTCATTCTACCATCATACAAACATCAGTACTCTGCAAACTGGTTTTGAATACCTAGTGAGCCAATCAAATTCTCACATAGATCTGAGGTTGTTCATCTTTCTCCCTGATTCAGCCCTCTGTATCATGGGTCATAGAGGGTATACATGGGTTATTTGCAGAGATCATGAGCTTTCCTTGTTTTCTCTCATGACAGTGATATTACTGACATTTTGGACTAAAAAACTCATGGTCACAGGAACTGACTGTATGTGATAGACTTCTCTTGTATACCAGACACCAAATTCTCGGATCCCTGGCTCAATGCCACATTTGAATCATGCCTGAAGTTGGTCTTTC
The DNA here is from genome assembly GCA_011833715.1 of Carcinoscorpius rotundicauda. Classification (NCBI taxonomy): domain Eukaryota; kingdom Metazoa; phylum Arthropoda; class Merostomata; order Xiphosura; family Limulidae; genus Carcinoscorpius; species Carcinoscorpius rotundicauda. The sequence continues at coordinate 37,703,256 of CM022393.1, forward strand.
CTCACATCTACAATTTTAGAGCTTGAAGTGATCCTCACTCTACCCTTGCATGGATTTTGGAATCCAGGTTTTGGATATAGTTGACTTCCTAAATACAGTTTATTATACCCTAGCCATTCTACACCACGGAATGCATCCTCAGTTTCTTCTGTGGGATTGAGTCATTCATTTAACTACTTGAAATAATTTTTCTGCTCAGATATGCTCCTTTCCTATTCTGCCACATTCATGGCGAGGAAGTAGCTGTTCCAAATGTGATGTGGTACCCTTCCTCAGATCATCTAATCTATTTACGTCACATACAGAGGCACTGTTTGGATGCTTTTGAGGAGTATATGTGTGGTCCCTCTTCCTTTCAATGTGGTATTCTAAGTAGTCTTGTGAGTAGCAGGAAGTAACATATCCAAAGTTATAATTTTCCTAAACTGAAAATGTATTTCTAAAGGGTACTTTGCTCCATTCATTCTTCCTACCCTCCTCCCCACAATTTTCTGGTGCTTACATCTTCTGTTAAACTTCGAAATGACAGTTTGGGAGTAGTGCATAGAGGGAGTCACGTGTCACATGCATGATTTCCCATTAGTGGAGAGATGACTTATGATGATTTACATGAGAGATATTTTGCAATCTTTGATTCCAATATATGGGTGCATAAGGCTTAAGGAATGTGTAACAAAAAGTTATCAGTACAAAATGGGAAGAGTTAATCTTGAGAGAAGAGAGAAGCACCGATTGGAAATACAGTTTCAATTTACAAAAATTATAACATCATTTCAGTTACAATAGAACTCAACTCTAAGATTTAATGAGCTGACTAAAAATACTTTTATTAAAAAAAATTATAATGCGATTTTCAGTTTTGTGCAATATTTCTAAATTCTCTGAGAAAATAATAAACATCAAAACAAAACTCTTTTGGTAGCTTGTACTGTCTTTCACATAGCTAATTAACTTAAATTATAAAATTATTTTTAAAAGTTTACATACATCTGTTGAGGATTCTAGTGCAGACTGAACACTGTCTTTTGTGTAGTTCCGCTGCCTTACCCACCGTCTCCGTCGACAGAGATGGAAGGTTTTCTCAACAGGATGGTAACCTCCAAGTGTTGCCTCCACTGTGTACTCCCATCCTAGATCACCAAAAGAAAAATTAAATTTAGTAAATTAAAAGGAAAAAAATGTAATACTTTTAGAATAAAAGATTAAAGAATATAATATTTAGTGATGTCGAGAAAATCCACTTGTAGAGAAATATATATGCAAAAACGGCTCATTTGGGTAAAATATTTTCTCAACCCAAATGAGCAGTTTTTCATAAATATAATATTTCATAATTTCAAAACAAACAAGAGAATCCTCAATAGTACAGTAATTGAAATTCTTTTAGCCAGGATTTCGTAAATTAATCTATATGACAAAGATTCAAAACACAAACACTTTCAGAGTACTTTTCACAACATTCATTGTTACAAGTAATTCATAGAATAACTTGGATTAAACTAATAAAATTCTTTTAACATAACTGATAAACACTCCTGAATTATTTTCCTATTTTGTTACTAAATTGAGATTACCACTTGTTAATATGCTACGGAAGATGGAAATATGTTATTTACAGAAAGCTTAAGTGAAAAACTCTAGGTGGCTTCATCTGAAGAATAGTCATCTTTTATATGGCTAAATATTCTCTTCTTTAATAACTTCAACTGATTGCTGTGACAACTAGTGACTCTTTCTCTAGCTTCTCCTTTTCTACTGCAGTTTCTTCTCAACTTTTCAACTGACTTTCAAACTGCAGACATGGGTTTTTATACTAAACCCTTCTGGTATTCTTACAAGCTTCCAAAGAGTATACACAATTATCCTAAAGTAAGTCTGACATTTAATTGGTTATTTTGCCTTGACCATTTTGCAATTCTCAAAATGAGAACCTAAACCACTTTTTGATTGGTTGCAGGTAAAGTTGATAAATTGGCAGCATTCTCACTTGTATCTTTACACACATTTTTTATATGGATACTTACTCCTTTCTTGGCAACTTTTAATCATGATAATGTAAACATTCCCACAGCTTTCTTACTGCTGCAGTGATACAAATATGTAGGTAACAATTTAATTTCCCATCCCTAATGAAGTATTCTTGACCTTTCTCATGACTTCAATGACATGTGAAATAATACAAAAACAGATATTTGCAACACATCTCTCTTCTTAGTCAATCATTTATATAATCATTTTTATGCCTTTGTGAGTATGTATCACTCTTCTCAATGCTGCATATAATTTCTCAATACTTGAATCATTTGAAAATCCCAGAAATGCTGCATATAATTTCTCAATACTTGAATCATTTGAAAATCCCAGAAATGCTGCAAATGGTTCAATTAGAGAGAGCTAGCACAGATAGCCATTGTGTCACTTTGCACAAAATTCAAAACAAATTAAAAATTGCTCTACCAACCCAGCCTCAAACTGAAACCCTTTCAAGCAGGATCAGAGAATATATTAATCTACAAGACCATGGATGTGGTCAAACCCATCAATTTGATTAATAGGTTTAACCTCCTGAGTCCAAAACTGTAATTAGATCTCAAACTGGTCAAGAGATGACAGAGCTATGAGCTAAAAGTTTATACTTAGGAGATGGAAACAAGCTTTTATACAGTAAAAATTCTGAATTGTTTTACTCATTCCTAAATAATACAAGTGTCTCTATGATCATACCTTCTTCATCCACAGCTCTGTTTAGGTCTACCTGCCATACATCATCCCATTCCCAGTTGGGTGGTAATTCAATATCATCTCGTGAAGTTTTTGGGTCTCCTCGCTGTAAAAATAAAACAGTTAAAAAACTATTTTAGTGAAAGCAATAAGCTGAAACATTAAAATATTTTTAAATAGGAATATGTCACATCTGAAATATATCAACAATTATATTGGGATAATGAAAGGCAAAAACATAATAAATGCACATCAAGCCAAGCAGCTTACCCCGGAAAAAAGGTAACTCTTAAGTCCTCCAAATTTGATGTTTCATGCAAGCCCTATTAAATGTTTATTAGTGAAATGTTGATAGCAATTTACCAGTTTCAATACAGATGATGAAATTTGAGAGCCAATAATCAGACACAAAGTTACTGTAACTGATGTGGAAGATATTGAAAGATGCATAAACCTATGAGCTTGATTGGAAAATCCAGTTTACAATAGTTGTCAACAATTTATGAACCAAAAGCAGGATCAAAAAGAACTTAAAGTTTTTTCCAAATGATTGAGATGAAGTGTTAGTACTAATAATAGTATAAATATTCTATTATTATCATCTTTATTAAGTGTATTCTTGTTTTCACAATGTTTCAACTATTTAGAACTCTGGACTTCATCAGATGTTCCATCACACCATTTTGGTATGTATTACAACAAAAAAGTTTTTGTTGAATTTCCAGAATTTTAGCTACCAAACCTGTGATCCTTATTAAGAGTAATTTAACAACTTGATTATCAGCAGGATATTTTTTTGAGATCTTTTGGAAACACTTCTATTTTTTTTCTAGTTTTCTTGTTACAATGTTTTTCATAATACTGAAAGTGAAATCAATTGTATATCTACACTAAATTTAATGATGGAATTAGTAGTCAACACTACATGTACTGCTTCCTCGATCTTTCTTATTTTCAAATATGGCTCCATGTCGATGGTAGTGGCTTTGTATCATGCTGGCTTGTTGATCTTACCTGGGACAGTTGTCTTCCTATGCTGTTTCTTTTTTGCATAATGTACCACAACTGCTTGGAATGTATGCATAGGGTCCTTTGCAAATCTAAGTGACACACAACTGACATTGTTTGAAAAGGCAGTTATCAACAAAGGGTTAAACTTTGCAACCACTAATAAATGAATGAATTATCTCAACATAACAGCTCCCACAAGAGAGACAATAATGCAAATAGGTAGACAAGAAAGCAAGGAAATACTATGAAAAATAAAAAAGCACTAACTAGAGAAAGCAACACTTCCAAAGAAGAGCAAGTAGCATCATACTCCTAGCTGATAAAGGAAATATCACCATTATCATGAATAAGAAGGGGTGCACTCACAAGCTGAACAATCTTTTGAGTGATGGAACATACATAAAACTGCAGAGACACACATGTGTGACAGAATGAAAAATGTACAAGATTTTTAAAAATAACAATGATAAAGAAAATTTAACTGATACAAAATGTAGAGAGTTGAATCTTGAATCAACCTTACAGCAATCTACTATACATGTGGCCAACCAAAAATACAGAAGAATGGCATGCCATTAAGACCAATTGTCAGCTACTGGAGCTTAGAATGTCATCCTAACACATAAAGAATTCTATCCACTTTGTATCCTTGATCAAGGAATATGGAACATCCCCATAACATATGACATACAAATAGTTAGCTTCAATGTTTGGAGCCTTTTCACCAATGTACCAGTGGTTGAGACCTTAAACATATTGAGAAGCAAACTGAAAATGGATTATATTCTACTGAAAAGAATATACATCCCAACAAATTACATCATAGGGTTGTTCACATCCTGTGTAACTATCACAGCCTTCCAGCTAGATGGTTTGTATTAATAACAGAAGGAAGTAATGGCTAGTGACTCACCATTGTTACCTGTGATTGCCAACACCTATATAGAATACTTCAAGGATCAAGCATTAAAAGTTGTACTTCTTGTACCAGCAGTGTGGCTTCAATATATTGACAACACAAATCCTATGGCAACATCAAGAAGACGTAACATCTTTCCTGGACCATATGAATATTTTTCAACCATCAATCCAGTTCACCACAGAAAATGAAAACAACAACATACTACTTCTCCCAAATGTCCAAGTGTAAAGATGTGAATCTGGTCAAAGACATCTTTATACTACAAAACAACAGCCAACAGGTACTACTTCAACTTTGAATCACATCATTCAAATATTGTTAAAAAAAGGCATCATGTTGTGCAAATGTCATCTGTGTGGACAACAGAATAAGAAAACAAGAAATGGACCAGTTAACAGAGAAATTTCAAAGAAGTTGATATCTGAAAGATTTCATAGAACAAGAACACAGAGGACATACCAAACAACAGGCAAAGCTCCAAGAAAAGCCAGTAGAAACTGTGTCATTTCCTTACACCAGAGGCTTATATGAAAAGATATACAGAATATATGAATGATATAACATAAGGGCCATCTTCACAAGTAATACAATACTCTGAAGAACACTCACCAAAGTCAAGCCACTGATATCTAAGGAACACACAAATAACTGCATATATGACATTCCTTGTAGCTGTGGTTAACCATACAAAGAAGAAACATGTTATCCCCTGTCTGTCAGATTGGAAGAGTACAAAAAGGCAACCATCAAAAATGGACTGACAAGTCTGGTATAGCACATCATGCATGTTCTGATGGAGAACACAGACCAGCATGAGACAAAGTCACTGTCATTGACATGGAGCTACACTAGAAAATAAGAAAAATCAATGGAGTAGCAGACATAACATTGACTACTAATTCCAAGTGTTAACAGAAACTTAATTTGGCTTTCAGTATTATGAAAAAAACCTGGGACAAAACCAAATACTAGAAATAAGAGAAAAAACCGAGGTGATTTCAAAACATCTCAAAATGTGTCCTCCTCATAGCCAAGTGGTTAGAGTGCCCATATTTGGGATTATAGATTTGGGTGTTCAAATACTGATAATTCCACAAAGATAAATACAAAAAAGTGTGTAATATAACACCTGATGTCAGCTGGGAAATTGATTGATTAAAACACTGTGAAAGTAATATACATGATAAAAACAAGAATAACAGTCTGAATAATTATATCATTAGTAGCACCTATTAAAATTTAAGCACAACTTCAAAAAAACAAAAATACAGACGTCTTTCTACGAGCCACCTCAGAAGCTGACTATATTTTTACCAGTGAACAAAAACCATTAATATGTTTTAAAATACCATTAACTTCTAGAAAACATCATCACCTAGAACTCATATGATAAAACATTCCACTGGAAAATAGGTTTAACAAATTATCATCATACAACGACAAAACTCTTGCTTATATAATACTGGAAAAACGTTAATATGAAACGTGCAACCTCCAACTTTACGAAATTTATATCCTGTGTGCATGTAGATTTGCATCAGGAGTTAGTCAGGATTTTCCCAATTCACTTACATTTCTCATCATGGAGAACTTTAATTTTCTCTTTTCGAATATTATTAATGTTGTAATTTAAATGTTTGCTAGATGGAGGTGTGGGTTATTAAGATAGGCCTAAATCTGTTTAGCATTTTATGTTTTACATCTTGTTTTTTAAATAGATGTTTTGTTTTCTTACCACTACCCCTCTGTAAATGGATAAATACCAAATTTGGTATAGATGTTCATTGATTCTAAGAGAAGATAAATAAGAATTTTAAAGTTTGTGTGTTTTGCTGTTTTTATGGGCAATGTTTTGTTTATTTACAATTACATATAATGGAGTAACTTTATATCCTAAGAAAACCTTTCATTAACTATGAATTCACACAACTTTTGCCCAATGGATGGGTACTCCAACTAGTTGAGTAAAAACAAATGTACATGCAATGGAATTTGATAAAAATAAATAAAATAAAAGGTATATTTAGGAAGCAGAGAAATCAATAACCTATTTCCTAAACAATGGAAATACATGAAATGAACCTTTCAGATAAAAAAATAGAGGTAAACAATTAGATTAGTTTGCTATCACTTGCCATAGTTGCTAAATATATAACCAAGTTAAATGTTTTCTCATAGAAGAGTACTTCTGCAGCTTTCAAAAAGATATCATTGAACACAAAAATATTACAACAAATGAAATTTGTTTTGTGTTTTGCTTATAGAAAAGCCACATCAGACTATCTGTTGTGTTCACCAAGGTGAATTGAACCCCTGATTTTAGTGTTATAAATCCATAGACTTACCACTGTACCAGTAAGGGACAACAACAAATAAAATGAATGTCAAGCAAAACTCTTCTGTTTGCTTATAAGTAATAAAAACTTCTCAATAGGATCCTTTATTTATCTTTAGAGGAACTATGCATAGTTAATATGTTGAGAAACCACAAATTTCTGCTACAACTGTTCTTTTATTCTCTACTGAGATAGATAGGTTAGAAACATTTTTATTTAATCATTTTCAGCTATTTTTATATCTATTTCCAAATCTGAGCTTCATTATTAACTGTGAAGTCTAATTGCTGTGAGATCATAAAATTGTTGCAATAAAAACCTGTAGTCATAAGGTCATTGTCTTGAAAACAAAGCATGGATTGATTGTTTTATAGCATATATGAATCTATACTTTGAAGTTATCAGCAAAATTCTAGACAGTGAATAATATCCTTTAGTTTAATCTAGTTTTAAGGTACAACTTACTATATCTGTCCAAGGAGTTGGGGCTAGGACCCAGTGACCTCCTGGTAATCTGTTCTGATTCTCATAAACATCTTCTAAGAATGAACGATGGCCCGCATCTTCATCATACTGCATACTAGATACAACAGCATATGAAGATGTAAAGTTATGGTTAAAAATAAAATATGTGAATCTATTAGCCAGTCTTAAAGAACTTGCAATATTGTTACCTTCCACATAAATGGATATCTGAAGAGCCTCTAAGTCTATCATAGTTTATACCAGATTGTTAACAAATTCACACTTTGACATGTATTGAATAAAAAATTACATATATATTAACAAGTTTGAAAAAAACAAAAGCAGCAATCTATATTTATTTAGCAGCCTTTTTGAGTTTATACAACAAAGATTTAGTAAGCGGGTCAGAATAATGCAAATGGAAAATCTGTGAAAACAATGGCATAAAAACAAATATGTATTGTACTCCCACTTTACTGCAAAATAATGATATATATTGTAACAACTTCCTGTGACTAGTTCATTTTATCAGTTCAGAGAAAGGATTTTTTATGAATCTTAAAGCATCTCAAAATATGTTATTTAAGCCTCAACTATCAAGAAAAATAAAAAGACTACTAGTTTAATCTTTTTAAAAAAGTTTAGAAATTCTTCAAATGTTTTATACATTACATAATTATAAAACCTCAACCAACCTAGGCTCTGGATGGACAAACCAGTCTCCTTCAAATCTCCAGCCAAGTGGAGCCACAAAATTTTCTTTTGGTAAATTTAGCTGTTAAAAGTTAAACCACGAATTAAATTCCAACACCAGATATGTTTTTATTATGACTGAGAAAGACAAAACCATTAACACTTCAATGTCAAATCTGAAAAACTACTAGAAGAAAGACTATAATCCTTATCTTAAATGTTTGAATGAGATTGTATGTTCTGTACAAATCTATACTAAAAAAAAAAACTTTTTAAATGTATAGCTTCCATTTAAAAGTATAAATTACTAAGTTCAAACATGTAATTTTTATAAATAAAAGGTAAAATCATAAGTAGCACAAGTTCATTCTTTTTCATACAAAGATAACAAACATGAGGCAAGAAACAAAGCCATACTTAAACAGTACATTTCTTAAAGTTAAGATAATGTATATCAGTGCCACTTCTGTCTGTAGCCATCTAGAGTCAGAAATTTTGCCATATTTGATAAAACTCACCCCAAAATTCAAAAGATGTTGCTTATACCAGTTGTATTAACAACGAAAAACATTCAAAATATTTGTAGGTATAAACATAGATAAAAGCCTGTCCTTTTTCTATTTCTTACCGTTCCACTGGCATCTGACCAACTATATCGGGTCATGGTTGGGCCACTAGAAGTCCACTTTCCTAGGACAAATGCTTGATTTTCATACTGATAATGAAATTGTAATAAAAAATTTGAATATTTCAATTCTAAAGTATTAATTTAGTAATTTTAAGGAAAAACTGTAGTTACCTTAGGCATATTAAAAAACAAGATATATATTAATTATCACTGAAACATAAATCTAATATAAGCTACGTGTCTGTCCAATAAGTTGTATTACTTGCACTTTATCTTTATAGTTATTAAAATGTTGTATATTATACTAAAACAAATTTCCCTTTTGTTTAGAAACACTGAAGTGACTGAAAATACTAAATTATTACCAGAGAATAAAGTAATTCAAAAATATATCTAAAACAAACAATGCAAATGTATATTTTTAGCTTGTTAAGTAGCAAGTATAAATTAATTAAGATGACATAGTTTTCAAAATTCATTAAAACTAAATTTAAACTAGTTCATTCACATTATACTTTCTTTAGTAAACAAGATTTTCTCAAAACTATCTATACCTATAAACATAAAAAAGTTTTAGTTCTTGTCTGATTTCAAATATATTACCGTTTCAGCAAATACTGATAGTTCAGCATCAGTTTGGGAAGATCGCCAGTGAACATCATACATTTCCAGTCCCAACCACAATTTCATCCTTAGAAGACCAGGAATTTTCCATAAACTGTTCTTGAGCACTGAGTCAGGATGCTGTGTGATTCGCAATGGGTCAGTTAATTGAACATTTTGTAGCTGACTTATCATGGCCTTCATCTTATGTCTTTCACCAGTCTCAGGGAACTAGATTAGTTTGGGACAGATGGTAGACACAAGCTGTTGGTTAACATGCTATTAGTGAAGTATGCATTTGTTATAGCATGCTAGGTAACAACACTTAACTGCTAAATAATGTTACAAAAAAGTACAAAGACTGCAGTCACAAGCAGTGTCAATATGCTATTAGTAAAGTGCATCTTATGACATATAGTGGGCCACAATATGTAAGTGCTAAATACTTTTAAACACATCATTTATAAATTATCATCTCTGATTTTCCACATGTTATTGTTCAATATTATTACTACAATAGACAGGCTTAACAGCTCTACACATATAATAATGCAAGTCTAAGATTATTAATTAGCATAAAAGGATCAGCGACATTGACTTTTAAATTAAAAAACAACAAAGAATTAAATGAAAGTAGCAATATGAGATGCAGCATAACAAATACAAACCAACCACAATTTACATATTATAAATAACACTAAAAAACAATCTACAAAATACAAAAACAAATACAATTAGTGATGTTGAGAAAACCCACTTGTAGAGAAATATATATATAAAAATGGCTCATTTGGGTTGAGAAAATATTTTACATAGAGGAGCATACAATGTTTCGACCTTCTTCAGTCATCGTCAGGTTCACAAAGAAAGAAAGAGGTAACTGATCGGAAACTGACCACACGTTTGAAAGGAGTTGTGTAATTGAGTGTAGGAATGTAGAGGGTGTGCAGAGATGTTGAATATATAATTTTATATTATTTATTTTATCATTATTATTTATTATTTTCAATATAGGTATAAAGGTGTTCCTTTGTATTGGTTTATTTTGGGCTTAAGTTGTTGTATAAGTAAGGCTTCTTTATTTTTGCATTTGTTTATGTTTGTTTCTTTATTTAGTATTTTAGTGTTTTCTATGATTATGTTGTGTTTATTTAACTTGTAATGTTCGAAAACATGTGAAGGCGACTTGTTATGTTCTTTGAATCTGGTTTCCATTTTTCTACTTGTTTCTCCAATATAGAAGTCATGGCAGTTATATTGTATTTTATATATAATGTTGGTGTTTGTCAATGTAGTTTTTACATTGTATAGACCTCAGTTTTGTGCCTAGTTTTTGAATAACTTTGGTATTAACTGGAATGTCATATTTTGTTACTAGTTTTTGCCATATGTTGGTTATTTTTCTGCTGTTGTTGGGAATATATGGTATGCAGCAGTATATGACACAAGTTGAAACACAGTAGTACATCCACCACTATAATGGTATAGATATACAGATAACACGGTTGAGAGATTTACATCTAAAGGATACACACTTAATCTTTTCAATCACATTAACGCTATACATCCCAAGATTAACTTCACATGTGAACAAGAAGAAAGGATTCAAATATCATTTCTTAACCTCAAAATTACAAGAACCAATACACAATTTAAAACAGAAATCCACCAAAAATTCACCCATACTGGACTATACATTCCTTGAGATTCAGCACATGAAACAAAAACTCAGCATATAAAGAAACCAAATAAACACAGCTATAAAACTATGCTCACCAGATAAAATTAATGATGAATTAGACAAATTAAAACAATTCATCAACATTAATAAGTTTCCTCAACAAACCGTAGAAAACATTATACGCACACACCTAGACAGAAAGCAAAATCAACCAACAAAAGTAAATATATCTCACGAATCAAAAAATCACGAAACCACATATTGCTGCATACCATATATTCCCAACATCAGCAAACAAATAACCAACATTTGGCAAAAACTAGTAAAAAAATATGACATTCCAGTTAATACCAAATTTATTCAAAAACCAGGCACAAAACTGAGGTCTATACTATGTAAAGATTTCACTGACAAACACCACACCAACATTATTTATAAAATACAATGTGACAACTGCCATGACTTCTATATTGGAGAAACAAGTAGAAAAATGGAAATCAGATTCAAAGAATATAAAAAGCCACCTTCACATGTTTTCGAACACTGCAAGTCAAACACAACATAACCATAGAAAACATTCAAATACTAAATAAAGAAACAAACATAAACAAACACAAAATTAAAGAAGCCTTACTTATACAAAAACTCAAGCCCAAAATAAACCAATACAAAGGAACACCTTTATACCTATAGTAAAAATTATATAATAAATAATAACAATGAAATAAATAATATAAAATTATATATTCAACATCTATGCACACCCTCTACATTCCGACACTCAGTTACACAACTCCTTTCAAATGTGTGGTAGGTTTCCAGTCAGTTACCTCTTTCTTTCTTTGTGAACCTGACGATGACTGAAGAAGGTCGAAACGTTGTTCGCTCCTCTACATAAAATATTTTCTCAACCCAAACAAGCCATTTTTACAAACATAAAACACAGTTATAACATTTGAAAAATATAAACAAGATAATCCTACAAAAGCATAACAGTGCTAATCCATAATTATACATATATAGCAACATACACTTGTAAAAGTATAAAAGAACAATCACAAGGATGTGCATAAATGTTAAAAGTTCTTCATTATAAGTCCATATAAGTGCAATATGTGAAACAAGAAAGTAACTAATAAGGTGATTTAAAACATAAAAGTTAATGCAAATAATAACACACTGTTATAATAATGTATCAAGTCAAGAGAAACATGGAAAAAAATATAAATAATGACAAAAAATTGTTAGTAAAACAATGTACCAACTCATAAGAAAAGTCAGTAAAAAAACCTGAAAAACATACTCCAACCAATAGCATACAACCACAGAAGAACATAAAACTTAATATTAAGCACAAATATGTTAAAACAGTTTCTCCAAAGTTTAGGTATGAGACAGTTTGTTCCATTTATTGGGATTGTTCAGTAACACAAACAGTAAATGTTATCAGTGATACATTTTAGCTGATATTAAACTACATAAAAAATACAAAAACATCAAAGTTAAAATATGGTTACAACAGCTACTACACCACAAACAGAAAACTACAGTTATGTATTGTTGCCCCATGTGAACCAACACGACGATCACTGATGTTTAAATGGAATTTAATGTGATGAACTACATTTATACCAACCACACTGTGAAACTGTAACAATCAAGAATGAATAAGTTTAGCAACATTGCCAAAGTTCATATAAGCAAATACACGCACGTATTCGAATTACAAGCCCATAGAAGACAATTGTACACAAAAGCCATATTGTTACTGATATGAGCACAAAATTACAGCTTAACAGACATATCAATTCAATATGGGATCATGGCAAGATAGAAACAATGAATTAAAACCTATATTAAATATCTTATACATTCCAACTCTTATGTTGTCAACATTAAGACAATCTTTGACAGTTTCCAAAAGATAAACAAATCAATACTTCGTTCAACCAGGAGGTACATGGATGTGGAGTCCCTAATTTAAATTCCAAAGCTTCTAGTGTCTATTGTAAGTAATGCCACGAGGTTGTGACCACACTAACATCAGATTAAATCTATTTACAGGTATTCTTAAGTGCTTGGTTAACAATGATGGCATAATTATAACATAACAAAATGGTGAAGACATATAACATGTATGAAGGCAATATAAAAAAACACTCAAATATGCAAATACACAAGTTATCTCAAGGGTAAATATTAATTTTCATATATTTAAGTACTGAGCATGAGAGAACTAATTGTCTGTGGGGGTGAACACATGTGTGATTTGGTTTGCAAATTGTTCCCCAATCCAGATCATAGTCGGATCTGTTTGGAAGGGCATAAAACTCAGATATTGTTAGGATTTAGATTCAAAAAATGAAATTCAGTTAGCTGTGGCTACATGTACAACACACAGTAAAAATAATATTGAAAAATTAAAACAGTTATAACACAAGTATTTGCTAATATTGCAAAAAAAAAACCCATAACTAACCCTAAGTGTGCATAACTAATCAGTTGTCTTATTGTATATGCATTAAGTACCCCTGTAAAAAAAGAACATTCCACTGAAAATAGAAACTGATGCTATGCTCAAGATATTATTTTGACACAAGTACAACAGACTAACAGTAATAAAAACAACTTCATAAAAAGGTGAAAAGAAAACAGTTACAAACAGTAATTAACTGTTATCTAATATTGTGTGAAATTATATAAACATTTTAAACACATTAAATTCCTAGAAAACAAAATCAAAATTAGAAACATGTGGCAATTTTATAGGCAGATAATTTAAATATTTTTACATGAAACAATTTCACTTATTAAAGTGTTATTTAAAATTTTCTTTAGTTAGATTATAAATTAAAACTTTATTTCTTGTAGACTCCCATTTTATTGAAGGTAAAATTTTAATAGTAATTTTACCACTTCTTAGTAACTCTTATTAAACTTTTTAATATAATTAATTGAGATACCACTAAAATTACAGCAGCTGGTTTGAAAAGTTATCTAAAATAGACAAAATCTTTTTCAGCATGTAAACTAAACATCTGGTGTACCTTCAACATCAATGTCTGAAGCTTTCCACACCACTTTCCACACTTCCTTGGATCTGGGTTGAAAATAATCTGGTTGGGTGGGATACGACAATATGCAACTCTCTTTTTCCCACTGAGCATCCAGATTATAACATCAGGCACACTACTTTGTGGCTACAAGAAACAAGAAAATAATAATGTATTACTTATAATACACCAAAACCAGTTATAATTAATGTATCTGCATGTTATCCACGCAACTTAAAGGCAACAAGAATATGATGTTTAAAATGCTGCTCTGGGGTTAATAAGGAGAATATGCTGTACATGTTAATATAAAACAATAATTGACACAGACACATTAAGAATGATAGAGAATATTTAATTTTTGTAAGTGTTAATGCAATAGTGGCAAATGGAACACAAAAAGTATCAAATAATACTACTTGTTACATAATTGGTCTCACATAAAATTGAGATATTACCTGAATATCAAATTCCTAGTATACTTTTACAAATAAAAGATATAATATCTAAAACATAAGCTTAATGGATAACAATGAATAATCAAGTTTATTTGGTACATTGTGTGATATATCTCTGGTGTAAAGTGATACATATCTAATGATAAGTATGTATAATTTCTCTATACCATGTACAAGTTGTATCTTGTGGATACAGAAAAAAACAATGATTTTTCCATAAGTGAAACAAGTTTATAAAAATGACAAATTCCACTTCAACATTGGCTGAAAATTTTGAAAGTTTATCAGGTTTATGTAATCAAGTACACATTTCAGAAAGACGAGTTAGTTGGGAAATTTATTTATATGTACAGTGGTGAATACTGGCAATGGATAGAATTTTTCTGGTCATGTAAAAAACAAAGGAACAGTGCAAGAAATGTGAAAATTATAGAAAATAAATAGTAGCTATGTTTAAAAAGTTCAGTTTCTGAAAGATAACATTAAAAGACCAATTACTAAAATGAGTTAAAGAGGAATATTTTATTTATGTATTACTTTGGTGATCTATGTGATTATTATTATATATTAGCTGCATAGACAACTAAAAAGTTTATAAAAATAAAATATTCTTCTTTAAATCCACTACAGTAGCTGCTTTTATAATGTTAATGCATGTTATTAGTGAGATTTACTGCATTTATAACTGCAATAAATAGAAACAAAAAAACTTACTTCAGTGGCTAAATGTTTCAAAATTTTTATATAATTCTCTACTTCTTGTAATGCCTCTTCCAAATCTGTAGCTTTTTCTCGAAGTTCTGCTGCTTGTTGACGAAGTTTATAAAGCTCATCTGTACGTAGGTCTCTAAGTGTTCGATCTAGTTCATTTTCTACATGCTGACCGAGCACAGGTTTTGGAAGTGTAATGCTAAAGATAAAAAAGATATAAAAATGTAATAGTCCTTTTCTGATCTAAAAAAATAAAAAATACAATTTTAAAAATTACATTTTCACAATGAATAACAAAAAAAACTGAAGTCCTTACTAATGACCCTGAGAACAAAGTTTGTTTTAACTAAAACCTCACACCTACAATAAAGTTTGAATTTAAAGTCATCTGGGTGGACCTTTCCTCTCCATCCCAAAACTCATTTTGTGATACCACAGGGCTAACAGTTAATCAAATGAGTTTAAATTGCTTAATGTTAAAGTAAAGCATTTAAATATTCAAAATATATGGAATAATATTAATTTTGTCTAGATATATTCATTATTTGTTTCCATAGCTCTAAACAGACTGACCTGTTTTAACCATTCTGCACTTTCCCTTTATTAAAAATAATAAAACATCATGTATATTTATTAATTTCATGTAGAAGCATATACACATATTTGAATGAACATCACATCTCAATGGAAAATAAACGTGTTTCAATCAAAGGACTTTGTGTAAAACCCATCAGTCATCTCTATTCCAAATTTTTGAGTTGTGAAACACAAGCTATAATTTTACATCTTCCTCCAAACTTTTACATTTGCAAAGTATAAAATAATGTCTTCAAAACTGATTCATAAAATCAAAGTTTTCTCACTTACCATCAAACACAGTTTTAACATGACACTTTTGCACTGAAACCTTAAGTTTATCATTGGCCATTTTATTCAGCTTTGCTAACAATATAGCTATTTCTCAATATCCAATGTTTCCACTCTTTCATCATGCAAGTACTGAAAATGTTTGCTCCAATTTTTATGCCTCACATGAATGCCCTAGGAAACTGTAATTTGATAAATTTTTCATCGACTTCAGTGTGCCTTCCATCTAGATACTGTATATACAGTTACGATAGAAAGTGTTCATACCCCCACGTCCCGAGAGGATTTTTGCTCATAACTTAAAAAAGTATCACTATTAGGCTAATAGAAGTATGGTATATTATAAATATTATACTGACACACATCTACATAAATTTTTATGTAAATTAAACGGCAAATAAACTGTTTAAAAACAAATAACGAAAAATAGAAGGAACAGAAAGTGTTCGTACAGTTCAGAATGTGTGAAAAAACTGATATTCCCATAACGCTTTTGTTTAGTTTGGTGAACAAACTACATTATACCATTCAAGAACTAGACACTGGGTTCATAATTATTTGAATTTAGCCAACAAAAAAAATGTAGTTCCAGCAGTTTAGCACTGTCCCGTCATTATTTGCATTGTCATCATGGTGAACAGGAAACAACTGTCCAATGATTTAAAAAAACGAATTATTGTATAATACAAGTCTCGTGTGTCTCTTTCCAGTATTGCTACACAACTTAATTTGCCAAAATCTACTGTTCAAAGCACAATTGCTAAGTTTAAGCTTACAGGATTAACTGCTAACCTCCCTTGTTCCAGACGCCCCACCAAAATTCCAGAGAGAACCAAGAAGAAGGTTCTCAGAGAAGTTAGTAGGAACCTTCGTTTAACACATAATGACATACAGAAACTGGTAAGGGAAACTGGGGTTAAAGTAAGCAGCTCTAAAGTTATGAACATGTTACGCTCTTCTGGGTTCAAAGCATGCCTTCCTTATAGAACTCCATGTTTAAAGCCTGTTCATTTAGAAGCACGATTGAGGTATGCAAGAAAGCATGTAGATAAACCCTTTACCTATTGAAAGAGTATTCTTTGGTCAGAAGAGACTAAAATCAAGCTTTTCAGCCACAATGATGTTTGCTATATTTTCCGTAAGAAGTAGGGAACGAAATCTTCCAAAGAACACCATCCCTACAGTTAAATACAAAGGTGGCTCAATCATGCTATGGGATTTCTTCAGCTCTTCTGGCATAGACAGCCTTGACCATTTCAATGGAATCATGAAAAAAGAAGAGTATGTTGATATATTAGGTACTTATACCAAGAATGATGCTCAGAACTTGCTGCTTGGGCATCATTGGATCTTCCAGCACGACAATGACCCTAAGCACACATCAAAATATGTGCAATCCTGGTTGCAGAAGAACCATATAAGCATTCTGGAGTGGCCATCACAATCACCTGATCTCAACCCAATTGTAAACGTTTGGCATCAGTTTAAGACCAGGGTTCATTAGCATCATTTGAAAAGCTTGCAAGAGTTGGAGGCCTTTTTCAAAGAATGGAAGAAAATACCAGTCAAGTACTGTCAAACGATCATGGAGGGCCATGAGGAGAGATTGCACCAAGTAATTCACCTGAAAGGCTACACAACTGACCATTAAAGTAGATGCATGAACACTTTCTGCCCCTCCTATGTTTGGTTATTTGTTTATAAACAGTTTATGTGTCATTCAATTTACATAAAAAAATTTCTGGATGTGTGTTAGTATAATATTGATAATATACTATACTTTCATTATCCTAATCATGACACTTTTTAGTTATGAGGAAAAAACTATTTATGATGCAGGGGTACGAACACTTTCTGTCGTAACTGTAAGTACCTCATCATTAAGATAATGTAACCACTCTTTAAGACATAAACCAGCTTTTAGTGGGTGGTATGATGGGAGAGTATCAGTAGAGGTGAGTATTACTGGAAATGTATTTTTGGTTCAGGAAAATATTAACTTCAAAAGCATACTTACCTTCTCTAACAATGTGGGTAGAAACTCATGTTGAAAAGATGGAGGGGCTTGTGCACACATGATCCATACAGAAAGTATCTACATAGAACAGGAATGTGCTAAAATGAACATGGTAAAAGAGTGAGCGAACCATTCTACATCCCGAACAGGTATGCTCTTCACCTAGAACTAGA
Source organism: Carcinoscorpius rotundicauda (assembly GCA_011833715.1). Classification (NCBI taxonomy): domain Eukaryota; kingdom Metazoa; phylum Arthropoda; class Merostomata; order Xiphosura; family Limulidae; genus Carcinoscorpius; species Carcinoscorpius rotundicauda. The sequence goes on from CM022393.1 coordinate 37,721,595, forward strand.
ACACAAGTAATTATCAGAATAGGCCAATCCAACTGGATAGTTGAGGTTCCACAACTCAGAATTGGAATTAAAATATCATGGTACCTATATCTCACACTGGTGGCTAGGGTTTTTGGGTCACAATGTGTATGTGTGTGTGTGTATATATATACTTTTGATTGGATCCCAAACTGCAGCCATAGAATGATATGTTTCATACCACCAAAATTACAACAACATTCACCCTCCCTCCCCAACAAAGTGTACAAGGAATATTCCACATGCCCTTCGAATTATGGAAAGAATGTGGAACCTGTAATCAACCAAGGACCTAAGATAGAACTATTTCCTATTTGGAATTATGAGGAGATAATGGACCTCTTTCCTCAAACAGTATACAAAACTGACACTGATTAAAGAGAAAGGCTATGCAGCCCCCAACAAAACAATTTTATGTCAAATCTCAACTGAAATTATGAGTAGGCTCCCACGGAGGCTGATGAACTTTTACTGATATCTGGGTAAAACATCCAGGGACCTGAATTGGAAGATCCCCAGCTTTGCTATCTTCTACAAGAGTGGAGGAACACACTTAAACACTCTGGTGGAAAAGCCTTTGTCTGCCACCCCAACCACTGGAAACTAGGATAAGGACTCCTGAGCTCATCTGGTAGAGTCTGGGGGTGATATGTACTGGGGACTCCTGAGTACCAGTGCTCTGGAAAGTGTGCAGTAAGTGAACAAATTTCTCTAAATATTTAAAAGCAAAGCAATCCAGATTTATTCAACCTAAAGATTAGCAAGGATGGGCTGAATCTCTTTTTGCTGTTATCATGACAGTCCATAATAATTAAGTAGTAGGTGCCTAGATGGTCTTGTAGAAAACTCCAAGTTGATAAAGCCTGTTGCAGCCTCTAGTAATAATAGTGGTTGCTAGTGTGGAATTAAAAATAGAAAACATAACTGTTTGGGCAACACTCACCACAGAGTGGGATTCAGTAAAAAATAAAAAAGGCTGAGAATAAATAGAGCACATGAATGAAGGAAAAAATTACCTCTGGTTAAAGTTTAACAGATGTGGTCAAAGTACATAATGGGTGTGGTAAAAAACCCTCAGAAGAGGAAACTGGCAGATCATTTAAGTAATAAGATAGGAAAGTATATGATAAATCTAGTGAAATGGGGCATTCCACTCCTATAATGGTAATCCATTATATCCATTATCCACATGAATAAATTAGTGAAGCCACCTTGAGAAAGTAATGGAAACCATGAGACATAGAAGAATCTCAATGAATGAACAATTAGTTCCTAGTACCTTGAAATGAGTTAGCACAAGTCACATAACACTTGACAGCCCTGACAGGAAATAACAAATGAAGAGGATTGGAGCATTCATACAGATGAGAAATGGCAGGCAAATAGATTGATGAGAAGGATCTTTCCATTAGGCCTGGTATGGCTAAATGGTTTAGGTGCTCCATCCATAACCTAAGGGCTGTGGGTTCAAATTACTACATCACACCAAACATGCTCGCTCTTTCAGTCATGGGGGCATTATAATGCTATAGTCAATCCCACTATCTGTTGACAAAATAGTAGCCCAAGGGTTGGCAGTGGGTGGCAATGAGTACCTGCCTTCTCTCTAGTCTTACACTGCTAAATTATGGACGGCTAGCAGAGATAGCCCTTGTGTATCTTTGTGCAAAATTCAAAAACAAACAAAACAAAAACATATTTATTCTTATCTGGCTTCCAGTTTAGAAAAAAAAAGGCCTTCTTGGGTAGAGCAGGACTAATGTGGAATAATAAACAGTCCTATGCATAAGAATTGAAATCAACTTCAACTGATGATATCCATAAGCCAAATATAACCAAAAATATAACTTAAGAGAAAGATGAATCACAGAATGTGAAGCTAAGAGCTCAAAACAAGAATGGGCCAATGCATGTTAAAAAACTGGAAAATCTCAATTTGGTAATGCAAAACATCATTTGGGCTAAAAAAAAATTGGTAAACTTGATAGAACTAGGAATTTAAAATCCTTTCAATATTTAGGACACCTAAAATTAGTGGATAAGGATGTCTAATATAAAGCCATCGTAGATGAAGTAAAACCCTTCTCAAATCATAAAATGGGATATAGTAGATACTGCAGGGTGAAAATGGTTTAATTTTCTTTTAATAAACTATTGATGATAAATATTCCATTTTTGTTGATAAGTGGGTCATGGTTGGCCTATGAAGTGAAACCATAAAAGTGAAACTCTTGTGTTAGGAAAGAACAGTATAACTTCCATGCATGAAGATCACGCTTCTAAACATCTGGGTGGAGAATGTCTGATAGATGATGTATCAATAGATACTGCTAAAGAAGCAAAAACCATATTTGAGAGGGCCATTATGGTGTAACCCAGAGAACTTGAAAGGGATAAAATGAACTATAGCCAGAACAAAGGGCAACAGCCAAATCTGGAGAAAGGAATACAAGTGTATATTTGTCCAGTCCTGCCTGAACACATCTACTGCCAATGCTTACTGGAGACTAAAACAACTACAATTAAGAGTTCCAATGACTTGTGATGAAATCAATAATTGAAAACTGAAACTGAGAGAAAATTCATTAAAAAATATCATTATGTAGCATCCATTCCATTGGAAGAATCTGGTTGGTCAACACAAGTGTTGTGCAATTAAGTTCATCACTCTTAAAATATGGCATGCTAAAAGACTGATTTGATGAAACCAAGCTCAATAAAAAAGATCCGAGGTAAAAAATAAAGGTTTTAAAAACATGTGCTTCTTTGATGAGAAATCCAAGATATCATTGTGGAAGTGTCAGAACATACCATGACAATATTTCACTTCCAGTGTACTGCAAAAGTTTGAGGACGTTGATGTGGAGGGTAGACTCATTATCTGTTCAAGTACTCTGGAACTCCTTACCCTGAAGATATGTTTCCCATCTCTGAGCAGAAAGATCTTGGGACTAAGTAATGGAGAAGGCACCCCAATAGCAGTATTGTTCCTATCCAGTCACAATTTGCAATTGATGATGCTGCTCCTAAGTAATATGCCATGATGATCCAAAGGATCAGAATGCATGATCCATTGGTCACTGTGTGACCAATGAAGGGACTTTCATATGTGCTCATCCCAAAGAAATGAGAGGTACAAGGGATGTCCATATCCCCCCTCCCCAAAAAAAACACTTGTGCAGTAGGATAATGAAACATAGAGCCTGAAGGCTCTTCTCATCTTGAAGCCTGATGCTACACTTAATTGTCTGATTGATTACAAGCATTTATGCAACATGCAGATCTCAAATGATCACCTGACAATCCACATAACAGAACCTCTTCATCCTTCACTGCAATGCACTTCCACAAATGTTCTTTAGAAGTTTTCACCACAATTCCTTCTGTTGTGTTTGTAGCGAGTTGTGAACCTTTAGATTATTACTAATAATCAAAAATTCATAATATTCTTCTAACATACTATTCATAATTCTCACTGCTACACTCCAAGTTTATTATTATTGAAAGAATTGTGAATTTTATGGAAAAATTATAATCAACTTACAGATATTTAAAAAATTCAATACATGTTTATTTACTTGTACTTTGAATTGAGACTTGAGGCACTCATTAGATAACCTTATCAGATGTAAATAGGTTTAAAAGAACCTACAGGGCCAAAAAGATACCTAGATTGAGAGGACCCATAATACCCAAATCTACCAAATGAGTTTACTGTGAATAAAACCAGAAGGATGTCAAAAGAAATTATGAAGGTGGGAGGAGTACTACTTACTTTATGTCATGAAATAATGAGCAAAAGAATGACACTGAACAAAACGAGGTTAACAACTTGTTTTGAATGGATCCACTCAGATAAAAAAGACCAAAAAAACTGCCCTATATTTACTGGAACTCCACCATTACCACATTCCTGGTAGTATTGCTCCACTTCCCACCCTTAGATTCAACACTATCTGTACAGATCAGCAGGAAAAATAAAAATTTGTTGATACAACGAATATTTTATTTTCATTTTAATTTTTGTGCATAGTTTTCAGTCTTTATATGTTACATTTCCAAATGCTTCAGACAATATTATAATGATACAATCTTTGTAATTTGACACTCTGATTTGATAATTTTTCAATTGAAGCACATGCTTAAAGTTACAATTAATCTTATGTGAGAAATAATTGTTCTATTAATCCAGTACATTTCTTTAACGTGAACAAAAGATTTTATCTAATATGAATCACATGACTCACTCTGCATCAAAGATCAACTGATTCAACATGGCTACAAACTCAACTGCTAACTCTGTAATAGGTTTTCCAGCATCTAAGCCTTTTCTAACATTATTGAGGCTGGTTTCCTGAGAAGAAAAATTACAAATATAAAATTTGTTTCTTTCTAACTAAAACATTATATCTCTACAAACCTATTAAAAAAAGTTTAAATTTATTCCTCTTAAATGTAAGTTTTCTTTTATCTATTTACAGTTTAGAATGCACATTATTATTATTATTAGTTATATGTACAACAGTTATAAAGTTTTGATATATTTATCAAATGATGAAAAATATATTGTAACTATATGAAAGGTTAGATTGAACACAAGTAGTGAACTGTCCCTAAGTTCTCATTGTGAACATTATGTTGTCATAAAAGTCTCAAACAAAACACAGCTCTAGATGCTAAATATGTACCATATTTACAGCAAAGAATGCATCCAACCAGTTCCAGCTTTGATAAATTCTTGCTGGATTGAAACTCAATGCCTTGCCACATCATCACCACACCTCTTCTAAACTTTATATTTGATAAATGTCATTGCTACTCTTCCAAATTCACTATGGAAATGCTTTCCATTTTTATAAATTTTTAATTCTACCTCTTATATCACATCATTTATTAATTTTAACCAATGTATAGTTTTGTTCCAAGTTTTTTGTCCCAGTTCTGCTATGTCTTTGTCGTCATCATTTATATCTAACCCTGTTGCCCCTGGAATCATTTTTAAATTCATTTCTGTCTGGCATATTTTAATCATATATTCATTGAAGTCAATACAACAGAATTAAACATATAAATGAAAAAACAAATGAATTGCTAATACACAACTGTTTCATTGGTAAGGCTCAGATATCAAAAGCCTCATTCAACTTTTTACCTCTGAAACAATTAAAGTTGATATTTATGCATTTGCATGTGCAGCTCATCTATGTCATTAACCAAGAATGCTGATACTTTATAATTTTTATGTTATCTATGTTTTAATTACTTTATTTCAGAGAAGACCTTTAAAAATATATTTAAGTTGTAGTTTTCATGTCAGTTGATCCACTTGTCTTAAAAAATCTTAACTTCAGAATTTGTACACTGATGTTAATAGATACAGTTAGTAATATAGTAGACAAAATAAAATATAAATATTTTTGTTAAAAACTTTAAAAATTCATTAATGAGGTTTTAGAGATACTCACAAAATGTTAAAACTTTATGATAAAAATCATATCCAATCACCTTGCAGGTGAAAGAGCATAGTAAAGTAAGAAATGTTTTAATCAATAGTAAAAAATTCAAAAGTAAATGTTTTATTTTTCTGAAAGTATATACTTTTAGGAATGTTCCAATCAAAGTTTAAACAATTTCATTCACTACTCTTAGTTTTATAATGAAAGCAACATTACCTTCTCTCTGACAGATTAGCTGGGAGCAATAGGGTTAACTTGCTGTGCAACAAAGCCAAAAAATATCAAAATGTTTTATTTCACACAAACTCTGAAAATATGCCTTGCATTCTGTTTATTGCATATCAAATTCTAATGATGAGTATTTATATATAAAGTTTTTTAAAACATTCAATGCTAACTGAAGAGTGGAAACCATTTTCAATGAAGAGAATAATTTCAGATGTTTATTTTATCAGACATTTCAGCTTGTGCATTTTTCAAAGGTTTATTAACGGCAAAGCTCACTGAATAGAGCATAAACCACAACATAAGGTAGAATAAATAAATATATAACTAATGTTATTTGCTGTTTTCACTGAAATTTTTAAATATTCTATGTATTGTTTAGTCTAGAACAACACACCTTTTATGATTTAAACTTAAAAGTAGCCATTAAGCGGTCAAAAGTTACATAATATTTATTTTCTATTTCATACAGCCATCTGGCATGTTTAAACATTTTTATTTTACTTTTAAGAAATTAATCTACACCTACATGTATACATAAAACAATTCAGGATAAAACTCTTGCAACCATCTGACTCCTTATAATATTTTATTTTACTGCTACATGTACAATGATTTTTACCAACCTAGGGAATCTCTCCGAGAGGGGAATAAGTAACAGTTAAACACAGTAACCAATATTCTACTCACCAATGAATCAACGATATTAGTCAACATGTTCATGGCTTCCAGCCTGAAGCTGACATCTTCCCATTGTGATGAAATGACTACACATGGTTTAGTTTCTTTCCATGGTAAAAAGTAATATCTACAGCCATCAAAAACAGCATTAGTAGGTTGAGTTGTTGAAGGGCTTGGAGTTAGGGTGTACTCAAATTTGTTGCCAAAGTTACCTGAGATAAAAAAATTTAAAAAAGAGAAGCTTAATGTCATTCTTCATGCATTTTAAATAACCACACAATACACTACATATGTAATAGATACAATATTAAAATATTATCAAATCATTATATTTGCAGCATAAATACTATCAAGTTAATCAAATATTAACATATATATTAAAACTCTTCTCCCAAATTTCAATGTTACTACAAATAACTATCAATTGAAAACGTATTTCTCTATAAAACTTGTTTCTTAAATATCTCTATAAAAGCCCATTTACAATAAAAATTGACAGAAAGTCTTTAATAAAACCAGCTTACCAATAGACACCTCAAATTCCACAGGAGTATCAATCACACTAATCATTGTTGCATCAATGAAAGCTGCATGCAAACTATACTTTCTTCTTCTACAGAAAGGCTGAAACAAATAGGACCTATAATTCATGCGATATCTTTATAGCTTATGAAGAAACATTGCATACTTTTGTAAAGTTACTAAATTATAACAAGACAAAACAACTCATACACAGATCTAAAGTATTTTTTAAATAATCATAACAGAAAAAAATATTACACAACTTATAAAAAAACACCTGCCTCTACTCGGTGAACGTCATCATCTTCAATTGTAAATGAAGTCACATCAGGATAAGCACCAATGTTGGTCCGCAGAGATAGCATTACACGCCCTCTATATGCACAACCTTCTCCTTTACCTAGGTTAAGATCATCATACTCAGTACCTAGATCTGTATATTCTCGAGGTGATCCATAGAAATTAACCCAACTTGGTCCAAAGCAGGGTAAGAAACCTGAAGAGTACAGCACGTGAGAATAACAATCTACATACTACAAAATACTAGGAACTGTAGACTAAAATTTAAAATTAAGACATAAGCAGAAGCAAAAAATTGAAACATTTTAAACTTCATTTATAAAGAAAATATCATCCATTTAGCTAAGTCTGTATAAATTAACCATTTTTACATTTCAGTTCATTTATTAGTCTAAACTTCATTTTACTACATTTTATTTAAATTTTCTAAAACAACATTAAAATTTCAGAAGTTAATATTTTCTTAAACTTGAAATATAATTCCAATAAAGACATTTCTGCTGTCACATAAAAGATTTTCTCATCGAGTGCTACTTTCTACATGCACAATTTGTTTCACTTTCTATAAATCTTGAAACTCCCACTGGTCTCACATTTTGATGTTATTCAACTACATTATAGAACACAAATGACAACCCTCCACTAATAGGAGAGTGACACACACTCCTATTACAGTTGGCTTCCTCTTTAATATAAAATCTAATCTTCATTTCAATATTAGGCAAAAAAGAAGCACTGGAAGTGAGAACAAAATATTAACTTCCAATATAATAGCTTACCTCCTCTCAAATAATAGCTATAATCCCCTCCTGATCTGGTGGACGGACCAAAACAAAATGTATGTAGAAGAACACCCTTCAGAAAACATATAAAAAATATAACTTCTCTTTTTAAAAGAACATACTCATCAAACACTGAACCACATCTGAATTAGGCAGAAAAAAGGAGCACATCCTCAACTGTTGATGTGTTGGATAGTCCAGCTACTTTCCAAAACTACTGGGGAAGAAACTTTAAGAGACTGTAGGGTGGTGGTTCCTTAGTTTATTTACTTAATATGTATATATCTACATAAGTGCCCTATGATTCGAAATTGGTAGAGTCCTCAGTTGGTCAACTCCAGTCCAGGCACAATCTTGTTTTAACAACATATCTCTGCAGGGAGTCTCCATAAATACCTTCATAAGTCCCATGGGTATCAGTTAATGTATAGGCATAAATAATGATAAATAAGGCTTTTGAAAGGAATATTAAAAATAAAGTGTAAGTAAAAAAGATAAATACATGAAATTATGCATATAAGAAAAATACGACTATTTTAGAAGGTTAGAAACCTTCTAAAGAAGGTTTTAACTCTTCTATGAAGAGTTAAAAGGTATTACATATATATATATATATATTTGTATATATTTAGTGATATATATATATATATATATAAAAATTTACCCAAGACAAAACTTTTGATATTCATTTACTAGGTCCTAAAGATTATACCAATGAAAATTAAAAATTATAAGATTAAAAATAGTGTTTTCATACAAAAATCATCATGTAGCTGAATTATCCTAAGTGTATGTACAAACAGTAGAAAAATTTCAAAATTAAATGTTTTATTTTTCTAAAACTACAAACTTTTAGGAAAGTTTTTGTCAAGTTTTAAACAATTTAATCCACTAGTTTTCTTTCTGGAATGAAATATGACACAAGCAATGTGACATACTATGAATCATAGCATGGAGTTTCCAAAGTAATGAGTTTAAAGCAACTAACCAATGTGAAATCATGCTATAGGTACATGAACCCAGCTAAGTGTGCTTCTACCTTTTCAGAACCAATGGGATAGTCACTAGTACCAATTGTAGACAATAATACAATAACTCACCACCATAATATGGGAAAGAGGAACAAATAATGGGACTGAAGCAGGATGACATGAAACAGAAATATGACCAGAAGCAGGTGAAGGCTGCAATAATCAAGATACCTAGGTAGAAATGGAAGAGTAGTGATGAGCAGCTTCCACTCACAACTCCAATTATTTAAGTAAATATTTCCAAAAATTGACCTACATTAAAAAAAAATCAAAAATGTCATAGGTAGGTTATGGGCAGTCACAGATAAGTTAAAACAGTGTCCCTATCTAGGAGATCCCAACAACAGAAAAGCCATGGTTGTAAGGAAAGGGCCAAGGAGGATAAATGCACCAATGTGGGGAAAACAAGGTTACGAGTATCCCTTGTGGAAGACTAGTAGATTTAGTCTTTCTGAAAAGGGAAAAAGAAAAAAGGTACTACAGGAGTGTGGTTAAGGACAAATGGAAGCAGAAAAATTAAACATGGGAAAACCTCACATAAGTATCAAGGTCTGAACCCCAAACCTGAATCAATTACTCCAGTTGTTAGGAGTCCAAAAACAGAAAATCTATTTGATAATATGTTGAATCATATTGATCTTATGATAAAAGAGAACAATGCAAACATAACTGAAGTTGGTCAGCAAGTACTTCGATATCTTAAGAGGAGGGGGGAACAAGGTATTCTGAGGAAGGTGCCAAATGTAGGAGAGAAGTCATATGAAACCCAAGATACAGCCAAACTGTAACACACTATATCTAGAAAGAGCAAAGGCAGCATGGGAACATCTACCAGAGAAACTTTGAACTGCACAGCATAGGAAGAAGGAGAAAAAGCTTCTAAATCTTCATCATTCTGACCAGACTCCACAGTAAAGGAATGTCCTGTCTGGGTCTGGCCTCACGATAGATTCAAGCTCTCATCTGATTAACAATGAGAGCTTCTTAGCCAAATGTGCAAAACCTAAAGCAGCCTGAAACAGAGCAGTTGTTATAAAAGTATGCACTACTTTGGTCATAGTGACTAGAATTTCTGAGTTCATATTCAACTGTAGGAGGCTTCCCAAATAAAAGAAATATATATACTTTCTGTCTTTTGTTTGTTGAACTAATATTAAATTAATTGAAAATAACAAATCCATAATAAGACGAAAAATTAAGTAATCAACACAAAAAGAGCATAGACTAAAGAACTTTAACATAAACAAATATCTGTAGACATCTGATCTCTACTATGCCAAATTAAGAAGTGAAGATTTGTTTATACAGCAAAGAGTAAGCCAGTTGGAACAAGAAGGTGTGTCAGTCTCTCAGGTGAAGGGTTGCACATGCTTATTTGCATGTTACAGAGCAGCTGAACTATGTTCAAATTTAGGGTGACAGTTTCAAGGCTAGAAGCAATAAAAAATATTGTGCCTACAAAAAGCAGCATTGAACAAAAAATAGTTATTATATGAACAAATGTAAGATATATTGGAATCAAAAGACATTTAAATTTTCATTAGAACTGACCACTACAAGATCAATAATATGCATCTATTCCTTTTTTAGAACCAAAAAGAAATAATTTTGCATGCCTTGTAAACAACTGTACCATGTAATTAGTAAAAATAATTTTTTGATAAATGCTCCATGCACTTATTCACACCTCTTAGCAACATATGTTCTGCTAAGCAACATACTACAACAGAGTTTACTATTTAAAATTTTCTGAATAAAAAGAAAAATATAATACAAACTGTTTCCTCCTTTGTTTCATAAGATTTGTTCAAAGATATATGCCCTAGTCCACAACACACACACACAATTCTTAAATTACTCCTCCATCCCCAAATAAAAATACCATAGATAGTTACATTATGAAAAGACAAGTTTAAAATTCAATTTCTTCATAATTTCATATTTTACCTGGATAAGCAAAATACCACATGCCTATATATACCAATACATTACATTGGATGTATTTCATCAGTTAGTAGAACGAAGAACGATCAACATACTAAATAGTTCAAATCTGAAAATTCATATATATAAACGTTTCAGTGTAAATTGAAAATATTTTCAAACAAACTATACAATGTCACTGATTTCTAACAACCTTACAACCACATCAGTTTGTTTCCTCAATTAAATAAATAAAGCATTTTATCACAACATCATAAAATTGCATATTTTCATTTCTTTAGAACAAAATCATGTAATGTTATGACATACCTGTATCCCCAGGAGCAGAAATTGATGGAAGAGCAATCTGTGCAGATGCAATAACATCATCTTCAGTAAGTCTGTCCCTATGGAAAAACTGACATATCAAAAAACAATAATTTTTTTTACATCCTATTATTTTTTGGTTAAAATTTTAGAACTATATGCTGAGGCCTTCTTCAGGTGGTAAGTAAACTTAAAATACTGTCCAACAGAAACAATACTAGATGCAAAAAACTGACATCACATGAATGCCTTCAAATAAAGAATAATGACACCCAGTAAACTTTTTGAATTCATAAGCATTAGTTATTTTGTATTTTATGCAACTTTGTGTAAAAAGCTTAATATTATACATGAATGTTTTAATTAGTGGACACTGAATATTTGTAAAATTAAACTAATAAAGTGATCATACATGTTCAGTTAATTACAAAGAGAATTTTTTTTATTTAATTTAGTTTAATTTATGGAGATGTTCACAATGGCCTACCTTGTATGATGGATAAGGATGTTAAAAATCTGTCCTGATGAAGGCTTAAACTCAGTGCTGTTGACTCATACTAGTCTTATAAGATCTGCCAACTGAGTTATCAGGACTCAAGACCCAATCAAATAACATCTGTCCTGACCAGTAAATTACCCACCACCCTCATTCAGCATTCTAAAACAGCTAACATACAGCACAACAACCATCAACAACTACACAGTCCAAGTATATACATCAGCCTGGCTGCTATATACAAGCACATACACAGGTGGTTTATCATATACTAAATTTAAATGGCCATTGGAGGATGAGATGATTGCTGTATGCCATTGAATTAAGATGTTAAAATGTCTGCTCTCAATAAGACTTTAACACCAGAAAACTCAGCTCATATTAGTGTTCTAACACCTACGTTTTACCAATTAAGCAACATGAACTTAAGTCTCAAAAAGATAATTCCCATACTAATTGTCACAAGATATTAAGAAAATATCAGCAGAGAATAATGTGTTTTGAACTTTGTGATAATTTCTGTTTAAAGCTTATTTAGACAGGTATAAAGATACAATTAATGCACGTAAGTTGGTGCTTAAACCCTATGTAGAAAGAAGTAGGATTGTTATTTTTTAAACTAATTTTTTTTAATTTAGTACTTTAACGTACATAAAACCCTCCATGAAATAAATGGTGCTATTGGTAATATTTGACTAAATCAAATGGAAAAGATCTCCTACTTTTAAGTAATTTATGAACAACTTTCTAAGACTCAAAATAATTTGAATCCTAAAACATTATGTACATGTACATAAGTCTAATATTTTGAAGGGATATTCTCTAATATAGAATTTTAATTCAAGTATTTATTCTTTTGAGCTAGACATTATAAAAAAGAAACTCAAATCAGTCTACAACTGAACAAAAAAGTTTTCTTTATTTAACTAAAATTAAAATGTCAAAACTTTACTTACCAATCTTTAATTACAAACCTAATATTTTCACACATTGAGGGAAACTGAAACAAACATTTTGTTAAAACTGAATCAGGCAATGCTTATTCAAATACCAAGAAAAAGAAAAACCAGAAGCAACACTAGTTATAATAATTATGCCAAAAGTACCAGAAAGCGAATATTTTAACACAAATACCAATTAATATACCCTTCTTTTCACAACCTGGAAGCTATGTTTTTGGCCACACCTTGTTTCTAACTAAAAAGAGACAGCTAGAATAAATCTTAAGTGACTCTTCAGATAACTTCTAGGTTTTATCTCTAACACACAGTATGACTTGAAAATTACCATGGTGGATGTGCCAGAAGAAAATATAAATTTTGATTTTATTGCTATCACTTGACTTAGTTTCTTTATGCACTCTAAAGACAAGATGGCATAGCTGTATATAACTATGCTTAATATGCATTTATATTTTACACTTTACAAGAATACAGTGCACAAACATAACAACACCTCATTTTTTACATTAAGCAATCTGTCAATACATCCAGTAGTTTACAAATGTATTAATTCCAGATCTTTAATTTTAATCACAAAAATATGCACATTTTAAACTGTGCTTTTAAAGATAAACACAATCTTTATGTTATTATAACATCTTCCACTTTCATATATCATAAAAACAGTTTAAAATCTTAACTTTTACAAACTGTAAAATATTATTATTTCTAAACATATCAACAAGAAAATTAAAATTCCTTGGCACTTGTGTAATGTTTAAAATTAAAAAGTTAATTCTTTTAACAAAAAACAAATATTTTATACACAGTTCTAAAAATTAGACTGATTCTAGACTCAAAATCACAAAAAATACAAATAACTTGCTGTAAAGGATAATTTTAATTAAAAAAACAATTAAACTGGAAAACAATATCATACACTATACATGTTTTAATATATATTACTGCTTCATCTCAGGAATATACTATTTTGTAAAAAATAACACTTACTTGTATAGTTCATCAGATAACCAATTTACAAGAATTTCATGCCATCTCCTGACAACATTTTTGTTAGATCTATCATTTTTATTCAATAAATTAAATTTAATTTTTTTACATTTTATTATCTCAATAGATTCACATAAATTCATGCTAATTATATTTCCAAGTTGTGTTAAAGTTACAGTTTTCTCATTTAATCATGCATTCAGTTTCATGTCACTACTATGTTCTATTACAGGTGAAATAATAATAAAGAAAGTAAAATATAAGAATTCAGTCTTAGAAATAATGGATATTATTAACCTGGTAGAGATATGTGTTAAAAACTCTTTTTTACTAAATTAACAACAAAGTTTATTAACAGAACAAAGATTTAGTTATGGGTTCTCCTCTTATTTCCATTATTATTTTATTTATGGACAATTTTGAAAGTGAAACACTATAAAAAGTGAATAAAAAATATGAAATATGGTTAAGGCATATTGATGACACATTTTTTATTTGGCAGCACAGTAGAGATGAATTAGCTAATTTTGCAAATTATCACAATAAGGTTGGTAATTCTACAAGATTTAAAATGACATTGAGACAAATGGTTGTTCACCTTTTTTGAAATTTTTAACAACCAAGGATAAATTGGAAACTACCATTCATTGTAAACTTTTCTCTGTAATCATTCCCCCACACCAACAACCTTGTCACACTGAATCTCAAAAGCTAGTGTTTTTATCTCTTATATGGATAGGATACTAAATTTATATTGTAAACAGGATGATATTAATAATAAGTTATTTTTAATTAAGTACATAACAGTAGAAAAAGGTTTTAATCTTGATATTGTTGGCAGAGCTGTCAAAAACTAACAACAAGGAAACAAAAATATTAAGTTAAAACCATTTGCTGAAAAAAGTAAAAAAGAACGTTTGGTACTATTTTTTACACCTGCCTTACGTTGTTAAATAATGAAACAATTTAAAAACAAATAAACAATTTTTCAATACACCAACTGATAAACACAGAAATGTTAAAGACAATAATACTACTGTTTTCCCTTCAGGAGAACCTATTAATGAAACTAAATATACAATTCAATGTTAAAAACTGTTATTTTAGTACAACCTGTAAATTTGATTAGTATGACTATATGCGAATATATTTGGATAGTTAAATTTTCAAAAGTAAATTTAAAATATTGAATAAGGATGATGGACCTGATGGAAATGTTATCAGTTGATGGTAACTACATAAATAAATATTTCTTTGCAAAACAGCACAGTCCTGAGTTGATGCAGATAAATAAGTTGAAACATGTATAACGTACGTGATTGTTTTCCAGTCTAATTGTGATTTTTTACTGATTTTTATCCTGTACAGTAATTGTACTGTAATTTTATGACTGGAAATGGTCTCATTTCTAGAGTTGTGTGTCATATTTTCATTTGAAAAAAACATTTGTGAGTTTTTAACAAGAAAATTAAAATAAACCATAAAAATATAAATGTTCTTAATGCAATAAAAATGGTCAGCTTGAGATTTTAATTTTAGATTCATTTTTTTACATTCTTTAAATGTTAAGGGAAAAATAACTTTATTCTTAAATCTCTTATTAAATAGTTATGTACTTAGAGGAAAAAACAATTAAATCAAAAAAAATTGTGACCCTCCTAATTAAACACTGTAACATGGCATATCACTAGCCAGTTTATGTGGATTCTCATTCATAAGTTTGTGTATTGAACAATGCCTAACATGGGATTTGTTCTAGCTTATACTTACTAATACAGTATTATATTCACAGAACTTATCCATTCAAAAAGATTTACTAAAATCTTGCTAACTGTGCATGGTCTAACACTGAAATTTTTCACAGAGTAGCAAATTCATTGACCTTTTCACATTTAATGTACTAAAGGTCTCGATAATTAAACTTTAGTGCTTATTAAATGAAGTCCTGTACCAAGCAAGAAATAAACCATTTTTAACACTCACCTGAAATCCAAGCAACAACTTCTGATTCCAATGAGGGTTGTCATCACAGTACATTATTTTTGATTTAATCTAAAAATAAAATATCATTGTACTATTTTGCACTATTTAAGGAAAATTCACAAGTTTCTTACAAAAATATTTTAATAAACTTTCACCTATTGTCTAGTCCAGTTTGGGGCCTGATAGGATCTTGTATTTGGAAAACTTTATTCATAGTCTGCTGAATCAAATCTCATCACCAAACTTGCTCACCCTTTCAGCTGTAATTTCCAGTAAGATTAACACAAAAGTTGGCAATGGTTGGCATCTACTAGTTATCTCCCAATTAACTCTATCATTTCCAAAATTAGGTACACTAACACAGATAGCCCTGAATTAGCTTTTCAGAATTTTCAATGAAAAATAAGCAAAATCTAATCCAGTTCTTGAAATACTGCGTAATCTGCTGATGTTTTTCTTAATTATGGGAAGTGCCTGTTATTTTGTAATGCTTTAATTTTATATATGTAAATAATTTAAAGATTGTTTCACTTGAATTTAGGCTTTTCCTTCTAAGAAAATAATTTTTAATCAAAATGGTTGCTAATGGATGAAATGATGTAAAAAATGCAAGCTAAATGAAATTAAAACAATTAAATTGCCAACTAAAATGACATTATTGAAAAAGCAAAAAGCACAACATGGAACAGGAGTGAAAAATGATGAAATATATCACAACTTAAAAAATAAAACTTAAGTTAACAATAAAAAAAACTATCATTATCATAGAGGTAGTATAAAGTGCGTTTGTTTACACAAGATTATGATACACGTTTTAAGCATACTGAAACACACACACATTTTTGAGGTTTGCATCCACATGCACTTCCTTTTCTTTATTGAGTAATTTATGGGATACTTCCTAAAGCTATCATCACAAGACAAGTAGTATGATGAAATTAACATAATAAAAGTTTTCTATAAAGTAGACTTATGTTTTGCTTTGATTTATTTTAATAGCACCTCTTGTATCTATTATAGAAATCGAATGTATGCTTTCAACATCTATTACCATGTACCTCTGCACAATTTCATGGTGAAACAATGTTTGTTGTCTCTTGGAGTGGATCTATAAAATAGTATGCTTTAATTCTGTGCAATAACTTTTAAGGATGATAAAAGGACCTAAATAGCCACTTATAGAAACAGGTTCATTAAACTGTATAAATCTCTTTCTTAATCAATAGACTACAGCTTTTTGAAGTTGTTGATAGGAGTCTTGTGTTTGTTTAAGAAATAATTTTTCTGTGTCTCCACCAGTCAAGACCAAATCATGTGATACTTTCATCTGCAAAACCAGCAAGCCAGTATGTTTAATTTTAGGTAGCTAATAACTATTTTATTTCAATCATCCTTTAGTTTTAGCTTAGTTCTTTTAACTTACTCTATTTTGTTTTGCATGTGTTTTATACGTGAATAAGTTAATGGCATATTATTCAATATGATTAAAACACTTCTATATATATCTTACAAATCTGGTTCTATTTCTTCAATTTCGTAACATGCTATATACTTTTTCAATCCCATCTAGATAATGAATTGTACTGAAAAGAGAGATGATTCATGAAGCAGGGCAATACTGATGTCGAAACAGAATGAATACCAACTCCTAGCTTAATGATGCATTTTATGGTAGTCAATTTTGCTGCAACTCATCAAACAGATGTTCCACAGATGCCTATTATGAGCACGTTGTCAACATGATGGGTAGCTGAACTCTGTTTGAGACATCTTCAAGATCTAAAACTACTGCTAAGGTGTCCTGATAACTTACTACTGAACTCATAATAACTAAATGGAGTTAAAAACTAAGCACTATATGTATAACACATAGTAACACTATACTTATGCCTGTAACTAAATACATGTTAACACTGTACTTAACATAAGAAATCAAACTAAGTCTATCCTTCAAATTGAAGCACAATGTACTAAATTTATATATATCTGATAACTCTGCAAAAGTCCCTAAACTAAATACATGGCACATGAACTTAACTCCCTAACAGTTAACAGTGTAATTAGATATATATCAATGCACAAACACACACAATTCATAAATAAAGTATCCCAATAATTCACATTCTTAATTTAGTCTATCCTGAAAGAGGCATAAGCCTAGACAAATTTAAAGTATTCCTAATGAACAATAAGGTACTCTGGCTATTGTAAACAAATGACAATTTAAAATCTTTCATAATGACTTGAAACATGTTACCACCACATTCCAGTTATTTTTCTTTCTTCCTTTTTACAATTAAAGTTGAGAAAATTATACTTTCATACATACAGGTAGAAAGCAAAAAAAGAAGATAAGAGATTAATGACCATCTGTAAATCAATTTCTCAAAAACAAGCTGTACCAAACAAAATCTTAAGTTGATAAGAACATGCAGACCATATTTAAAGTCCTGCATCTGTATAAGAACAATATTATACATGAAATTTGTATAGCACAGATCACTTGTTGCATTGGTAACATGATACACATCAGAGCCTAAATACAAATATCATATTTGATGTACAAATCGTGAAATTTAAATGTTGGCCTAGTTTGCAAATTAAGTTCACAAACTATTTCATGGGTAAAAAGGAATATTTTTTTAAAAGTAAAACCTGGATAAAACAGAACTCCTCAAATAACATGTTTAATTACAATAAATTGTGTATTTATTCACAAATTTCTATAATCTTAAGCTTTTCATTTGTTATGTCATCATTTTTAACAATATTAATTAAATAATTAAAAGCAAACATGTATAATTGCAGATATAAATAACTAAAAATCCTCATTTGTTCCAGCTTTTCACCTGATGTCCAGCAAAACTGATTAGTAGATAAGGATCTAGCAGTTCTTTCTTCCCATCTCCAGTACCAATGATCTTTCTTGCTGACTCCATTATGCCCATATCCACTAGTAAAAGAAATAACATAATAAGACATTGATCAGTTAAATAATTAAAAGTTCTACAAATGGGTATTTTATATATATAGACACACAGACAATCTTATAAACCACAATAACCTGTACATTTAAATAATTTCATTGAGAACTTTGTAGGAAGTCCAATTTTTGCAATTTAGCCACCCAATACAAAATTAGCTCTGGACAAGTAGTCCTAACACTATGTAGGGAAAATAAGTGCACTTACTTCTAGGTAAGTCTTCACCCTGGTATATGTCAAAAATAAAAGCTGCTGGCCGCAGCTGTACTCCAGCTGGCAGTAGCAAGTTGCTATAGAAAATATAAATATATACATCCTTAGCAAACCATAAACTTCAAACAATGTAATTTCAAATCCAGTAAAAAGCAATTCTGTAAAAAATAAGCTTGGCAACATCAGGAATTTATTACCTTTCAACATCTTCTTCTTCACTTCTAGCTGGTGCTTTTAAGTTCTAGAGGTAACAAAACATTTATTAAATGTCTTTATAATTTTACATCTATTAAAACTCCAACATTGATAAAGATACACTTAGAATCTGAATTTATTTAATTTTTATATTACTGAAAATTATATGGGGTTATCATACCATTTATTACAATTTTTCCTCCATTAAAATGTAAATTGTGGAAATTCAAATACTTGTGGTTACACAATCATTTTAGCTTTTATAAACATTGATTTTTTTAAATAGCAAGGAGATTTTTTACTGAAAAATAAAGTTAAATATGTGATCACAAATTATTTCATTTTTATGTTTATGTTCTACCTTATAAACATCACACTTTATAAATTAAAATACAGCTTTCTATAAGATACATGCATAATCTTAATATTCTGAAAAGCTTTTGTTTAATATGTATATGAAACTAATGTAATTATTAATTTCATAACTAATTATTTCTATAATATATAAACTAAACATACAACTTATTATACCTACAGGGCATTCATCACCTGGCCCAAGTACCACAATAGATGATTTCAAATAGCCCATTGCTCCTGCCATAGCATCATCAGGATTGCCTAGTAACAGCCACTTATTCAGAAAAGCATGCTGTGGTTGTTCATAAATGATTCCAAGATCAAGCTGTAAAACAATTCGATCATGAAATTCAACTTTATTGATATGATTAACGTTAAAGGAACTTTTGTCACTTTTAAAAAAAAAACTATAATTAACAATATGCCAGAACTGAACTTTGCCATTCAACTCATTTTATTCTAACTATTCTTAACATATAAATTTTCCAAATTACAGAACCTATATAGAAAGGTTTCTCTCATATCAATCTGTTTTCCCAGAAGGATATATTACAAATGTTTAAGTTGAAGTTCTAAAGCTGTTATACTGTACATTCTGTTTTATACTTACCTTATTATTTAACAATATCAATATATGTTCATAACTCTACAATGTCTATGTTCTGTGTTATTTATTACTTTAAAAATTAACAATATGTGAATAAAACCTTAAATATTATGTTGTTATCAGACAGAATGTAGCATTCTTTCACATGCTGTCTTAAAATTGTGTAACCCAAGTTACAAATGTAAAAAGTTAGAATTAATTACATAGCATAATACTTTTCCAATTTTATATACAACCTTGATAAAAAAATATTTCAGGATAGGTCCTATAAAACTTCAATAATATCCATTTTTAAAAACCTTTAACATGTTGAGTATAAACGATAATTAAAGCATAAAAAAATCTTCAACTAAAATCAAAACAATGGCATAAAAGTTAATATTTTCTTACTTTGAAAAATCCAATAAGGAGGTTTGATCTCAAAGCCCTAGCATTATTCACCTATTTATAAAACAAAAAAGGGATACAAATTAGATAGAATTTTGGATACAACCCTATAAATTTTACATTTTTAGAATTCAAACGAGTTTCAAACAAGTAATTATCTTCAAAATGGTTTAACCTTTTGTCATTGAATCCTTATCACAATTTCAATGAACATGCAACTTTTGATCAGAAGCATTGCTGGTAACCAGCAGACAGGATCCATGCTTTGGGTGTATTTTACAGTATCCTGAATCTATTTTAAATGCTTTATAAACTATAATGTTATAGTGTAATTATGTTTTAATTGGTTTAAATAGTAATTGCCTTTAACACTCAACCTCAGGATATTTTTGGTACCTAGTCACATCTCTTATCTTACTTAAGTGCATTTCAAGCATCACCAAAGTTTTTCAGTTTTGCACCTTCCTTGTGACTTATTGTGCAAACACTTGGCAAACTACATAGCTGTTCTTTCTGCAACAGACCACATTCCATTGCCAAAGTCATGATATTGTGATATATCCAGATGAAATTCAATTAACTTTCAAATTATATCAAATATATCCACTTGATAGCAGAATATTTCATCAAGATATTAACTGCAGATGAAGTAGCATTAAAATCCCTAATCTGGTGGCTGATAACGTAGCCATGAGATTTCCCTGCAAACTAAAATATGTGAATAAGCCTTCCAAAAATATTTGAATGATTTGTATAATCTTTTACAAAAAATTAAAAACCATTTAATGATAGGACTAGCTAACAGTGACTTTAGAATTCCAAACATAACAAATAAAAGCACAAAGTTTACAGAAAACTGTCGACAATAAAGATCTAGCTTGGAGCAACTAGTAAAGTAGAATAAGTTTAGTTTTCCTGGAACTTGCATAATCAGTCACATGTAAAATACTTAAGTGGAGAACCATGGGTAAGCAGAACTGTAAGGCAACACCTGTGATGCATTACACTGAGAACATTCAGAAGCAAAGGTGACATGGTTTTTGACAAAAGAAATATGACTCAACAATAAAAGACAGTATTTCAGAGGTAAATCTACTTGATTTGCATAACTGTTTAATGAAATAATACGAAATTTAATATAAATATAGAGTAAGTAGAACCAAATTCAAAGCTTTAAAACTTTCAGTTATTTTGTCTCCTTTTCCCAGCTACAAATGTCTAAAAAAATATTCTGATAAAAGGGGTCAGGAGGTCTTATTTTTCAATACCAAATAACAACTGATCATATACCATAATGAGGTATCATTGAAATTAAACAAAAGCATCTTTTATGCCCACAAATATGGGTACCGTATATCTAATGCAAACTCTAAGGTACACTTAACCATTTGAAAGTTAATAATAGAATGAGAATTTCAGTATTTAGCATTAGCCAACTGTATGCTTTTTTGTTGTTTTTTATAAACTTTATCAGCCTGAAAATACAATTACTAGTTGTGAATATTTAGAAGAAATGTTAAAAAAAAATTCAAGTACTAAGTGAAACTAATTTGATCTTTGACCCCTTCAACACCATAACATAGTATTCTATGTCATTAATAAGATGCACTTTGAAAAATTAACTAACATAGTGTAATTTCACTATTTTTATTATGAAACTTAACTGAGCTTGTGAAAAATAGAGACTGAATACAAGTTTTTGTTACACAGCAATAAATAAAACTAACACAGTTATATATAAATAAACATATCATTTTCAAGTAGTAGTACTCTTTAACACAGGTAATATGACTCTCATTTAAAGAATGCTAATTGTAATGCAAGATAATAATACATTTTATTGCAATAAAAAATACAAAAACCCTTTAGCAATCACATCACATATATAGAAAATAATTCAATGAAAATCAAGACAAAATCACAAAAAACTATCATAAATACAATACAACATTCCCATTATAAAAATACTCTTTAACAAAAATAATAGTTAAGTCTAAAATACAAAAATGTTCCTTATTAAGATCTTAACCAACTCCTCTTTAATAGTAAAACAATATATAATGATTGTTATTATATCTATTAACAGAGAAATATTATTTTCTTACACTGAAAATTTATTTCCAATAGGTAGTTACCTCCCTTCAAATGTATAATTATTCTCTTTCACTGTTGCCATCTATATGCAAAAATATTTCACAAGCCACAAGGCCAGGAATGGTCAGGTGGTTAAGGCACTTGTCTCATAATCCCAGGGTTGCAGGTTTGAATCCCTGTCACACCAAACATGCTTGCCCTCCCAGCCATGAGGGCATTATAATGTTATGGTTAATTCCACTATTCGTTGTTAAAAGAGTAAGTCAAGAGTCGGCAGTAAGTGGTGATGACTAGCTGCATTTCCTCTATTCTTACACTGCTAAATTAGGGGTAGCTAGGGAAGACAGCCTTCATACAGCTGTGTACAAAATTCAAACAGACAAACAAATATGCCACAAGACTTGAGATTCCAAATACCTACAATTGATGTAGTTTACTGCATCTCACATGTAATACATTATGCAACAACCCTTCACCAACTGGAGTGTGACACACCTTCCCAATATGTGACTCCTTTTATTTGCTTCTACTGAACTAGCACTTAAAGATCAGGCAGAAAGGAAGCACCAGTTTTAATTGGGAAGAAAGAGTGGGAAGTGTGAGAAGAAGTAAAGTACTATTTGTAAATATATTTTCAGCATAAGAATACAATAACTTAATACCATACCTTACCTCCTCTCAAATGTATAGTTAGAATTCCACAATGAATAGGTGGAGAGACTGGTGCAAACAATGTAAAGAGGTATCTCCTGAAAGCATCCAACAAACACCCATGAAGTGTGATCCCAATTGAAAAATGAAAACATGTGGGAGACCCAACCATTTCTGTAACAGGTTTACTTAGTGCCCAGTATAAAAATATAAAGTGAAATGAGCATAACTAAAAAGGAAATGAAAAACAAGGTGGGTGTGAATTCAATACATCTGAATCTGAATCCCAGCATTATAACCATCCACAGACAGGAATGTGGGGGGAAGTGAAAAATGGATGTAGCCCAAGATGTAGAGTGGTTAGGGTGCATCTGACCATACCTGACTGATCAACTCCAGTCTAAAATCAGTGGCAATGAGAATAACAATTCTATTCCATGGCAGAATGAGGTTCCACACTATCCTCACCTAAAGTTGAGTAGAACAAAAGTATATACTTTTCAAACTGCACTACAAAATGGGCTAAACATGTGTAAATCCAAACCATACATCTCAGAACACAACATACAAATTATGGCAAGAAGAGTGGCTCACACTGAACCAAATCCAATCTGACTGGAACTCCAAAGTAGAACAGCTTCAGGTAGGGAAACTATCTAAAATAGAGCTTTAGAAGAAGAACCTTTGGCCTCAGATAACATCTTCTGGTCGGACTGCATACAAGTTGGAGCACATGTGTGTGTGCATCAACAACCTCTAGAACCCAGCATACAGATATGGAGAATTTTGAAAACTGTGAAAATTGACTTCTGTGAGGATTTATGTTGACTGGTCCAGCTGTAATCCAAAACCGCTCACTGGGAACTGGCATCGAGATGATAGTAGGATGAGAGATCCTAATTGGAGAAGTGAACTGATGGATCTATTCCAAAGTAATATCATTCTCCAAATAGAACTACATAAAAGCTGGAATACAACATCAACCTCTTAAGTTACACCACATGAAAGTGGATTGCTTCTGAACAACATACACAACAACATCCTCTGGATAAAGCTATACAGACAGGCATAGTATCAGAGATGAAGCAGCTTTTTTTTTCCTAAAACATGCAATACATCATCCCCCTGATTAGACTGTACAAAAGCTGGAGGACCAAATGCCACATACACCAGCAAAGAACCACCATCTTACTCTCAACTACATAGAAGCGATCAAATTCAGTAAGAATCCTTCTTGATCCACTACCACAGTGGCTTGTAACTGGAAAGTGGCAAGGACTCCCACATTCCACCAGAAGAAAGGGGCGGAACAATATGCAGTGGATAATCCAGAGGAATATCAACATAAAAGATAGTGTAATGGGTGAACATAAAACCTTCTTTTGAAAATCAGACTGTCCCTCATTTATTTAATTAAAGGGACAGTAGATACAAAGAGCTATCCTTTCTGCTTTACCTGTGTACATCTTTGGGTTAGTATGGTCCAGAATATATCATGAGCAAAACCTAACAGTGATTTTGTAGAACATCCTATCTTGACAATGAGCATTACTGGCTGTGGATGTACATCTTAGCTATGCAGAGCAAATCTGAGAAATAGTATATCTGGACAGGTAATGGTCACTACTGATCAGGATCCTAAACTTATATGGAATACACCAGTGGAAGGAAAAATATATATATATAGAAAAGATAACATATTCAGTTACAGCTACATGCAAGTTTGAAGGATGGCAACAAATGGAAGACAATACCTGACGAGAAAGAAATAATCATCTGATGAAGATAGCAGAGAAGAATGTATAAAGTGTATACCACATGTCTGACAAAAAAATTTCTATTGATGGATAACAGAGGTGAGATGTCAGAGTAAAGATATAGTGCCTGATCTGATTTGATGTCACCTGGAACACACGACAAGGAGGAAAATGTCAATCTAGCCAGTTGCTGAATCTAATCTGTAAGGTAGAAGGAGAAAGATCACATACAGAGGAATAGTGCCATAAAATGAAAAGACAGGAATTAGAACCATGGAAAAAGGCCATGCAGGCATTGTAACAATTAAGAGCACGTAAAGAACACAGAAGTCTATCCAGATGAGTCCTGAAATAAAGGTTGGAAATGGGCAGAAGAGAAATCAACAAGAAGGAAGAATATCCCTAATGATCCATCAAAGTTTTGGTTAGGAAATATTGATCTAGATGAAGGAGAGCATATGTGGAATAGAACAAAGTATATGCAACATCAATGACAAATATATAAGACTGATGATGCCCATAAGTAAAATGGGGTAGGAAATTAGTCATAAGGGATAAGTACAGCAGGGTATAACAGAACAAGGAAAGGCAATAAATGACAAAATTGGCATTCCCATTCAGAAGAACTACATAACAGGAGATTTACATATTTTGAAGGGAAGTAATAAAAAGAGATGATAGGAGAGGAAAACACAAATTGGTACTGGAAAAATAGAGATTGATGGATTGCTCTGCACAATTACTAGCTATAGAAACCCCATTATTGAAAAGCCAGGCAAATAATTCAGTAATGTTAGGAATCACTACAATGTGCTAAGAAGGAGAAAAAAATATTAACTCAAAGATCAATGGTGGAAGACATTCCATTTATGCTGATTGACTTCAAGAGAAGAAGGTTAAATGGCCCAAGCTAAAAGGAAGATTACATGCCTTTGACAATATGGTACACCTTGCCAGGGACTTGATAAATTCCAGGCATGAAGTTGGAGGGAGTGAAAGGCAGAATGTATTGTCTAACAACAAAAGTTGATGGATAGTAATTGAGCAAGAGAAATAGGAAATAGTAGTGCAGTATGAAGCTGAATGAAATGACGAAACCAATGTTACACTTGCTAGTAAGGAGTAATTAGAAGGACCTAACACAGGATAGCATAGATAAAAAAATCACCCTGGGAAGGAGTCAGATATGATGGTAAAAATAAAGATATCAGTTTTTCCTTCCTTGATTGAAAGCATCCACAGTTACAGCTTGAGGATGAGGAATCAAAGATAAAAAAGAATTAACTTGATTTTGAGGAAAGTGACAAAAACATCGAGATGAGAAGTGCCTCAATGTTTACAGAGTCAACTGTTAACCTGAGGAATAAGAAACCACTATAAGATAAACAGTGTTGGGCCTGAAAAGACAGTTTATCATGAAGTTGAAAGCACCCAAAACATGACATTCAACAAGATGAAACTGCAGCATGTAGGCCCAATAAAGGAGTTCTAATGTTTGACCACAACATACAAGAATCTCAATCTTGGTGAAGAATAACAGTAGAACCATTCACAGACAAGAATATGGGGAAAATTAAAAATAAGATGTGCTCCAAGGAGCAAACTGGCTATGGTGCATCAGGCATTACATGAAAGGTCAGTTATAATCCAAAACCAAGCAGCAATCTTTATCATAAACTGTTAACATCAGTGTTGAATATCATGACTTGAATGTAGCCAAAATAACGGTCAATGAATTTTAGCAAATTTCAAATAATACCTTGATGCACTCCAGTCTTTACATAATCAAAAGTCTAAAGAATCCCTTGTTTAAGATCTCTGGAGACAGTTAGATGTAGCAGGTTAGACTCCAGAACTTCAGCTGACTTAGTTTTACTTTACAGCATGAGAAGGAGAGCTCATGCCAGATCTGGGTTCTTCACTTGACCTTTTAAGAGCAAACTGGCTATGGTGCATCAGGCATTACATGAAAGGTCAGTTATAATCCAAAACCAAGCAGCAATCTTTATCATAAACTGTTAACATCAGTGTTGAATATCATGACTTGAATGTAGCCAAAATAACGGTCAATGAATTTTAGCAAATTTCAAATAATACCTTGATGCACTCCAGTCTTTACATAATCAAAAGTCTAAAGAATCCCTTGTTTAAGATCTCTGGAGACAGTTAGATGTAGCAGGTTAGACTCCAGAACTTCAGCTGACTTAGTTTTACTTTACAGCATGAGAAGGAGAGCTCATGCCAGATCTGGGTTCTTCACTTGACCTTTTAAGAGCTCCAAAAGTTTTAATTGTAGAATCCATCCACTAGTGGGATCCCCTATTGAATGGCTTAATGTTGCTGTATCACAAATGGTTTCAAATACCATATAGTGTCCAGGGTCAGTACATTCAATACCTAGACAACATCTCACTGTGAAACAAGTAAGCTCATTGGCCTTTCTGTGTTGTGATTTCAGACAGTGCAACATGAATATATGACTTATGGTATACTTTAGTAGTGAACTTTATAACGTAACACTCAGTGACAATAGTACTAGCAGTTCCTTTTGCATTGTACAGTATCTGCATTCAAATTACAGTAATTAACAAGAATTCAAATACTAGTTTTCACTAAATAATATTAAAAAGGCTGGAATATTTGCTCACACTCCTCATTCCATCTGAAGTATGTTTCCACTTTAGTGACAGTTGATAATAGTACAGCACTTTTTTGCCATAAAGCATCATTAGTCTGACACATAATTATGTGGGTAAGGTCAATCCCTCCACTGATATCTTAAAAGAAGCTGTGAGGGGTCAATTCCTGCCCACAATATGACCAAGAAATATCACTTTTGTGTGCATAAACAGACACTTCCTGGTTTCAGTTCCAAATCTTTTTATCCACTGTAATACTGTCAGCAGTTTTAAGGCAGAAATTTGAACATGTGATAAAACACTAAATCACGACAGACCAGACCAATCATTTTTCCTATTTTAGCCCTTTCAATGTAATATTCTGGCCTTCCAAAAGTGATAAGCAAGTTTAAAAATAAAACACTTTCATACTAAAAGCAATTTTGGATCTGCTCTCACTATCCTATTTGATTTACCAGTAACTGAACACCAGAACTAATGTGCTAGAAACCCTCTAATACATCCAGACATTCATCTGTTCAAAACAATGAAAATGCATTAACACAAGCTAACATTTTCACCCATTAAAATCACTACATATAATGAGTATATCTTGCTTTTTTCTGAAAATTACTACTGGAGACAACCAAGCACTCATTGAAGGTTTTATGATTCCATCCTTTAGCATGTACATCAGTGCTAGCTAAATTTCCCACATTCCATATAAGTCCATGTCACCATTGTTTAACAAGACATGTCACCCATAACTATGATGTGTTACATTATTGCTATCCAAACTAACTGTCCATCTGGTCTCAAGAGGTCACACCAAACAGACTCATCCTTTCAGCCATGAGAGCATTGTTATATAATGGTCAATCACACTATTCATTGGTAAAAGAGTAGCCCAAGACTTGGCAGTTGGTGGTATGTCTAGCTGCCTTTCCTCTGATCTCACACTGCTGAAATTAAGGATGGCTAGCATAGATAGCCCTCGTGTAGCTTGCGCAAAATTCAAACACAAACAAAATTACCTTCCTCATTTGTAAATAATCCCCAGGTGATAAAAGAATTAATATTAATTTCAAAACCAGTGCAGCAGAAATATGTAAAACCTGTTATTAGAACCAAAAACTTTAAAGTTTAAATTCACATACCTGTGTAACCAACTGTTTAAGCTGTGTTGTTATTAATAATGAAAATTATGAAGACAGAAACACCAAATTATTAAATGGGGTACAAAAAAGCACTATTAAACTTACAGATTTTATAAAATATGCAATACTTTTGTGACACATGAAAATCTTCTTTAGATTATAGCTTTCAACAAAGTAATAGAGGTGTCTTGGAAAAGTAAACTTACTCTAAAATCAATAGACTCACTAAATAGCTCAACTGGAGTTAAATCAATATGAAAGAAAAATATTTCATTCCACCATGGCTTGGTTGTTTTCTTCTTTGCTCGTGTCTGCTTTGCTTGTTCTCGAAGGGATATTCGACACACTGGGTTAATGTTTGAACCTAATAGCTGTCTGGCTTCTATAACTTTGACTCTGACCTAAAAAGAAGTTACCGACCAGTAGTAAAACTCAAAAATCATCACTAGTTTATAAATCATTTATGAGGAAATATTAAGAGGTTAACAAAAAAAAAAGCTTCATATGTACTTAATATAGACATTACTTTAATAAGAATATGCTAATATAAAAATTTGTTGATTACCAATTAATCAGTAACTAATAATCAACTACTTCTCTATTCTTCCTACTATTACACAATTTCTCAATAAAACACTTTTGAGACATTGTATAATATAGTCATAGTCATAAAAACCCAATTGTACATGTATCTATAAAAAAAACCCATAAACTCTACTATACCCTATACAGTGTAGGCCTAGCCCTAAATGTTTTGTGATTAGACATAGTCAATAACTTTAGAAAATATCAACACAACATTCAGTTTCACACATAATGGGTCAAGCTTAAAAGGTGAACAGAAAATTCCAGCAGAAATTTAAACTGAAATTGGAACACTAAAAAAAGAAATTGAAGAGAAACAAAATTAATTCTTACACTCTGGAACAAAAAGGATAAACAAGATTTTGTTTATTTCTCTTTCAGTCTGTTGTTTCTTTATCTTTCCACCTTAAAAAGCACTATATTATGTCAAAATTTCAATTAAAAAAATTTATTATTAATGTACACCAATAATCTTGGCATTGACACATAGTTTATGATTTAAATTTTAATCTATTAATTTAAAATTGAGATATTTAAGTACATTCTCAATTCAATTCTATGTCATGTGATGGATCTCTGCTCTGAATTTTCCCATTTAAATTTTCTTTCTTCCCTTATTAATTCCAAAATGTTCACAGCGTATAAAACAATAAGTATCTTTTCCTTTTATATTGTCATATATAAAATAAATGTGGAAGAAAACTGCACATGTGAATGTGATATATTTGTTGCATATCCTACAAAAAAAATTATAAAGATAGTTTACAGGTAAAAGATTAGTGACAAAAGATGATTTTACATGCGATATTCTTGATGAGAATGTTAGGAGCTTTCGAATTTTTATTTAAATTATAAGCTAGAACTGTAGCAAAAGAAGGTGTTATAGATAACAGAAAAAAAGAAGCAATGTAGACTGCTGTGATTTTTGTTAAAGGGTGTAACATTATTTCTGTATGCAGGAAAAAAGTGCATTTATTGATGCAGATCTATAACATCATTCTGTTTTTCATTTTTTACAAAGTTATTTGAAAACTAGAGCACATAAACAACAATACAGTATTAGGATTAAGGGGAAAAACAGACAATTTTAAATTTCACAAAATCTCCACTGATTATTAACCATTCTTTTGTACAGGATCAGTCTGAAATGGTTTGTTAACACATTTATATGTAGTTAAACTAAAGAAATTCACCAGAAACATGTGGGATGAGTAGGAAAGAGCTTAAGTTGGGTTAGTTATTTCAATCATTTTCAGGATTTGTTTTTAAGACCTATTTATTTCAAAAAATGTCTATGCTATTTATTTATTTGCTCTTTTGAACTTAATTACTGATTTATAAAATTAGTTTAAATTCTTTTTTTTACTCAATTCTGTAGCAATGAAGTTTCATCAAGTATCAACAGTTTGAAGTATAAATTGTATACAGTCCCATTTGACTAGTAAAAACATTAATCCTGTAAAACCTGTAAAGAGTGGATTTTACTTTGATTTTCATAAAGTTTGAGATAATGTAGCATATGAAAGATTAGTGAAAAAATCCACCATACTTAGAGTAAGAAATAAATGAATTAAATTGATTGAGAAATAGTTAAATGAAAGGAAGGAAAAGTTATTAATAGAATCCAGTCTAAAACAGACATTATCTTAAAATAATGAATATTACGTCTATGCTCTAACTGGTGTACTTCATGGATCTGTGCTTTGATCACTGTTGTTCTTTATTTCTTGAAATTCTTTAAATTTGCTGATATAAAACTTTTGAGACATGGTTGACAACAACAAATATGCTGTTATCATACTGGTAGGTTTAGATCAGTTGGTTAGTTGGAAAAATAAGTATCAGAAAGCATTCAGTTATCATGCGTGAAGGTCAAGGCATGTGATTTCATCTAATAAATTCACACAATTTAGATGAGAATCATTTTAGTTATGTGGATAAAGAAAAGGATGGATTGGGTATTATTTCATAAAAACCTTAAACAACTGAAATAGTGCTGTACTGAAAATGGTAAAGTTAACAGAATTTTGGGGCTCTATGTAAATAAATATTCATTATGAACCTGAAGAAGACATTAATAAATACAGTTAGGTCCAATTAAGTTGTTGAATGCAATTCTAGCCCACATATCTTACAAAAGGCATTAAGTTATTGGAGAGGGTACAGATGAAGACTTAGCAAGAGTACAGGGAATTAAGGATGAGTTATTATATAAAAACAGAAAGAGATGCTTGCTCTCCAAAATACAAGAACCAGGGTAATCTAATGTAAGAATTCAAAATTATTAAAAGAACCGATAGCACTGAGATCATTTTGTCATGTTGAATTCTAACTGCAACAAGACAAGAGTTCAAAGAGTCAAAATTTGAAATGGTAAGACAAAACTTCAGTTTACATTTTCATTTAACCAACAGGTCAGTAAATCTGTGAAACAAATTGTCATCTGGAGTGGTAGAGGTTGCATTTTTACATATTTCTGTAAAAAGCAGTAGTAATAAACAAGATGTTTTGTGGAATTATGTTTATCCAGAGTGTGCGCAGGGGAAGTCAAAGGGAATGACAGTGATCAATTTAGATTTCTATACACAAAAATAAATACTGTGCAACTTTTTTTTTTGATGAACTGATTATTAATGCTGTCATATGCCTGCCAGAAAAGCCAACCTTATTATTCAGTGTGGAATGAGTGTATTTTATGATTGCATACATACACTGGTGTATATTCCATGTTCATAAGTGTTCACTGATCCTTTTGTTTTCTGGATTGAAAATTATGGAGTGTATGAGTGTTGTCAAGAAATGGACAAGTTATTACCATATGAATGAATAGAAGTGTATAAAACTCATCACTCCTATGCTAAATTTGTTGTTGCTGTTTATCATTCAGGAACCAAATACCTCACAAAGCTAAATGAGAAAACAACTCCATCAACAAAATATTTGCAACAGATAAACACTGTACTTCTAAAATCTATGGCACTTACATCAAGCTCAGAACTTTCAGTGGAGAGTAAGAATTTTTTTTTATGATACTCAACTATAGTCTTGGTTACACTCTGAAAATTGATGCATATTCTATGTTTTCATTGTTTTGTCCCTTGAACAAACTTCCTGCTAAAAGTTCTTGTTGAGCTGAAGAAGATTCAAGAAACCTAGAAGACTTATGGGCAGCAGATAGTTATTTCAAGCTGAGGTGAAATTTTCAATAAGTCAACAGTGGAAGATGTGCTTTAACAGCTTTTTAATATAGTAAAGAAAATGAAGGAGTTTGACAACAGACTACAAGATATTGCTTACCAAAAGAAAGTGGGATGAATATTATAGTTCACTATAATGTATAACTGGGTATCAGTTAACATATATATTTTGAGATTATTACATCAGCAATAAGTGACAACTGCACAATACATGTTGAAGTATGCTTTAAAATTATTCATACTCTTGAACTTAGGTGTTAGTCCATCCAGTATATGAATGTGTATGATTTAATTGGGATGTTACTTAAGTTTAAAATGATTGGCTTTGGCAAATGCAAATTGAATAGTTATTCCATACATCTGCCCATTTTATAATAAATATTTTGTTTAACAACCTTTCAGACATACCACCTGAGCACACATAGGGGTTCATCAACAGTAGAGTTAGTTAGAATTATATTATGAAAGGTGGCCACTTACCATCTTCTTGGGCAATATGGTGAAAGAGTGAAAAACGAAGTTACAAGAGTTGCTCATCACAACGCTAATCACAGATAAGCATCTTAAACACCCACATAAAAATAAGTTGTTTTAGAATTCAACATTTTAATTATTAAACCTATGTTTATGTTTTTATAATATAATTCATCAGTCATCCATATTTTGTTATTTTTTTGTGTAATACATGTAATTATTCTTGCAATACTTGTAAGGGCCAGTAACAAATAATGTTACTTGTAATATCATGATGTTATTTCATGTTTCAGAAATACACATGAAACAGCACAGTAACATAACTCAAAGAGAAGTAGAAAAACATGTCATGTACAGTCAAGGAATGCCCACATTAGAGAGTTAATGAATTCCAGGTACTTTTTTGACGAAACTATCTATGAGACATTCCTTTAAATGTAAGGTGTTTATTTGTGTTAAGAGTAATAGTCAATATACTGAACGTTTTCTAGTATTTCCATCATTTTCTTTTTATAGAAATCAGCTATAAAAAGACCAACAACAGTAGCATTTAGTGACAACTCCAATCAAGAAAACATGAATTTGATGTATAAATCAATTTTGAAACTATTTTTTATTCTTTCCTCCAATAATAAAAAATGTTTTAAAGCTTTTTAAGATATTAATGAAAATGTATGTACAACTTTGTTTAGTAACATTTATATAACATAAGAGGTAGACAAAAAAAACTGTTAAAAAGCATTTTTTGAAAATACTTTTTGGAACTTTTGCAATATATTTTTGTATTAGCTGGGTTGCTCTATCAAATTTGTTCTGTTGCATATGAAAATAAGGAACAATGATATTCTGGTTTCAAAATTCTCTCCTCACATGTACAGTTCATCCCTCACCTATTTTCAGTACTCTATTTCTAGTAATTAATATGTAGCATGATATTTCTTTCATCAGATTTGTTCAAATCCAACCAAATCTCAGTGATACACATTATAACGAGATCCTCAATTTCCACAACTGTTTCAACTCATGAACTTTATTTCTAGTACTCCTAGCATTACAATAGTAACAATTAATCATAGCTTTTAAAATACATTTATGTTTTATGCCTATTGTACATGTTTTCCTATCAGCCATACTATAAGTATATTTATTTATTAATATCATCACTCTCACCTCTGTCTGGCCACAGTTTAAATTTCCCACTACACCTGAGTTAATAGCCCTTACCAACATGTGTAAGTGTAAACCATCCATTCCAAAAAAAAAAAAACTTTCCCGTTAAAATTTTCCCACAAATCAAACCAACCAGCCTACTTCTTCATCCCAATATATTAACCTAAGCCTAGCATTCAATCCTTGTTACCAACTTAGTACCTGATCCCCACAATTTATTGTTGGTGGTACCATTGACAAAATCAAGCTATGACCCCCCTTTCCTTAAATGCTATTATCAGTGTTTTATATTTATCAAAAGGTTCCCCAGATCCATCTTTCCTTATATAATCAGCCCCATCATGTACTGCAAAAACTGCATTGCTACTAGTACCATTAACTATCTCTCTACTAGCATTCCTATTTATAATTATTTCCTCCAATATTTAAGATGTTATTCTCAACAATATCTTCCTACTGTTTCAATCAACTTTCTTTTGAGCAATTTATCCACACTTCCAACAACTCTAAACTCCTGGATCATGAAAACCAAGTTCCAATCTTTGACTCATTCTTCATAGCCTAAATGCTTCAAAAGAGAATAATTTAAATAACTTTGAATTTTTCAAGCTAAGCAATATCTTTTCTATAATAAATGGAACAAAACTAAAGGCAATACTCCAGTTAAATGAGACCTCATTTACAATGTGATAACTTCCCTAATCCTGAACTGAAATTACTGCAAGAACCTTGTTTTTTTTCCACCACTTCCAAACATTCAGCCACAGGTCTGCTTTCATCAATCATCAAACCAAAAATCTTTATGCTCTTAACAAAACCAAATAATTGAACAAAAATAAAGGCATAACAAATTTCCATACTGTAAATGTATCATTTTACATTTAACTGTGTTGAAATTAATATTACACATATTGTCCTACTTATGTCCACATCCAATTACATTAATGAAACATTTTCAAACAATCAGTCTTACATATATGTTTAACATCATCATCAAATTTAGAAATATTGCTATTTATACAGCAGCTCTCATTACTGATAAAGGCAATCAGCAAAATAAATCTCCTGAGGGACTCTATTAATCTGATTTTCCCAATTAGAATTATTGGTGTTTATTTGTCACAATGATTTGTTTTCTACCTAAATAGCAATTTTCAACCAACTTTGAATTTTTACCTGCTTTATACAAATTTAACTTGGTAATTAACCTACTGTGAGGAACCTTATAAACTTTCTGGACGTCTAGGTACATAGGACCAACAGGGGTACCTTCATTACAAAAGGCAAAAGCAATGAAAAATTAGTACAAAGAAACTCCTTCATTAAATTATACAAAGAAATTTTTAACCAAGTACCAACTTTCAAAGTGCTTTTCCAAGTGATCCCTGACAGTGGATTTCAATAGCTTATAAATAGTACAAAACAAACTAATTGCCTTATGATATGTAGGAACTACCTTCTTAGACACATTTTTAAAAATAGGTATCACAATGACTTCCTTCCAATTATCAAGAATCTTTTTTGTGTCAAAGACTTCTAGAATATTTTGGTTAAAAACTTAACTAATTAATTAGCCTTTTTAAAAGCTTAGGATGAACCTCATCAGGGCCAGAAACTTTAATAAAAAAATAACATTTATGTATTTCTAAAAATGTGACTTTGTTTAACACTATACATAATTATATTATCTGATAAGAGTCCTCTTCCATCTTTAAATGTATGAAATATTTCAAGTCTCTCAGTTTTTCAACTTCAGCAAAAATATCAGTAAAACAGTTTCAATACTTGACACTGTATTTTTCCTAAACAATAAGGTTTCCATTTAAATCTTTTAACCGATCAAAATTTTCTTTCACTCATTTTTGCTGTTAACATTAGCATAAAAGACCTCCTGTTTTTGTTTGTTAAATAATCCATCATTGTTCTGCTAAGTGTTAATTTCTTAAAAATGACTTAACAGGTTTCTTTTTGTCATTTACACAAAATCTAAAACAGAAGAAGCCAATAACAAAAATTAACAAATATGGAAATATTAAAAAGTGTGTACTTTTCTTTTTGTACTATTTTAAGAAAACTTACATGGGTAAGGATTTTAAACAGAAAATTAAAAACAATCTAGAAAAAAATATATGTTTTTTACTTGAAGGTAAGTCTTATTTACCACTGCCAACAGTTTTTCACTTAATTATTTTTTTGGAAAACCACAAAGATTTCATGTATGTTTAACATTGAGGAGATAATAATTACCAAACACTACATATTATTTTATTTTATAAGATGCAATGCAACAACTGCCATGACTCCTATATTAGAAAAACAAGAAGAAAAATGGAAATCAGATTCAAAGAACAAAAAAAAAACACCTTCACACACTTCAATGCTGCAAATCAAATAAACACAACATAACCATAGAAAACTCCTAGATACTTAGTAGGGAAACAAATATAAACAAACTCAAAATCAAAGAAACCCAGCCCTACAACAATTCAAACCAAAATGAAACCAATAAAAAGAAAGCTTTATACCTATATTAATCGTCTAAAATCTAACTGCATCACTCCCTGCAATCTCATATCCATTCACAGTCTCATCCTTAAGAAACGTTCCTAGCAATGATCAGTTGTCAACTCTCTTTGTTAACCTGTAGATGATCTAAAGAAGGTCGAAACATTGTTGTGTACTTTATTTTAATAAAACTGTTAACACCCATACCAGCCATCTTTAGAATTTTTTTTTTTTTTACTTCAAATGTGTTTCTCATCATTATAAAGTTCTGTTATGAAATGATCATCTGGCTGCTATTGGAAGAAACAAATTGAATAAACAAAATCATTAAATACAATTAATTATTTTTGCAGATGCAATTTACATAACTGACTTACTTGATATTTAGTTTTCTTGTTGGGAAATATTCCATCCCTAATAGACATTTTTTGTCTTGTAAGCTGAAGTGAATTGGGTTCTGTAAGACTAGCATCTTGTTGTTCTTCAAAATGGAGTCTTCCTCCCTCATTTTTTTCCTCTTTTTCTTCTTCTAAAAATAAAGTAATTTTTAATTTCCAATAAAATCATTAAGTCATATTTGTTTTCACAATAACTTAGAATTACATCCCTAATGCATACTACAGTAATCACTAGATTGTGATGTCTTACCATCGTGCTTTAAGCACAAAATCTATACCTTACAATCGATTGAATCTCATAAAATTCAAAGTGCTCTCAGTCTCACAGATTGTTAGTAGTATTAAAGTACTATTTTATCTCTTTATTACTGTATTTAAATACCCACCTCACTTCCAAATTATTGGAGTTGTGAATAATTTGCCATAAATTATTTTGAAAATTACATTTTGATATAACTTGTGCCCTTGTTTTGTGCCATACAAATCCACAAATTTAATATGCATTGAATACTATCTCCCATCTTTTTGTTTACTAAATAATTAAAGTTTCTAAAATTAATAATATTATCACAGCCATAGGTTTTAATGATTTTATTTCTTTTCTTTCCTTCCAGTTAGAGCCCTGTTCCCATGTTTACCTCTGTTGCATTTCAATATTATTGTAGTAGTATAATAAATATTCTGACCTTGTTCCGAACATGTATAGATTTTGCATAATAAGTGGTCAAGAAATCCTCGGTTAATCTTGTGTCAAGTTACTATTGATTCTTCATTATTTTCAAAAAGTACTAATACCTGTTACTGTACACAAAGAACATTGCATAGCATGACTTTGTATACAGATGTGAACAACAGTGTTCTTGAGCAGTTACAGGTGTAATATCTTGACATTTTGGCTATATCTATGTGTAATAAGAATGACCAGTCATGTTGTAACACATAACAGTTTCAGTAAATGTGAAGCTTTTTGGGAACAAAGAAATGTGTAATTTAGTTATTTTGTCAGTCTATCCAAGAAATATGGTCTTGATCAAATAAATCCATAAAAATTTACCTAGAACAAATATCTAACTTAAATACTCTGCAAAAATACACAATGTTTAGTGTATAATAGACTGTTAATTTTTGTCAATAATCTGTGTCCATTCTCATTACTTCAATTCACATCAAATACATGATTCAGTTACACTTCATGATTGACAATTTGAACATATCTCCCGTTATCTAACAATCATATCTAATATTACTCCCAAATTAATTTTTTTATCTGAATTACCACAGAGTAGATAACTATGGGAAACTTTGCTACTGTGACTTTAAAACATTAAAACTCATTAATGCTGAGTATGCTAACAGCTGCTTAAGTGCATATTGCCTTTCAGTTGAATTAATTTGCAATTTAACTTTATTAAAACTTTATGGTTGATAAAAAGTGTTTTCCATGGCTAGGAGAACTTATCACTAAGTGGATGAGTCTGTCCTTAAAAACAGGTGGTTGTATGAGAGAGCATTCTGATCAAGTAGAAGTCTTCTCTTAAGTGTTAGATATTTGCCAATGTTGAAAGATCTATGAGTGTAATCATTTTGTGATTAAAGCCACCCAGAAATGAAGTAAGACTGAAGGAATCATTGGTTCAAGCAATTGTACCAGCAGATGGCTCTGGTTGGTATTACACCATGAAAGTAGGGTATGGGATAATGGTGAGTTACCCCAAATGAGGAAGTATACATAAAATGTGAACAAGAATTCACAGATGTGCATGGGGTTGAGCAGAGACAACAGAAAAGCTTTCTAGAGCACTTCATTTGTTTACCACATGTTCAAATGTCAGACAGCCAAGAACTACTACTTTGACATTGTTGTCAGAAAATGACTGAGAAATTGAAAAAAAGAAAGATTCAGATCATGACCAAATTCAACCCACAAGCATATCACTTTTATAATTATTTGGATGTACAGCAAAGGAAAACTTTGACAATTTCTGAGAGTATGTCAGGTAGCAACTTCCTGGAATTACTGGACTTTAAATTAGGCTTTTAAATGGCAGATCCAAAGTCTAGACAAACTTGTCCTAGACTCTATAGAGTAGTTGAATGAGTAGTAAATATGAGACTACAAGACAGACAGTCGTAAATGAGTTGTGCTAAAGGTTCAACTCACTAAAAAACAGGGAATCTATTGGACTGAATTCCAAGCTCAAAGATGGAGTCCATAGAAGGCTTGACCATTTAGTTTAATGATCTCTATAGTTTGCATTGCATGCTAAATAGATACTAAAATCATTATTAGATAAAATTACACAGAATCATACAATACTGATGTCATTTATAAAACAACATGCAATAACTATCCAGTGTTCTACATTGGAGAAACTGGAAGAAAATTGGAAACCAAATACAGTGAACAAAATAAGCCCTCCCATGTTTAAGATCATTGCAACTCAAAAAAAAAAAAAAGAACATGGTACATCTATACAGAATAATATAATTTTAAACAACAAAAAACAAATAAATGAAAAATAAAGGAAACTATGTTAATTAATCAAGACAACCCCACCATAAAATAACCCCGATGTACCAAAATACCTATACACGTATAGTGCACTAGGGTGTGAAGCAATCTCTGGTCATATGATCTGTGTTCCATACTGTATACATGTACATATATAGTACAGTACATGTATTCACTTTGTGTTCATTTATTTTACATGTGCAAGTACATACTACAATCTGAATGGCAATGAATCTGTAAGCTAAGAAATATTCATATTTTATATATATATCTTCCAAATGTGAATATTTTTACCTCAATTATTCAGTGTGATCAAAAAATAATAAAAATTTCAACATCAATTAGAACTTAATTACATCTGTTTACAGTTTGGATGAGTATTGTGCAATTGGCCATGAAATTTAAACTGTGATAAAAAAATGAGATAACCTACTCAGGCCAATCAGCAGTGAAAATGAATGTTTTCTCAAGATGTCAGATCATTCATGACATAAGCAGTTCTCACAGTGAGTTGTTAATTTGCAGCTTGCTATATAAATATGACACATACCAAAGAATAAATCATTTAAAATTGTTCAAAAAAATCAGTTCTGTCTCACAATGCCTTGAGAAAAGCAAAACATTAAATACCGGACTCTTCGAGAAAAGATCAAAAGCATTAAAAGTGTGACAAATGTGTTCACATTGCTCCTGAAATGCAGATTGGAAAAATGTAAATTCAAACTATTTTTATTCAACAAAATTACAATCATGGAGTTAAGACACAGTTGTTCTAGTTCAAACATGATAGTTAACAAAATGGACAAAACTGCAAATCATGAAATTAACAACATAGTGTTTGGTTAGTTTTGTGATGTTAAGGTTGAGAAAATTCCCTTTTCTGGAAAGTTCATCCAAGCAAAAATTTTAATGCTATCAATCAGACTCAGCCTTTACAATTGCACTTGCTCCCAAAAATGATCCAATACTTCATTAGTTGTGTTATCTGGATAAGCCATTGGAGAACATTTTCAGTGCTAAAAGAATTGGCCCATTTTTCCCATGCCTTGCCATTGCCAAATCACTTTCAATTTATCAAAGGTGACACATGTAAAGGTGGTAAAAGTTCAAAGGCAAGAATTAGTGTTGTTTGGATATAGCACAGCAGAAGAGCAGCTACAGTCCTCTCATCATCAGGTGATCTGCAAATCCTTAGTGTTTTAAGATATTTCAGAAACCATCATTACTGATGGCATATTGGGCAAACAAAAGTCTAGATGATTTCAACCATCCTCGGTGAATGATTAAAGAAAATCAACAACAAAATGATGCTACAAAACCAATTAATTCTGATGT
The DNA here is from genome assembly GCA_011833715.1 of Carcinoscorpius rotundicauda. NCBI lineage: Eukaryota > Metazoa > Arthropoda > Merostomata > Xiphosura > Limulidae > Carcinoscorpius > Carcinoscorpius rotundicauda. The sequence goes on from CM022393.1 coordinate 37,762,487, forward strand.
TTGTCAATAATCATTAAGCACAATCACATTGTGCTACCAAACACAATGTTGTGATTGCAAACATGTGACACTGGAATCATAAAGATTCTGAAATCAACTTACTGCAAAAACTTTTTTGTTATATAATTCTGAAGATGTACAAGGCAAAAAATGTCAATGATTTTGCCAGTAAAGTCAACATACTCAATGAAACATACTGGTTGAAACATGCCTGTGACTTAGTCCAATCAGAAATGATTCAGAAGTGTTTCACACACAATGGGTTCATACACCAGATATTGTCAGAGACACCAGAAAACACTGCCACAGACAACACTGAGCATTACTGTAGGAAACTTCATTGGAAGCATTCAACTCAAGTAATTACAATATTTGCACCACTGCAGTTTGAACAAAGACTGGGCAGGAACATTAAAGAAAGCTGAAAACTCCATGCCAACAATTGGGAATGACAAAGAACTAGAACCAGCAATCTCCTCAAAAATGACAGTTTGATACTTAAAAATTCAAAACCATACACTGAAAATGACCAACAAAATGCTTCTTGATATTATAACTCCTGAACATTCATAGATACACTGTTAAATGTGTAAAACAAGCAAAGATACACACTTTTTATATGAAATTAGTTAAGTGTCAAATTGTCATATTTTATATGCATGAAGTAAAAATGTAACATGTATGTTTTCTGAAATAAAGTGTGATATTTTATAAAACAAACAAAATTTCAAATTATCTGTATTGAATTATTATCCATCATAACTATTATTATACCAATTTGCTATGACATCTGACTACCTGTACAGCATATAAACCATTAATGCTAGAGCCTTGACAATAGTGAATGGCACAACTTGAAATCAGTTGTTTGTTATATAGTTAGTGATCCTTTGAATAACGACTTTCTGTCTCTAACTTTTTATCATGGTGGGAAAGTTAATCATATCTAAGAGGGAGTACTGTGCAACTATCATACAGGCTTTCCTGTAGCACTAGAGAGATCTTCAGCATTGAAATGAAGGAGATGTTAGAGTATAAATTATCATACAATGTTCAGAGAGTGTTGTTCATCTCTCGTATAATTGCTAGAAAAAAAGTTGGTCCATGTTCGATACTGATTTTAAATGGATAAATTTCTACTGCTGAGAACAGATATACATCATACCATTCATACAGTATAACTCACTCATCAAATCTCAGAGGTAAAGGTAGCTTACAGTGAATGGGCTACAATGGGAGAGGGGTCTTAACAATGTCTCGTCATTTGTTTGGACATTCAAATTTTTTATGGAGGGCCTAAAAATAACATTCCATGGAAAAAAGTGGCAGGCTTTAAATTAGAGCCCAGAAAATGTTAACTCGTGTGTATGAATGTTGAATTTCTTGGTAATATTATGAATAGAGAAAGAATAACAATAGATTACTTTAAAACAGCATTTGTATAAGATATGCCTCAGCCTACGATCAAATAAGCAATAGCATTCTCCATTTTTATGTCATACTGTCTATGGCTTATGGCCAATTTCTCCAATGTGCAGATCCTGGTCACCAAGCAAGAGTTAAAACAATTCAGCTACAATGACAAATGATAGAGTAGGGGATTCCATTTAGTAAATGGACACCATAATTAACACTTCAAAAGCTTCAGAGAGAACAAGAAAAAAAGCAAAATCTAGCATGGATGCTCTTTGCCTGCAGCAAAATTAAAAATTGAGAAATGAATTAAAAATGCACACAACTTGTGTTACTTGTATGATCAGTTACAAATGAAGAAATACTCAATGTTCCATAGTTACCAACCGTCCTAAAATGATTTTCAGATTCTTTAGGCTTTCTATTAAAAAGACTAAGACATCATGGTGTTACTTGAAACTGTGCTAACAATCAATGGTGTTTTCTGGTCACTTTTGAGTCAAGATGTGCAATAGTGGTTTGGATATTGTACAGTGTGTGCCACCCACAGGAACTGTCAAATTAAACAGAGTAACCTCCAGAAAATATTTAGAAAATTTGCTAAATTTGTTAACTTTGACCAAATCATGATTGTAATTGCCAACTGTCTTGTGTGCTGTATTCTGATCCAATAACTCTACCCAAGTGTTGTATTATTGATCTTTTTAATAAATAGCAAGTGCTAGGTAATAAGCGACCGTCAACTATGGCGAATAAAAAAACTAAAAGTATACAATATGACAGAACATTTTAGTGGTATGATACAAGACTTGATCTTGTTAGCAAAAACAACATATCTTCCTATATTTCGTATATAAAACCCGCATAAAACATATTAAAGAGCAGTAGACATAAATGCAGAACTGAACTGAAAGCATGTCAATCTATGAAAAATGCGGAATAGTATTGACACGTACTTTCTCACATTACAAATCACTGAACACAAAAGTATTGTTTACGAACAAAATAGCAAATTCTATTATTAGATCAAAACCCACGTGGTGAATCGGGGAAATCCCCCCAAAAAAAATCAATATTTTTGTTTAAGATCAATAAAACTTAAACAGTTGCTTATCGACTTTGGGGCGAATACAATCGTAGTTTGATTACAAAAAACAGTGGCAATCCAAACCTTGAAAGTTTCTCTTGTCTGCCTCATGGTAACAACAACTTATCACTCCCCACTCTCAATTTCACTTAGATCTAATACAGCGTACGCGCTCACCCCCTTTATACATTACTGCATTACTACGCGCAGCATTTAAATCGGTTTACAATCGGGATCTAACACTCATACATGACAATATATTTAAAATATTTTATCACTGATTAAACAGTAAGTTATACAATATTGTTGTTATGTATTCGGATACAACTGTATATAACGGAATCTAAAAAAAAATCCGAAGTGACAAGAAGTGCTATTTTTAAATACACAAGATTCTCATTCCACAATGGTGATTTGGCTAGAGCCGCTTCAAATTATCGTTTGGCGCTGAAGACGCTTGAAACATTGCGTGATACAAAATACGTAGATGAATAGTGATGAGCAAAACTTTCATCAATACTTCACAATGATAGCTTATAACACAAGTAACCAAATATCAACTTGTTAACTAAAGACGTTAATATTCCCTTCAGAAAGTTTGCTTCCTGTAGACATAATGTATGACTGAATTGATAGATGTACAATCATTTGAAAACTTCTAAGCCATTAAAGTGAATAAATGCTTCGATACAGTTTGATTTGATAACTTCATAATTCGTGAGTGATTAATTTAGCTAATTATCTGCAACTAATTTATTTAGCTTCTATTAACATCAGGTCCAGTTTGTTTTTTAAAGATTTGTATTACTTTTCTTTAGCCTAGTAATAGGTATATTATGTTGTTGTTTGTTGTTTTGGAATTAAGCACAAAGCTACACAATGGGCTATCTGTGTTCTGCCCACCACGGGTATCGAAACCCGGATTTAGGGTGTAAGTCCGCAGACATACCACTGAGCCACTGGGGGACGGCATATTGTGTGTCGATGCATCTATTATTACAAGTAGTCACCAAGTTTGGCTAAGTAAGGTAATAATTTTTTTCCATGATTGGCTTTGGAAACTTCATTGAGATACTGTAATTCAAACCTGTTTGAAAATACAACCACCAATACCTGATAGTTCCTATGGTTTCCTATTGAAAGGTTATATAACATTTTAAAGCCGTAGTAAAATAAAAATTGCTTGCAGTTCACTTCTCCATCCACTCACCTGCGATATTATTTCAATTTGTGCTGATATGCTTTCAATGGTAGATTTCTATATAATACGTTGGTTTCTGAATTTGATGATATTGCTGAACTAGTTTAATAGTTTTAGCAATTTAACAAGACTATAATTGTGTGTAGAATAATTGAATAATATCCTGTAATCATAGGTTACACAATTATATTAGCAGTAGTATTCATAGGAGTAGACCAGATTGGTTTCTTTTATTCTATATAATATAGTTAATTATGATTGAAGTTGTTATTCTTCACTGAAAATAGAGAGCAATGTAGTTGGCAGGGTTTTATCATTTGTTATTTTATATTCTAGATTCGCTAGTCTTGTGTCAATGCTTTTTTCTACCACTTAGAAGTTATAAACAATTTCTACTTCATTAATGTCCTTTTCTAATTTTGTCAATTTTGTTGTAATTCTTTTGCACAAATACTATGGCTTCCTTGCAATTTTATGTTTGTTTCTTCTTAATCTTCTGGCCTGGCATGGCCTAGCGCGTTAAGGCGTGCGCTTCATGATCTGAGGGTCGCGGGTTCGCGCCCGAGTCGTGCCAAACATGCTCGCCCTCCCAGTCGTGGGGGCGTTATAATGTGACGGTCAATCCCACTATTCGTTGGTAAAAGAATAGCCCAAGAGTTGGCGGTGGGTGGTGATGACTAGCTGCCTTCCCTCTAGTCCATTGCTAAATTAGGGACAGCTAGCACAGATAGCCCTCGAGTAGCTTTGTGCGAAATTCCAAAAACCAAACCATCTTGATCTTCTAATTTTATGACACGTTTGTGTTTTTAATCTTCTGTTTCTAGCTTTTTGATATCATCATCAATTGTTGTCCCCTTTTTCCGTCCATCTTTAAGCTATTTCATTATTAACAGCAAAATTTCAATCTCATTTTGAGTATCAGTCACCTTGGAAGTTGTTGCTGCCATAATGTTAAAGGTGAACCTCCAGGAGATTCATCATGGAGTTCATTAATTCTAAGATATGCCTTATTTCTAACAAAACAACCTCACTCCTAACATTGCTGTCCACCACGTGGAATCGAACCTTGGATTTTAGTGTTTGCAAATCAATAATCTTACATAGACCTGTACATAGACTGTTTGAAAAAGAGTCTCTAATCTGTGAGATCAAAAGCCAACACACACTCCGCAAAGCATGCTAATGCTACAGGGATCTAGAGGCATGCTCCCAAAACAATGTGTAAAACAGGTGCTTTGAGATTAAATCTGGAAGAAATTTTGCATGAAATTTAGCTTAAACAATTGCCTAGCTGTTCACATAAAATCCATAAATATCCAATGAAAAATCAACAAATTAACATTCTGTTCTAATACTGAATGGAGAGTTAATTTTAAATTACAATAAATACATATGTTTTATTGCAGTAAAGTACTGTACTATCTACATGTAGAGTAGTTCATTATTGTTCAATTATATTATTCATTTAAACAACTTTGTACAATAATAGTTAGTATATTGGTTATTTCAATTATTGATTTTCATATATGTACATGTGTGTACTTCTGAACTAACAAAAACATGTTCAATTCTTCTGGGTGCTTTTCCATAAATAACTTACATTTTCAATGTTGACAGCGGTGTCATAATGATTATGTATTAAAGCTAGAGCACTTGGTCTTCCTTTGGTTCATGTACATCTTAGATATTTATTCAATTAGTGGAGGGCAGATTCCAAACATTCACATAAACTTAGTCACAGTATTTTTTATATTGTCAAAAAATGGTTTCAATAGAACTCCTCTCCCCCTGCTTAAGTGGATGATACAGGTGAACCATGAAGAGACTCATCTTGGAGCTCATTAATTGTGTAATATATTTTATTTCTAACAAAACAACTCCAGTTCTAACACCTTTTTTTTTTTTTTACTTTTGACAGGTTGTTCTGGATTTTGCAAAATAAAAGAACAATAAAACTGTGGTCAACTTAATGAAATCATTTTATTTCTTTGACCCTACGGTTATTAACTTCCACAGTTTCGTAAAATAACGATGGGTCCATCTTCACAAATAACACTAGTTAATCATTTCGTGTCATTTTGGTTCTTTTTTTTTAATTTCGTGAAAAGCTACACGAGGGCTATCTGCTCTAGCCATCCCTAATTTAGCAATGTAAGACTAGAGGGAAGGCAGTAAGTCATTACCACCAATCAAAAACTCTTGGGCTACTCTTTTACAAACGAATAGCGAGATTTATAGTCACATTATAACGCCCCTACAACGATCATGTTTGGTATGACGGGGTTTCGAGCCTGCGAGTCGAGTGCCTTAACCACCTGGCCATGCCGGACCTAATCATTTTATACCTACTTTTATCGTTAGTATATCTAGTGTTTCGCTGAAACACAAACTCCAAGTTTATAAAACTGAAGTAAAAATGCAAACCAACTAATATGCTTGCCAACTTAGTAACCAGCCCACTATTTTAAGAGACTCATTAATCAATCGATAATCTGTACAGCCGCATGTAATCTAAATGACATTTTAATACTCTTAAAGTGTTTTCCGAGATTTCAAAAAAATTTACACACTTTAAACTAGTGTGCTCATCATGTGAAAATAACACTTTCCCTGAAGAAATAATTCAAACATCTAAATTTTTAAAAAATTACACACCATATTATGTAGAGGATCAACTTCAGATATCTTAGTACCTTTTACTCAGTATTACTGTTCAGGATACCCGACACTACTTTTCTTCAAAGAGACAAATGGCCAGATGAGTTAAGGCATGCGAATTGTAATCCAAGGGTCGCGAGTTTGAACCCTCGTCGCACCAAACATGTTCGCCCTTTTAGCCGTGGGAGCGTTTTAATGTGACTGTCAATCCTACTATTTGTTGGTAAAAGAGTAGCCCGAGAGTTGGTGTTGGATGATGATGACTAGTTGGTTTCCCTCTAGTCTTACACTGCTAAATTAGGGACGGCTAGCACAGATAGCCCTCGAGTAGCTTTGTGCGAAATTCCAAAACAAACAAACAAACAGTACAAACGAGAGGAATCAAGCCCCTGTTCAGCGTTGTAAATCTGTAGACTTACCGCTGTAATACCAAAGTACGTTTGCCTATTTATCAAATTCCAATTATTTTGTAATTTCTCTATATATCAAATTACTCTTAAGTTTGTGTGTAGGCTATACATCCAGATAACGGTTGAGACTGAAACGTTTATGTAATAAATTATTTATAAATCTGGAATTATTTATTTTTGTATCTACAAAATCTTTCACGTATCACTAGGAAAGTTAAGAAAAAATATCAAGGCATTTGTTTCGAAAAAAATCGATGGATTTCTAAGTTTACGTTTATTGGATAAACATTTTAATTGTCCAATACATTACAACATTTGAAACTCCTCTTTTATCTGCACATACACAAAACAAATCGATATAGCGCGTTACTGTTTAAACCATTTTTATTGCAAAAGTATAGGGTTGCACAAGGATTAATTTGCGAGAAGCCCCCCGCTAGTACAGTGGTATGTCTCCGAATTTACAACACTAAAATCAAGGGTTCGATTCCCCTCGGTGGGCTGAGCAGATAGCCCGCTGTGGCTTTGCTATAAGAAAAACACAAATAATTTGCGAGAAGATTTAATGAAAGGCTAGATACCTAACTTTCAAAAGTGTATGATAGAGAGTACTTACATTGTCATTAATGACACTTTCTTTGATACAATGTTCAAAATATCTCGATAACAAGCAGAATCAGTTGAAAGTGAAAACAACTAACGACAGAAAAAAAAACGTAAACTGCTCGAGACTGACCTAGAGAGAAATGTGTAAGTGGTTAAATTTTATTAAATGAATTCTTTAATACTGATCAGAATTCAATTCAGTTATTTCCAATCACATTATTCCATTATATAAAAAAGTTATAAACGACCACAAGCTTCAAACCACTAATTTCAAATCAGATAGGAAAGCAAAACTTGTAGCATAAACAAGAAATGAATAGGAATACATTATACATTTTTTCATAATGATGGCAGATTAAACATATGAAAGAAAACACACGAAGTACTTTGTCTTCCTCCAGTTGTCCTAAAAACACAAGCTGCTATAAATGATACAATGCCGTAGCAAAAGATTTCATCACATCCACTGGCTACTTTGATCTATATCTTTAAGATGATTATTAATTTTGTAGTCGCCATCTTTACCTTTATTAATAACGTTATTTATGATAACAATATCAAATATGCAATCTTTGAACCAACTACAAACCAATTTATTCAAAGAATGATCTACATTAGCTTTCAAAACTGAAGGTTAGCAGGAGTTAATTAAATGTTAGTGTATTTCAATAATATTCCTTAATGTTAAACATATCTGCTCTACTTTCTATTGTTAAAGCTGAGTGAGATAGCCAACTAAAATATAGCCAAGGAAAATAATAATATAATAACTTATGATTAATGAACTTCTTTGATATTCGATCTATGTATTACGAGCATAATGAGTTAACTTTTTTTTAAATCAACGTGCAAAGTATTTGCATTTTAAATAAAAGACATACTATTAATTTGTGAATATTGTGAGTCTTAAACTTGATCATGTGTTAAATATTTAAAAATTAATAAATCTTACGTCCTTCACCAGGCCCAAATTCTTGTGGCAGGAGAGTGTAGATGTGACTTGATATATTTAACTTTTTCCAAGCATTAAAAGCCATATATGCAAAGGTTATTCACAATGGTTATACTAATAATAAAAAATAATGTAAGTTTTCGAAACTGCTTTTCATAATATTAAAAAACAAACTGAAAATTCCATCGGATACTAAAGGTAACATACAAAGAAAGAATGCGCATGCTCAAGGTACAGCTGTTCCTTATATTATTAGCTGTAATACTAAAGAGTTTGACGTACGAGCTATAGTGTAGCTGTGCTCAGCAATTTACTCGCAGCTGCCTCTTCATGAAGTCTAAACACTTGGGGAACCTTTAGCAAATTTATTAAACGTACAAGTAAAACACAATAGCGGTTGTTTCTTTTTCAATAAAATATAAATTTCCTAAAAATAGATATTTATATGTACCAGTAAAATAATGCAAAGAAACATTTACTGTATTTCAAAGAACGAATTAATATCAGCGATGTTTAAAATACTGCAAATAAACTGAACAAACACATCCCACACTCTTATACCTACTGTTGATGTGCAATAGAAAACATATTATATGTTGTTATTTTTAACTTTAAAGCTACTTACCCTCTATTTTACTCTTACAAGTCACCAAGCTTACTGGTGAGCCATGGGAAGCGTTTTTAAATTAATACTTTGAAGGATAAGATACAAGTTTAATTTCAAGTATATTTGTTTACTACAAACACAGAGATGGATAGATCACATTTTTGACGTAAAATAAAATCTCTTAGATTTTGTGAAGAGGAGGCAGTAAAATATATTTCTGTTATATTTGAGAAATGATTCATTATTTGTTTCTTTTGAATTTCGTGCAAAGCTACTCGAGGGCTATCTGCGCTAACCGTCTTTAATATAGCAGTGTAAGACTAGAGGGAAGGCAGCTAGTTATCACCACCCACCGCCAACTCTTGGGCTACTCTTTTACCAACGAATAGTGGGATTCACTGTCACATTATAAAACCACCACCGCTGAAAGAGCGAGCATGTTTGGTGTGACGGAGACTCAAACCTACGACCCTCAGATTACAAGTCGAGTGCCTTAACCACCTGGCCATGCCAGGACAAATTATTCACTAAGTTAAAATGAAGTACATCTGGTAGATAGACTATCTCAGTCAATCTATATCATTCACTGAAATATTTAATTATCAAGACTTTTGTGGCTCCCAGTGGCACAGCGGTATATCTGGGAACTTACAATGCTAGAAACCAGGTATTGATACTTATGGTGGGCAGAGCACATATAGCTCATTGAATAACTTTGTCCTTAATTGCAAAAAAACACACACAAATAAACTACATTTAAATTTTATATTGAATGTTGAAGGAAAATGCACTAAGAAATCTATAAGCTACAGATGATCCACAACACAAAACACATGAAAAAGTATCAGAAATTGAATCCCATTGAAAATCATGAAACAGAACTAAGCCTTTTCGCAAGATTAAAATTTGTACTTGTTAATTCAGACATTACACAAACCCACATTTTATGCTTATAGTTTCGGTTTGAGTTTACTGGCAAGATAAGTAATATGTTACTACAAGTTATAGCTTTATAGTATGGAAGTTTACTTTTTAGAATAGGTACGACGTTGCATCACTGCATGTTGCGATCATTTCAAAGTACACAACACATTAACAGTAAACAAAGTTTCGTATTTAAAACCAATGTTTGAGATCCTAACAATTTATTTAGATTATAAAATTGATAGTGGTTAATTATGCATGTGCATATAAATCCACGTAAACTGACAGATTATTTATGTACTTATTTACATCTGCACAGAAAAACAAATATCCAAATATAAAATATTTTACGTGAAATATTTGATAAGATTAGGAATACCTGAGGAAATAATGATCAAATACATACAGAGATGTTCTTATGTTTTTGTGTTATTGTAGGATTGTTTAATTTTATTGATAAAGCTTCCTTGATTTTAGTTCTGTTAATACCAGGCTCATATTTTAGTACTGTAACATTCTGTTCAAAAAAACTGTTGTTGTTTTTCACACAGATTTTTATGGGTTGTTCATTGCAAAACTTTTATTTTATTTGCAACCTTTCTCCTGCTTTACCTAGCATAATCAGTTGGGATAGAAGAATTGTGGGCCCAGCATGGCCAGATGGTTAAGTCACTCGACTCGTAATCTGAGGGCCGCAGATTCGAATCCAAATATACTCGCCGTGGGAGGGGGTTATAATGTGACGATCAATTCCACTATTTGTTGGTAAAATAATAGCCCAAGAGTTGGCGAGGAGTGGTAATAACTGGCTGCCTTCTCTCTAGTCTTACACTGCTAAACTAGGGATGGCTAACGCAGGGATGGCTCTCTGATAGCTTTGCGCAAAATTCAAAAACAAACAAGGACTGTGGTCGTTTTTTTTAAAATGTGATGGACTTGGGAAGAGGTTTTTAGTGTTCTTTTTACCTGATCTTCAAGTAACGTCCTGTTTCACTTATGTATAAGGCTCAGCAGTTGTTACATTTTATTTTGTAAAAATGTTTCCCGGTGATGGTGCATAATTTTCATTTCATCGTTGAAAATGAACCTAAGCGTTATGTCAGTTATATTTATGTACTAGGCTTTTCTGAATTCCAGGTAAGAGGTATAATATTTTCTATACATGGGATAGTGCAAGTGATTAGGTTTCCTTTGTTTTGTAGTATTTTTTTGTGTTTCTTAAATGTTTCTTGACTACGTTTTATTAAATTCGTTAACAGTTTTTGTAACTACTTTTGCTAACAAAAGTTAGCTACCAGTTCTATATTAAAATAATTACATGAACTATTAAAAACTTTTAGAAAAACAGACAAGAGAACTTAACAAACACACAAACTCAAAAAATAAACACTACAAAACAAAGGAAAGCTCATTTTCATCTAAAATTACAATACTATTTCAGTTATCAGATTTGTAACTGATAATAATGTCATTTTTACTTAAAATATTTAAATTAATTTTTGCTGAAACTACATGAAGATTATTTTTATATTCACAATTGCAATTACTGAAAGAGGTCTAGGGTATTCCTCGTATTTAAGTTCTAACGTTACTAAATGATTAATCACAGTTAGGCTAAATTAGATGTAATATTAATTGCAAAAACTGTTTAGGCCATACAAAATACTTCTCAAACATGGCCTATTGCTTAAAGTTTAAACCACATGCTGAAACTTTCTTTTCATTGGCCATTGAAATATTTTTCAAAACGCTGGTAATAACTTTATTAAGTTAAACGAATCTTAATTATCACCTCAAACTGTTCAACTGCTTTCCTTTAACTCATGTAATAATCTTATTCTTCTGTTCAATAAAATACTTAAAGTCGAACAATTCAAAATCCACATTTGTTTCTCCACCAATTTAAATGTTTATCTCGTTTGTCTTGTTAACAACTTAAATTACTTATTATTATGTCTTATTTCAAATTAAGTAGTTCTTTCTAGGCTATATGACAATGTCTAGAATAATAAAACTGAGTCATAAAAACTTCCAGAAACAAGAAGATATTTTCAAACGTTTATATTCATTAATATATATATATATATATATATATAATTTAGTTTTATAATATTTTAAATGTAATTTTTCAGCATTTCTGAACTGTTCGTTTGTTTTTGAATTTCGCACAAAGTTACTCAAGAGCTATCTGTGCTAGCCGTCCCTAATTTAATAGTGTAAGACTAGAGGGAAGGCAGCTAGTCATCACCACTCACCGCCAACGCTTGGGCTACTCTTTTACCAACGAATAGTGGGACTGACCGTACCATTATAACGCTCCCACGGCTGAAAGGACGAGCATGTTTGGTGCGATAGGGCTTCGAACACGCAACTATGAGATTACGAGTCGCACGCCTTAACACGCTTGCCCATGCCGGGCCTTTTCTGAACTGAGTTAGCACCTGTTTTCTATACTTATGTTTTATGATATCATCAACTGACTTATTCTTAGAATACCTCATGTGTAATATAAGTTATAATATAAACTATCGACCATTTCAGTCCCTCAGCTTTTATGACTATTAAAAGTAACGTTGCATAATATTAAAACCAGCATATTTTCGTATTGGAATTTCCCAACCTAAATGAAAAAAATGAATTTCGATACATAATTTTGAGAAGCAAATCAAGGTTTCCAAATGGTATGACAGCTGTTAGACAAGGGGAAAACAAAATAAAGACAGTTTTAAATTTTGTTTGAAGCTTGATAGTAACAGTAAACATGCAAGTGTAAAGTCCATTGTTGAATACCTATAGGATCATAAACTTTAATTTCTCAATAATGAAAAAAATACCTGTAATATGAAGTGTACCAAACAACAATAAAAAAACATCCACTGGCTTGTACTTTAACCTTGCAAATTTTATTCCAAAATATTTAAAAGAAATTTAGTTGAATATTGTTCTAACTAGCAAAGAAAAAATCTAGCGCATATGAGGTTTACATAAATAATCTAATAACATTAAAAAATGTTTATAAAAGTATTATTTATACAGAAATGCTATGCATGAAGTAATTCTTTAGTAAACACTGTTATCTTTAATAAAATGCTAAATATGGATAAAACATTCTAAGCCCACACTATGCATGTGATATTCATAATATCAGAGTACACCCCCTAGAATTCTTATTTATCTATATTAATTTATATTTCAGAAAATTGAGGTTACGCCATTGTAGCTACAGAAGATGGCCTCTTTCTCTTGAGTAACTTATGGAAGTAAGTTTACACAAAATTATATTTGTATAAGAATCAAAACATTCTTGATACCTAACTGGTTCCACATCAAATGAATGTTCATAAGACAGACAAGCTAGTCGAAACAGTTTGTAAGCATTAGGTGAGCTTAATTTGAAGCTTACGGTTGGCACTATACAGAAGAGTTGGTGTGGTATTCACAAAAAGTGGCTCAAGCATGGCACACGTAACATTAAAGTTTACATAAGCTGACTACTAGAATAAGCTTCAAAAAAGAAATGTTTCAGACTTTTTGTCAGAGTATCTAGTGTCACTCGACTTGAGGCAACCAAGCACTGAATTGTAAGAAACTAGAATATGAAATGACGCTTTAACAGTGCTTTCAATAGGCTGTGGATACACTTACAAGCACATCCATTGCTCTAACTGTTTATTAACAAGTCTAACTCCACATATCCTGTTACTTTATAATTATGAGAAGAAGCACATGAACTTAGCTCTAGACATAGTGAACAAAAGAGTGCAAAAATTTTATTTGGTTGGTGCAAACTGCACTCTCAATTTCCTTACATGTAACGCATTTGTTCAATTGTTACCAGGCTACTACCATATTTAAACTCGCTCTCTGATGTTTACCTCGTTTATAGATGTAGCAGAATCGAAGGGGTTCCTAATGCTTGTAATAACATTTGCCATAGTTTTCACTGAATTAGACAAACATGTAGGTTGCACGACTCTAAGCTAGTATAGTATAAACATGGGTACCACACTTTACAACCAAACACTTTCGAAAAGTTCACCTTTCTTCTTCTAGGACAAACTAAGAATGACTGTATATTGTGTAAAGCAAAATGTAAGATAAAGCGAAGGTTCAGAGACGTCATGCACGCTACCATGGCAACCCTGAAATGTTTTTAGTAGCTTTCAATGTATTGTTATAAGAGTTTTTCATTTCTGGTGCACTACTACCAGAAACTACAATGTTAGATATAAAAGATTTAGAGATATATCAAGACAGACAAACGGTCAACTGTAAATAAAGTAAATAAAAATGAGATATGAAAATCAATATAAAATGGAATATTAAACATATAGTGTTAAAAAATAGCTCGAAAATTATCACAAGAAAGTAAGAAGTATTAAAACGTTTAGTGGTAAAGACTGGGAGTTGGTACAACTTGAACAAAAACGAAAACTTTATTTATTTATTTTTCGACAGAGAACAAACTAATTTAATGATCGGAAATCAATGATTCCAGGATTTAGATTCATTCCAAAAGGTTGAACAGTATTAAAAGTTGTAATCCAAAAAGCTTCTGTTATCTCTCTGTCGGCTTCAGTTTTGAAATCGGTTTCAGTGTGTGAATGAGAGTTACGTGGAGGACGAGGTTAATGAAACCTGACCCTCCTGGATAGATAAACATTAATACCCAGATACCCATACAGAGAGAGAGAGAGAGTTACATCATCAATAGAATGATCTAGTTGGTTAAATTGTTGAACAACAGGGAAGTGTATTTTAGTGTTGATAGAATATTTATGGTTGTTGGAACGCTCTAGGAGTTGTTTGTATTTGTCCAACATACTCAAAGCTGACGAAAGGATTGTTGTTGTTGTTGTTTTGAATTAAGCACAAAGCTACACAATGAGCTATCTGTGCTCTGCCCACCACGGGTATCGAAACCCGAATTTTAGCGTGTAAGTCCGCAGACACACCGCTGAGCCACTGGGGGGCCTGACGAAAGGGAAGGGGGGATTTAGAGGGTAATATTATCTGGTGCCTGGCATCTTCTGAAGGGTCTGGAACTAACTATTAAAATATACTAGTTGAAAAGATGATTATTATGTTAGTAAGTTTTTTATTTCTTATACAGGTTGGAATTTTGCACTTATAACAGTACGCAGTCTGTAGGGCAAATTATGTTGTTAGACGATGTAAGCTGTAATACATATGTGTACGGCATACCAGATATTTTCTGAAGACAAATGTATTGCATTCTTTCATAAGTATATATTCGGGCACGTTTGCACATGTTGTTATTGAAACGAATAGGAGAACTGGTAATAGGCAAGTGCTAATTAATTTATGGCAAACAGTATTCTGCCATACCATATAAGTTATACAAAGCCTAGTAAAGTGATAATTGGTTTACATATATTGATTGTTTCTTTGTTTTTGAATTTCTCGCAAAGCTGCACGAGGGCTATCTGCTCTATCCGTCCCTAATTTAGTAGTGTAAGACTAGAGGGAAGGCAGCTAGTCACCACCACCCACCGAATAGTGGGATTCACCGTCACATAATAACGCTACCACGGCTGAAAGGGCGAACATGTTTGGTGTGACGGGGATTCGAACCCACTACCCTCAGATTTCGAGTCGAGCGCCCCTAACCACGTAGAATAATCCATATCGAGGAGTGTACTGGGGATAAACATTCCTTGTACACCGAAGTCTATTAAGTGGTAAATACCCGTTGGTATCGATTTCCTCAATAATAATAAGAAAGTGAGTCATATCCTTTGTATAAGAAGGAAGAGAACAGGGAATATGTTTCATGTGGTGATCGATAAAAGCAGGCAGCTTTTTAGTAGTCATGTTTTTGTTTGAAATTATGGGTCAGCAAGAATTATTAGGTCTGCATGTCAAATTCTGGGAAGTTTCTTTATCAATTTACTTGTTTTGGAGGAGTGATGTAAGTTTATCACTGACGGCTTCAGTAAACTGAGTTGTATGGTCCTGTATAAGTTTCTTACAGAAATTAGTGTCCTCACGTTTGCAGTTAGCTTGAGCAATATTATGATTTTGTTAATAATAACAATAGCTCCACTTTCATATTCTTGTTTTACTATAATATTGTGGTTTGATTGAAGATCATTTAGAGAAGAGGTTATTGTAACATTGCTCGAAAGATTTTAAGATTTATATTACGTCATATTCTAAAATTTTCGTATAATACTTTAAATGTGGGTCTGTGTTTAGAGGAGATGTTCAAGAGAACTTTTCTTGAAAACTCTAGGTTAGTTGATTGTCAGTAGGATGAAATTTGTTGGGAAAAATCACAAACTCTTATTTTCTGACAGAATTAATGTAAGTTAGAAAGAAACTATCTTTGAAAGATTAATTATGTAGGTGACATTTGGAGAAAGCTTGCTTTTACTTGTTGGATTAGCGAGGTGACAATAATATTTTACAGGTGTATCTGCTTGAAAGGGTTTATGTCTGGCAAATGATGGAGTGTTTCAATACACTTGCTTCAGATGTTTATTATAAGAAAGAGAGCTTTTAATATTTTCTGGTAAAATGCTTGTTGCTAGAGTACTTTCTTTATCATAAATTGAGATTGAAAAAGTGCTGTTAAAAGTGGTTTGTTATTGGCAAGATGCTAGTTTTTATTATTATTTTTAAGAAGACATTTATTGATTCTCTTTTTTTCATTTTGTAACGTTCCTCTTCCAATGAGGGGTTATAGAAATGGTAGGAAATGTCTTTATCTAGAATATTAATTGAATTTTGACAGAAAGTCTTAGTAATGTTCATGAGTTCTAAAGATGTATTGTAAAGGATAAGTTGCTATTTGTTGCAGAAATTCTGGTCATGAGCTTCTACTTGAAAGATACGTTTATTGTAAGAGATTGAGTATATTTCCAACTTGTATGTTACAGAGTAGAGAACTGATTTGTTCATGGTATCTGCTGAGTTTCCCAGTGAATTTTCTAAGTTTCTGAAAGAGTTGTTTTCTGTTGGAGCTAAAACATTCGCAGTATGGTTTAGGTTAAATGCTGTCATATAATTGGGTGAAAATGCTAATGTGATTATCATATATCAAAAGAGGGATTTCAAGGATAAGGACAGGAGAGTTGTTGTCTTCTTCGGAAAATGGGTGAAGGAGTTATGAAGCATATGATGTAAATGAATGTCATTATGTGATTCACTTTTATATGCAAAAACGGCTCGTTTTGGGTTCAGAAAATATTTTAAATAGAAGAGCGAACAACGTTTTGACCTTCTTCGGTCATCGTCAGGTTCACAAAGAAAGAGGTAACTGACCGGAAGCTGACCACATGTTTGGAAGGGTTTGTATAACTGAGTGTCGCAATGTAGAGGGCGCGGTTAGATGTTTGAATATATAATAATCTATAATATTAATATAGGAATAATGGCGTTCCTTTATATTGGTTTATTTTGGGTTTAAGTTGTTGTATAAGTAAGGCTTCTTTAATTTTTCGTTTGTTTATGTTTGTTTCTTTATTTACTATTTTAGTGTTTTCTATGGTTATGTTGTGTTTATTTGACTTGCAGTGTTCGAAAACGTGTGAAGGTGACTTTTTATGTTCTTTGAATCTGGTTTCCATTTTTCTACTTGTTTCTCCTATATAGAAGTCGTGGCAGTTGTCACATTGTATTTTATAAATAATGTTGGTGTGATGTTTGTCAGTGTAGTTCTTACATAGTATAGACCTTAGTTTTGTGCCTGGTTTTTGAATAAATTTAGTGTTAACTGGAATGTTATATTTTGTTACTAGTTTTTGCCAAATGTTGGTTATTTGTTTGCTGATGTCAGGAATATATGGTATACAGCAGTATATGGTTTCGTGTTTTTTGATTCGTGAGATATATTCACTTTTGTTGGTTGATTTTGCTTTCTGTCTAGGTGTGTGCGAATAATGTTTTCTACGGTTTGTGGAGGAAACTTATTGATGTTGATGAAGTATTGTTTTATTTTGTCTAATTCATCGTTAATTTTATCTGGTGAGCATAGTTTTATGGCTGTGTTTATCTGGTTTCTTAGTATGTTGAGTTTTTGTTTTGTTTCATGTGCTGAGTCCCAAGGAATGTATAGTCCAGTATGGGTGATTTTTCGGTGGATTTCTGTTTTGAATTGTGTGTCGGTTCTTATAATTTTGAGGTTAAGAAATGATATTTGATTGCTTTCTTCCTGTTCACATGTGAAGTTAATGTTGGGATGTATAGAGTTAATGTGAGTGAAAAAATTAAGTATGTGTTCTGTAGATTTGAATCCTGCAACCGTGTCATCTACATATCTGTACCAGTATAGTGGTGGATGTAATGCTGTATCAATTGCTTGTGTTTCAATTTGTGTCATAAAAATATTGGCTAGAACTGGTGATACTGGGTTGCCCATGCTTAGGCCATTTGTTTGTATATAGTTTTGGTTGTTGAATATGAAGTTTGTCTTTATTGTGGTGAATTCTATGAGGGTTGCTAACTGGTTACTGGGAATGTCTATAATTGGGTTAGGGTCTCGAATATAGAGTTCTAAGGCTATCTTGCAGGCTTCTGTTGTTGGAACTTCTGTGAAGAGGGATATAACATCGAAACTGGCCATTAAGGCTTTATGATTAAGTTGATTTAGATTAGACTTGAAATTAAAAGAGTCTTTGATGAATGAGCTGGCTGATGTTGCATATTTGGAGAATGCCCATGCTATGTATTTACCAAGATTGTAATTAAACGATTCATATGTTGACATTATTGGTCGTAATGGACAATCTGGTTTATGAGGTTTGGGGATGCCGTATATTTGCGGTGTGCGTGAGTCGGTTTTACGTAGGTAGGAATAAAGTGTTTGTGAAATTGTGTTGGCTTTTTTCATTTGTAGTAGTAATTTGTTTAGTTGCGTCTCATGTGTCTTTGTTGGATTTGTGTGTATTAGTTTAAATTTGTTCGTGTCTGATAGGATGTTATTCATTTTTTGTATGTATTCATTCGTGTTCATTATTACTATAGCGTTACCTTTATCTGCTTTTAGAATTTTTATGTTTCTGTCTTGTTTTAGGTTTTTAATGGAATTAATGTCTCTTTTTGTAAGGTTGTTTTTTAGTTTTCTGTTTTGTGAAATTATGTTGATAGTTTTGTAAGAAAATTCTTTGAAAAAATCGTTTAAGATGTTGTTTTTAGGTGTTTCTGGAAAATATAAATTTGTAATTTTACCTGGGAAATTTGGCTGTTGGATGTCAATAAAATTATCTAAGTTGTCTTCTTTCTGTTTGTTGTTTTTGTTTTCTGTAGAAAGTATCACAAGTCTCCTGGCTAGGTCTTCTAAACATGTTTTGATTTCTATGGTTGGAATGTACCTTGGTGCTATTGCGAAGTTGAGTCCTTTGTTAAGTAGATGTATCTCGTCTGTGTTTAATTGTCGGTCAGATCTGTTAATTATGAGGTTGGTCAACGGTTTGTCATGTTGATGTCTTTTCTGTTGCTTACATCTTAGTTTTTCAAGTTTTTTGTTGTGGCAGATCTTTTTGCATATAAAATTCTCAACAAGTGGGTTTCTCGACATCACTGATTATGTGATCCACTGCTAATAGAAAAGTCACATGTTTTGAAGAAAGGAACTCTGACGAAAAGGTAATTCAAAATATCACTATCCATGGCCATAAAGATGACCAAAGCAACTTCATGGTTCTTCTCAAGTACCAGTCTGAGACAAACTCTGCACTTTAGTAACATTTGGAAGAATGTATCCTACTTCAGTCTTCTGTGCAGATTGAGTTGTCAGATTTGTGTATCTAGCAAGCCAAGAATGTCTTTCCAGCATCATGTCGTAAAGCTGGCCTTTTCACAGTAATTGCCAATGAAAGTCTTTACAACAGCAACACAGAGTACCTGAATATATGTCTGTGCTTCACATCTTCAACTAGTTTCAAGTGCAGAAAATATTTTTCATCTTTTGTCAGCATGTGAGAAACAACTGGTAAAGCCTTGACACACAGTATCATAAACCAACTGCAGAAAAATGGTTGACACCAGAGATGCAATGGTACCAGCAATATATTTGGTTACACTCGTGATGCACAAATACACATCAAAAAGTTGCATCCTTCAACCAGCTACATCTATTACCGCAGCCACAACTTGAAGTTAACCATGTTCCACAGTTTCAAAGTGCTCCTGTCCAAAATATGTACAACACAGCTGTTGTACATTATCACCATAATGTATCTAGAAGTACATCCTCCATACTGCTGCCATAAATGTCCCATTGCTGAAGACATTCTGTAAAGCAAGGTGGTAGAAATACAGCCACGACACGTCACCATTTCTCCACTTCATACTCACATTTGACTTTATCATTTGCCTCCACATCAACAGCTGTCTTCTGGAGTTCTTATTGCTATTGTTTAACATATTCTAGGCTTAAAACTATAACCTCATCTATTCGTACCATCAAGCACAGACGCCCCTAAGTACTCTTTAGAAGAAACGAAGGGATGACACTTTCTATGTCTGCATCTGAACCGTAGTATGTGAATTTGCCGATAGTGTGGATATGTCTCCTTAAATATCCCGTACTGCATGATGACAGACAAAACACTTGAACACACCAATGTCTGACCCTAGGGTCAACTGGTGATTCATTGGCTTTTCACCTTTTATGAACCATCTCATCACTCAAATTGATGACAAACTAAGCAAGCCCCTATGTGCTTCATACATCCTCCCAGACTTTACTGACAAATTGACATGTGACATCTGGTACTGTACCAAAGAAAAATACGGGCTTCTTTTTTATGGCCTGTATCAGCTGGTCCATATTTAGGAAGCTGGATGCATTACATCAACATATCAAGTTTTCAGATGCCCTTTACCCTATCGTTGGAACTATACCCGAATATCCATGTCATCCTTCCACACTCTGCTGACCATGACATTCTTCACTGCCATTGCTAAGTGCTCATTCAGCACTCTTTGCAGCCTGATAACATATAATGATTGACCAGCTAAGCTCTTATCAACATTCTCTAGAATATCGATATAGATGTCAAAGCTGCCATAAAAATGTTTGACCTTGTTTTTGAATAATATGTTATGATTTCTTTACAATAACTATATTTATATCTAAGTTTAATTTATTTATGTTAATTTGTTTGAATCAAATCATTGTTTTTGTTGATACCATTCACCAGTTTCGTGCTCATAGCTTGAAAAGTCCGGCACGACCCTATACAACTAAGCTCTCTCAATAAAGAAATTCTTCTCAAATACAACAAGTTAGAGAAAACACACCAATGATTTAAGCAGAACATGTTATAAAGAGGAAATAAATATAAGAAAATTGGCAGAGATTAAAAATGCTAGCAACACTATATAAAAAAAAATTCGCGCTACAAATACGGTCTGGGTGGGATCCAACCAGCTCATAAACATGAAATTATTCACGAATTTGTTTGTTTTGAAATGAAGCATAAATCTATACAATGCGCTATCTGTGCTCTTCCCACTACGGGTATCAAAACATGGTTTCTAGTGTTGTTAGTTCGTAGACATACCATTGTGCCATGGAGGCATATCTATAGGAGTGATTATATGTATACATATCTTAAACTTTTGCACATTATTGGTGAATTGTAAAAGGCTTTCACACACAAAATAGCACGTTTTTAAATTAAAACACTTAGTGGAGTTTCTATTGACCAGTTTTTGATAATACATCTCTAGCTTCTTTAGACCTAACAGTCTTATTTCTCGTAGTATTGCACCGAAAATAAGAAACACTTGTAATAACACACTGAAAGTAACTGAAAACACTTTGGGATTTCCATAATAGCTTGCATGACTTCATTATATCTCACACTTTGCTTGACACAGTCATTCATATTTTGTCTCTGAAGAATAACGGTCCACCTTTAGAAAACTCTCAGATTATAGGGTATCGTATTTTTTACCTAAAATGATTTATTGAACCTAGATGTTTTCCTAACATGATAAATATAAACGTGGGTGATACACATCTCAAAGCAGAGCAACCAAAGAGGCTTATATGGTCAGCAACAATTCTGATAAATGTGTGAAAGAACAGAAAAACAAATGATGCAGGAAAAGATCATACAAAGATCTGAAATTGTGTAAATTTCCCCAAAAGTATTAGTTATTAAAGAAAGAATGCCAAGGATTCGTATAGGTTTTATCAGGCTGGTATAATAACTAAAGTTGACACATTATTGTGACTTTGGGAAATGAGTATGTGAATATCCTGAAAGATTACCTGTGGTTTAAACCCTGGATTATCGGTCTACTTGATGTTTAAACTTTGTGAAATTGACTAAAGCATGTTTGTCAACACGTAACAGAAACTAATGACATTCAGTATTCGTAATGTGACAGCAAATTATAGAGAGTTGAACTGGCGCACTGTGGAATTTTACAAGAATCTTGTATGACCGAAATTAATGGCATGCATTCAAATATACAATTGAAACTACAGTTTGAGAAGTTGCATCAAATATTTCAACATATATTTATTATACTGGCCAGCTTAGTTGTTTAAGATAGAAATGGTTGCTGAATGTGAAGAGGATCTCTATACATCCTTAATGGAAAGAGCCAGAATATCATACTCTTCTTTCAAAATTAGGCAGTAGGTCCAAGTGTGATATACAATAATTCCTAGCTGCATACGTCAATGAATATTTCATATAACTTATATATAAGACAAAACTCCTAGCACATACTAATTTGTATAAATATCTAAATCATCCTTTGAGATGATTTCATTACCTCCCTAAGGAATTGACAAAGACAAAGTGTAAAAAAAGTTTTAGCCTTTATCTAGGTAAAGGATTAATACATTTACACCTTTTCAACATCTAGTTAAAAACAAAACTCAGCTTACAAATCCCTGCTTCTCTTATAAATTTAAAGAAACTTTTCGCATAGTTATAACTATTCTAAGCTAACTGATTTCTTCAATTTAATATTTGTATTGCATCTGGTTCTTTTAAAGTTTATATATTTAAACAGCTCCTAATAATGAAGTTTAGTTTAAAATATCAGTAACTGTTATAAAAGATGCTTACCTGATTCAAATGCTTTTCCTATATAATTTTAATAAGATTAGTGAATCTCACAATTAATACATTTCTTACTCAACTTCGACAATATCATAACTCAAAGTTTGTAAATCGTTTAACATAATTCTAAAACGCCTTTAGTTATGTATATAGGATGAAAATTAATGCTAAGACGACAAAGAGTAAATTGATAGATGATAATATGCAAGAAACTCACATAAAAACAAATGGAAATGACATAAAACAAGTATAGAAATTCACAAACTTGAGCCAGACCATAACAGGTAATGGAAAATATGGAGCTGAAATAGTGAAGAGAATTAATGTGGCAAGACGTGCCTTTAATAGTACGAAAACAAGCTTTAAATCAAAGATCATAAATGTAAAAACAAGAACGAGAATCATAAAGTGTTTTATATGATCAACTCTTTTATATGACTGTAAAACATTAACCTTGACACAAGCATTGATTAACAAACCGAAAGCATCTGTGGTGTGGGTGTAAAGAAATATGATAAAAATATCCTGGACAGACAAGTAACAAGTTCTCAGTATGTTGAATGTGAAAAGGTATATTGTGCCAACCATCAACATGAGGAAAGTAGCATATTTGGGCCATATTATAAGTAGAGGCAACATCCAACGAATACTGTTAGAGGGTCAAATAGAAAGGAAAAGATATAGGGGAAGACCAAGAACAGAGTGTATAACAACTATTAAAGAGTAGACTCAGATAGCAAAGTATGAAGACCTGATGAAAAAATACCAAAAGAGACAGAAGTAGAGAACTGTGACAGCCAACCTTCCTGAGGAAGACAGCACACAAAAATGATCATATATTATTAATTGAGAAAAACACTGCAACACAAACAAATCGATCTACCTCTTCATGGAAACAACTATTTTATTCCAATAATCTTGTTTCCTCTGTAATATATTGTTGTAAATAAAATAAAATGCTGTAAAAGTGAACAAAATAAAGAAAATGAACTGTTACTTACGTCGTTGTTGAAAAGCCACTGTTATATAAAGAGTCCCCTGAAAGAAAACTGAATATTTATATACAGTTCTTTTGAAATAATACATTTTTATTTCACCCCATAGCTAAAGAATTTATTCATGTTTTCGACTCTTCTCTCCTAGCAAAAAATATTTATTATGGTTTTTTTTACCTATTTTCTTTTTCACCAATTTTTAATCATGACAAGTGGTATATTATATCTATTTTTATATTCCTTTAACATTCTTTAATCACTCTAACTAAATTTTTACAATAACCAGATGTTAAAATTAATAGTTACATTTCCTGATATGTTAACTTAAACTTCTTACAGTTGTTGGTCTTTGATGGTGATCAAAAAGAGTCAATTCGTAATCTAGAGGTCGCAACGCTTCAAGGGCGTTTCTAAGTAACAGGCTTGTTTCTCCAATCAATCTGAAACAAATATTAACATGAATAATGTAATAAATATTGTAAAAAAAATTAAATAATGTGTTTTACTTGTACGTTTCAACACAAAGAATAGTAATTCCACACTAATGTAAATTGACAGTAGTGTTGGGCATATCGATAAGCACATATCAATATATTTTCAAGTATTTAAATATCTTGATATTTTTCAAAATCTTAAGTAAAGGCTGAAATGAGAAAATTCAGTATATATATATGCCGTAATTTTCGGTGTATAAGACGCACCACTATTTTCAGGAAAAAAGATATTTTTTACAGTTATCATATATTTATTTGTTCAACATCAATATAATCTTTAAGTATTCTTTAGAATACTTCAAAAGTAGTGTTCGTAATAAAATAAAATATGATTGTTTTATACATTTACATCAAAACATTATTCATTCTTTATGAAAACTTCTAAAATCTTTTTTTGCGTCACTGAATTCACTGAAAACAAATTCTGAAAGTTCCCTCTCACTTGTCCTCAAACTCCTTCGTGTAGCTTTACACAAAATTCAAAACAAACCAAATCTTGCTGTACAAGGTGCGATATGCCGAAGGAGACATAAAAATGTTGACCTTCGGTGCATAGAACTCAGGGGGTCTTGAAAACCCATTTTTTTTTGGGAAAAAGTACCTCTTATACACCGAAAAGTATGATATACATATATATAACTGACAATATAATTTTTTACAAACTTCAGCCGTTTCTTTTCTAATTTTTGTCCGTAATTGTCCCCATATGTACCCAGTGCGGTGCATAGTTGCATTAAAGTTGTATTCCAGCAATGTCAGTACTTTCCAAGCGAATATTTTCAAAAGCTGGGAAAACCATAAGCAACCGAAGGAACAGACTGTAATCCCAGCATTGTTCTGAATAAAATCTCTCAGTGGAAATCTGCGTCAATATGTTTAACCTATTTTTCAGGTTCAGGTTCAAAATATTTAAAGTTTTATTCACTTGTTCTGTTTTAAAATGTTTAATTAGATATATTATATCTAATTCCTCTTCAAAATCCTCTATTCCACTGTAAAAGCAGTGAGAACAAGAAAATTGATACACTGGCCCCAACCCCAAAACTTGCTTTTATTACTGACATGCTAGTCCTTTTACGGTATCTTTGTAGTTTCTTACTTTGAAATAAAACTCTTTAATTTTACTTGTATATATTTAAAAAAGAAAAGAAAAAAACAACAAAAAATAATATATAACTTAAATGTGTACATTTCATATATATTTTATCCGGCACTAGTCCAGAAAACTTGAAATGGATATAACCATATTTTATTTCGTTCAGAAATCGATGACGTTATCCCTCTGTTTCATATATATATATATCACAAATATATATATATACATATGACACAGTAAAATGTATCTAAGACAAAATCGCACAGGTCCGAGTAAAATTTCCGGTTTAAGCAGGTTTTCCGGCTAAGACGATGAACATGCATTTCATTAATTATATATGATTTTTTAGTGGAACGTTATACTTGCTTGACTCCATAAAAGTAAGACCTTTGTGAATAAAGGTATTATACTGTTTATGTTATATTTATTAGAATAAGAACAAAAATGAACATTCAAAATATATATAAGTATATGAAATCTTAATCAAATTCATTTGAAGAAAGTGTTCTATTTCATCTTTTTTTTTTTAATGGCTTTCTCATGCAGTTAAAAGAGAACGCCAATTCTACGGCCTTTTCATGAAGTCTGTTTCCCCCTTCATTTTTGCATACAGTTTAATAGCGTTAATATAACTTAAAACTTGTGATGAAGTAGGAATTGCTATTTCCTCACTATATTTTCTATTTTGTTCATCTTCTGAATCTCTCACAATGTTACTATCTTGTGATTCTATTATAGATTTTACATCAATTTCATCAGTTTCCGTTAAAATTTTCTTGTCAACATTCACAAAACTTTCAGCGTTAACAGAATCATCTGCATCAATCTTTTCAATCAGAGTTTGGATTTCACTAGAATCGTCATAGCAAACAACTTCTCCACAATTTCCGCTATTATCAAGAACAAATCCACAGTTTCGAAAGCACTTTATTACGCATTCACCTTTTACCCATTTGATTGAATGAATTAAAAATGCAAATACATTTAACACGTCAATTTTCATGGTCATTTCAGATGCTCTCTTACAGTCGTCCACATCTACAACAATATGCTGAAGCATCAATTTTCGGTATTTCATTTTTATACATTGTATGATTCCAGTATCTAGTGGCTGTAGAACTGATGTTGTACATGAAGGTAGAAAGACTAAACGAACATTTGAAAGTTGAACTTTTAGGTGACAAGTTGCATTATCTAGAAAAAGTAGAATATTCCTATTTCCTGTTCCATTCTTTTCTTTAATTTATATTTCACGAATATAGCACTTGGTCGTCCATGCTTTATTATTCGCTTTCCATTCCACAGGAAGTTGATTCTTCCTTAAATTTTTGAAACAGCGCGAATTTTCACTTTTACCTGTTACCCATGGTTTCTCTAGTTTTCCATCAGCAAATGTGACCAAAAGTACAGTCAATCATTCTTTCGAATAGCGACCTCCGGAATAATGACGACAGAAAAAAAAAAAATATTTAACCAATGTTTACTGTAACAAAATGTCCAAAATTTATTAATATTTAAATGAATTATTAATTAAATAAGAAATTAATATTTAATCAAGAACATTTTGTCTGCCTAACTCAGGTTCTTATCCTATTTGTTGATAGATGAGGTAGGTGAAAGATAATTTTCCATCCGCGTTACGCAGATTCCGCCATATAGAGGGCCTTTTATTAGAGAAATTTTAAAATAATGCTGCAAAATTTTGATATTTCCAGCTTCTACAGGTTCCCGCCCTATGCAGTTTCGAGCTTAGATAGGTTTTACTGTATATAAAAACTTGCTATTACCCATTAATCCTTTGCAGGTCTAAAACTACTGCCATCTTTTGACAGGAATCCTTAATAAATAATTCTTACTTTGGCCTCAAAGATGAAATTGCTAACAATTACTTTAAAGTACTATGTTGTGTGCAGTTATCATAAAATTTGGTTTCAATTTCATGTCACACTTTTAGATCTGAAAAAAAAATCGTATTCTATTTTACATCCATTTACCTATTTCTCCCAAACCTTTCGTAATCTTTCACAGTAACAGTCAAATACTCATCAGACTGTGATGCTCTCTTCTCAATTTTCCACTCAAACTTCTGTTTGGTTAAAATGAAAAACTTTGTATTAAAATTCATATCAAAATAAACCTAATCTTAATATTACACTCTGCTTAATTCATTTCTATAGTAATTTGAATTACTTGATATTTTAATTTTTGCACATATGTAGAACATTTTATATGCAAAAAACGGCTCTTTTGGGCTCAGAAAACACTTCAAATAGAAGAGCGAACAACGTTTCGACCTTCTATTTGAAGTGTTTTCTGAGCCCAAAAGAGCCGTTTTTTGCATATAAAATTCTCAACAAGTGGGTTTCTCGACATCACTGATTATGTAGAACATTATTTTCCATGAATTTTTATTTCCTGAAAATAAGGAAACTATAATCCATTCAAATATCTTTGTAGTGGCTATGCCTAAACTGAGTATCATTGTTCTCATGACTCGTATCCCGTTATCGAAAACCTAAACCCATATTTTGGGACTGTGTGGGCGCTATAAGAGTGACGGTCAAATGGCACTTTTCCATAAGGCAAGGACAGCTCCCTGAATTGACGGGAGATATTGGTAACGTTTTCTTACCTCAAAGTTATCAGTTCAAACTCAGAAACAAATTATGAGCAATTAGCCCTTATATATATTTGCGAGAACGTTATAAAACAAGCGCTATTGCTAAGCAAGCCATTTAATGTTTTATTGAAAATAAAAGTATTCCAATCAAAAAGAAAAGAAAGTGTTAGGTGTATACGATAACACAGATAAATACTCGTGGTTGATCTAAAAATATATATTTACCTATAACAATTACTTCTTCAGATTTTCATTGTTATGATTAGTTATATATATGATAATCTTTATTTCAACACTGATTACTTACACACCATTAATAATTTATTGTACCCACCTTAATAACTTAACAATAGGTTACATAATTAGTAACTTAAAAAATAATGTAACCTCGTACACCACCAACCAGGACAAGGATTTCATTTTGATCATTAAAGTTGTGTTTTATGTACTGTACTCTATATTAATAAAGTTTAAACGTAGAATAATTAAGTCCTCGTATCCAAACAAAAGAAAGAAGATTATTTAAAAAGCACCAAAATACAAATGGTTTGACATGACCAGATGGATAGGGCACTCGACTCCTCATCTGAGGGTTGCGAATTCGAATCCATATCAAACATGCTAGCTTTCCAAGCCGTGGAGCGTTATAATGTGACGACCAATCCCACTATTCCTTGGTAAAAGAGTAGCCCCAAAATGATGACTACCTGCTTTCCCTCTAGTCTTGCAGTGTTAAATTAGAGACTGCTAGCACAGATAGCTCTCGGGTAGCTTTGTGTGAAACTGAAAAACTATTTTTTTCTAATAGCTGTACCAAACATTTCAGCTTAATTTCTGACTTCATGCTACCTGGGTCTTATATATGTGAGGGTGTTTCAGTGAAATTTCCGTTGCATCACAATATTTTTTTTTCTGATTTAGTTTAGCAAGGAACAAATAGTCAATATGGTGGAAAATTGTAATAATGAACAAAAGCCAACTTAAAAAGATAATTATATATTAGGAAGCTAATAAAATTTGGCCTGGAGGTTAACTAATAGCCAGAAAATGATAGATTATGTTATTATGAAAATAAGTTAAATGATTTACTTTATATTTGTTATAATAATAATTCGCATGAACTTTAAAGTTTCTCTGTTTCATTGGGTTAAAAAAATTGAATTGCTACACACTCCCAATAACACTTGTTTTAAAAAAATCACATAACCTATAAACATTAAATTTCTGTTATAAATGCTATTGTGTATTAATATACTAGATTCTGTAAATCGCATATATACGTCTATAGTCATACTACAAAGAGGCCTTAGGCAAAAACAATGTCAGGGCATTTTCATATTTTAAATATTATATCTTTCATTAAATAACACTTTCCACCTCCTATTGCCTTGTTTTGTTTTTTTATCAAATAAGATATTTTCTTGTATATCATATTTTATTCTTACCTCTTCCCATGTTGGATTTAGATTACCGTAGACAACGTTTGTTTTTCTTTTTTCACCTTTCGCAAAAGAAATTATGTTTATTGTAAGAATATTTTTATAATAAACGCTTCTTAAATTAATTATATTCTACTAGATAAATTAAATATTGTTATCAATTAGTCCCAATGATGAAATTTATTAATTACATGATGGTTTTTGACATTAAGCTGTTAAGATGATTCAGAATTTCCTTAGCACAGTCCTCAACATTTTATATATAACTGAAACTTAAAAAATTATTACATCTTCAAAACGATCATAAATACAAAAATAATACTATGTTAGTATTTTTAATAGAATTCTCTTAAAGATGTTTTGAGTCTAATATAAAAGACTGATGCGAAAATATTCAGATTCATTTAAGTAATGGAATAAATAAGACAAAGAGCTGTACAATGCAATCTGAATTTTATTAACTTAATTATATTTTTCACACTTATGATTAAATGTTTCTCACATTATTTTTAGTGAGTTCTGTAGCAAACTTAATTCTTACTGTTAAACAAATATATATTTTTCTCTTAACTATACTGAAAGAGTGTGATAAAAATAATGCCCAGTGAGAAATATTAATCCAATAATGATTCTAAATATTTCAGTGTGATTATCCACCGTGTAGCTGTGCGCGTAACTACAAACCAACAAACTAATTATTACCTACCTTGAAATAATAACACAACGTAGGGATCACTTTTTCCTATGGCCGTTTCCAAATTGGTTAAGTTCTCTGCACGAGATACCAGAACTTGAAGTTTGAGTGACATTTTATGGAGGACAATTTAGGATATGCTTTTAGCTGGTGAAGAGTTTGATAATCAATTTTAGATGCCTATTAACCAATTTACGTTCTGTTTCTTCTGGAGACACTGTTCCATTGGGATAGACAAACTGCAAGATAGTTTTAAGAGGCCTCACACGTTACCCCAATGCGCCGTGTTCTAAATTTGGATCACCAGAAAGTCGCAGAAAACTAAATGTAATCTAACCAAGGCTTACGATGCATTGGATATATTTAGAAACTTTCCTAATTTGCCAAACCATTTTTTTTAATATAAAATACAACTACTTCGTAGTTTTTCGATCACGTTTCTTGTGGGTTTTCTTTTTTATAGATTATTTGTGTGTCCAATAGCAATATATATATATATATATGTGTGTGTATGTATGTACAATGCATTTGCAACCCCAAATGTTTGTGGCAAAATATATTCTGCTTTTATTGTTACTGTTATTTATAATAAAGTTTGTTTTTGCATTGATATTCTAGTTCTATGACATTGATAGAACTTTCTTTTTTATTTAATCCTACTAAAACAAAATTGTTTTAAAATATCGTGCGGCCGTTTTTTCTCATGTATTTAGTTTGACCGAGTACTTCACGCTAACGTTTATCAACAGTCTTCAATAGGCTTAAGTATTGTTTATATATAAAAAATATAAATTCACCTTTTCAGTATATTATTTCCAAAAAAAATTTAACGTAACTGTAATTCAAATTCACAACCAGCTATAAAATAGCACTGTATGAAAAAATATATACTGAAGGTTAGTTGTTCTTCTTAAGAATTATGTTTCGTATGATGTGCTACAATTGAAACTGCATTTTACATCATTGGTCGTACTAAGCCTGCCAGCCATGGTTACACAGCACTGCATGACAGCACAGTGTCTATTATGAATAAGCTTCTTCGGAGGAAAGCATTGTCGATTTTAAACTACAAACTCAACACGCTTTTCACAGTGGGCATTGGGTCCCAAAACCATGTTAAAGTAAGCTATTGGAAAAGTTAATAGGTGTGGCCCCCCGCTAGTACAGTGGTATGTCTACGGATTTGTAACCCTAAAATCAGGGCTCGATTCCCCTCGGTGGGCTGAAGAGATAGCCCTTTGTGGCTTTGTTACAAAAAAACAAAAACACACACACATTAAAGGTGTAAAACTGAATTTTATTACTATGATTACAGTTTATTGAACTAATTTTTCGAATGAAATCAACCGATAATTTTAATATGTCTAAAAATGTGTTCGTTTCCAATTCATAATTTTTCAAATACTTTATCATTATTTTGTTTGCGGAAGCAGGCGGTATGCCTACTTTCATCCCAATTACTAGTTACGTTTTGGGAGGAGGGGTTGGAGAGTCATTTTTGTAACCATACCGTTCACATTGTGGATAAGTTTGTTATTTGGTATGGTTTCGGAGCTTGTTGTTTTCCGAAAAGTTTTTTTTCCAAAATATTTCATCTCCTAGCCTTATATCGTTTAAAAATTTTATTGTTCTAATATTCTTTCTTGGAAAAATGTACATTTATTTGTTGCATTACACTTTTGGGTTATTTGTCGTGAACGAAACATAGTGTTAAACATGTCGCATTTGATGCCATGGCATACAATTGCCTCTTTATTTCAATATGTTAACATAAATAAATCATTTGTATAAAGTGCGATTAATTCTCTGCATTTGTTTTCTTCTTTCTTTTCGATACCAATAGTATTTATTATTATGTTCCTGTTAATGAAAAAAACTTATTATAATCAAATTCCAATATTTATATTACTTTACTTTTATGGTTTCGCGCAATAAGAAATTTCAGTCTGTTATGGCAATTGAACAAAGCTCATATATTTTTCTCTCTTTATTTTCTTGAAGTAAACATATTGGTTAATCCTGCTATTTGAATAAAATAACTGCTCCTGACTGGTCTCCCCCCATCTTTTGGTAAACAATTCTTTTTTGGTTTGAAATTTCGCACAAAGCTACACGAGGGCTATCTGTACTAACTATTCCTAATTTACCACTATAAGATTAGAAAGAAAGGAACTAGTCATCACCACCCACTGCCAACTCTTGAGCTACTCTTTCACCAAAAAATAGTAGGATTGACAATCACTAATAATGTTTTCACGGCTGAAACGGCGAGTATATTTGTTGGGACAAGAATCAACCCGCAACCCTGTACCAAGACATTGTTAACAGTTGTAAGTAAGGAATGATTATGCCTTAATCTTGGGGTTTTTTATCAGGCCATGTATTTGTTTATTTGATTGCTTTTTTATTTCGCACAAAACTACACGAAAACTATCTGCGCTAGCCGTCCCTAATTTAGCAATGTAAGTCTAGATGGAAGGCAGCTAGTCATCACCACTCACCGCCAACTCTTGCGCAGCTCTTTTACCAACGAAGCATTGACTGACACATTATAATACCCTCACGGCTGAAAGAGCAAGCATAAATTTGAACACAAATTCCATTGACAGAATCGGTTAAGCATAGAATACCGTAGATATATATATGTAAGTATGTTAATTTTTGTTGTTGTTTGAAATTAAGCACAAAGTTACACAAAGGTCTATCTGTGCTCTGTCCATCACGGGTATCGAAACCCAGTTTCTTGCGATGTAAGTCCGCAGACATTCTGCTGTGCCACTTGAAAGCTTAAATAGTATAAACGAATACAACTTTCTTCAATTTCACATAAAGCTACACAAAGAAAGTTAGCTAGTCATCACTACCTGCCACAAACTTTTTGGTTACTCTTTCTACTAACAAATAGGGGGATTGATCGTAACTTATACCACCCTCAAAATTGAAAGGGCGAACCGTTTGGTGAAATTGAGAGTTGAACTCGCGACCCTTAAAGTGTGAGTTTAGCGCCCTAATCAGCTGACTATATGTATGTGTGTTCTTATATGTCAATTTTTTTTTTAAGAATTTAATTTTCTACAAAAGTTTTTATGTACAAAGTTATAGATTGTTTGTTTGTTTGGGAATTTCGCACAAAGCTACTCGAGGGCTATCTGTGTTAGCCGTCCCTAATTTTGCGGTGTAAGACTAGAGGGAAGGCAGCTAGATATCACCACCCACCGCCAACTCTTGGGCTACTCTTTTACTAACGAATAGTGGGATTGATTATCACATTATACGCCCCCACGGCTGGGAGGACGAGCATGTTTTAGCGCGACCCTCGGATTACGAGTCGCACGCCTTACGCGCTTGGCCATGCCAGGCCTCATAAAGTTACAGAAAACATTATATTTTTATTATATTTTCTACTAAAAAAGTCAAACAGTAACTCTTGATTAATAATGTAAAATCTTTATTTGGGATTTTGAGCATGACTAGGAAACAGTACAATAGGATAACACCATGACTTGAACTTTGCATTTACACAACCTCGATACAGTTCATAATTAAATAGCATTTTTCTCGTAGCATATTTTAAGATACACTGCCTCTTAATAAAGTTTGTGTTAATATAAAAACTACAGAGCTCATTTCATTTCTACTTTGTAATTTTAATTACATACAAATAACAATTTAATTATTTCACGTTTGTAGTCATTCATTTGTTAATTTCTTTAATAAGCAGTAAGTTTGCATTTTAATGCTACAATGCTTTACACTGGTTATTGTTGTTGTTTCTGAATTAAGCACAAACCTACACAATGGGCTATCTGGGCTCTGCCCACCACGGGTATCGATACCCGAATTTTAGCATGTAAGTCCGCAGACATACCGCTGAGCCACTGGGGGGCTTTAC
Organism: Carcinoscorpius rotundicauda; assembly: GCA_011833715.1. Taxonomy (NCBI): domain Eukaryota; kingdom Metazoa; phylum Arthropoda; class Merostomata; order Xiphosura; family Limulidae; genus Carcinoscorpius; species Carcinoscorpius rotundicauda. Next base: position 37,796,627 of record CM022393.1, read on the forward strand.
ACTGGTATTTGAGAGAGTTCATATATTACATTAATAATTAGTTATACTACAAAACTCATCCCATTAGATCATAAATAACTTTGAGCTTCACTTCGGAATTTATAGAGGTTTGGAAGAAAACACCAGTACGTTATCATATTTTAGAAGAAACGGTTTAGTAGCTCCATCTGTTGTTATACAAACATCATAAATACGTATTGTTGGTAGTGTTTTTTTATTGTTGTTTTTTTCTTTTACTTCAAGCCTTAATTTGATTCGATAGCTTACTTTTCTTCTGACACGAAACTAATTTTAAACTTTTGATTTAAGTAAATGCATTTTTATGTTTTAAAATGTTTGTTCGTCATTTTCAGTTACTACAGCACCATTTAATGTAATACAATTTGAAGACAACTTGTTTTGAGGAAAGAAAAAATTCTTGTAAAACGTTTATTAAATATTGAAAATATTCAATATATCTCCTTGCAAGAGACGTTTTAAAATACAGAGATAACGACTGATGGGAGTTACAAATAACGTTATTGTTGAGGTGAAGCTCCGATCAAATGTCTCAGGTTTCTTAACACAACTTTTATGACTACACAAATAGATAATGTATTTGATTCTTAGTTCAGATATCTTATAACTTTGCACAAGTATACGATATCTTTGATTTCGTAACTCGGATTTCTTATAGTCCTCCACAAATAAACGATATCTCTGATTTATTACCTTGGACTTCTCATTGTTCTGTACAGATAAACTGTATTTTTCATTTGTGACTTTGAAAGCTAACAAGTTGATCTAAAAGTATATTTTCCTAACTTATTCAGCTTCCTTGAGTTTTCTGCAGGATATATCCAAGTCATCAGTAAATTAGTTGCTATAGTATAAAATGAAAATTATTTATTTCAGATTTATATAGTAATATATTTACGAAGACCAACTACCCTTTGGCAGCACGGAAGCTGCTAAAAGTAGCTACTTATACTTTTAATCTGTCATTGTAAAATCTGCATGTCTAATCAAACACCTCCACTTTACGTCTTCTTCCTACGTCACTGTTGTATCATATTAGTTTTGTATTCACTTCTTAGCCGTACAATAGATTAAAAAATTACTAAATAGAGACTAATAATTACTAAAATACAATCTAATGGAAAGAACAAGCATATAGACATGGTTATAATTAATTTATTCGGTTTCTTACTTAAAGGTATCCGCACTGTGAATGACAAGTTAGTGTTGTATTATATAAACCATGGTTTCTAATCTCAAGAAATATGAAATATTCTCCTTAAAAACGTGTTAACGCTACCTCTTGTACACAACAATAAGATTTTAGTTTAAAATGTTGCTGGGTAAACAATGGAACATGACAAAGATTGTCTAGAATGTACATTAATTGCGGTGTTCCTGTCTTAAAAAGATGTGTTAATTTGAAACTCATAACTGTATTATCAATTTATATTTTCCAACCTCAGCAGGTTTAGTATAATAGAAATAACATTGACGTCTCCCTTATTTTTTCTCTACAGTTTCCCTAAATACATGTCTGGACCTTAATTTGAAAGACTAACATTGTAAAAATTCGGTTTTCGCCTAAAATCACATGATATGTAATCTTACTCTGTTGTCATTTTACAAAACTCATCAAAACACTTTTTTGAAATACATACCACATCCGTAGAGAAAAGACTGGGAAAGTAAAAAATAAAATGTCAGAGAGGGATTTTTTTAAGTCATAAATTATATAATCTGAATTCATTTTCAGCATACGTATAGCAATTTGTTTCTTCACAACTTAACTTCGTGTAAGTTTCACTGATTTAGCACAAGCGATTTTTTACAAATAATACACTAGTCACTCTGATAACCTTGTATTATACATCATGCAAAAATTACTATGATAAGCTTATATTATTCATCATGCAATAGTTACTGTGATAATCTTATATTATATATAAAGCGACAGTTGCTCTTATATTATACATAGTGCGACAGTTGTTCCAATGACCTTATATTATACATCATGCAACAGTTGTTGTGATTACCTTATATTACATATAAAGCGATAATTGCTCTGATAATCTTATGTTATACATGAAGTGACAAATATCCTGGAATATTTTAGAAGTAACATGAAAAATGAAAAAACGTTTCAGCTTTTGGGATAACAATATATATATGTATATATACAGAAGACTTTTATTACGAGAGGATGTACACATCATGACGTTCGACTACTCCTGGTATTTAACTTAAATATACATTAATAAGAATTTCAACAAAAAAGAAACTTTTTTGTTTTTGGTTGAGTGTAAGAGGTAAGCATGCACAAACACGTGAACCGCACCCACAAGCGCTACAGTTCACAAAATTTACTAAAAACAAGTTTCTTCAACATGTGATTACTGAAACCAAAGAGTGCAAGAGGGTGTTAAAATTTATAGATATTAAATTTTAATATTCAGTGTATGATGTGACGAGATAGCACTGTTATTAGATTTGAATACAATGTTCATCTAGTGAGGAAAGAAGTGCCGGAAAGCATTTTACCATTTCCAAAACAGCCGTGAAAATTAACAAAACATAAGGTACCTATACTAGTGTCTCAGTACCTTGAAAATTAACAAAACATTACGTACCGATACTAGAGTCTCAGTACCTTGAAAATTAACAAAACATAACGTACCTATACTAGTGTCTCAGTACCTTGAAAATTAACAAAACATTACGTACCTATACTAGAGTCTCAGAACCTTAAAAATTAACAAAACATAACGTACCTATACTAGTGTCTCAGTACCTTGAAAATTAACAAAACATTACGTACCTATACTTGTGTCTCAGTACCTTGAAAATTAACAAAACATTACGTACCCATACTAGTGTCTCAGTACCTTGAAAATTAACAAAACATTACGTACCTATAATTGTGTTTCAGTACCTTGAAAATTAACAAAACATTACGTACCTATAATTGTGTTTCAGTACCTTGAAAATTAACAAAACATTAAAAACGTATACTTGTGTTTCAGTACCTTGAAAATTAACAAAACATAACGTACCTATATTAGTGTCTCAGTACCTTGAAAATTAACAAAACATAACGTATCTATACTAATGTGTCAGTACCTTGAAAATTAACAAAACATTACGTACCTATAATTGTGTTTCAGTACTTTGAAAATTAACAAAACATAACGTACCTATATCAGTGTCTCGGTACCTTGAAAATTAACAAAACATTACGTACCTAAAATTGTGTTTCAGTACCTTGAAAATTAACAAAACATTAAAAACGTATACTTGTGTTTCAGTACCTTGAAAATTAACAAAACATAACGTACCTATACTTGTGTTTCAGTACCTTGAAAATTAACAAAACATAACGTACCTTTACTTGTGTTTCAGTACCTTGAAAATTAACAAAACATTATGTACCTGTACTTGTGTCTCAGTACCTTGAAAATTAACAAAACATTACGTACCTATAATTGTGTTTCAATACCTTGAAAATTAACAAACATTACCTACCTATACTTGTGTTTCATTACCTTGAAAATTAACAAAACATAACGTACCTATACTAGTGTTTCAGTGCTTTGAAAATTAACAAAACATTACGTACTTTTACTTGTATTTCAGTACCTTGAAAATTAACATAACATAACGTACCTATACTAGTGTCTCAGTACCTTGAACATTAACAAAACATAACGTACCTTTACTTGTGTCTCAGTACCTTGAAAATTAACAAAACATTACGTACCTATACTTGTGTTTCAGTACCTTGAAAATTAACAAAACATAACGTACCTATACTAGTGTTTCAGTGCCTTGAAATTTAACGAAACATTTCGTACTTATACTAGTGTCTCAGTACCTTGAACATTAACAAAACATAACGTACCTATACTAGTGTCTCAGTACCTTGAAAATTAACAAAACATTACGTACCTATAATTGTGTTTCAGTGCCTTGAAAATTAACAAAACATTTTGTACCTATACTTGTGTTTCAGTACCTTGAAAATTAACAAAACATTACGTGCCTATACTAGGGTTTTAGTACCTTGAGAATTGACAAAACATAACGCACCAATACTAGTGTTTTAGTACCTTGAGAATTAAATCAATAAGCTAATAAAATAAAAATAAAAGTTTAAAAAATGTTTACAAATTGGTTACACTGAAAACTATGGTTTCTATCCATGGACTGTTATAATCACAATAATTAATCAAAAGATCTTATCATACTGTAAGTGTAAGCTACAAAGGGCGAGCTAATAATAACATACATAATTTGCACGTGAGTCGCCAAATTCGAACGTAGTTTAGTGTTAAAAGATTTTTTTATTCATCGTGAAGAGGTTCAAAAAGTGCCTGAACAACATTCCGATGCTTTCCGCTTTGAATCGAATGATCGCTTGAGACTGTTGTATAGAGTTGTTAATATCATGAGCCTTAAGATTAGCCTAATTTGTTTTAAAAATTGACGGTTTACTATAATATACAGTTTCATAACGTTAAACACTTGGCGGTCCATAAAATGAGTTGCACTGTTTTATAAAACTGGCACAGTATTATATCTAATAAGATGTCTTGAAGATTGTTTAACACAGTTTTACAAGTCAGGTAACATATTGGACCTGGAGATCGTTCATGATTAATATGTCTAACTTTGTAATTTTTTTTATATAGTGGACTGTTGAATTGAATCCAATAACTTATGTATTAGTACAACTAAACTAACCGAGTAGGTAAACCTCTCCACAATGCTTTTCAGTAACAGTTATGGTTAAAACATGTGACATGGATATGCATACATGCAAACATGTTACATACTTTAAAATTCGAGTAATGTCCAAAGCTGAATAGCTTTTTTCCGGCATTAATATGAAGTGCAAAAGTGTTGTTATGTTCTTAAAAGTCACTAGACTCCGATAAAATATTCAAAATGAATGCCTTATCATTTCAAAATTTAATTCATGGCAGACGATTAATTATTTATTTTGATTTACGTTCTTCTTTCATGAACTATATATACATACATACATGAATACTGAAACAAAATTAATGTGCGATGAACATTATAAGATGTTCTATAATTCTTGTAACTTTAGAGGCAGAAAGTGACGTCATTGATCCTAGAGACATGAGTTTTGTCACTGAAATATTATAATTAAGTTCAACATTGTTCTTCCAACGTGACATCACAGCTCCTAACATTCGTAGCAAATTTGTAACACAAGAGTGAACATTGTAGAGATATTTCAATCGTTTATTTAACTATCGTAAAACTTATATCAGAGATAGTTCTTCTTAATTATTACTTACATAGTCATGGAAGTGGTTGATAAACAGAGGTATCAAATATTCGATCAGCATTAAAGTTTCAGGATTAATTTGTAGTTGAGTGAACACGCATGTGTCGATTAAGATTTCCAGACTGGGAGAACCTCAAAAGACACAGTTTGCATTGATATGGTTTTTCTCCACTATGAATACGAAGGTGTTTTGTTAAGGTAGAACTATCAGAAAAGGCTTTCTTACACATACAACACCGGTATGGTCTTTCGCCGGAATGTGTGCGCATATGTGTGGTTACCGAAGAACTTTGAGAAAACTGGCGTTCACATATGGGACAGCGAAAAGGTTTTTCGCCACTGTGAGTGCGTATGTGCGCTGTTAGGTTAGCCGCTTGGGAAAAAGACTTGTTGCAAGTGTTACACCTATAGGGGCGTTCTCCGGAATGTGTGCGCATATGCGTTTTTAAGGTACTTGGTCGAGCGTAAGTCTTTCCACATATTCGGCACAAATTCGGCTTACTACAGGTTGATGACGGTTCTTCCATAGCTCCGGTTTGGGAAATGAACTGAGCGGTGCGAGGGACGAGAGGTACAACCCGCGATTTTGGTTTCATTGTTGTTATTGGCTGAAGAAAGCCGTAATCAAAGTGTTTAGGTCCTGAGATGCAGGTATTCATGGGCTTTAGCGGTGACATATTAGTCGAAAATTCTTTCTCTAGCGGCGGAAGAGTCATGGTATCACCAGGTCGTAGTTCAGCTGTGATTGTACAAGTTCCCACAGCAGGCTGAGGGTTGTACACGGGGGAAGGAGGAGCGTAACCCATTTGTCCATAACCTGTTTGATTCTGAGTAACTCCGTAATGACTGGGAGTTGCTGCAGAAGCGCTCCACTGAACTTGAGGCTGAGGGGGTGCAGTGGGGTTCCCATAAAACTGATGATCCCCAAACCCTGAAACTCCCATGGTCATATTCATGGATAAGTTCACACTCATCGACGCAGAAAACACAGCCCCTCCCTGCGGTTGGGTAGCTGGGGAAACACCATTGTAACCAACTGTACCCATAGGTGAAGGAGGGGAGATGTCAACTCCATAGTACATGTTATTTTGCGAACCCATGCAATTATTATTAGTCACCTGAAACTGGGGGTAGATGGAATAGGAAACGTTGTTAGGAGAGCTGACCCCGTGAGAAGGGGTGCTCCCTCCAAAATTAAGTCCTACGTGACCATAGTGAGAATGTGATATTGGAGATAGAGGTGATAACTGGTCGCTACATGGTGGGTATACGCCAGAAGATGATGCTCCGGGAGATGATGTCAAAAGTCCAGTACTGGGATGTACAACAGCATGCTTTAAGGACAGAAGAACATCAGCCATGTCGTGTCCATAGGGTCCTTTCTCTCTAGCTGCTGAGCATTCCCTAGCAAAGAAATACGTAGGTAATAAGATTTATGAATTGATGCAATAAATGAAATACAGTGAAAAGAGTTAGAACACTATGGTAATACTTTACTGATACCTATTGACAACTGAATGAACCAGGGTGAGAAAACTTATTATTCTTTAAAATTCTCATGTACTTGTATCAAGAGTGTGTCATAAGTCTTTTGCTTGAATAAACATACTGATCAAATTTAGGGTCTGAAATAAATGTCATAGTACTCCATGCAGTGCCTTAACTATATAGATAGAAGCTATCAAGGATCTTGTATATGGTAACGGTATATGCTAAAATACATTAATTTAATAGCAATCCACAAATAAACGTTGATAAAAACAGTGTTTAATACGATATATTAAGTTTTGTTGCCATACCTAAAATGTTAGTAGAGCAAATGGTTTGCATGAAAACTTTACATGATGCTGGTTGCACTCTCCTATAAATTGCTGCAAACGTGGAATGCTCCCCAAACACTGTTAAGGACATCCTGGATCGTGAGACCGAGACAGGTAAATTTTAAAATGGGAAAGACAGAACCAGATCACCTAAACGCAATGATACTGATGTTAAGTATCTTTGTTTATGCAGCCTTTGGAATAGAAAGAAGACTGTCACTGATCTCAAGTATGAAATAAACAACCACGTACCAAATGACAGAAAAGTGTCCAGACCTAACTATCAAGAAAACTCAAAGAGAATACAATATTTGATCGTGTAGTAGTTAAAAAAAGTTATTTCGATCTCCAAATATTGTCAAGATACTGAAATTTGCTAAAAAAAAAAATACTAAAACTGAAGGGGTGGATGACTCGTTATGGACAGATTAATTCAAGTTTGAAATGTTTGGTTCAAGGCGTAGGTTGTATGTCCGGTCAAAGAAAGGTGAAATATACTTATTTCAATGGACAGCATCTACCTTGAAGTATGGGGATGGCAGTGTAATGGTTCGGGGATATTTTTCTGTAGATGGAATAATGGAACAGCGCAAGTACCACCATATACTGTTCCGTCATGGTGTACTCAGTGGATTTCGTATTATTAGTAAAGAAGATAATGACCCTGAAACACTCATTCACTTTATGCAGAAATCACTTGCTGAGGAAAAAGCCCGTTGGAGTCATTCAAGCGATACAATGGCTCCCACAAAACACGATTTCAACCCAGAAGAGAAGACTTGGGATTTGACAGATCAAAAACCTGACAAATGGAAAACTACCTCTATAAAAACGTTATAGGAATGTAGTAAAGACGTTTGAAGTAGAATATCAAGGTAATTTAATTAAATATGTTGCAACAATGCTTAAAAGACTGTCTGCAGTTATTAAAGCAAAAGGAAGACATACAAAAATTAACTTTTTCCTCAATCCAACCACTTTTACTGAGTTTCTATTGTACAAAATATGGAGATTAATAATATTTTAATGTTTCACCTGTGATTTACCATCTGTCGTTGTTTGAAAGTAGCTTGAAATATAATTTTTGACTTTGTTCTAAATCTTTATTTTAAGTTTATGTTAATATTAAAGTACTGTACAAAATGAGATTTGAAAGTAATATATTTTTTTATGAAGAGATCGCTTGTAATAGTAGAAGTTATAATATCCAAACAGAATTTTCTTGCTGAGAGTAAAGGTTTTGATAATAAATGGCTGAAAGAGACATTACAGGTGAGATTTAGATGAAATGATTTAATACACAACCAGATCGCTTGCTGAGAATGGAAGTTTGCATAAGACATTGGCTAATACACTATAAATAAAGTTTATATGAAGAAATCTAATACAAATCAAATATTGAGAATGAAAGTTTACATACGACATGGTTGGTAAAAAGACTGCAGGTAATGTTTACACAAAAAAATCCAATATTCAACCAAATCAATTGTTGATTGAAAAACCTTAGATAATACATGGCTAATTGAGATATTTCAGGTAAGGTTTAGCAGTATTACACGTCTCATATCGAGCTCTTAAAGTATTTCTCTGTAGTGTACCATCGTCTAGCAAAATAGCATAATTAATCATGTCACTTTCAAGTATTTTGGTTAACAAAGTGTGCTAATGACATCCTCTATTCAAACTATTGTATTTCTTCAAAAAAGCCTGTTCAGGTGCTTATGACATAGGAACAGACAAAAAAGACGCAACGTATTTAATGAAATATTTGATTGGAAATTAATATATATCGACTCTTGAAAACTTGAATTTTCTTTGTGAAATTCTTATTTTCTTTTGTTGATTGCGCCTTTTAAGTTTTGAAAAATTAATATCAACTTTTGTTTTGTAAGCAGTTAACTTTCTCTTAACTACAGTTGTGTGTTTTCGTTTGTTATAAAACACTACTATCATACTTCTATCAAAATAATAATATTCTGTACTTGTCGTTGATAATATAATAAAAGTCAGTTTATTACATGAGTACTTAACTATTGTAGTATTTCGGCACAGTTATAAGTCCTTCGTTTGGTAGACCTCTCTTTACCAGTTATATAGCAACGTTTCAATTTAAAGATAGTTCTGCTTGTGAAAGTTTTTTATTTACCAATTATTTGTAAGAAAAATCATGTCAGTGTCATTAAAAGTTTCTTTATAAACGATCTTTTGTTCTAATAGCTGTAGCTTAATGACGGCTTTCGTTTGTAAGAGTGCTTTTCACACAGGTTAGGTTTATAAAATGTTTGTAGTTTAGATGTGCTTTTTACACAGGTTGGTAGCATAAAATGTCTATAGTTTAGATGTGCTTTTTACACAAGTTGGTAGCATAAAATGTCTGTAGTTTAGATGTGCTTTCTCCACAGGTTAGTTCTATGAAATGTTTGTAGTTTATACGTGTTTTTTACACAAGTTAGTTCTATAAAATGTTTGCAATTTAAATGTGCCTAAGGAAAAGAAACGTCTCGCTTACCATATTTTGCTGTTTTTTCTTTATTTAACAAGATCATAATGGATTATAAATTTAACTTTATATGATGTGTCATCGTTACTTTGGAAAATAACAAAACTAACATTATGTTTCTGCAGCAACATATATCTTTACACATATATATATTTCTTGATACTGTATTTCATTAAGAAAATTGCATAAAACCTGCAATGAGTATTTTGTTTTTCTATACATGAACTAGCAACACAATTTTTCAGCATTATTTCAAAGAGTTCTATTATTTAGTAGATTAAATTTTTGTATTTCTTTGCGGTAAACCAGTTTACCTGTTTTTTTATTTTTAAAAAATGTTTCAAGCCAGAAAGAACTAAGATATTTTCCGAACTTTACGTAAATGGTATGAATGAATCGTCGTCTGAATATTGTGTGAGAAAGGTCATAAACTCGCTAATATTTTGATTGTAAGTTTTATTACATAGGTCAATATTATCTTTGTCGAAATAACCAAATACATTTTTATCATATCATAAAATAAACATTTGTTTATTCATTCATCCAGCAGAATTTAAGTTACTCAAAATTATTTGTCTCAGTTTCAATTAAAATAATTATCAACGTAAATTGCTGGGACTTACATTAGTGAGCACCATACAATAGTGTAAAAAACTTGAAAAGAAACGTGTGACGCGCGCGTTTTTTTTTCTTGCAACAAAACCACATTGGGCTATCTACTTTGTCCACCGAGGGGAATCGAATCTCTGATTTTAGCGCTGCAACTCCGACCACTTACATCTGTACCAGCGGAGAACGAGTGTGACGCATACTCATCTCTCGTTGGACTATTTCTTATATTAAATTAGATATTTACTAATACTTTTTGACATAAATGTATAATTTAGAAGCTTCTTGAAACGTTAGCAAAAAGGTTCAAGATGCTTTGGCTTGTCATGCTTCAGATAAGGTAAACTAGATAAGGTCGACTATTCTTCGATTTAATATTGGTGGATCAAACTAATTTGACAAAAAAATGTGATTTCGATCTTATGTTTTCACTATGTTTTGCTATTAATTGCCTCAGGTTTATTACGGTTGTTTCACAATAATTAATCTTTATGAGGTAGTGGTATGTTAATACTATATCAATGGATAGTATAAATACCACCTTTGACATGCTACTTTTATTTTATGCGGCGCATTGGCAAACTACTAATCCAGAACGTTTGTTTAATTATTAGAATTTTATGGCGCAAAGGGACTACGGTTTTCTGTGCCAAATTTCAAATTTTCAAGGAACATTTTTAATCGCGGGGTTTTGATTATTTTGTTTTATCATTTTACTAAACAGAACAACTTTTAAATATGTTAAAATAGGTTTACAGTATCTAAGTATAATATCTACCAATGTTTAATAAGTACAGTTAGTCATGATGGTATTTTAAGGTTTTTATATTTCAGATTTACATTGTGTTCCCCTTCTAATCCAATATTCTCAAACATAACACAAAATCAACTTATATTTTTTTTTAGAAAATAAAAGTGATAATAAATTTTAAACTTAATTTCCATGATAGAAGATAGAGAGTGATATAAAGCGAACGTTTATTATTTTATGAAGCTCTTACGTCTTCAGGTTGTTTATAATTAGTTCAACTTGTGGGTACAGAGAACTGCTCTCAGTGTAAAGAGGCAATAAAATTTCGTTATCATATTTATTTCATTTGTCCAATGAATAAACGATTAATAGATTAACAGAACATTCGCTACTAAAACTACAGATGATAAGCATTGATAACTTTGTTTATACGAAAGGTAGCTATTGTTAGTGAAATATGTCAGACGTAAGTGTTCATGTTAACAAGATTCCTCGAAAACCGTTATTACAAAGACTGAAATCTGAATGTTTGATTTGAGAAAAATTACAAGGATAAACGTTGTATATACTTAAACCTAAGTTCACAATACCTTAGAAGAATATTATAGTACATGGTTACCCGAAAACGATTATTTTACTTTTAATTTACTAAAACTGTTACTTGTTTTCAAGTGTTTAGTTGTATGAATTTAAACTTTGACTGATAACAGGTTGTAACTTCTTGTCACGTCTTCATTCATTATTAATGCTTCTTTTCCAAGTATACTAAAGTAAGATTACCTGAACCTAAGGTGTCCTAAAAAGTAACTTTGCATCAAGTTACATCATCAATTAATATTATTTTTATACATATATTAAAGTATGGCTTTTTAAACAGAAAGCGTTCCTAATTGCAACTTTTTATCCAGCTCTGTAGTTGCTACGTTATTAATAATTATTTTAAAATATATACGAAAGTAAGAGTACCTAAACTAAAGTCCTAATTTGAAGTTTTATGTTAAGCGCTGTATTATATTTTACTGTACACTGTACTACGCTGTAGTATACAACATATTATATATTAAACTTTTGTTAGCAATTTCCCTGGACGAAATTTTCCTCCATTTAATGCAAACCTGCTATTTAATTTATATTATACCATTGTCATATGTAATGGTTTTGGAAAAAAAAGTTTTTGTTTTGTAAAATAAGTATAGTAAGAGGGGGTGATAATCAATCTTCAGCTCACCATTGCAATATGGAATCGTGGCATTAAAGTTTGGTATTTATTAATGTATTGGTGTATTTATGGATCTTGGGATATATGCCTGTAATTTCAAAGATAATTATATACCACTCAATATATGTCATGAGATATATTCAAATTCAGAGATGGGTCACCAAAATAATTTCTAATACAGTACTAAAATTAAACAATCAGTAAGTTTGCTTCATTTTTTTCTCTAATATTTTCAGATCTGGCTTTCGCATAGCATATCAAAAGCTGTTGTTGTTGTTTTGAATCAAGCAAAAAGCTACACAGTGAGCTATCTGTTCTCTGCCTACCATTAGTATCGAAACCCGGATTTTAGCGAGTATGTCCGCAGACATACCGCTGAGCCACTGGGGGCATATCAAAAGCTCAACTTTGATCTCATATAAAATATTTTTGTTATTGTAGTGCATTTTATTAATTTGCTCATACATATTTGTAGATCTTTTTCAAACTAATTTCAGTAGCTTTTGAAATTTATGAGTACATATATATAGTTTAGCATCGTCTCTAATGGTCGTATTTCTAAGTAACTGAAAAAAATTGAGATCTACCAGCTATAACACGTACTTTAAACATGTACTTGTAACTGTGATCAAAATACAAAGTAAACAAAATAATATTAGCTGAATAATGAATGGGATGATTAAATAGCTCTTGATCTAACGTCAAAGTTCTAAACAGCGAAAGTGTTGAATACATCAAATGATATATGAGCCAAATGTTAAACACGAATTTAACCTAATGTGAAACTAACAAAATGGTATGCAATGACAGTTTATTAAATCAATTGTCAGTGCAATTTTTCGACGCCTTAAAATTGTGCAAATTTGTATCTAAACTTTTTATTATGTATGATTAATGTAAGAATTAATAACAATTAAAGAATGAAAACAAAACTTTTTTAATACAACTAAACTAACAATAGTACCTACAGTGGATATATCATGCGTTATCTGAATTAACAGTTTAGAGCAGATTTGAGTATCTCTCCAAGTAATTCAGTGCTATGTCTGAAGGCTCATAACACTAAAAACCTGGTTTTGATACCACGGGTGGGCAAAGCACAGATAGCCTATTGTATAGCTATGTGTTTAACAACAAATAAGCAAACTATATTCGAAAGTATTATATTATATTTCAGATATTTAGTCTTAAGAAAAATAGAATATTCAAATTCGTGACTGCGGAAAACCCATTTGAAGTAAAAATGCATTCTCTGGATGGCTGGTATGGGTATTAAAACTTTAATCAAAATAAAGTACAGAACACGTTTCGATCTTCTGCATTTGTTGATGTGTAATTTATTTTAATTAAAGCTTTAACACCCATAACAGCCATCTAGAGAATACAGAATATTCAAATGTCTTCTTGCTTATTCAAATGGCTGCATGTAAGCCCTATCTATGTATTTTACTTCTATGCCAGTGATTTCATCTACTGGTTTCTTCAAAAAGTGAAAAGCAGAACGAATGAAAAAAGTAAACAGCAAATTATATCCTTCCTACGAAAACTGTATTCTACGATAGATAATTTGGACTTACTTATAAGGAGGAGAATAACTGTTGAAGTTTAACATGCTCGCTATTGGATCAGGATCCGTTGCTGAAAAACTGCAGTTGGTGAAATTGAAATCAACAGGTGATCGGGAGACATTGAAGTCTGGATATCCGAAGTTCTGTCCGCTTCCTCTCCCGACAGTCCCTTGTGATACGACCGGCGAGTACGTGTCAAACACATAACCATTCGGAGGAGTTCGCCACGGTTCTTGCCCGAAGCTAGGGTTGTTGGGCATGTAACATCCTTCCATCTTATAAAGTTTTCCTTTCAGAAAACCTAAAAATGCAACTATTATTACTTTTTAATTCAATGCCTTTCTGAGGTAAACATTATTGATCTCTTTCACATCAGCTGAATAGCAACATACAAGTTTCTACAGGAATCCGCAAATGTGTCTTAGTAAATCCGTTCAAATTAGTGATGAAAACATCTCATAACAAATAGCATGTCGATAACGGTCTTTCAGTGAGCTCTTGTAAGATATCTCACAGGTTCATGATTATTTATTAAACATACTGAAGATTGACATAAAGGAAGTTTCAAGCACGTGGGATATCATACAGTCTAAGCTAATATTTGACATATTTATATAAATATAATACATATATATAAAGATAAAATACTATTGTCAAGTGGTTTACAAAGGCCAGGCATGGTCAGGTGGTTAAAGCATTCGACTCTTAATCTGAGGGTCGCGGGTTCGAATCTCCGTCACACCAAGCATGTTCGCCCTTTCAGCCGTGGGAACGTTATAATGTGAAGGTTAATCCCTCTATTAGTTGGTGAAAGAGTAGCCCAAAAGTTGGCGGTGGGCGGTGATGACTAGTTGCCTTCTCTTTAGTCTTACACTGCTAAATTAGGGACAGCTAGCGCAGATAGTCCTCGTGTAGCTTTGCACGAAATTTAAAAACAGACAAACTGGTTTACCTTGCTTTAGTATGTGTACGCACAGAGGTTAAATATTTTATCTAGTTAATGCCATGCTTTATTAAAAGTGAGAATAAAATATAAGTGAGAAGAAAGAAACATCCAGAAAATATAAATTTCAACTCCTTACATTATGCCATAAAGTGTAACAGTAATTTTTAGTTGATAAAATAATTTGTCTTGCGTACAACCCAAAGTTATACAAACGTTAAACTTTAACTTTGCTCCGTTCTACCACATTATATATTCATAACAAAAATTATTTGTTTAGAAACGAATAATATCCTCTCCTACCTTAAGCATAAATAAAGATTCTCTTGTTGACGCAGCACGCGAACTATAAGAGCATGCCCAAGTTATATTTTTTCTTTAAATTGTAGAAAACGTTGTTGTTGAAATAAAAGCCAGATACACTTCACATCTTCACATATGTGTTCTCAGTGTCTCCAGTCCAGAATACTGTTGAGTTGACGTCATTGATAATACACATAGACGAGCCTTTGCAGATTCAGAGTCCATTGTTACGAAGGGATACATTTAAACGGTGAACCAATCAGCATTCAATGTCTAGCCCACTCGTTTGCTGTGTGGAACGTTGATTTGTCAGCAGCTACACACTGTTTGACTAATCACATGACTTGTTTGAATAAAAAGAAATGAAAAGGTTGACTTTAGGAACGCTCTATTGATTTATTTACGCATATATTCTGATTAAAAAATATCAAGAAACATTTTTGCAGTAAAATAAACAAATGAAACGAGATTTTCACTTCCAAACATTTACTTGGCGAATATTGACAAAATTGAGGTTTTTTCTTGATATGATGCTTCAATATTTTTCAGAGAAGACTCATATTTTTAATTAAAATTTTAAAAAAATACAACTCATGTATGGAAGTTAATTTCAGGCTACATATAAACAACTTTTCAAATTACTAAATTCTCTTAAAAAACATTTACGTTCCATATTAATTCACAAAGTCCCTAAATTAACTAATCAATTCGTGTTAATGCACATGTGGACTTGGTTTTTGCCTCAGTGGTTCTTAAGTGAAGTTTTTACTACCTTCATTCTCGTCTTCCAGTGATTAATAAGCCAAGTTATATCGTTAAAATTCATGGTTCATCCCCTGCATTGGACAGAGCAGGAATGTTGAGCTTTAGGCTAAAACAAACTCCTCATTTGGTGTCTGAACTCTAAATCACTCATTGTAACTACTGCATATTTATATGACAATGTAATGTTGAAATAATTCTTTGCCTAACATGATTCACGTGTGTATTGTCTACAAAACAACGTTTTAAATATGCGTGTTTGTTTTGTAAAAAATAAAAACTACAAAAAAACTGAAAACTGTTATTATAACGTCAGTGCTTTGTAAAATTGACACAATTTACAGAATAAACTGAAAGCTAAGAACAAAAATGCTGTTTAATAAGTTTTATTTAGATTTTTGTATTTATTCCTCATAGGAGAAATCACTCGTAGTGTGTGACCAGCGTAAAACAGGCGAACTCTCCATCGTTTATTTGAAGAATATAATTTTAGAAAGAACAAGTTATGAACACATAAAACACGTTTACAATGTTTGATCGCATACTCGTTAACAAAGTCTTACATTATTTGGACTCGCAAGGAAAGTTGAGTAATTAATTTTAATGCACTTCTCTACAAGAGTATCTGCTGTGTTATGTATGGCTTCCAGCTACTAAACTGTACCAAGACAGTTGTGTTTAGTTCAAAACGCCACCCGAAAATGCATATGGCTTCTTGCCCTGTTGTCTGGCACGTGCCACTTGTTAAATGGTGTTTTGGTTAGGGATATCAAATTGAACGCTATCTAGTAAAAGTACATATAATTATGTGTATCTTAATATTTTCTAAGATGACTGATATTAACTTTGTGTTTATGTTTTAAAAACCCAGAAATACGACTCTGGACTGTATGTTTGGACGTGCTTAGTTGGGTTTCAGCTAAGTCTAACTTCTATCAGCTGGTTTTTGCTTTGTGTTAATCCGTATTACATCACTGTTTCATGATAGGTAAAAACTATACAACCATTAACAGTATTCTGTATTTTCGACAACTCATTCTTCGAATGAAAACAGCTTATTTTGTTGACGATCATGTAACACATATTGTCTTAAAATTGTTAGTTTTGTCTTTAAGACCAAACAGTTAAGCGGCCTCGCTAAGCTCAAATTAATTAAGATTCGTGTTATGTACTGACAACAGTACATATTTCAAAGAATCAAATTATAAAAAAGTACTTCTCACTCATAACTAGTGCCAGCTGTTATATAATGTTAACATTTATTGCTTTGAAGCAAGTAGACTAAGACACAGAAAATGTTTCATGTTAAGAATTGCTTCAGAAAAACAAAAATAAAAATTTGCAGGGAAAAACACCTAGATGGCGATATTATATACGAAGGCTTATTGAGGGTCTTCCGAAACACTTGTCGTCTGGTGACAGGGTGAAAGATTAAGTTGTCGACTCGTCATTTTTCCCACTTTTCTCTCATCAAATTGGCGCATTTGTGTTTAATTACGAGTTTGTTTAAGATCTTTAAATAAACAGTAATGTCGTTAGAGCTTGTAACCACAGTCGCCGTCCCAGCAGGTAGCTCAGCGGACGTGTGGCACAGAAATCCGACCCCCCGCACTCAGAGCCGAATAAAACAAGGATAGGTCAGCCTTAATCCCGCGTGTGATTTTCAAGTAAGTGATCCGCCGTCTTCCGGGAACTGAGGTAACGACAAACTGCCGACATTTGATATTCTCATCACCAGATGGCTACGATGTTGCTAGTATCCTGTTATTATGACAAAATTTTGTGCACGTCACACCATTTTTATACTAAAACACTCGTTAGTCTCGAACCAAAAACTGTAAATTTTAAAACAGAGCAAAGAATCTATTGTACATTTAAGTAGGAGTACAGATACTGTTTTTGTTCAGAAAAAAAATAACAAGTACAATAGAAGAACTAACAAGATTCCTTTGTAAAAATAATCCCATAGAAAAGGAGATGGTTTGAATTTGGCACAAACCTACACGAGGGCTATCTGCGCTAGTCGTCCCTAATTTAGTCGTGTGAGAGGAGATGGAAAGCAACTAGTCATCACCATCCACCTCCAACGCTTGAGCTACTCTTTTACCAAAGATTGGTGGAATTGATCGTAATATTATAACGCCCCCACGGTTGAAAGGGCAAGCATGTTTGGTATGAGGGAGATTCGAACCCGCGACCCTCAGATGACGAGTCAAGTGCCTTAACCACCAACCACCTGGCCAAGCCGGGCCCGAAAATGAAATGGAGATTGAACTTAGTGAAAGTTCTAACCAACTAAATCATGAAAAATGAAATAAAAAGTAGTTTGCTGCTGTAGTAGTCGAGAGCTCTGAGTTATGAGAATCAAGGTAACAAACTTTTTTTGTCAACCAAAAGAAAAAATACATGTAATAAGTTATAACATACAGTCCGTGCTATTATTTTAAATTCTCTCCAATTTAGTAGTGTTTGAAAGAAAGTAGATATGAACTTAAGTTAATTA
This sequence comes from Carcinoscorpius rotundicauda, assembly GCA_011833715.1. Taxonomy (NCBI): domain Eukaryota; kingdom Metazoa; phylum Arthropoda; class Merostomata; order Xiphosura; family Limulidae; genus Carcinoscorpius; species Carcinoscorpius rotundicauda. The sequence goes on from CM022393.1 coordinate 37,814,916, forward strand.
GGAAATAGAAATTTAAAAAACTGATTGAGTAAAACACTCCTAGAAATGCAGTCAGTAGTTTCCAAGGGTAACGATTAAAGAACACAATCATTTTTCACGTTACGTTGAACTGAACTCTGAAGACTTAAATGTCATAATTGAAAACTTTTAACACATTTTCATCTCCATTCTGGTTTCTCTATTTAACTGTTTGTTAAACTATATATCTTACATACCTGTGTTGTACCCGATATTTTTAACTTAATCATTTCTAAAATTCCAAACACTGTTAGCATAGTTTGTACACGTGTTTGTTGTTATTTGGCCATTCCAGAAATTCTGATGCTGTATCTATATACATTTATTTTTTCTCTAGTTGTTTCTAGAATGTATTGTAGACGTGGTCTTTATATGTTGTTTTCCGTTTTAATCCAGTTATTCGTTAAACATTATGGTTCCAGGCCTACCTTTTCTACACATATTTTTTGTTTGTCGAGTATCCAATCATTAACGGAACTTTGTTTGCAATAAACTTAACTGTTATTTTTTATTTATTTATATGTATTAATTTCTTAAATTGTGCATGTTACAGACCGAGTTTTGTACACGTATTTTTTAAAATCCCTTTTTAACAATGGACAGTAATAAAATAAGTAGCTCTTATACCAGAAAGAAGCTTTAGAATGGCCGGAAGCGATCTGCAACAGTATACAAACCGTAGTTCCGAACTGGTTTTGCATTACGGTTGCTTGGTAAGCAAGGCACCATTGTTTCTAGCTTCGTCATCTTTTGACCGACTTGAGATTTGTGTCTTTAAGCCGAACATACATAAACACCACAAATTAAGTCGTAAAGTTATCTATTAATTTATGGTATTCACACATATTCGGCTTAAACCTTAACAATAAAAATCCATATTGAGGGTCCTAACTGTTAACGTTATAACTTATTCTGTGTTTGTACATTAAACTTTAACTAACATGTAACTTACAAGCACCACAATAACTTCTGAAACGAAATAACTCAAACATATTCCTGAAATTACGAGACTAGAAATAACCGTTTTGTTGTTGTTTTGAATTACGCACAAAGCTACACAATGGGCTATCTGTGCTCTGCCCACCACGGATATCGAAACCCGGAGTTTAGAGTTGTAAGTCCGCAGACATACTGCTGAGCCACTGGGGGAGGGGCAATTGTTTTGAAACAAGCAACAAAAACAAATGCAGCCTTTATATAGGGTTGAACACACTTGTGCTTGCTATAAGCGTTCTGTATAGCACAATGACAGACAAATTCAAGCTGGTCAGACTTTATTTTATTCGTAGGTTGGCAGGAAGAAATAAAACAGAAGTTGGTGCTATGACAACTTTACAGGTGGCATAAAAAATTGTGTACGTAGCTTGAGTTAACAGTCTAATTTGACCATTGGTATACCCTAGTTATTCGAGCCACGGATTAATCTCTTTATCAATTTATAGAAAAATAGTTTTTTTGCTTGTCTCTTTTATCCAGAACAACCACCTGTAATAATGAAAAATCGCACTTGTTGGTCTTATTCCAGGGGATCAGATAAGTTATGGATTTAACTTTACCAAATTATAACAGAAAGTAAGACAAAGACGCGTCAATTAATTGAATATTTCGCAAGTGAGATACAGTACTGAGCAATTTACAAAAGAGCTAATTAAAACTATGACAGTTTCTCAGTCGTAAGAGAAATGGTGCAATTAATTAATAAAATGTTTATTTTATTGCCCTTGCTCCCGAAAGGGTCCGGCATGGTCAGGTGGGTGAAGGAGTTCGACTCGTAATCTGAGGATAGCTGTTTCGAATCCCCTTCGCACCAAACATGCTTGCTATTTCAGCCGTGGAAGCGTTATAACGGGACGGTCAATCCCACTATTCGTTGGTAAAAGAGTAGCCCAAGAGTTGGCGGTGGGTGGTGATAACTAGCTGCCTTCCCTCTAGTCTTACACTCCTAAATTATGGATGGCTAGCGCAGATAGCCCTCGTGTGGCTTTGCGCAAAATTCAAAAACAAACAAAACAAACTGCTCTCAGAGGAGGGGCGAGAGGTATTGCAATCAGGTATATGTGTGTGTCTGTCCATCTGTGTTTTCGTGCATATATTTCGAAAAATAACAGACCAACCAGTACGAAAAGTTTACACAAATGGAAAGTCAGTGGTCAGTGTGGAACATCCTTTCCAAATTTGTTCCGGAGCAAAATCCAAATCCTGGATCACTTTGAACCATTTTTCTTTTATAGTGAGGAGACAGGGCATTTTCGCGATTTTTTTTGTTTGATAACTCTGTAAGGTATGATCAGGTTTGTACTAAAGTTCATGTTCACATCAAGGTTGAGACTAATTACAACACATTAAAGAATTTTCGGGATCGTTGATAATTATAGATTTTAGAAGATTTTCTGAGTTTTCATAGATGAAATTTAACGTTATCCGATACAAACGCATGCAATATCGAAAAGAAGTAGGGGACGAGGGTATGCAGTCTCTCTGATTGCTCTTCCTAACAACAGTTTAAAACTCAAATGATTTTAAAGTTAGTTATGTGTTCTTTGTTTTTAAATAATTACCTTAGAATTATTGCTATTATTGTGAACATGGAAGATGTATACTGGTCCTATTTCTGTAAGGCTTTTTATATTGTTTTTAATTACCTTTAACTTATTATAATTTATCTTAACGATATGTATGAAAGTTCTGACATTTGCCACAAAGATTGATACACACAATTTTATTTCTTATCACACACATATTTTAATATACACAAATCTTCACAAGTTGTAATAATAATTATTTCGAATAATAACTTATATACAAAACTTTCACAAACTTAGAAACAATACTGAACCTTCTGTCTTATCTGTAAATGAATTTTTTATTGTCTATTCACTGATACTTAGGTACTCTTCTCTTTACGGAATTTTAGACAACCTAACGCGGTTTATAAACTCAATTTTTACTTAAGAAGGTAGCTAATGTCCTCGTAGAAGTATTAACGTCCGAAGTTAATTCCCTGAAGTTAAATGGTTTGTAACGTTCGAAATCTATAAACGTTCCTGGTTAAATATCTATAGTTTTCCGATTAACAAGTGTAAATCGCAGTTATAGCTTCCGAAATCCATAATATACTAACTGTAGTAACCCAACAATATAAAACTGTCTCTTTGAGTGTCGGTTTATAAATGTTGAGACGAAGCTACAGAAATTCTAGTTAGCAATAATGTAAAATATATATTGTTGATCCTTACACTCGAGAATCTTCTACAGATTTTGAGAACAGGCAAAATTTTCGCAATATATAATGAACCCGATACGTTATAGTTACACGCATTTATAAATGTATATTTAACTAAAACAAACACCAATATTAAAATAAATAATAGTAAGTCCGTTGCACACTTTAGACAAAATTTGTCATAAAAATTTTAACAGAATGAGGCAGCATGTAAAAACTTTTCTGCAAAATCCACATTCATCGTAAAAAGCTTCAAACATATTTTTCGGTAACTGTTTTCTACAAAACATTTGACATTTTTATTTTACAACTTCGACTTGTTGGGCTCGGCATAGCCAAAACTGTTAAGGTGTTTGAAAAACATAAGTTTGATAAAATTATAAAACACCAGATTGTTTTATTTATATCAGTACGTTATGTGTGATATTATCACTATCCAATTCTAGAAACAGCAGTAAGTATGCCATGTAAGTTAAATATTGGCGGTGGGTAGTAATGACTAGCTGCCTTTCCTCTGTTGTTGGCCCGGCATGGTCAGGCAGGTTAAGGCGTTGTTCAACTCGTAATCTAAGGTCGTGGGTTCGAATTCCGGTCGCACCAAACATGCTCGCCCTTTCAGCCGTGGGGGCGTTATAATGTGACGGTCAATCCCACTATTCATTGGTAAAAGAGTAGCCCAAGAGTTGGTGGTGGGTGGTGATAACTAGTTGCCTTCCCTCTAGTCTTACACTGCTAAATTATGGACGACTAGCGCAGATAGCCCTCATAAAGCTTTGCGCGAAATTCAAAACAAACAAACAAATCGGCTTGTTGTTACATTTATACATTTCACTATTTGGGAGTTTTAATGCTAGAGATGAGAATTTCACACACACACATACACATACATAAAAAGGACATCCTCAATAGCTGCGGCACTTCAACTTCTTTGGAAAAAATGATACCTTTATTTTGTTTTTTATTACCTATATTTCTGTACGATAGGCATGCCAAATCTAGGACGTGTATACTCAGTTCATTTTTATTACTCATAAGGACCTCTATCAGCCTACCCTCAAACTGAAATTCTTTTAGACACGATTGGATTAAATTTATTTATGAGACCTTTTTAAAATAAAATAGGACTTATGGTGAAGAGAAGAAAGTTAGAAGTGAGTGAGATCACGATTTAAATCACATTTTGAATCAGGTATCAGAAATTGGAAGCTAAACTACAGCCGGGGTCTTCCTGTATTTTAGAAAATCTACTTAATACAATCAGTTTGACATTTATAGACTAACTAGAATTATTGCTGTGGGATTCTAAAGTGGCTGACAACAATCAGAGATGAACCGAAGTGCGAGTTTGGATCACCAGCAATTAAGCAGTGAATAGAAATGTTTTTGGAGGACAAAATTTGTGAGGAGGTATCGTCCCATTTCTATAGAAGGAGGTAGCAAAGCATCTCATCAAAATATTTAGAACCTTTGGGGAAGTGGGGGATAGTCATTTCTATTCTAGCAAGGTAGTCCAGTGATCAAGTCAAGGAATGGCCTTGGTTAAGGCCATAGAGTGAAATGCAAATATATCGATTGTAAATAGTGTAGTACCCTCTAACTTTTCGTTGTGAGCTCTTTATCCACATAGATACAGGGGTTCTCAGGCCACATATATAAAACTGTGGCAAATTCTCGGTTTTTTGGAAATAAGAATGCTGGATGTAGGACTTTATCCGATTAGCCATAAATTATTAGCAACAAGATTCAACAATCCACCTTACCCATGTTCAAAGGAATAACTAAGAATGATCTAGAACAGTAACTTCCTGAAATGAGTAGAACTAGAAACAGACAATGCAATTTCTGGTGCTAAGCATTTATACGAATTAGCACTCAGTTATACAGAGTCCTTGATGATAAGCTATTTGATGACTAAAACAAATCCATAGTCAAATCCTGTGAAAATTGTCACACCTTGAGGAACTTAACAATCCAGTTAACCAAGCTCAAGGCTTGAAAAAAATAAGAATATTTGATCTTGCCTGTTAATGTTGACCTACGCGTATAACAATATTTGTATTTCTTAAGACATATATGAAATAATTAATGTATATGTGTTGTGTTAATGAATGTGAATATACAGATAGAACAGAGTTTTAAGCAATAAATATTGACTTCGATACTGAGATACTCATGTTCAGGAAATAAAAGACCACAGCAATTACCTTAAAAGAGAAACACTGCACATCCTGTGTTTATATTAAGTCAGTAAATACTATATTTGGGTCATTTTTACTGTAAATCTGAAGCATAAGGCAATTGATGGATAATGTGTATTTATATCAAGAGAAAACAATGATATCGTAATTTCATTTGAATATAGTGACACTATGATTAAATCAGGTTTATCACTGTTTCATTTCGTTCTAGTTATATTTAGACTTGTAACAGAAGAAAGGTAGAGATGGGATGTAACCCCGTAGTTTTGACCCCTCAGGATTAAAGGAAGTGGTCATTGCTTGTTAAGCTACCGAACAGATAATTCCAACCTCCAATGTATCCAAATATCTACCACAGAAAGCAAACAATGTGAATAACCTCAATGTTACTCTAGCTTGTGGTTGCATACAGCTGGACGATGACCAAACAAAAAGTGTGATCATATGATATTGTTATCTAACAATCTTATTAAGCCAGTACATCTTCTAATGCTAGAGAGTAATTTATTCAAACAGAAGTATATGTATATACCAAATCTGAAAAATCAGCACCTAACCTTCATGATAGCTCCTTAAAATATTTTGTAATGACTTTTAACTTTATGTCACTTTCTGGACTTCCATCCTATTCAACGCCAGACTGACTTAACAATTTTAACCTTAATTTTAATTCTAAAAAAATGTATGCTCTTTGATCAATGATAATCTTTGTTTTCAATGTTTGAAGCTAATGCAGGATGTGTAATGGAGAAAAACCTTTTGACATTAGAGCCAGTGGTTATTAAATTACAATTAACACTACTGATCAGAATCGTAAAATTTTCAAACTGGACTAATGAAAAAGCAAAAAAGGACAATTTCTCCGAAGAGTGATGTAGCACATTTAATTGACCCATCTATCTTATGCTATCCTCAAACGGTTGAGGAGCATAACACCAGGTTTCAATGAAAGAAGGGTGTTCTAACTAATCCACGACAGAATCATTTTATACCTCATTCGAAGACAGTCACTTTTCAGTGATGGTAAAGTCCAAAGGAAAGATGAGGATGCAAACTCAGCTATAATACCCATGATGGCTACAAAATTCTCATCCATAGAAGCTGGACTCTTATGAATCAGGACTGTGAGAGCCTCACTGAGGAAAACGCCAACATCAAAGCCAAGGGACGTGGCCCTTGATTAAATCCTTACCTTAAGGAGACACAGTCAGATCCAAGTCCCATGAGAAGTGAAGGCTTGAAAACTGCTTCAAATGGTTAAGACTGACATATGAAAAAGAAGTTGACAGCAGCTCTAAATATATCATTGTGTCGGTGAAAGGATGATATCAAGTTAAAGACAAGACATCCATATTTTAAGGAGATAATTTTCCTCAAGTACGAGAGACCCTGGATGACCTATTGTTTTCCCTTTAGATAGGAGTTTACAACTGTTCTTTTGCAAGTATAGTAAATAGTTTGTTTGTATGAGTACCTAAGTTAGTGTTTGTGAACTTGTTTTTATAATTTCTGTTTTGTATCTTGAAAATATTTCAAGTTATAAGCAATGACGCCACATAGAAAAGCCTAGCTTATTTTCCGTTCCTATATTTTATGCGAGACATACATTGTACAACTTTCAAAATGGCGTAATCCTTTGTCAAGAGCCGAGCCTTGATTTCTGCTAATAATATTTTTGGTCAAGATCATTTCGTTTCTAATAAAACGTTTGTTTCAAATAAATAACAAGTTATTTTATCTCTGTGTTGTTTGAGTACAATTTAGAATATGTTCAATCAAACACATTTGAATAACTTGCTGTTACTTATTATACTCGTTAAACATAACACAAATCCACCAATGAGTATTCTTGTATGCTGATGTGTGGGTATTTTTTTATAGCAAAGCCACATCGAGCTATCAACTGAGCTCACCGAAGGGAATCGACCCCCTGATTCTAACGTTATAAGTCCCTAAACTTACCGCTGTACTAGCGGGGGTATTATGGTTATGGCAGCATTTCCTAAAATGTTTGTTTCTTGTTTTAAAAACTAAGTATAATTTTAGTAACCATCTTTTTCTAATACTGTATACTTCTTACATTTCCTCTAATTTTTCCCAGTCATGTTAATGGACTGATGTGTTTTTGTAAAATTTATTAAAACATGCTTAATTTTCTATGAGTGAAATTTGAAATTATTAATTTAGTTGATCCGAAGAAAGCTAGAAAAGGTCACTTGGTCGTTTTTGAATTACCTAATACTAGTTATATATATCTGACATGTTTCGTATGGTAAAATTATCAGCTTAAGTGAAAGTCTGGCACACTCTAAAAATTACAATCACACAAAACATAGTTTTTAAATTATTTGCGCAGATGCCAAAACAAGCCATTATTTTTATTATCATTTGAGTTTAGAATAAACTGTGACATAAATGTAAACCATTTCTGTGTTGTTATTTTCAGCTCTAAGTTCGCTGTCATCTAGTACTAAGTATATTGAATGTTATGTATCGGGTACTTGAATTGATAAAATACAAAATAAGTTTTCTCATACGAATCAAAAAATTGAAACTGAAAAAACGAATAGTGTATGGTTTCTATTTATACATAAGTTGTGATCAATAATATGGAGTACGACATAATCTATACTGAGTAATAGATATTATTCCATTGCGCATGTACTAGTGGAAGCCATGCTATTCCGCACCGAAACATGCGTCATTGTATCACGAAGGCTTCATCTTCCATTTATATGGTATCTCTTGTTTATAGCCAATGTAGTGTAATCGCTGTTATACTTAATTAAATTATATCAGTGATTAGTACATGTTTTCTGCAATTTTATTTGCTGAAAGTCTTTAGACAAATACAATCTAACAGTCGTAATGAATAAAACATACACCTGGAAGTACAAATATTCTTCTAAATAAAAAAACAACAAAATATTATAATTGGAAAAAAAAATTATACACAAAAGACAACTGAGTATAATGAAAATCTTATAATGAAGCTAACATATATGTATACAGCCTGATTTTAAAAACATATAAAACTCATATATTCCACTTCATTTCCATAACAAACATAATCTATAACTTTAACCTGATTTTCTTAATGAATCTCACCTACGCCTGCGTACAACACGAATTTCATTACAAAAAGAATCATAGGTAGAAGCTGGCATTCATGACGAATAGAATGTATACATACAAACTGAATTTTTGATTAATATAAACTGGTTTTCTTAACTAACAGAATCTCTACCAGGTATAACATGTTTTTCGTAAAATATACATCTGAAAACAACTTGAGTTTCGTAGAAAATAAAGCCCGCATCTGAGCAGAATCTGACTGTTGTGACGAATAAAGGCTGTATCTGAAAAATCTGAATTTATGATGAAAAACATTTACATTTGAGCCCAGACTAACTTTGGCGATGAATAACTAATCGGTAACAGTATACAACCTGTCTTTCTAAAACTAAATAACCTATACATGGAAACAGCTTAGCTTCGAAAATAATTTACACCTTAAAACAATTCAACCTTTTGCACCTCAATTTTCATAGCAGGTAGAATTCCGTGTCTTGATATATCATGTATTCCGTAACGAATTTTAACCTGTGCTGAGTATAACTTAGTTTTATAAATACAAGAAAAATAATCCTGTAGGTTAGAACACCTTGGCTTTCAAAGTGAAAGAACATTTTACCTTCATGTTTTAATATGACTTTTCATAATCAGAATGACATATACCTCGAATACAAACTGACAATCTGGACGGAAAAAAACAACAGCCACTCATAACTTACATACAACTGACTTCCAATAGAAAACAATCTACCAATGTGCATGCGTATAACTTACTTTTCAAGCTAAAATAACCCACCTGGATAGTTTTTATCTGGAAATAGAAATAAGTTACACTTTGATAAATATGGATTTCATCCTGTGCCTGTGTATAATCTAATTTAATAACTATAGTAAACAAAAACCTGCGTACAGCTCGTCTTTATAAACAATATAGAATCATACAGCCTGACTTTCTAAATGGAAATGTCGACTAAATACAAATTTATTCTCTAAAACAAAACGAACCTCAAACCAGTTTGTATTTTTCTTTTGTAAAAATGAATAGCGCTATATATGTAAGAGTGAAACATTTTTGTTACTTGTGGACTTTAATTCTTAAATTTGTAGTCATGAGGTTTCAGTATTTCATATGGCTGCACTCTTTCTAAATTATCTTGCTGTAAAAGAAAAAAGAAACTTTGATGAAAGTGTGTAGTAATGAACCACAGTACTTACGTAAATGCCAGTTTTGGTGTAATATACATTTTGGAAGAAGTCAGCACCAAATTTGAATACATTTCTTGAGTAAAATAGGATTCTATTTCGTTGTTTCTGTTACATTAGCAGTTCGTTAATTATTTTCTTTAACAAAATATATAAGAGTGTCGGTATACCAGTGAACACATATGGCTAATGACCAGCTGAAAGAACAATCAAAGATAACTTTTGTTTTCCTTTGAGAAAGTAGTGTTTATCAAAATAATATATATATATAATCTAAGCGTTTATATGACTTGCTGCGGTGCCAATCAGTATATATATATATATTTCTACACAAAATATATTGCTTATGATTTTAAAATGGAAAGCTTCAGTTGCATAAATTCAGGTAAGTACATGTTTGATTGAGCGGACTGTCTGAAAATATTGTCCAATCAGTATAGTTACAAGTTAACAAGTTAGAAAGATGGACAACAAATATTTACATATAAATTTTTTATTTAAAACTTTAACGGCCTGGTATGGCCGAGCGCGTTAAGGCGTGCGCTCGTAATCCGAGGGTCGCGCTAAACATGCTCGCCCTCCCAGCCGTTGGGGTGTATAATGTGACGGTCAATCCCACTATTCGTTGGTAAAAGAGTAGCCCAAGAGTTGGCGGTGGGTGGTGATGACTAGCTGCCTTCCCTCTAGTCTTACACAGCTAAATTAGGGACGGCTAGCACAGATAGCCCTCGAGTAGCTTTGTGCGAAATTCCAAAAAACAAACAAACAATAAAACTTTAAAGTGACCTTCACAGCAAGAGCTTTAGGTTTTTTATTAGAACATTATGTAAAAAATATCAAACAAATTTAATCAATTGTATAGTTTTTAAATGCAAGTCAAAACTGACGAAACACGAGTTACAGAGAAACACGTTTAATAAACGAGACATACAACACTATTAAAAATTCGTGTTCCTAACAAGTTTCAAAGTAGATATGTAGATGATAAATATTTAGCTAGTTTTAATTTATTACAATTTACAGTTTTTAAAGTACGAAAGATTAGTTTTTACAACAGATATGAAGTTTTGATCACTTGTGTGATCATTACCAAGTACACAAGTTTTTACAGTAAATAGCATTTTATTGTTTAAATAAACATTGAAATCAAACAAGGTACTTAAATTATGGAATTGACTGTAATTACCTATTCATATAAATATTAGTCCGCGTGAACTTTACAGATTATTTACCTATAGCTAAACAAAACAATCCAAATATTAATAAGTACAAAAATTATGAAATATTATATAAAATATTTGCATAGGTTTAGGAATTTATGTGTAGAGAAATAACGTTCAAAGACATACATAAAAATGTTCTTAGGTATTTATTTGTTGTGGGATTGTTTGAATTTATAAATAAAGCTTATCTGATTTGTCTTCTATTAATGTCGGGCTTATGTTTTAGTACAACTGATGTTCTGTTCAGAAAAAGAGAGTTTCTTTTTACTCATAAGCTCATGGACTTGGAAAGAGGTTTTTTGGTTTTCTTTTAGCCTGATCTTCAAACGATGTCCCGTTTCACTTATGTACATCACATAGAACAGCGTGTCATAGTTACTTCTATACAGAAGACAGCAATTTGGCTTAAATACGTAGACAACTATATTTAGGCTTTACTTGTCAAGATGTACGAACAAAATTTCTTCAATACATAAACAATCTACATAAAAACATTCAGTTCACAGTGGAAAATGTAGACAACTACACAATAATTTTTTAAATGTTAACATTACAAAAACCCATCAAAGTTTCATCACTAAAATTCATAGAAAAAATACTTGCACCGGAAATTACATAAATGACTTTCTTATGTAATCCGTCAGAAGCTAGGCTTTGGAAAAAATATTCTAAATTTAATATACATTAATGCATCACAGAAAACATCAATAAAGAAAATGCACTCTTAACTCAATGCTTCACTAATGTTATTAAATTATAAAAACTATTAATACATTTTAAAACACAGACAAGAGGAGTTCAACAAACAAACAAACTCAAACACTTCACAAAGCAAAGGAAACCTAATAACTTGCACCATTCCATGTGTAGCAAATGTTAGCGTACCTCTATCAGAAATTTCGAAAATCTAGCACATAAATATAACCTTAACATGATGTCTAGATTTGTTTCACACCTGGAATAAAAATTAAACATATGTTAAGAAAATTATATAACGAACTCATCTCACTAGGAAACGTTTATAAAATAATGTAACTGTTGTCCAGCTTCTTTAGATAGATGAAACAGGACGTAGTTTGAAAAACAGTTTTAAAAAACGCTTAAAACCCCTTTTCCAAGCCTATGATCATATGAATAAAAACAGTTTTTCTGAACAGAACATCAGTAGTACTAAAACGTGAGCTTCACATTAACAAGTAATTCAATGTAAGCTTTATTCATAAAATCTAACAATCCCACAACAAAAAAATACCCAAGAACATCTTTATATGTCTTTGATTGTTATCTCACCACACAGTAATTCCTAAATATTTCATAACTGTTTTAATTTATTAATATTTGAATTGTTTTGTTTCGCCACAGATAAATAATCTATAAAATTCACGCGGACTTACATACATAAGAATAAGTAACTACAGTCAATTCTATAGTTTAAATACATTGTTAGATGTTGAATGTTAGTTTAAACACTAAAACTTTCTTTACTGTAAAAACTTATGTATTTGGTAATGATCGCACCAGTGATCAAAGCGTCGTATCAGTTCTAAAAAACAATTTTACTTACTGTAAAAACTGTAAATTATAATAAAATATACTTTATCAGTAAGTAAACTGAAAACGAAACTATTTATTTAGTTTATAGCTAGAGTTTACAAATAGCAAGAAAAAATGTAGTTAAAAACAAAACGTCAATGACATACTAACATTCAGTTAGTTTCACTAGTTTTTGTTAAGACTTTAGGTCGTTTCTGACCAATCAGTCTTTTTTTTCATACCAGACGCAATCAAATACTATTCTTTTTTTGACTTAAAAGATAGCTTTTCTTTTATTTTACCAATACTATTAAAATAAGGTTCTCTATTGTTACATCAAGCTTCTTTAATAAAATCCAGTTTCTTATCACGTCATTGTTAGGCAGGAAGAAACCAAACTCATAGTTTAGAGGTTATTTTAAGTTTGGAACATATTATTTTTATTTTACTGTTAAAATGTCCTTACATGGTAAATAAAGGATAAACCAGAGTATTCTTTTCTTAATAAATTTAACCAATTTGCTGTTGTTTTGAATTAAGCACAAATCTACACAATGGGCTCTGCCCACCACGGGTATCGAAACCCAGATTTTAGCGTGTAAATCCGCAGACATACCGCTGAGCCACTAGGGGGCGTATTTAACCAAAGAAACTATACACTACATATATGTAGCTCAAAAAAAAAAGCTGCTACTTCCATGTGAGGAACGAAAAATATAAGAAACGTTCAATTTTCACTATAAGTCAATTAGGACAAGGCCCAAGACAGAACGATAAATTGTGTTAAGTGCTCAAGTCTATTGTTTAGAAGTTGTACATTACATATTACAGAAAAATTAACGATTTCTGTCATCCAAATGACAAAATTAATAGACAAATTTATTGTTTTGTGCTTTTCAGATGCTCTTCACTTATCTTTGAAGTATGTCAAGCAAGAAACAATCTATTTATTAAATTTATTTTAGATATTTCTACTTTTGGAAAATCCAAAAACTAGTAATACAGTAGTGCTGAAGAATTTTATGGAAATCATTTCTTAAGCTTTATGGAATAGGATGACGTGTCGGTCCCTGGATTCCAAGCAGCCCATAGAAAGTTCTGTTAACACCCACTCAGCTTAAGACATTAAAATAAGATAAGCACACAAAAGTATTATTTTCTTGAAAAGGAATACCTTATTGTTTGACTTAAACAAATAGAAGGCTTGGTTGAATTATCATGAATCATAATCGCACATCTCCTATGAATTTCCTTCAAGTATAAGAAGACAATTTCTAAACACAAGGAAATCGAAATCCAGAGTTAGTATAGTAGTAGCAAGCGGTATTAAGGTATGTGGAATATATACTTACCATAGTAAAAGATACAAAATATTAAACAGTAAGATAAGTTTTAAAACTCGAGAACATCCTTCTGTACAACAAATTCTGCATCTTTAAATGTTTCTTATTGAGTTCATTGTTTTGTTAATACTGGATTAATTTTCAATCAAAGTGCTATGCAGTAGATATGAGTTTCTCATGTAAAGGAGTGTTTTATTGCTCGTTTTTATTAATAATATTGATATTAAATATAGTAATGCATTTTTTCTGGAACTTTTATGTTACTTTGTTTCTTACTAGTTTTCAAACAGGTTTCTTTATGAATTTTGTTGTTTAAAATTTGTTCCATTAAAATCAAGTCGCTGAATGCTTTGGTTATACAAATGGATCATTTGCGAAAGTAACCTCGCTTTAGGTAAATATAAAGATCGAAATGAAAGAATATGAAAAACTTAATTAAGAACGGTACAACACAACAGTGAAACCAATATCACTACAACTGTAATCACATCCAATATCCCAGCTTTTCTTGAGGTCAGCCAGTATTAAATCAGTTTATAAGTTTAAAACCCTTTTGATCTTGAAAACCGTAAAACCATAACTCCGTTGTGCGCTCATTCACTAGTGAACCCTTCTTTGAATTCAGAAATGGGTTGACCAAAGAGCGGCTCTCTTTGTATCAACATCTATTGATAGCGCATCAGGCGTTTTTAGTCGCTTCAGTTGGGGCATCACGATCGTCGGAGATTCCCCTTGTGGTTTCAGATAGTCGGCTGCACGTGCGTTCAATCCCCTTGTTGTACACTATATGCTGCATTTAATAAGCTCGTCACCGTTTTATCATTTTTTGTTTATTGTGTGTGAGCAAGCATTTAGCATGGTTGTGAACACCTCAACTGTTGTACATTTTCACTCGTATGTATAAACAATATACCCTCAGAGTGTACTGTAGTTAGGCTTATCTTGCAGGTGCAAAGTGACGAAACTCGATTCTACTAAAGTCCACCTACGAATAAGTCCTGGGTCCAATATGATCTCTGTAACAATTGAGCTAAAAAGATCGTATTAGAGGACTTATCTGTACACTTTAGGACATCAGTATTTAACAACGAGCTTAGCCCCAGTTCAACTGTTTGGCGGAAAAACAACAATAACTGAGTGTAGTGTTGATCATTGGCTCAGCTCGGAAGATAGACTGCAGGTGCATTTTCGTTAACTAGAGTACTGTAACTAGAGTCTATGATACACGTATACATTATGCACTCTTTGTAACAGTTGTTTGCGGACTACAATAGAATAACCTGATAAATCTGTTGAAAACATAATTTCAAGTTCGTCACGGCGTGCTCATTGCCAGGTAAAGTCATTTCATGATAGTTTGTTATGGAATTAGTTTGTGCACAATGAGAGATACTTTAAGTATATAACAACTTTCTGTTGTTTTATTTAGTTAAAATCACAGTTTTTCCCTGTTACGTGCGCAAGTATGTGTTTGTCTTATTACGAACACCTTGAGGGATTAAATCTGTTAACCAGAATTTGTTACCAATATTTACACAAATATGAACAACTGATACTCAAATGACAAACTAGTTGTTGTTGATTATTGTACAAATTAACCATTAATATTTATTATTTTGTTTTAATATGACTTTTCCCATCACCTAACTTGTTTGTGTACACAAAAGGCTAAACTAGGCCTAACCAAGAAAACTTTTATCTTCAAAATCTGTGAAACTACTAGACAACAAAGCCTTATACTGTATTAGAGAATTAAGCTACAGTCAGAATACAGGAAAATACATTATATCAAAACAATTTCGACTATGCAAATGACGTAACAAATACAACCAATATCAAGTCTTTGAGGAACGGCATATATATATCAAAACAAAATTTTGAAACTGCTTATGAAGGTAGTGGAAAGGTGTGTAACAGCTTTTCTAAGGGAAACTGCTTATGCTCTGAGATCATAAAGGTGTGTTTATACTGTGTATATAAAAATGAACAAAAAACAAAACAAGATGAAAATATTACTTGTACTTAATGACATTAGAAAACAAAAGAACATGAATTAACTTGGGTCGTCAGGATTATCCAGAAAGAGACCTACAACATATTGTAGCCCAGCTACGGAAAGCAAGCAAATATCAACAAATATAAAAGTCAGGAGCAAAAGCCGTTCGTCCAAGTGCCCCAGTATGACGTATAATCGAGAAATATCTCAGTGTACACAAGCAACATACGTTGTTTTCCCAACATATCCGTTCAACCATCGCATTTTTCATGCAGCTGGCAAATGAGCTTGATGTTTACGTTATTTCATATGAAGACCCCCCACATAGCACAGAGACATATCTGCGGAATTCCATTGCTGAAAACATGGCTTCGATACCCGTGGTGAGCGGAACACAGAGAACCAATTGTGTAGCTGTGTGCTTAACTTTAAACAAACAAACAAACCATATGAAGACATGCAGTCAAGCCACAGAAGATAACTCTTTTAGATTTATGTGTGATAAGACTTTTGAAATAGACGCTAGGAAATCGTCTTTCTCCTACACTAGATGGTTAACGGAAAGAATGCAGGAAATAATAGTATATTTTTCACATTACAGCCTTTCAAAAGAAACTTTCGTAATGGGCTTTACTCTTCAGAGAGTGACCAGTCGTTTTGTGGATTATAACGACGTGATGAGGCACTGAAATTATATATATATTAGGAACTCTATCACCATAGAGTATCAAGCAGTTTCATCAGTAAAAATTATTTTGTAATATTTGAAATATTTTTCTCTGCCCAACATCTTCCTAAAAAAAACAACAAATGAAAATGCCAACATGTGACTAACACGATACCTTTATCATAAACCATAACTGGGCGTTTTTAAACAAAAGTGACCTAATCCACAAAGTCTCAAAAATGTTTTTACATTTGAACCACAGGCACTTTAACAGATTTTATAAAATGTGTTCCACATGACGACTTTGCAATTTGAAACAAGTTTGGACTAACAACAGGATTCTCGTGTTTTGACAGCGTCACAACCAGTCACGTGGCCCGGCATAGCGAAGTGGGTTAAGGCGTTCAACTCTTAATCTAAGGGTCGCGGGTTCGAATCCCGCCTGCACAAACATGCTCGCACTTTCAGTCGTGGAGGCGTTATAATGTGACGGTCAATCCCACTATTCGTTGGTAAAAGAGTAGCCCAAGAGTGTGGATGGTAGTGACTGACTGCCTTCCCTTTAGTCTTACACTGCTAAATTAGGGATGGATAGCGCAGATAGCCCTCGAGTAGCTTTGCGCGAAATTTAAAACAAAGAAGTCACGTATCTGAAACAAATCACCTATAGTTCTAGTTTTTCCTAACACCCTGTATTTCCTAAACTAAACAAATGTTAGTTTTTCTTGAAAAAAATTTATCTAAACCCAATTCTTTCATGCTGCTGCTACAGATGGAAAAGTTTCAACCCACACTTGTGCTGTCAAGAATTTCAGTTATGCAAAAATGCCCTATGTTAGGTTATTTTTGCAAAACAACTTTTTGAAAATAATACAGGTTAGAAATTGAATATTATCTAATTACTTGTACATTCAAATATATATATCTTATTTTATTTACCATTTACAGTTTTCTTTGTTCATTTTTATAGTACAAAAGGATGCTAATTGTTACCTCACTGAATATTACACATAACACTTCATACCGTTTGAAAAATATTATTGCATTTTGAACTGTCCGTAATCCTAACACGTAGTGTTATTAAATTGAATATAACAGGGTGACTGAAAATAATCCCATTACTCATGTCAGTGACAAATAAGATTTTAACTGGCTGTAAAAAAAATCGTAAAACAGTTTTTTCCTTCTGCATAGTATTATGTGTTGTTTTTTATGGCAAAGCTACATCAGGCTGAGTTCACCGAGGGGAATTGACCCATTCATTTGAACGTTGTAAATTCGCAGACTTACCGCTGTACCAGAAGAGGACTTCTGTATAGTAAATAGCATTTCACCATACAAATTTTTAATATTAGTTGCCACACTTTCATAAGATAATGTTGTTGTTGTTTTGAATTAAGCACAAAGCTACACAATGGAATATCTGTGCTCTACCCACCACGGGTATCGAAACCCGGATTTTAGCGTATAAGTCCGCAGACATACCGCTGAGCCACTGGGGGGCATTCATAAGATAAAGAAAACGGTTACAAATGACACTGCACTTGCGTGACAACCAACAACTAGAATCCCTACATGCATTGCAGTAACTTATGTAAACATGAACTTTCAAAACGAGAACGTCATTGGTATTGTGGATGGTGTTGATTATTTGTATTAAGAAGCACAAAACTTGGTCTCATTACCTCGAGTGCCATAATTATAAGTTATAATCATTAGAAAGAAAATACTTGTTCCAGTAGTTGCTTTTTGAGTGAATCGATTCGAACGTCTTGAAATTTCGATTTCTTTATTATTGTATTTTTTTACGTCTTAAAAAGAAAGTAATGGGAAATCTGCGTTACGCAAAAATGACCTAAGTCACCAATTGTCATTTTTTAAAAATAATAATGAACACTTTACTGTTATGAAAATATTTTGTCCTAGCATATAATAGTGATTTTCATTGATTAAGATTGGAACATGCATTTGGAATTTATCATTGATTTTTAAAATATTTTAAACGCTTTGGTCATTTTCTCAAATCTATGATTTGTGGGTAATGTCATATTTCCATTACAACATCTAATTAAAAGGTAATCAAACGGTGACCGGACAGCTAATCAGAAACATCTCAATAAACACACACATACACACACACACGTATATATAATACTTTCTTCAAGCTGCTAAAATTAATAAAAAAATTATAAAGGTGTTATCTTAAATAACGTTTAAACAGTGTGGTTGTTAAGTGATTTCTTTAACTGCTACTTACTGGATTTGACTCGCCTAGGAGAAACCACCAGAAGCCTTTTTAAAAAAACAAGAAAGAAATAATAAACATTTAAAATAATAGTTTAAATGATATGCGGTTAAAAAGCTGTCTTTAATACAGCGGAAAATATTTTCAAGGAGTTTCACCTTACGTAAGATTTACATGCAGGGCACAACAGCCCCCTAAAAATAGTTCAGTAGGAGGTCCAATATAACAATATCTTTAAAATTTAACGTGAAACAACGCAACATTTTCGGAAATAGAAAAAGGTAACATCACAGTGATAGTCAAAATATTGCTTACAAACTGTGTAGCTTCATGCTGAACCTGACAGTAAATTGTAAATAGGTGTTTGTCTTGAGCTCGAATAAAAGAATAATTGAAGCGGAACTCACCTTGTTGAGCTTAAATCAACATGCAAAATAATAAATTGTAAATGAAATTATGGCATGTATAAATAGAAATTTAAATCGTCGTATAGATTTTTAAAAATGGACAAAATTAAAGTTTTACCCTTAAATATTTTGTACTGTCAGTATTAAAAATTATACTTTACTTTCATTTGGATTTTTTTCTATGTAGAAATACATCGTACGTGGTGTTACTGTGTCATGAAATAACCCTACAGACTTCTTGACGTATGAGTGAAATATCGTTATTTGAATAAAGTTTGTATATAGCATTTCATTCTTCAAACTGAGTGTTCGACGGAAAACCGTACAAATTGTCGATATCCTACCGAATTTTATGACTAAATGTAGTAAGTGTGGTTATTTCTCTTAGCTTTTACAATATAAAATATGAAAAGTGAGTGATTGAGATCTTAACGACACAATGTAAAAATAGCGTACACGTTGTTCTTCTTGTAATTACACATTACATCCTCTGTACCCGTAACACATCTGATAGACATGGTTATTTGAGTCTAGGCCCGGCATGGCCTCGTGGTTAAGGCACTCGACTTGTAATCCGAGGGTCGCGGGTTCGAATCCCCTTACATTAAATATGCTCCCCCTTTCAGCCGGGGAGGGCATTATAATGTAACGGTAAATCTCACTATTCGTTGGTAAAAGAGTAGCCTAAGAGTTGGCGGAGGGTGGTGATGACTAACTGCCTTTCTTCTAGTTTTACACTGCTAACTTAGGGACACCTAGCGCAGATAACCTTCGTGTAGCTTTGGCCGAAATTCAAAAAAAAAAAAACAAAAAAAAAAAAACAAACAAATATTTTTCTAATAGGGCCTGGCATGGCCGAGCGCGTTAAGGCGTGCACTCGTAATCCGAGGGTCGCGGGTTCGCGCCCGCGTCGCGCTAAACATGCTCGCCCTCCCAGCCGTGGGGGTGTATAATGTGACGGTCAATCCCACTATTCGTTGTTAAAAGAGTAGCCCAAGAGTTGGCGGTGGGTGGTGATGACTAGCTGCCTTCCCTCTAGTCTTACACTGCAAAATTAGGGACGGCTAGCACAGATAGCCCTCGAGTAGCTTTGTGCGAATTTCCAAAACAAAACAAAAATTTTTCTAATAGACATTTTATACAGTATCATTATGTGAACAAAACAGTTGTTATAATGTTTGTAGTACAGTATCAGTATGTGAACAAAATGGTTGTTATAATGTTTCTAGTAGATACTTTATACAGTATCAGTATGTGAGTGAAATGGTTTTTATAATGTTTGTTGTAGATATTTTATATATACACATAATTTGTTATACATAGGTTATACGTACGTTAATAGTTCCACTGTAAAATAATAAAATTTTGCCATAAACTTTTAACATTAGTTATGAGTTTCTTATGTCAGAAAGATTTACAACTACCAGTTTTGAAATGATCCTTTTAAGGACTATAGATTGTTAGTTTGTATATAGAGAGTAAAAAAAACACACATTTCTACATAGTTTCGTGAAGTATGATATACAAATAATCAGAATGTAAAGTATGAAAACATTCAGTTTGACCGCAAGCTGAAATCTATCGATCTATAACACCATTTGATGATTCGCTCCCGAATCATTTGTCCACGTATTACTATTTATCCCTATTTTCCGCTCCTAACAACACGCCCTATGATGCCACCTTGTGGAAGTATGACTTTTCCTCCTGCTGCTTAAATTGCCTTAAATACTGTCCTAATTTCTATATCGCATTTAAAACTTAAATAATTAACACTAAAAAAAAAATAATTAATGAAAACGACATAAAGCTAGATTAATAATCACGGCATTGAAATACTTTTCAATCACGTTATTAAATTGTAAACTGCTACTGTATCATGCCATAATATATATCTAAAACCATAGGTAAGTGATATTTTATAAACACGGTTATACAAAAAATTTTTAAATGCCAGCAGCTACGGGAACTATTTAATATGACAGCAATTTTTTCTTCAAATATATATTATTTTAAACACCTAGAAAAATAAAATTAACGCAGCTATTAATTTTACTCACACACACACAAACGAAAGAGGAAAACATTTGAACGTTTTTATTTTGTTTTTTAAATCTTTCCAATAAAAACAGCATTACTTTGTTCACTGTATGTTAACAGCCCCCCGCTAGTACAGCGGTACGTCTCCGGATTTACAACGCTAAAATAAGGGGTTTGATTCCCCTCGGTGGGCTGAGCAGATAGCCCTATGTGGCTTTGGTATAAGAAAAAACACACACACGTACGACAACATTTATAATATATTAAGAAAAACCTGCTGGTATTTATATGGATAGCAAGAAATACCTTTATCTTGTTTTGTTGAAGCTCTTTCACAATTTTATCATACTAAGCATTTGCTTCTCACTATCAACTCGACTCTCTCATAAAGGTCTAGGCCCGGCATGGCCAAGCGTGTTAAGGCGTGCGACTAGTAATCTGAGGGTCGCGGGTTCGCATTCCCGTCGCGTCAAACATACTCACCCTAATAGCCGTGGGGGCGTTATAATGTTTCGGTCAATCCCACTATTCGTTGGTAAAAGAGTAGCCCAAGAGTTGGCAGTGGATGGTGATGACTAGCTGTCTTCCCTCTTGTCTTACACTGCTAAATTAGGGACGACTAGCACAGTAGCTGTGTACGAAACTCAAAATCAAACAAACAAACATAAAGGTCTAATGGTCGTACGAAAATTGCACTCTAAAACATGTTGTGCAAAACACTATCTTGTATCGTGCTTATTTCATCTGGTTTTGTTTAACTAAATTTGTATTTTTTCAAAGTTTAGTAAGATTTTCATAATTTTCTTCAAATGTATTTCAAGTTCTAAATGTAAAAGTAAGACAAGACCAAACTACTAACAGCAGTTTCTACTGCTTAGTGATTCTCAACTTGTATAAAAAAACATATTTCTTGAAAAGATCAGATTTCATCAATTTTTTTACAAACCTTTTATAGTGTGATATACCTATCATTAAATTATAAAAAACAACTATGAATTTGAGTGAGTTGGATATTCCTGTGTTTAAAGAATAGAATATATAACTAGAATATAACAGTACCTCTTCTGTTAAAAAGTTTTTTTTAGGAAGTATGTTCTTGAATCGAAACCTTATGATTCACTGTTTTCATTCTTAGTTACTGATATGTGCATGTACAACACGAAACAAGTTATTCATAAATTTAGTAGTTACTGTTGTTTCTTATTGCAAAGCTACACACCGTCAGGGTAAATCAAAGATCAAACCTCAGATTTCCGAGTTGAAGGATCTTAAATTTACTGCTTACCTCTAGAGAGCTAAATATTTCTTATTTCACTTTGTTTAGAAAACCACAGTTATCACATTTTTATGATGCTTTGAAAGCCAAACAAACTAATCTTAAAAATTTAAAAATGAGATTTTAATTTTAATATCTAATGTGAACCATAATTAATTAAATTCCCTTTTCATCTCTGTATTATTTTGAAAAGATGTTTAGACTACGATGATTCCGAGCGCAAAAACAAATGAACAGTTAGAATAAAACAGAAACTATACTTAATTTTAAAATTCCGTATGAAGTACGTAATTAAGACTATTAATTAAATTACTTATTAACTCATAAATGATTTTATATTTTATGTTGTTACAACACGGATAGTAAATAACTAGCAAAAAAACGCGTGTGAAGCTACCAATTTTTGATATAAAATCCACAGCAGACCTGAGAAGTAATGAGTAGGATTAAGTCCTATTATTGTGGTAATATTAGTTGTTTGTGTGACGCCTTTGTTATCAGGGATCCTGTAATAAATAGTCATGGATCCACAAACTGTTTAATGAATAAACATTTTACAAAAATGTATTAGAAGAAGTTATATAAGCCCTTATGAGTAGGTAATTCTATAATTAAAACCAACGCTAAAGGTTGGAGGTGTGAAGTATAAGCTCTTTAACATAATGATAAATACCAAGGATGAACAAAATTAATCATTCAGTTTACTACACTCGATACGCAACCAACCATCCAGTGTGACACAATTCATATAATTATTTCCAGTCAACTGTTCTTAAATGAAACGTTTTATACGAATAAGCGTGATGAGTTTACTCTATATTTTTATTTAAAGTGTTATTTTTTTACCGTAGAATTAAATATTTAAGTAAATAAATTAAAATGGTTTTTATTTAAAACAGAATGAAATTGAAAAACTAAAATAATTATCTGCTTTAACTGAAAAAGTTATAACTACCATTACCGTACCAATCAGTGAACTTTAAACCTGCAGTATAATCCATGCTTGCTCAGTTTTTAAATATATTTCAATACATATATCACTAATAATTAACGAAAACCTGCTATGATTTAGCTAACTTGTTTTACACTGTTACACGTTTTGGAAGATTGTTTTACACAACGACAGAAGGAAACATTATGTGCCGGAACTTTGTCAGCGTTGTATTGAAATGTAAGACAAAAACACACACCCCAACTAATACATTAAACAACGGTAGATGAATATATAGTAAGTAATATTTGACGGTATTATTAGTGGTAACCGTAAGGCCGTAGCTTTGTGCTTAATAATATACAACGAACAAGAAGTGTATGATTTCATATCCATAAAACAAACAAACACAATCCCAGATAGCTTTGTGTACAATTTTATATCCACCACATGAACAATAGTTGCAAGACAAACCACAACAAATCCAGAAAGCATTGTGTACATACCAGTTTATATTAATTAAACGAACAACAGAACCACATAAAAAACGATTGTTTTTTTTACAATTTGTAATAAACTAAAAATCCAACAGTTCACTCAGAATAAGAAAAGGTTTTGTTTGTAATATTAATATCCACCAGTAAAACAACGGTTGATTAAAAAAAATGTGTTAGTCATCATTTTGAAATCCACCAAATAATCAACAGCCGATTTAAAAAAGAAAATGAAATGATGTTTATGATTTTGTAATTTTCTGAACAAATAACAGCCGATTCAGACAAAGAATGATGTTACTATGCACCACACCTCTTCAACTTCAATATATGATAACGCTATCTAATAGACAATCAAAAGATTATTTTCAACCTGTGCACCATCTTATGAACACTTAAATTGAGCGTCCTGGTAAGAGACTTTCAGGATTCAAATACAGCCGTTCTTTTTGTTTGTTTTACTACTCTCTAGGAAGAAGAGGACCAGCGAGTAGTACCTATTTTCACAACAGCTTTGTCTGCTTCTTTTGAACCGAATAATGGGATTGTTATACCGCGTCCTTGGCTGAAAGTTCCAACATGTTCAACGCTTGACTCGTGGCTCAGCGAGCTTACAACTCGCTCAACTCATTCCCGTATTCAGATAAAGTAAAATGATTTGCGGGACTTTACTGTTCACCAGAAATACGACGTCCAGTCTAATGTATTTATTGTTTATAAGCTTAACACCTGCTACACGGCCAGCTCTGTATCTCACGGTACTCTAACGGACTTTCTATTATGTATAAATTATAATTTCGATGTTTGTTTCAGTTAGATATATATTCAAAAATTCGTGTACTGTTATACAGTATTGTCGAAGATCCTCCTATTGTCTAAATTCATCGAAGATCCTTGAGCGTAAGAATCGACAATGTACGATTGTGTATGTAAAATATTGGATTGTTGCCTTAGCTGAAATTTGTAGAAAATCTTCTTTCAAGCTTTCAACGGTAAGCAACACAACACAAAGAAACAGTTTTAATGTTGTTGGTTTTTATATAATCAGTATACTATAAACTTTGGAAGCTATAATTGTGAAACGCTTATTAACCAAAAACTACGGATATTTGACCAGGAAATTTTATAAATTTCGAATATTATAAACCGTTCTACTTCAAAGAATTAACTTCGGACGATAGTATTTCTAGGAAGACATTAAATATATTTTTCGGTAGGCCCGGCATGGCCACGTGGGTTAAGGCGTTCGAGTCGTAATCCGAGGTTCGCGAGTTCGAACCCCCGTCACACCAAACATGTGTATAACGCCTTTCAGGAGGCGTTATAATGTTACGGTCAATTGCACTATTCGTCGGTAAAATAGTAGCCCAAGAGTGTGGATGGTGATGACTGACTGCCTTCCCTCTACTAAATTAGAGATGGATAGTGCAGATAGCCCTCATATAGATTTGCGCGAAATTAAAAAAAACACAATATTTTTTGGTAAAAATTAAACTTATAGACCGCATGATACAAGCCAAGAATAGAGCTACATAAGTTTCCCGTCGAGAAAAGTGTACCTGTGTATCCGTGAACTGTCAATAATAAAACAATTTCCAGATAAAATAGAAGACTTAGTATTGTTTGTAAAACGTTTATATATAAATTATTAGTTGGAATAACCGTTATTATAAATTGTGATGTTTTTGTATATTAAAACATATTTCTGTTAAGAAAGAAAACTGTGTGTACCAATCTTATTCAGAAATATCATAAATTTCATACATAATAACATTCAATTAGCTTCTAAATTAAAATTAAAATTTCAGGTTATTTGAAATTGTAGTGTGTACATAACATAGTAAATCGGAAACTTGTCAGAGATAAATTATAATACGTAACAATAAAACCTGTTGTTGTTTTGAATTAAGCATAAAGCTACTCAATGAGCTATCTGTGCTCTGCCAACCACGGGTATCGAAAACCGGTTTTTAGCATTGCAAGTCCGCAGACATACCGCTGAGCCACTAGGGGCCATAAAAACTGTAAAACTCACTATAGAATTGTCAGTAGACGCTCTTTATGGCTAAATGACATTTACACAGTCTAACTTCACTTTTTTACCTTTAAGTTACTTCACTGACATGATCACTTATATAGTACCCAACTGAAACATAGAACTTTATGCAAACTGCGAAACGTTATGATATAACAATACTCATTTAAAGCAATTGGAAAGTTAGAGAAAGTTCAAATAACATGACGGCAATTCACAATCAAACTACGTAACAAATGATTCGTAAACAGTTATGTAAGCAAACCTGCGATATCTGTCGCTTCCCAAGATAATATATTTATCACTCGCAATTTATATCTATGTGAATCACAACTCTCGTATTAAATTTAAACGAAGCAGTTGTGTATATCTGATACACATGTTTTCCTTTCAGGCTTAGTTGTTTTTGTCCTCTTCTGGTTAAAGGCTTAGAGTAAATGCTTTGATGCTCTTGAAAGTAGTTGTTAACATTTAGGTATTTTTGGTCAATGTTCGTTAAAAATTTAGATGTTCTTCGTGTGTGATAATTAAAGATATAGATGGCTTGGTTTATTAATGGTTAAAGTGTACGTTTGTTTGGGTTTATAATGATTAAAATTTTGGAATTTCTTCATTTTTAGAAAATGAGGAAACTCCAAGCCCTGAATGAGAACAAGAAAGCTAGAATCACTTTCCAGAGAGAGACCAAAATGACAATAAAAGTTGTGCACTTTGAAAAAGGAGGAAAACAACGGATTTTTCGCCAAAACGCATTCGTGTCCAATAAATTTGTTTGAGAGATCTGCATGTTCTGCAAGTGCAACATGTACAAAATCCCTATAAAAGTGACGGGTTCTCGGTTTCCATAGCTCAGTGTTAAGCCACCGACAGTTACGCCAAGACTGACTGAAGCACAACGCCATTGGTCATTTGGAAGCAGGCGAATCTCGATCAGGTGTTGCCAGAGCTGTGAATGCTCACCAAAGCATCATCACAAGGCTATGAAATGGTCACCAACAACATGGATCAACTCGTGACCGTCCACGATCTGGCAGACCTCGTGTGACCACGCTCGCACAAGATCGCTACATCCGGTTACGTTACCTTCGGGATAGGACCACCACTGTGATGTGTACTGCCTCAACCATACAAGGGCTGCGTAAGATTTTCGATCAGAGCGTACGCAACCGTCAACAAGATTCTTAGGCCCCATGTGCAACCCATCATGGTGAACGTCAACGACGTTTCTCAACATGATAACGCCCATCCTCACACAGCCCGACTCACCACTGTCTTCTTGAGACACCACAACATCAACGTTCTTTCCTGGCCCTCCAGATCACCAGATTTAAACCCCATCGAACATCTTTGGGACTATTTGGACTTAGGTCTGCGACGGCGACAACCTCAAACGCAGACTCTACCTCAATTTGCAGCAGCTTTGCAAGCTGAGTGGATAGCCATTCCACAGGATGTGATTCGTCATCTCATCGCTTCTATGGGCAGGAGATGTCAAGCAGCTATTGGTGCTCACGGGGGGCATACTCGTTATTGACGTTGAGTGACTTTAAACTTCAATTAGTAAACGTGGACTTCGCCTTTGCAGACTTTGGATGTTCAGCAGTGAATGTGCAAAGTTTTGCACATGTCATACAGAACTACCCGGAATAAACTTGTTAATAATTTGTCTCAAATTTTACTTTTTCAGTTTTTTCTGTTGTTTTTTTTTGAAGGGTATATAAAATTGCTATTTGTATATTAAAATACATTTGTGTTAATAAAGAAAAGTGTGTATATCAATCGTGTTGGCAAATATCATAAATTTGATGCATATTGACATTCAATTAACTTCTAAATTCAAATTTCTGATTATTTGAAATCGTAAAACGAAACATCCGTGACATAATAAATTGTGAGCACGTCCAGGATCTGAATCAGGGATATATTCAGTCTAAATTAAGATATAAATCTCAACTTTATTTATATTTATCAGTGCCAAAATGATTTGATCATGCCTGATTATTAAGGTTTTCTTGAATCACCCTCCCTCTAACAACTAGATGGGTACCACAAAAGTGACTTGCTTGAAACTGTCGAAATTTTAGAATTAAAGGTTAATAAATCAGTGGTAAAAATTAAGTAAAAAAGCATATTATTCAAATACTAGTTGACGATAATTTGTTGTCTGGGGAAGCATTAGGGAAATATTCTTGTGTCTTCTTCAGCCAATCAGAGTTGAGTGATAAAGATAAGTTAGAAATTCAGTTAAAACTCAAATAAAGGGAGCTCGAACAAGTCCGTATCGAAGGTGAGAAAGAATAAGCTTATATCAAAGCTAAAAAAGGAAATAAACCTCTCGAGGCTGAACAAGCTCGTATTGGAGCCAAAACGAAAATTAAGTTGAAAGAAAAGGAGACTGGTCTCATTTCCCCTACATAGTAATACTTTAATATATAAATTAATTTCAAAGTTGTCGTTTTGCTTTGGTTGACTGGATCTACTTCAACTTCGAAACTGCATCTTTAAGCGTTGCTGTGCTGTTAGCTACTCAAAATATTGAGATTAATGATTTCTTATATATTATTTCAATCCTCCTTTTTCAGGTGACGATATCATTGTGCTCGTGTTTTTTATATATCGCTGTTATAATGAACTGTACATTTATTTTAGTGCCTATACTTCTTCCAGTACAGTTTTTATTTTTCCGCGTGACGTACATTCTTGTATTGTTCAAGTCCCGAGTGTTCTCGAAATTTGTATGGAATTGTTGAAAGTGAAAATCAACAATACTCGTTTGACGAAAGCGATAGAATATTGCCGATGTTCTACAAATTCGTGTGATTTGTATAAAAGTAACGTTCTAAGAGAGAGGTTATTGTCTGGACAGCTACAGTCAGAATGTTGTAGACCAAGAAAGACATAACTGTCGTTAACGCCTATTCATCAGAAAGCTACAGAATTTGATCAGGAACGTTTTAGATTTCGAGCATTACAAAACGTTCAACTTCAGAAAATAACTTCGAAAGTTAGTATGTCTTCGGGGAAATCAAATATCTCCCGCGATAAGAAGAGAGCTTTAACCAATGCGAGACCAACTGAACTAGTTAGATTAAGTGAGGTGCAACAGAATCAATTTGCTTGTAGTGGACTTGGATCGTCGCTAAAATATTCAGTTCCAAACCAGATATGCGACTCAGTATTGGCAGTAAGTTTATAAAACTTTTGTATATAAACCATCATTTGTAACAAGCATTAGTAATAAATTATATTATTTTTGTTAGTTCAGAATTAAACACAAAGCTACACAATGGGCTATGTGTGCTCTGCCAACCACGGGTATCGAAATCCAGTTTTTAACGGTCTGAGTCCGCAGATATACCACTGTGCGACTAGGGAGCTGTATTATTTTTATATTTGAATATTAAAATATATTTTTGTTTTAAAAGAAAGGAAATTATGTGTGTCAGCTTTGTTGGCAAATAACATAAATTTGATACATATTAATAGTTAATTACAGATTTAATTAAAATTCAAATTTTCGATTACTTGAAATAATTATACATTACAATACATAATATAATAAATCACAGACTCGTCCAAAATAAAATTGTAAAACATAACACTGTCAATACAGTAATGAATTGATGGATCTCCAGTTCAGGTGGTATGTCAGTTTAAGGATACATTTGAAAAAAAGTTTTTCTCTCATCCAACTTGATTTTAGCTTAATCACTATACTTAAGCCATCACATTCACAACCAAAACTATTATATATAATGTTTCATTGCTATATCGTTTTACCTTACACTTACAAGCTCACTTCTACAGGTCACTAGTCTGGCCCAGCAACATGAACCTCGAAAATAGTGTGAAACGTTATCTTTTTGTCTAAAAAACAAACAAACAATGCAAACTTTTTTATCGTTGTCAAGGTGCCGGGCTGTTGATATGACAAGAAGTAGGTTTACTTTAAAAATGTAAAAAATGGTGTGCCTTATGAAAATTAATAAAATTTAACATTAATACAATAACTAGTAGGTAAAAATAAATATTCTTGATAGTTGTTTTGGCTGCCCTCAGTTTCACAGCAAAAAGTCTAAAGGCTTATAACGTTAAAAAACAGGTTTTGGTACCCATGGTGGACAAATCACAGAGAGGCCATTGTGAAGCTTTGTGCTCAACTACAAATGAACAAAGTAATTATGCATTTATTATGTCTCCTAACGGGAAAGCAGTAAGTTGATGGACTTCCAACGCTGTTATCAGGGGTTCGATTACCTGCGATGGAAATAGCAGATAACTCAATGTGGCTTTGTTCTTAAATCAAACAAGTAAGATCGTTTTTATTTTCAAAACTGATGATAATGTCTTCCTGTAACTAACACCATTGTTACTGATTTTTATAACTGGTGTGGAACTTTATTGATGTTTGGTAAAACTGTTCTGAAATCAGCTAATTCAGAGTATATTTTTGTAAGACTAAAACCATTGGATAATCTGTGATGTTAAATTGATGTTTAATTATTCCTTGTATATCCACGTTTGTATCATTACGAAACTCCATTGCCGTTTTCTGTTTTTTGTGTCAAGTAAAAGAAAAAACATTCTAAAGTTTGCAGGAATGGGTTGAAAAAATCGAAATGATCTTAGACATCGAACTTTTATGATTTTTTTTTACCTGAAATAATTTGTATGAAAAAAAGGAATAAGAAGTCTGAAAACGTATGTTGAATATGACTAATACACCTCGATATCTAAAACCGAATTTAGCGCCATACTTCAAATGTGAAGAAAGACGGGTAAAGAGAAACAGTTGTATCATTTTAACATCTTTTTTTTTTCAAATTTGTGTACAAATCGTTAATGAGAAACGATAAAAATTATTTTTTTCATGATGTCATAGAATAAAAGTATGTCTTTTGGCGTATTCGTGGTTCACAAAATGTATATCTCCAACTAGTAAATATTTTTGTTTTAATTTTGCGCAAAGCTACACTTGAGCTATCTAAGCTAGCCATTCTTAATTTAGCAGTGTAAGAGTAGAGAGAAGGCAGCTAGTCATCACTACCCACCACCAACTCTTGGGTTACTATTTTACAACGGAATAGTGGGATTAACCGTCACATAATACTCGCTTAAAAGGCGAGTATGTTTGGTGTGACGGTGATTCGAACTTGCGACGTTCAGATAATGATTCGACGGCCTTAACCACCTGGACATGCCGGGCCATCTCTTTATGAAATCCTGAGGTAGAGCGTAAATGTTAATCTAAAAGTCCTGATAAATATTATGATGATCATGATCCCTATGATCCTGTTAACTTGTATAAATAATTCACTGTGCAAATACTGTGACACTTTTATTAAATACTGAATTAATACTGCCTTGTACTGTATCACACTCAAAATTTAGCTTAGAATATATTTTAAAATCAAAAATTTAACTAGAAATGAATCTAATTTATATTATTTAATTATGTAGATAACTTGAATGCTTAGATACTTCGAAAAACAAATTTAAGCAGTTAATAATGACATTCATACAAAACATGAAAAATATGTAACTTTGATATGCGTTTAGAAAACTTTTAATTTTGGTGATTTATAGAAATAAATTTCGCACAAAGCTACTCGAGGGCTATCTGTGCTAGCCGTCTCTAATTTAGCAGTGTAAGTCTAGAGGGAAGGTAGTTAGTCAACACCCACCACCAACTCTTGGGCTACACTTTTACCAACGAATAGTGGGATTGACCGTCACATTATAACGCTATCATGGCTAAAAGGGCGAGCATATTTGGCGCGACCGGGATGCCAACCCGCGACCCTCAGATTACGAGTCGCACGCCTTAACACGCTTGACCATGTCGGGCCTATATAATTCTTATATATAACATTTATTGTTTCGACCAGTAACTTGATGCAACGTCATAAAGCCGTCTTTGTATTTCTTTAATATATTGTTATATTTAATATTCACTGTTCATATGTTCAGTTTAATATTTCTTAATGTAGAGGGATGATTAATTTATTTTGGTTTAAAAAAAAAGTTAATGGCCCTGCATGGCCTAGAGCGTTAAGGCGTGCGACCCGTAATCTGAGGATCGCAGGTTCGC
The DNA here is from genome assembly GCA_011833715.1 of Carcinoscorpius rotundicauda. NCBI lineage: Eukaryota > Metazoa > Arthropoda > Merostomata > Xiphosura > Limulidae > Carcinoscorpius > Carcinoscorpius rotundicauda. The sequence goes on from CM022393.1 coordinate 37,846,914, forward strand.
ATCCCCGTCGCGCCAAACATACTCGATCTTTCAGCCGTGGGGGCGTTATAATGTGACGGTAAATCCCACTATTCGTTGGTAAAAGAGTAGCTCAAGAGTTGGCGGTGGGTGGTGATGACTAGTTGCCTTCCCTCTAGTCTTACACTACTAAATTAAGGACGGGTAGCACAGATAGCCCTCGAGTAGCTTTGTGAGAAATTCAAAAAAACAAACAAACAAACTAAAAAGTTAATTTAAAAGTACTGTTAATTTTGTTTCCATTTCTGGGCTATGACAGTACTAGTAGAAACTTGTCATGGTTACAGAATTTCAGCTGATAAAACAAGATTTTCATATAAACCAGCTAGTTTATATTTCATATTGGATAGTATAATTAGTTGAAAGGTTTCCACATTTATGCATATACGTTATTATATATCATTCTAAATCGTAATTTGCAATATATATATTATGGTATTATATCCCATATAATTATATTTACACTTCAATTTTGCTTACGAAAAACAATCAACCTCGTTACGTAATGTAGTTGCTGTCATGAACTTGTTCTCTACGGAAACCACACGTAATTTCCCCTTATTTCAGTTCGACGTTCCGATAAAGCACTTTTCAAAGTGAAGTGACGTAGTTAAAGTCACAAGATAAAACCCTGGATAAATTATGATATTTCTACGTCAGAAGCTTTTAACAGTGTGTCCAATCGTGAAAACAACCATCTAAATACTATTTTGAATTTGTTGAAAGTGAAAGTGCAAGTGTATCCCAGTATCAAAATGTTTCGTTGCAGTATAAGTTGTATTTGCTCAAAAAGAATAATTACAGTTCCAGTGAGAAATCGTTTTTTTTATCTTATAAAACATATTAGTTACAACCATTCCCATAACCTCAAGAATTTTGAATCATGCATCAAGAGAGGAACGGAGGTATATATGTCAAGCAAACAGTCAGTTGAAGCAGCTGAAACAAGGGCTCATACTTCTGGTAAGAGAGAAACTTGGAAAAATAAAGCAAAACAACTAACTTTTCGAATCTTCGTTGCTGCTTGTGCCAGGAGGATTAACAAATGCAAAATAAACCCACTCATAACTGATTTGGTCATTGAGGAAATGTTTCCTTTCGAATTAGTCGAATTACAAGTTTTGGAAAACTTTATGGAGATATTACATTCCAATAAAACAGTTTTTGTAGGGAAAGGCCTAATGAGCAATTAATGATAAATTCGTTCAGAAAAAAAAATTAACTGAAAAATAATCTTAGTACTATGCATTGGATTGGCCCAGAAACCCTGAAAAGGGAATAGGCAGCGCTTGCTTACATTGTCTCGTTGGTCTTCACACCTATGAATTAATATAATGGCTAAGGGATTAGAAGCTGTTATCATCATACATTGAATTCGAAACATGATTACCAAGACCACAACAATAGTAGTTTCATTATCAATAATGACAGAACTGACAATGGGTTCAATTTTGTCTAGGTATTCAGACTAATTACAGTATTTCTTCGTGGGTTTGCATGTTTACGCTTAATTCCGTACTTCTTGAAAGATTGTGAATAAATTAGAGCAGAAGGGATGCCAAGAACGAAATTCTCACAATTATTACACTTCGGAAAATTCCATACTTATTTTTAAATAATGCCTTATAATTTAAGTACTTAAAATTTATCCACTATTAAAATATTAATTATTAGCTACGTTTACATGCTATATTTATTCAATACCGTTATAACAAATATTTTAATTACATTTTGAATGTAGCTCTTGACATGCTATAAAAAATTAAGAAAAAGTTTACTTGTCTGACTATGTATGTTTTTCTCTCAAATAGAACAGGATTTATTGATCTTACACATAATTCCTGTAAAGAAACGTAGCTTGAATGCTAGAGTGAAAATGTTTTTAAAAAAAGAGCATGAAAACTGCTGCAAGTGTTTTGCAGGTCGAAGTTACAATATATATATATATATATATGTACCAGTCAGGGGCGTAGATGCTGGGGGGATGGAGGGTATACATCCCCCTTCATTTTAGGTGGGGGGTATGGTGCATACAATCATCCCCCTCCCACAGTTTGGTCTGTTGAATTGTTTTATTGTATCACAGGCCTACAAATTGTGTGTTTGTTCTTATGATTCTCGTGTTCTTACCAATCGAAATACATAATTAGGCTTAGATCTAGTATTTCTCTGTAGCCGTAATGTACATCTTTAATATAGGCGTGCTTCTAAGTTTTTCGATCTAAGCGATAGTTCGTAAACATCAGTCAGTAGGCCTAAGTTATTACGTAAGTATCGTGGCAACAAAATTACTCTGCGACTGCATGTTTACAGCTTTCAGGTCTACGTAATCAGAGATTACCAATTTGCAAATTGAACAGTCCACATAAATGGTTACAAAAATCATCCTTCCTATCGGGTGTAAAACTTCTACGCTACTACCAGTACAATTCTTTTTCTCTTTCACACACACACATTACATTTCGGATCGTGCTTCTTCTACCCATGCTCCTAAGCATCGGAACATTTCCTATCCAGCTGCAGTGTGTTAAAGTCTGTCAGGTATTTCACCTGACTTTTGACTCATAGATACTTGTCAACGATAGGTGCTTTGAATGGCTGGCAATAACTAGAGGAGAGTATTATAAAATATTAAATTATTAGTGCTGTAATAATAATAATTATTACACCATGCCAGTGCGGCAACACCATTCCCCGATGGTACTATTAAGTCAGTGGTTCCCAAACTTTATCAGCTTGTTACCCAATTTAACATGCCACATTAAGCATGTTACCCCTTTCACAAAATGTTTTCAACATTGATATATATGGCTAAATTAAACTAGACATATATTGCACGTTATTTATTACACTTTCTTTATTTACAATTTATTTACACTAAATTACACTTTTAATTATTGGATTCTACAACAGTTATTTGAGATCCTAAATTTGATCAGTATGTTCATTGAAGTAGAACCATTATTACATGTATATGAGAATTCTAAAGAATGATTAGTATTCTCATCCTGGATTATTCAATTGTCAACAAGGACCAATGAAACATTACCAATGTTGAAATTTACGTTTTGTAATGACATGGAAGAATTAGCCCATAAAATGGAAAGAATGGCAAAATATTCTCTTATTCTAATACTTTTGCACAGTACTTTAGATGAATGGTTATATTGGTTAAACACGTTATTTTCCCAGCTCCACTGATTTAGACCTCATTTGGAGTATTGTGTTCATGTGTAGTCTTCTTACCTTAATGAAGAGATTGAATTGTTGAATGGAGTTCAAAAGAGGGATATTAGGACACCTTTTTTTCCTATTTACTGGCGAGACATAATTAAGTTTGACAGGATAGGAAAATTTCTTTAGTTTGAACACTTACTTTTCTAAGAATAGGTTGACATTTGGAATATGTTGCCTTTAGATGTGGTGGATGCAGTAAATTTAAGTGTTTAAGGTAAGGCGAAATAAGTATTTCATTGATTACTGCTTGATATTTTTTATTAAACTGAAAAACCTTAGCGACTAAAAGGTCCCATGTTGTACTTAAATATAGCCTAAATTCATGTTAATCTTACTATGAACTATGAATTCCTATAGCTAATATACTTTCGGGTTAGTACCGAAATCTTTATTTTTAACATCTGTCATCCTACTTTGGTATCTCCCTTAGTTACTTACAAGAAAAACTGTTTCTTAAACTGCTAATATAGTAACGTAATGCCTTATTCCTTGAAGCATAATTAAAATCCTTTAATATCAAAAATAAAATTTAATGCAGCAGAAAAAATGAGTACAGGAAATAACACTTTATTAAAACATTTTCGAATGCTCCTGTGTTCAGTTCACACAGCTAGAATAATGCAATGGGGTGAGTTGATATTGCATTCATTACTTTGCCCAACTGTAGAAATCTTGTTTTGGGCTATTTTCTTCATGTTCCACCATATTTCATCCAGTTTTCTTGCCTTTTCATTACCATTATGCTGCTTAATGTCAAGATCTTCAAGAAATTAAAAATCGTCAAGTTCATGCTAGGTTTGTTCTTTTTTTAATTTTGCGAAAGGTAAATAAGGGCTATCTGCGCTAGCCATCCCTAATTTAGCAGTGTAAAACTAGAGGAAGACAGCTAGTCATCACCACCCACTGCAAACTCTGGGGCTACTCTTTCACCTACGAATAGTGGGATGGACTGCTACATTATAATGCCTCCACAACAGATGAAATGGTGAGCATGTTTGTTGTGACAGGGATTCGAACCCACGACCCTCTGATTACGAGTCGAGTTCTTTAACCACCAGGCCAAGTTCATGCTATACCTGAAAGATGAACGTGGCACCCACTCATATTGTGCATCTAGCTTTCACCATTGGGTACTTGGCAAAATGCCCTATAGAACTTTTTTCTTTTTTTTTGCCTACAACAGGGAGTCACCATTTTTGAAGTTGAGATGTAGATACAACCGTTCATACGCATATACTACTGGAAAAAACTGAAAATGACTGCAAGTCAAAACGATGACACTTTATTTCACACAAAAAGGCCAGAAACTAAAGCATGACAATGAATCTATAGTAAACAGTAGCATGGCTGTAGGCTTTCTAGAAACAATTACTACAACAAACACGTAGTATTTGTTATAATTCCAGTACTCTTTATCTTTTCCAATTAACAAAGAAAGTTAAGTCATTGAAGTGTCAAAACGTTTGTTTGAATTCCGCGCAAAGTTACACGAGAGCTATTTGCGCTAACTGTTCCTAATTAGCAGTGTAAGCCTAGAGGGAAAGCAGCTAGTCATCACTACCCACCGCCAACTTTTGCGCTACTCTTTTACCAACGAATAGAGATTGACTGTAACATTATAATGCCCGCACAGCTGAAAGGGCGAGTATGTTTAATGTGACGAGGATTCTAACTCTCGACCCTCAGATTATAAATCGAGTACCCTAGCTACTTGATCATGCCAAGCTAGCTATTCTCGAAGCATACTGGTTAGTACCGAAATCTTATCGCCAAAAGTTTAGAGGTTATCACAAGCATGATATCAAAACTTATATGGAATTTACCCATTAGAAAGAGATTTATTTTGAATGATGGTGTAACTCTACGCATATTGTCAACAGTTTTGACAAACTAAGACAATTATGGCTAGCTAAGGAATTCAAATGTTGTGCACATGACGATCTCTGGTCTTTCTAATGATTACACTTTTTACATATAAAATTACTTTTCATAAAAAGAAATTCTTACCATCTCAGCAAAAACCTGTATATGCTTAATCTACTCAAGCTGAACATTTTTCTAGTTCGAAATCTCCTGACAGTCAGGATAAAACTTCATTAACACCATCAAGGTCTGTCAGCCATTTTTATAAAAATATTGTCACAACGTCCAATTGTTGGTTTTTGGAAAAGAAAAGGAAGCAACAGCCAGTGCATTTGTGTCCACCTACAGATGTAATTCCACCACATCACTATTATTATGTTTATTTAGCCACTAATATAAATGCTGATGTAGTTATGAAATAATTTAGGCCTTTTGTGTTTTTTGGTTCTGCATCTTTGACAAATGACATTGCCAATCTCATACGTATTCTACGTGATACTGGAGCGATTCAATGTTTTTTGTTAGAGGGCAAATTGCCTTTGGATTGGAATTTTCTACTGGTGAGTCTGTTATTGCTTAGGGCATTGGGAGAAGTTTTGTTAATGTTCTTTTCATAACATTTGTTTAACATGAGACTTAATTTCGGGACCACTTGTGGTTGAAGTAAGACCTACTCTTGTCAATTATGGGAATATCACTATTGTTGGAAAACGATTTGACTGGGGGAAAAATTGTTGTCCAATCCAGAAAGTTTAGTGAGCCAATCACTATTACATCTAAGGATGATATTGTCCTTGAGCTGGTCTTGAGGTCAGGCTGAGAAACTAAGCCAGAGACAAATGATATGCGTGTACTCAGAGGATGATATTATGGATTTGTTTCAGGCATATATTGGACCCAACAGGGATCTTGTGAATAACTGACCTATTGATGAATCCTTGGTGAGTTACAGTGAGGGATCTGGTCAAAGAAATTATTTTGGTATTGTTCGTGGTTTTATTGTTAAAGAACTTATGTTTGTAGGTATTATGTATTTCTTTGTGAAGGTTTTTTTTTGCCAATTGTAACTTTTGTATTGCATATTCTTTAAAGTTCATAATATCTATGTGGTATTTATCAGAAGTGAAAAAAAAACTTACTCCTTGACCAAAATGCAATTTAATTTTTATTAGTATTAAAATTAAAATCAATACGGAAGAGAAAAAAGCATGACATATGAATATATCTTACATTTATATATTTGTGAAATGTTGTATGTAGTATTTATTTTGAATTTATAATTTATTCCGTGTATATGCAAGTTTCGCATAACAAGAAGTAAAAAAAAAAAAAAAGTTAAGTTTATTTTGTTCTAGCTGCCTTTATTATGGTCTTCCCTATGGTTAAATGAGAATGATCAGTGACTTGGCTAGCAACAGTTGTTCTGTGTTGAATTTATTTAAACAATCTAGAATATACTCATAAGGAAGACCAATACTTTTACCTGACCTTAAAGAAGTCTGGGAGAAGATATCTACCTATTAGTTTTTACTGTACATATAATCATGAATGTTTGGAACTTTTAGTTTTTAAACAAAGGAAGAACATTTAAACTTACAGAGTAAACAAAGGAAAAGAAAGACACACAAAAGGTTTTGACATCATCCTTTAATTACAGTTAACAGTAACCAATTTTAAGTTCAACTTTACACATATAGTGTATACAGTGGTAAATCTTCATGTAAACTACCAATCAGCACTATTGTTAGCAAGATAATCACGGCGACCAATATTGGAGGCTTGTTTGTTCTGCATGGCTTCTAGTTTAGGACAATCTGTAATTCGATGACCCAGGCCACCACAGTATGAACAGCCTCGTTCATCTGGAGGGGAAAAAAATACGTACATGTGTGCATCTGTGTTTTGTGTAACTACTTCATCAATTTTTCAAAATTTTTAAAAAATAATATTTTTTAAATCAATACAAAAACTAAAGCATTTAAAACTAGCAGATGAGAAAAAAAATCAACTTATTAGGAACTTAAAACCTTTTTGAACTATTTGACAGGAAGACAGCCTTTTAGAACAAAAATTCTTAACAAAATTTTCAAAACATTCTTATATGCAGTCCAAATTGTTTTATTAAAGATAGCTTTAAAATGGCTTCAGAAGTTGTCATTAGGCTTAGCAAACATCACATGTATACAGTCATAAATATGAAGGAGTTCAAAATAACAATGATGAGGGTATTTTGAGACATGTTATTATGGAAAATAAACATCAAATAGCAATGCTAAGTATTACAGAGTGTATTAAGAGGGATCTGAGAAAATATTAAATGAAAATACATAATACATGACTTATACATATCTATATAGACACCAATTAACTATAATATAGTAACATACTAATTTAAATTTTTGTATTATGCTACTCTGCTCTTGAGATTGATACATAGAACTCTCTCTCTAAACTCACCTCCAAGTTCCAAATACTTCTCATTTTCAGACTGTAAAGTGGCAAGAAATTGGGGAACTTTCTGTCTGGCTTCTATAAGGAGGTGCTTCAAATCTAGTAACACTGACTCATCTATTGACAAATAAAAATAACAAGTCTTGTAATCAAAGAATATAATAATAGTATTATATTTATGAAGAGGTACTAATACCTAAATATTCCATGGCCAACTACCAATAATAAATGGACACTGTGCATGATCATCAATCAGCATTACAGTGATGATACAGATTTATCTGTAACTACCTATCATTAAAATATGGTTTTTCGCTTAAACACTGGCTGTCCAAACTTAACATCATTTAAGTGTTACTTAAGTTAAATAGCTTTACCAGCCATTTAAACCAACCAAAGATCTCAAAAACGTGCACTTGAGTTATTAAATATTTGGTAAATAATCATCTCTAAACTGGTAAAACACCTTTTTTCATATTCAACTTATTTTAAATATTAATTTATATATACATCTATAGTACGTGAGGAAATACAATTTACAAGCATAAAATAGCATTTGTTCATACTTAAGCTAATTATATCACACATAAAATTTTCAAGTTCCCAATTTATTGCAACATATTTATCTTTCATAATAAAAAAAACAAAAAAAGAAAAACATTCTTACCACATGCTTTATTTAGAAAAGTCGTAGCTATTCCTGTTTTACCAGAACGACCTGTTCTACCAATACGATGAACTGTAAAAATAAAAACATTTTACATTAAGTCATGAGAGTGGCCTGTATCTAGCCCCTATTCTGAAGAAAACTTTGGTACTTTGTGCCCATTCTACACAATGACAATTAAAATAAATATTTTCCATAATTTTAAATGGTTTTTTTCTTCAAACCTAACAATAAAAAAATTCCTAAAATAAGATTAATCAATTATTTTGTTTAAAAATCAAATGAAAAAATATTTACACTATGCAGCATACTATTTGTTTTTCTAAGCAAAATGTCATTGCAAAAATACTTAAAAATCTGACACTTATTTTTGTACCACTGTAACCTTTTTTTTTTTTTTTTTAATTGAAATTCTCCAGTGAGCTTTGGCACTACTCACTTTCTTTTACCTTTTACCTTGTTATCAAAATGTTGGCTTTTATTTTCACTTGCTTCACTTTATTTTTTCCCACATGCCTGGTTTTCTTTCTGTGCTGCTGCTATACTTATCTCCCATTGCTTTCTTTCAACAGCATTGTGTTTCAGTTTCTCAAATCGATACCAGTTTAATTTTCCAGTAACTGATTTAAAGTTTAAATTTATGCAGTCAATGCAAATTTCTTTTTTTTGTGCCACAAACTGTTAGCATCTTGGATTAGGAGTGTATTAGCCTTAGTAATTACAGGACCATGAATACATTTGATGATCCCAATAAAGGTGATAAGCATCATCATCACACAACTAGTTTCCAAACTTGACACAAGTCACAGATATCACTGGGACACTAGAAAAATAATGAATAATGGGGGTATAAGCATATTTAAAACACTCAATCTTATCTCCCACCAAGCTATAACAGTGCCAATTATATGCATTGGTTGTTATTGAAAGTTTGTATCAAAACAAAAACAAAAGTTGACTGTACATGATCTTGATAGACATCACTAGATTAACAGTCAAACCAAAGAGTAGCATGGATGGGTAGCAATTCTCTTCCACTTTATTCATGCTAGTCAATGAGTGTATAGTCCAGGGTTAACATATTTATGATGCAAAATGCTACGAGGAAAACTGGCAAGCAGTCTTGAATAACACCACATCTCAAGAGTAGCTATTATTAATCAGAATGGTCATACAGTATGGATTTAAAAATACGTATACCTGGTTAGGCAAAATCTTTCACTGAGCAGAATTTATAGAGGTGAGAAAAATCCTTCTAAAAAAGAACAGTAAAAGCATTCACCCCCTCATAGAGAAACCATGAAGCTCAAGAACACCTATTGTAGTGTTAGCTATGTTCAACAACAACCAAAGTTCACACAAAGAGAAGAATCCAAAATATCCCAAATGAGGTTTCACTAATCTTGTAAAGCTCAGTGTAGATATAATGTATGGGTTTGACTAAGGAGTATGAAAGCCTCTAAAGAAATCCACATCCTTAAGAGAAATAAAAACTCACATACAGTTGGAGAAGGGGAGAATGAAGTGGTCCAAATCAGAAGCTCCAACAACTGCAGGTGAAAGGGTAAAGGTTGGACCCAGCTGAGACACAAATTCAAAACTACTTGAGATAAACAAGGTATTAAATGAAGATGAGGAAGGAATAATGACCAGCCATTCTATCCATCCAGCTTCTATAATAATAAACTAGTGTGAAAGAAAGAAATGGCATGGAAAAGAGCTAGAAGCAGCTACTCATCTACATAATGGTGAATATAAATCTCCTGGAATGGAGAAGATGGGCAAAGGCTTTAACCACCTGACAAAAACAAAGGAAGCCAAAGCCAGCCTACATAAAAGAGCTCAGAATTGGTAGACAATTCTGATGAACAAATTCAACCAAATGCTGGGGAGATGGAAATGTGAAGGCAAGCATATGAGGAATCTACCTTAATCATCCATACACAAAGAGTGGTGAAAGCCCATTGAAAGGACACATATGACTCCATGGCAAATCGAGTTCAAGAAAGAAAAACTAGTAGAGGGACATCAATCTTCATGAGGAAATTGAAAAGATGGGAATAAAAACCTGCCTGAAAATCATCCATCCATTCCACAGCATCCTTGTGAAGATGATTTAGAACCACCTTGGAAAGAAGCTGGCTGGAAATGAAATCCCAAATAAGGATATGGGAAGAAGGGGAAGGGAAACAAAGAACAAGCCCTTCAGAAAGAACCTGCAGAATCCAAGAATGAAGAACTCCCATATGGTAGCAAAATGCAAAAGCCTGGTTCACACCAGACCTGTACCTATTAAAATAGTCACCTTGAGTCTTGGAAGCATTGAAATCAAAGATAAAAAACAATGGCTCCTCATGTAGCAGAAACTTGTAAATGAGAGGAAGGGGGGAAAAACACAAGGGAAAGGTTCAGGAGGAGGATAAGACAAAGAAAGAAGCCAAAGACAGGGACATACACAAATGTGCACACTTGATACTGGACTCCAATAAGTCAGAAAAACCACCATAGACATCTTGCCTTAAAAATAGAGCCATACACAAGTCCCATAAGATAGTTTGGGGTAAATGAACACAAAACAAAAGGAAATCTCAAGCCAAAAAATCCCAACAAAGGAGTTATGTTTGGAAGATAAAGGTGAAAGAGGACAATCATAGAAGAGAGAAAAAAAAACAGAGCATAAATTTTCACCAAAACACTTTAGGGGAATGATGAAGAGCTTCATACAAAATGTGAATCAAGGAAAGAGAATAAATGAAGGAAGATGAAGCAAGGGAGATAAGGAAAAATGTGACTGAAGTATTTAAATTCAAATTTTCAAGTAGCTCAGATACTTGCACAAAGGCAGCCAGTTCTCAGTAAAATAAGACTCCAATATCTTCTGCCAATAATTGCAAACATGAAGTCACTGTAGACAAAATAAGGTTAACTACAATAGAAACAGCAGTGGTAACATTAAACTCATAATTCATGATAACTATGAGTAAAAACAGAAAAAAAAATAATACTAAGAGTTCCAAATAAAATGAATAAAAATTAAAGACATGTACCATCATCATGAACAAATAAAATGAAAAACTGAAGTGTAGCCAATCAAAAAGTGAAGTTGAGATAAGCTGCAAATAGGAAGTTAGATGTGTTAGGAGTTGTCATACTTTTATTGGTGAAGGGTTTTGTAAACTCATTTGCAGGCTATTCTATAGCTGCTCCATGTGAAAACACAAGGGTGGGTGGGATGATTAGGGGTGAGCAACAATTTGTGTAGATAGAGGGAAGCTCAAGTTGAGAAAAGCTATTGTGTGAAAAGAGGCAAAATATCGTATTGGATTTCTCTGTTTCTAAAAAAAAGATAGTTCACATGAATACAAACAAAAATTAATTTGAATGATACCTTTATGTAATTTCAACTTAAGATACTTTTTCTGTTCTACAAAAACTTGTAAATACTCCCCCATGAATGAAAATGTAACAAGCTACACATACTTAAGTTTTGCAGATGCAAAAAGAACAACTCACCATAATTTTCAATGTCTTCTGGCATATCATAGTTAATAACATGTTGTATGTTCTCAAAGTCCAACCCTTTAGATGCTACATCTGTGCCAACAAGGACATCCTTTTGACCTTTTCGAAAAGCTTCCACCGAGCGAGACCTCTCTTCTTGATCTTCAGAAACAAAATTTTTTTTACAAAACTTGTACAGATACACCTCAGAATATAGAATTTTTTTTATTTACTACTAATATTAAAAGTCATAAATTGCAAAACGGGTGTTTCAAATAGTTTTTTAACTAGCACAAAATGTAATTTTGTTTACTGAACTTTAGTTGTTTCATTTTTATCTTAATTACTTTTTCATTTATTTGGAAAGCAATAAACTCCTAAGTAGAATTATGCAATTTAGGAACAAGACAAATTTTAGATGCATCAATTGCAACAGTCAATTGAATTTAAAGATCTGTCTAAAAAAGCAGATTAACTGGATAAAATTTCAAGATAAGAGTTTATGCTTGTTTTCCCAAGGCTAACACACTTTTAGACCAATAAAATTAAAAAAACTCTTCCAGAAGCACCAGGAAGTTTTCTTGGACCTTTCAAAGTTTATCAATAACTAAATAAAAATATTTCACGTTAAACTGTCAGTTTTTTTGTGAGTTTGTCATTATGATAATAAACAGAAAAAAAAAGCCATTGCATCTGTTCAACTTTTTATTTCAAATTCTAAATTACTTTAGTTTGACAATACAGCATGCTTTTCTAAAGATTTTTCTGTTCTGTACTTGAGTGAAACCATCACAAAAAATATATGAATACTATAAAATACACATTAACATGCAAGTACTAATAAACTGAAAGTAATTTAATTCCCATAGTGTTTATAAAACTAATAAAACATACAATTATAGTACCAAAACAAATTTTAAAGAGAGAGTTTAGCAAATGATGCTAAACTACCAGTTTGTAGAATCTTTCTTAAACTAAACTGCATTTTTAAATAATTTTTAAATGTAAAATAAACAAATAATTGGAGTTTTCCAACTTCTTAAAAAATGATGAATTAATGATCAGAATGACAAAATAGAGGAGGTTAGCTTCCAATTAATTGTTTGAATCCACCAGATGTTGGCTAATTACAGTTCTATCAATAACATGATCTTTACCTCAATAAGTAAAAGGCTTTTGAAACTTAGCCTATTAGTGGTCAATATCCTTAGTAGTTATTAGTTGAAGGAAATTACCAGTTACTACCTACAAAAAATTTGCTGGAACTCTATCCAACAGACCCTAGAACTAGTTCATCAGTGCTCAATAGATTTCCCTTTCTATATTTTTTATTTGCTTTTACAAAATACAGGAAATTAAATCCACTAAACCATTTTTATACACCATTATAAAACACTGTCAAAACAAGGACAAATATTGAAATAAAACTAGCATTTACTATTAGAAGAAAAAATCATACTACACAGATTACCACATACACTAATTAATCCATTTGAATCTGAGATCAAATCTTGAACACAATTTGAAACACAATGCCAGATAAAACATATTTTCTGTTTCAATTTACATGTTAAATATGAAATTCATTTTCTCTTGTAATTAATAGGAAACAATTCATTGCTTCTCAAAAATTCAACTGCAGCCAATAAAGCCTCAATGAGGGCAGATGACCCTGTGGAATTGATTCAACAACTGATGTTTTCTAATAAATATATAAAGATTTATATATCTGGTTTGATGATTATGTTCAGAGTAAAAGTATTTTCTACAGATTCTGATTTACGTTTATTTCAAAACATTCATTGGATTTTTTTTTATATTTACCTTTGCCACCATGAATTGCCACAGCCTCAACTCCTTTCAATAGCAGGTACTCATGAATGGCATCCACATCTTGCTTTTTCTCTGCAAATATCAATACCTAATAAAATAAAAAATATACAGCTAGTATGCTCTCCAAAAAGTACAAAAATAACAAGCTCAGGCACAAATTAAATTGTTTATTATTTCATATTACATGGTGTAATAAAGATGACAGAAATAGGGAAACAAGAATATATAAAACACATAGTTGCACATTCATCAACAAATAATAATAAAACCCTAAGATTATAAAATAAACATGTGATATACCAACACCATAGAAAAACAATGATTACACAACATACTGTTAACAAAGATTTAATGAAATTTCACAGAAGCACAAGTGTACACCAGTAGATACCAAAAAAAAATCTGATTTTAGCATTTTTATCAGTTTGTGATCCCAAATTGACTAACTTTTATAGTTTCCATACTAAAACATATACTGTTTATGTTTGCAAAACTTAAGCTTTCAATATGCATTATTTTGCAATAATTAGAATTTTTAACAAAGTATTTTCCCTATACTTTTTTCACAAATATATATGGATTTAAAGTATGTGTATTGATTGTTCAGAGTGCAAAGTGATTTTAATGTTAAGATTACAAATGCTTTTCTTAATTTGAAAATTCTCAGATTTCTTTTGCACAATCTATAAGATCTCCTAAATAAATTTCAAACTTTTTTTTGGGAAAACTTTATATTTTATCTGTAATTTGTTTTTACCCTAACTCTAAACATAGTTGGTCAATTGAATTGAACAACCAGAAAAAAATATGAAACAAATCTAAATTACTTTATTTCCCTTCACAGGATGACTTCAAATTGTCATATGAAAATAAATTTATCCTAATTAGCTTTACATTTGTAAAACTACACATCTGTTTCTATTTAAATGTTCTTGTTTTGTTGTTCTGTGAACCATATTTGACATATTCCAGCCATACAAGTTGTAAATCACTTGCAAATGTGAGCTCACATTATCCTATTTAATTACGTAATATATAAGTAACTTGATGGTTGCTTACAAGCAAAATTTTTATTATTATTTTACCCAACAGACTTAAAGAGTTTCTAATGTTTATACATAATTACTTTTAAAACAATAAAGAAAGAAAGAATACAGAGAAAAAATAAGGAATACAGTACTTACTTGGACTTCTTTTTTTATACATATGGAAATGGAACTGCTACACTAAATGTTTTACTTAATTAAGTGATGAACTATAAATAATAATTATAAATAAAATAGCTATAATAATATGTAAAAAGCAAACAAATGTCTTGTAATATTATAATTTGTCTGAGTTTTTAACTATGTAGTAAGAACAGTTACAAAATCAGCTAAGCTCAGTGATATGTTTCCTGTGGGAACAAAGTTTGAACTGGAGGTGAAATAGATAATACAGGTACAGAAAACAAAGTAATATAATATTTCATTTGATTTATTAAAACCCTGGTTTTCTTTATATAAGTTATAAGTATTAACCTTATTGCTACAGATCACAAGTTAAAAGCCATGTCACTGTTTTTGTTGACTTGCATTCAGTTTTATTGAACTATTATTTTATAACCTAATGCCATTAAATTTGGCGTAAAACTGCAGATTATAATTTGAATTTTAGTATTATAGATTACTCAATTTCTTAATTTAAAAGTAAATATTAAAAACAAACTTAACCCTCAATTTTTGGTTACCATGTGATGTGTTGATTGAAGTATTGATTCAAATTAAATGTTTGCAATCTCAAAATACAAAGTATATAGTTTCATGTAAATTGATTCAAATTACTGATATTAACAGAAAAAAAAAAAAAAGAGCATCCAAACTTTTATATTTCCTGAATTATTGCTCATGTACTGAATTAAATACAATAGCCCTGCTCAACAATTTCTACTTTTGAAAATGATCCCTTAAATACAAGTACTTCAATAGATGAAATGTGAGTAACCAATCAAAAACTCAGAATTTCCCCCTAATGCCTTTGTCCTCCATTTTCATGCATTCATTAAAAGAACAAGACACCATCCTATCCTTTTAAAACACAATTTCAAGGAGGTAGGTTATCTTTTCAGTCTCACTGAAATTTCATAGTTTTTAGATTGAAATACAGCTTAATTACTAAACTTGATAAATTATAATGGAACGTTAAGGTATCAATATAGTAATTTAATTTTTCAGTTATTCAAATGTAAGTATTAAATCTAGAAAAATAATGTCATTTCACATCCTTCATGTGTGAGATTTCTTAAGTCTCAGCAAACTACGAAAAGCAGCACCCAAGGACAAAGGTAATAATAATAAAAAAAAAAAGATCTGTTTGCTTTACTTCTTCATTTACTATACTACATTTTAAGAGATATAAATTTAATAAATTGTTTGTAAATAGCAATAATCTATAAACGTACATAATGTATAATAATTGAAATAAGACTATTTTACCAAATATTACTCCACTAAAGCAAGTTAAGAAAGATCATTTTGTAAAGACTAAAGATCAGTTTTATGTCATTGGATATGGTAGCAAGTGCACATGTATCATGTCATTGTAACTTCTGTATTGTAAGCTAGGCAAAACTGGAAAGTCAATATAATAAAATATTAACACATATATACAAATGTATATATAAAAATTAGATTTAAGCTATTTACACCAAATATTTATGTTTTATAATCTGTAGTCATTCTAAAACAAAAAGAAGCCTAATTTATATTTCCAAAAATTTTTTTTTTTACAGTAATGATGAGGTCGGTCAAATGGGCAGATCCAGTAAAGTTAGGGTAGAGAAAATAACACAAAATGTAAAGTTTCACAAAACACAAACATTAGAAATGTATTTAGGAGGTTTCAGAGATGATACAAATAAAATTGATGATCTTTGGAAAGGAAAACAGATTTTAAATCATAACATAAAAATAACTTTGCACTCAGACTAGTCTCAAAAGAGACTTAATATTTTCACAAACAAATCATAGTAAAAACACTAAAATATCAGGTTTTTGTGTAGAAAAGCCTTGGAATCACTACAGAAAGTCAACACATTTTGTGAAGATAAGCATACAGCATTAAAAGAAATAGTATAAATATTCAATATGAGCAAATGCACATACAAACTCACTTATGTTACACTGAGCCCATCACAAAAACAGTTAAACATCTGATAAAGCTATAGACAAGTTGTGAAAAAAAGAATATGTTAGGTGTGCATAGTTTATCATCCTATAATCAAATAAGAATTAAGTCTATAAATATTATTCTCTGCCTGAGCAATGAAAACATTACAAGTAATTTACATTAAATTTTATACTGCTCAGAGGAATGGCAAATAACTTATACAAGAGGGAATACTAGGGAGTAAATGTCACAATTCTCATTGCTATTAGGGGAAATTAAGGATTTTTTTTTTTAATATTACATTATAAAATACAGAAGACATATATAAAATATTAAAATTTGTACTACTAGCTTCATTCGGAAACTAAATGTACTTATATAATATGATAATAGAGCACTTTTAAATAAATTCTGAATATAACCCAGAAAAATCTCATACCAAGGATAAAAAGGATGCCTATAATGGAAAAAGTTAACAATTTTTCAAAAAATTTCAGCTATATTCTCATTGAAATCATAAGACATTTCTAAAGTTTTGAGAGTTATATACTTAAGAGTGCTGGAATACTAATTTATACTCTTCTAAAATCTTTGGCATTCTAAAAGTTATTTTCAAATTTATAATGGCTAATGGTTGTAGACCTGGAATTCAAATGCCATGAGAAACTAATCAGGAAATAATAAATGCAAACCTGCAGATAAAACAGATCATTTTTAATTCCCAAGGATGTGCAGATTTATACAAATAAACTAACTATATTAACCTATAGTCATACAATTTTTTTGCATTTTTGGAAGAGTACATATTCTTAAATCAAACAATAAAGGGTCACTTATGGCTTGAAGGTTTTTTTGTATAACTGATTTATATAAACTGTCATTATGTTCAAAAATTAATGTCTGTTTTGTTTTTTGAATTTCACACAAAGCTACTCCAGGACTATCTGTACTAGCCGTCCCTAATTTAGCAGTGCAAGACTAGAAGGAAGGCAGCTAGTCATCACCACCTACTGTCAACTCTTGGGCTACTCTTATCAATGTATAGTGGGATTGACTGTTACTTTATAACACCCCCATGTCTGAAAGGGCAAGCATGTTTGGAACAACGGGGATGCGAACCCACAACCCTCAGATTACGAGTCGCATGCCTTAACACACTTGGCCATGCCAAGCCCCAAAAATGAATTAAACTACTTTACTATCATTATATGAAAATGAAATTAATATCACACTGTATTAATGTTGTTATTGCCTTGTTTAAAAGTAAACCTTTCAAAACATACTTAAACGACAGTTTTTATGTCACATGATCCACAGAATTTGAAAAATCTTGACTTCAGTAACATTTCTCTACAATTTTTCCAACCCCTGTCAGTTTTCATGCATACTTTCTATACTCTGCCTTGAAATATACAATGTACATGCAGTTATTTGATAAAAGTGTATATAATTGTTAAAAGTAGTACAGTTTACACTATACACACTACCAATAGTTAATACAAAATTAAGGTGCAGTCTTCCTTGCAGTGTACCTGTAACTACCTGATCGACTATAGCACATATGATTGTTTCTTACCTAAATTCTTTATAGTTAAAGAAACAGTTAAATTCTATTTAGGTCTTACTTTTATGTTTTAGCTAATTATGTATTATGTTGTTGTTTTTAAGTTATATATGGATAGTTTAATGCTTTATATAAGTTTAACTTGTTACCTGAATTTTGAAAGGTTATAAATAAGACAGAACATACAAGTACTATCTTTTCTTGGCAATACATCTCAGTCGGGAGTCTACCAAAATACCCCACAAGCATCCATTACCATATGGGCAGAAATTATAATAGACAAAGAATTTGGAAAGAAATTAAAAATTAAAAGCAAATAATATGTGAAAAGAGACATGATACCATGCATGTAATAAAAATGACTATTCTAGTGGATGTTTATCAGTTGAAAGATATGCATATATTTACATTTGCTCATTTTAAGCATTTCAATGCAATATAGGTTGATGAAAAACAGTTACTAACATAATAGAATAAAATGAAATATAAATATTTACCTTTAAAATTTTTGATATTCATGTATGGTGTCTTAGTCATTATACAAATGAAATGAGAAAGTGTAGAATATAATATAGTATTTTTTTACTTCATACAAATATCAACTTGCAGGTGAACAATTCAAATGAAATTGTTATTGGAAATGGTTGAAAAAATCAAAATTAAATGAGAACTTGTAGAAAAGAAAAGGTTCTGAACTAAAGATCTATGTCATAATGTGTACACATCCAACACAACCATCATTATATTTGCCTTAAAATGTCATCTAGGAGGCATTAGGATGGTGTACAACAGAGTGGGAGTACATCTCCAATCCATCACCAGGTGACACTAGGAATGCATCACATAGTTCATGGTAAGAGAAGCTAGACAAATCATATGACTCGTCCAACCCATAAGGTTCATCAAGTAAAAAGTCACTGGACTGGAAAGGAGTCCAATGAATAAACAGACGCAAGTAAGAACCACAGAAAAAGTCAGTGTATGCCACATAAAAGCAGAGGCCCTGATCAGGCAGAGAAGGAAATCAGGGACAATATGGTGAGAAATGGAAGAGAGAAAAGTGTGTAGGTGAAATTACTCTCCTGAATATCCAAACTTTTAGACAGATAAAAAAAATGCATGAATTGTGAGAAATGAGGTGCATAAAGCATCAATGGCAGACACAATCAGTTGACTATGTGCACATGTCAACAGAAAGAGGTGAAATAATGTATAATCTGACAAAGGCTCAAAACAAGGAAAGGTAATGGCAAGAAGAATAACACTGAGGTTTCAACCTGAGAGAGAGGCAAGATAAGGAGAACAGGTAATGCAGAGGGAACACAAGAGACAGGACAGCAAAACATATGACATAGGGACACTCTATGAAACAAAATGTGGCTGGCAAAGCCAATACAACAACCAATAACAGAGGAAAAAGGTTGGATAGAATGGAAGAACAAAACTAACAACAGTACACATACAACAGGTGCTGGTACACAGCCATGGCAAAGAAAGAGGAGATACAGAATAAGAAGTTAAGTCTGCCACTCTGTGGAAATGGTCTGTCTTCCAAGCCAGGAAGCAGGAAAAAAAAAGACAGATAATAGAAGTGGACAGATGGTATGTGCTGAACTAGATTTTATGTGGGAAGATGGAGGAAAGAAAAATCAGAGACAGAGCCAAGCCAGCCAAAATGAAGCCAACAAAAGAGCCACACAAAAAGTGGTTGAATGATGAAAAGAACCAGAAAAGGTGACAAATGAAAGTGTAGACACACCTGTTAAATCCTGACTGAGAGCATTCACCGCTACAACCAAAAAGGTGTGGCACATGAGATCAAAACCAGGAAAGCTGAGATTAGATAACATCCCAGTGGGCACAAAACACTGCCCTCCAAAACACCTGTGGGTCCACTGACCATTTGGTAGGAAAAATCCCAAGTTGATGGCTGTAGGCCCAACACAAAGGTCCCATGGCTCTAGATGTCCCTAAAAGAGAGAGAGAAGATCTAAAGCCATGGAGAAAAAAAAAACTGTGTAGAATGCTCCAAAATGAACTCAGTAATGAATGAGGATGAATAATGTCTTTTCTATCTGTATGAACCAACCCAAGCAGCCTATTAAAAGAAAAACTGAGTATGAAAAACATAGTTGGCTCCAAGGAGAAACACACAGACTACCCCCCCCCCAAAAAAAAAGCAGAGAGCCAAGTCAAGCCCAAACAGAATACCACAGAAATTAAAATTATCCCCCTTCCCTCCAAAGGGACAAGACAATGTCTTGTGTTGGTATTTGTCTGACATATCAACCTTCATCATTCACAAACCAAAAGTGAAAACCCAACAAAAGGGCTAAGTATGACTTTGTGAAGATAAACAGATGGAAATAAAGCCCTAAATATGAAGAATCTCCTCAAGCCACAGGAAGTCCCAAACAACCTCCTTAAAATGTTGGAACAGGATCTTGAGGATGAAGAAAGGAAATAGGATTAAGGGACAAGAAAGAGGAGAATGGAAACAGAAAACTAGGATTCCAAAAGCTCTCTTAGAATCCAAATTTCCATGGCAAAAGACTTCCATATGTGGGAAAAGCCAAGGAGCCTAGAACCTATAGGACCTGAACCCATAATGCATATACTGAGACCACAGTTTGCTTAAATATGGCATCCCAAGGACCAATAGCTAACCTATCAAATACAAAATCAATAGAACCAGTAAAAGCAAGGAAACAGAAGGTCAATACACAGGAATAAGGAAGAGAAATTAATACAATAAAACTGGGAAAAGAACACCAAAGTACTAGGATCCAATCACTACAAAAAAGCAATTCCAAATGCTGTGCATCTAAATAGGAAAGTACAGAATAAAGATATGTCTGACCATGATCATTCAGAGTATGCAGGAGATAAGATGTACTGACACCCAAATGCAACCGGTCTTCAAAATGACATCCATATATCACAACATCTAGAGAGGAAACACTAAATATTGATCCAATGACTAATCAATGAAAAGGGCAGATAATAGAATCATAGGAAGTGAGAGATAAGAGTAAATAAAACTATATGCATCATTGATGAAATCTACAAAAAAAGGAGCTTAGGCACCTCCCCCAAAAAAATTGTGAAGCATAGGGAGAAAGTGGAAAGTGGCTGTCCAAATTCTTATCAATATGTGCAGGTGAACCTTCACATGGCAAGGGAGAACAATCATCAGGTAATTCAAAGGACTGCAAAAAGCTAGCAAACTCCCTAAGAACTACAACAATTCTTCCTGAGCAGATAAAGCTTGCTCAGACACCAATGAAGTGATAAGCAACTCAGCTGTGGTAGTTACAGAAGTTGTAAAAGCCACATGGTATTATAAATGTATGATGAGTGGAGCTGACAAGGATAATTATAAAAGTGTCTCAAAAAGAATTCTGAAAACCATAAAAAATTAGAAAAAAAAAAACCTTCAAACATGAGCACATAAATGAAAAAATATTAGCCTGAAAACTCAAGCACAAAAGTGTACACACTTAAGCCTGAAAACTGAGAAGTGATTTTGGGTTGCACAGAAGAGAGGACACTAATGACAATGCTGCTTCATCATTTGTATGACAACACACAGATATCTCACATGAATACACATGAGGAAAGGCCAGGGTGTCAAACAAACATTTACATATATAAGAGGGCAGTACAAGATGAGAAAGCTATTTATGAGAGAGGCAAGATATATCATATTGCAATTTCTTATAATTGTACAAAAATTATAATTTATTACTTTGATTGTTAACCTACTGGAGGAGCAGTTTTCTGTAGTGTATCCAATAAGTGAACAATCTTAGCTTCTTGCTTCACATATTCCACTTCTTGAATAACATCAAGACTTGCTGCTCCTGCTCGACCAACATTTACCGTAACAGGTTTCACAAGGGCACTACGAGCAAAGTTCTGAATCTTCTTTGGCATAGTAGCTGAGAAAAGCAGAGTCTGTCTTTGCCCCTAAGAGAAATATTATATTAACCAAATTACTCATTTCTTGCATTCTGAAATTTTTACATTTATAAATTACAGTGGAGGAGTGACAACAAACACCCACAAATTTAGACTTAACAGTTATTCCATAACTCAACTATGCAGATTAAAAATAATAATATTCATCCTTTTTCAATCACATAAGAATTGTTTTTACAAACTGGGAAGAAAAAAAAAACTTTTACTTAGGTCTAATTATTATATGATTTAACACAATGAATATTTTTTTATTATTATGCTTGTTAACAAATGTAAAAATATACTAAAGGGAAAAGCACTGATGTCAAATGAATATCCATCCTCATTCATCCTGATATTTTTTTATGAAATGTATATCTTTTAGTCTTAAAACCATGTGCTGTGTTCTTTCTTTTACAGATTATATCTGGTGCACCTCATTTTAATAACAAGTGGCAATTAGCCATTAAACTGATGTTCCAACTCCCTTATATTTCCTCTCCATTTCTCTAGTGTCTTGATGAAACCTTTCTTGTTCTTTGCTGATGGCACCACAATTTTCAGGGAAACAGCCAAAATATTAACTTAAAAAAAAGAACTTTCAAGCTCAAATTGCAAACCAACTTTTTGGATTTATCAAACATATTATTGATATTTTCATAGTATGGATCCTTGTTTTTTTTACAAAAATTTGACAATAACATCTTTAAAAGAAATCATTGCTTCCTTCTCAACTTTCTCCATTGTCTTTTTGAGCTATTCATCCAAAGTCAATTTCTTAATCTGAGGTCAAACAAAAATCCCTCCTTCAAGTTTCACTTCTGAAAGAGTTGGGTTCAGATAGCCTTGTCTAAGGCATTTAAAAACAGCTTCATAAAGCCCAGTTTTATATGACATGGCGGTAATAGGACTTTGTGTCAACCAAACTGAAAAAAAAATAGCAGTCATCACCACGGTTTTAGGTTCACACCACACTGCTGGAATTCCAAAAAGCACAAGCTATTTTCTTACCTTTAGTATATTGTTTAAACTCTGACATAAATCGTGCT
Source organism: Carcinoscorpius rotundicauda (assembly GCA_011833715.1). NCBI lineage: Eukaryota > Metazoa > Arthropoda > Merostomata > Xiphosura > Limulidae > Carcinoscorpius > Carcinoscorpius rotundicauda. The sequence continues at coordinate 37,870,204 of CM022393.1, forward strand.
TTTATACAAAGCCCATGATCTGTTTTGACCATAATATCCATAAATGACATCATTATGCTCGTTAACTATTTATATACATTAGCAGTGTATTTCTCATTGGTTCTAGAATGATTGATAAGACTCATGCTATGATTGGTCTAGATAAATTTATAGCCAGTGATGGTCAACATTTGAAGCATAACAAAATGCGACTCCATTGCAATGAAAATAATTCACTTGTGTACAAATCCACATAACATTTCATGAAAAATGTGTATGTAATGAAGAAAAAAAGGATATTCTTGGATTGAACATACTGGAATCACTGTAGAACTTGTAAACATTTCAAGATAATAAAACCACTGCAGGCCTGGGTAGTTGGAAAACTGAAGAAAATCCTAAAATTCTGAGAACATAAAAATTCTGTAAAAAAATATAAAAATAGTTAGTCTTTTGTAGTTGCATTTACTTTTGACACTTTCATACATAAACTATGCAGTTTTTCATTATCTATATGTGCTGGAACTAAGCACAACAAAATTAAATAAGGGTGCCTCTTTTCTAAGATAAAAAAATTACAATTTACCCTCTACATTTAGTTACTGGTGTAAATTTCAACTGCACATTACTAACAGTAAAAAGAAAAAAACTTCCATGATAACCTAAACAATATGAATTACATTATTTTACTAGGCTACCTTAAAGTAAGAGAAAATTGTTCGGACATCTTCCTCAAAACCCATGTCAATCATCCTGTCGGCTTCATCAAGACAGAGATATCGGCAGATATCAAGATTAACCATTTTCTTGTCCAGCATGTCCATAAGACGACCTGGAGTGGCAACCATTATATGTATACCCCTAATTAAATATATAATCAAGTTAAAAGCAACATCAATCTTTTTGTGTAAAACAAATGCTAATATTTAACAATAATGACCACAAGGGTGCAAACAGTAGCCATTAGTCTTGCAAAGTTAAAAGTTATAATACTTCATCAAACTGCTTGAAACTTTGTAGAAACTTTCTTAATAATGTTTAATTCATTCATTAAAATATTCATACACAATTTACCATTTGTACAGGTTTTTAGGTTGTCAAATTTTGTTGTGAAGCAATGTTTTGAGAAACAATTAAAAATATCTTTATCTTAGACTTTCTTATTATTGTTGATCAGAAACTTCAACTTAATTATTTTTAACTTATTTTATATTCATCAGTATATTTCTTTTGAAAATTCATCATTCTAACTCAAACAGTTAACTTCATACCCACTTTAGTTCATATAAAAGCATAGATTTACTGAAAAATGACAATTTCACATTTCCAAATACCAGCACTGTTACCTTTGTTCTGGGGATCAATATATTTGATTGAAATAAATTTATACATAATATTTAAATAGTTGAGAAGTATTTCAAAACTGTCTTGAAGTTGAATTGTTACCAGTGAGTGTATATAGTTTACCATTTTCTAAAGCACAACTAATTTTTTCACTGCACCACAGTTCCTCAAAGTCACACTTCCTTGCCGCTCACAACTTCCTTTCTAAACTAAGCTCACACTTTCCCATGTCAATTGATTCACAATTAACATTTTCCTTATGTGAAAATGTATTTCAAATAGATATTTACCTCTCTTCTCTACTAAGAATTACTACCTTTTGCAAATGCTGTGGCATTTTCTACACATGGCATAACCTTACTTTATATGTATTGTAACAGCTTTTGATGTAATTGTCATAATGTCCTGGACCTCCACCAATAGGATGATGACACAATCTCCAAGAGCAGTAATTCTTGTGAGCATTAGTATGTGATCATAAGCTCATTATTTATGAGACAAACAGAATACACCACAAGTGCAGTGGAAGGGTGGAAGGTGATGCAAAGAGGTAAGTATTTAATTAAAATACATTTTTCATTTCAAAAACTTCAGAAATACTGATTTTCTGTCTGCATCAGTAAGAGTTAAAATCCCACACTGAAAACAGTAAAAGGGCCAAAGCTAAAGAATAATAAAAATCAGATCATTATTGAAATAGCAAAAAAAAAAAAGAAAAAAAAAGAGGGGGGAAGCATATGTCTTCCACAAGACTAGGGGTCTCCTAGTGAGTAGCAACCAGTGAAAGACTGCATCCTTCTCAAGCAAGGAATACTTTTTATCCAATTGATTTCTACTGTTTAACCACACAAAAGCCAAAAATATCAGGAAAATTTCATGTTGGTGGTTAATCACTGTCAAGGTTGCCAAAACATTATAATCTGTTGTGTAGTTAGGCCTTTAGGCCATTCCATCTTGGTCAAATATTTACAAGATAGATACCATAACAACAAGTGGAAGGATGAAGAACCTTCACCTGTGTCTTAAGGAAAATCAAAGTTCCATCTTACTGGAAGTATCCACCAAAATCTGTTTGGTTGATACTGTAATGAGAGGTCACGTAATGATACTGAGAGAAATTTTCACAGGGGAAAAATCTAGATACAATATCTGGAAATGAATCCTGACTAAAAGACATTGCAACAGATTACCATAACAAAAGACAGCAATAGTGAGCCAGGTGTGAGGGAAGGACCACACATGTTGCTGTTTTTTTGGTTTTTTTTGTAAGAGGTGCAAAATTAAGAAAAAAAGGTAAATCATACAGATGTACTGTTCAAGAAGTCTAGCAGAAAATTCAATCTCTATCGTGGTCACTGAGCACGAGTGATTTATTTGTTTAAAATTAAGTAAAAGCAACACAATGGTCTATCTGTGGTCTGCCCACCACAGGTATTGAAACCCAGTTTTTAGAAGCTTGAGTCTGCAGACATACCTTGTGCCACTGGTGGGCAAACAGGAATAAACAAGTTTAACACTTTCTTTACTCCCCCACTTAATGCATTTCTTGTGAGACAACACTTGCCCTTAGCTGGATCCCATGACACCAAACATAACTAATGTTTAGTAACATAATATTGTTTGTTTTTCTGTACCTCCATTTTTGATATGTTCTTCCTCCTTGATTTATTTTCTCTTACCTTGTATTTATAGATAGGCACACAAAAACTGAGATACTCATGGTGACCATCATGAAATGTTAGGGAAATGAAAAATGTACAAAATCAGATTGAAACTAAAATCATTATGTTTATTTTAAACAGGCAAATGTTACCACACTAAAGCCTCTGAGTAGACTGAAAAATGGTGACTGTAAAGAACCAAAAACCTGAGGCACATGAAACCACTGAATGATGTGAGTAACAGGAGCTGAGTGCGCTAAGTCTTCACACTAATCAGCAAAATATTCATCAAAATGAAGCAAGACAGGCTGTGATATATCAAGCCTAATGAAAAATTTTGCTAAAATCAGTTAAAGTTACTCAAAGAAGAATGTGCAAGTCAGATGAGTTGACAGATTCAACCAGTTAAAGAAGATAAGTAGAAAAGTTATAGGAAAAACAAGTAATTGTAGTGTCCATAAAAGAGGGCAATCTGAACAGGACATCAGCAAACAAGTTTCACTGGGAACAGAACAATCATGTAGTACAAAAACAAGTATTCTGAAGAAGAAAAAAAAAAAGTCAAAAACATATTAACCCATCCTTATGATATAGAGGACAGGAGGGAGTGAAGATATAAATGTCTGAATGCTGATAACTATTAGTGACTAGAAATATAAAATAGCTAAAAGAAAGGAAATGATGCTGTGCAAGAGGTGAAAGGTGTAGATAATGCCTTTGATAACTAGCAACTGTCAAAACAGATTGGTCTACATTAAAAAACTAAGGAAAGTGCAAGTCTCAAAAGCAGGTTTATCTCTATATTGAGTAAAGGGAGAAATGACCGTTGCAGGTCATACATCTAAGCACGTGTCCTAATTTCCCATATTTACTAAGCCCTCCCTCAATTACTCCCGTATTTCACAATTTTCTGAGTTCTTTGCCATCTACGTCAAGCTTTACGTCAGAGAGAGAGAAATTCAGTTCATTCCCCATATTCTGTTTGGCCCACAGTTCAATTGACGTAATTCTTGCTTCGGTAGAAAACAAATATTTATCAATATAGCTCAGAACTTCTGTGCATGATTAGTTTGTTTGTTTCGGATACTCATCTACAGGTACACAAAGACTATCTGCAGTAGTTAAGCCCAATTTTGAACCTTGAGAAATTTTGACAAACCAGTTGGATTTAACTGTCACACTTATGCCACATCCATTGCCCTAAAATGAAGCCATATATTTTATTTTATTTTTGTCAACGTAACGCGAACCTTGGGCTCTAGCTGACTTAAAAGTGGAGGTGTCATGAACATCATTCCCCCAAACTAGAAAGGAAGGCTTCATTGTAGAGATGCAAGTAACATGGAAGAGAATGGAGTGGAATACCCAAATCATGTTGGAGTGATTGAGCAACCATGACAGAGAGGGATGCAAAGATGACTAAAGAGGCACAAGGGAATATAAGAGATAGCAGGATATATGGCACAGAGCTCCTTAGATCAAACTGAAGGAGATGGATGAGTACAGAAAAGCCAGAATCCCCAAAATAATCTACTGTAAAAGAAAAAGAAGAAATGTGAAGATTTTCAAAATCAAGACCTTTATGGTATGAAAATACAAGGGAAATGGTTAAGTCTGCCCTATGAAATAATCAAGAAACTCCTAGGAAGATGTTAAAAACACAAAAAATTGAAGAGAAGAGAACAAGTGATTAAGTTTGAAGGATGGGTGTTGGCAAGCAGCCACAGTCTGAAATTCCAAAGAACTAAAAACATAGGAAAATTAGGGTTGTGAAAAATAGCCTCAGAGTTGAATTGTAAACGTATATTAAAGGAGTACAGATAAGACAAGCAGTCTGCAGAAAAGACATAAGAAAATATTAGGCAGATAGAAGAAATATAAAACACTGAAGCTCAAGAAAGATAGAAGGGTCATTGTCATAAGCCACAGCAAAGGAATCACAAGGATAAAAGAGACAATCAATGTGATGTTAAGACAGGAGGAGGACCATGGAGTAAAGCAATCCAAGAGTCAATATGATATACAAGCAAAAGAGATCGAAAGCCAGAAACCTGTGTTTTGAGCACAATAAAAAGAAAAAGAGGAACCCATTTTCCATCAAGGACAGAAGAGCCAGAATCAAAGGCTGGTGGCAGAAAAGTTGATCAAAATCATCCACAGGTGTGAAAGGCTGCACAGAAGGCAATGAAATAGAAAGACAAGAAACCAGAACTAGAGAAGAAACATGCAGAAGAAAACCAACCACCTGATGCACAAGAGTAATGATTGTTTTCATACCACTGTTAAACACAATTTTATATGTTAATTGCAATTTCATACATCAACACCACTTTTAGTACTTCATCACAGATTGAAATCAAAGACCTGTCATATGCCGAGCATTTATTCCACAAAGACAGCTAAATGGATAACTACTGAATGCCAGCTCCATGAATAGTGAATGTGCCCCTGGTTGTTATTGATGTATTTGGAGAAAATGTCTGAAAAGGGAGATATAGGCCTTAAGTTTAAGACTTTTTTTTTTATCCATTCGTTGTTTTAATTATCACAAAAAAGAAATATGCTGGCTGGAAAAATTAAGTCACAATTAGGTGAACAGAATGAAAGTGCAATGAAAACAAATGTAATGTAGTACTATATACAGAAAGATAGTTGGTCACAGTGGCTAGCAATTAAGAAATAACAAAAAAATAAATCTGAACAATTGCAGTACCTAGGGGAAAAAAACAACCTATGACCACAAACAAGTAATCATGGTGATTACCATGAAGTTATTTCATGATCCTACTTGTAGAAGACTACAGTATGTCATTCAATACAGTGACATAAGCTACAGATTCATTAAACGATTTACAGCTTGTGTAGCCACAATTATGAATTAGACATAGTTCAACAGGCAATAAAATGATAAAAGTATAAACAAATGTATAATGTTGTGAGCCTTAAGGTATTTAAGATAAATGTAGTTCCCTGTTACAATTTGTAATCATAAAAAGCAGCAAATGCTATGTTACCTTATCCACTTAATCACCATCTCCTGTTCAAATATTTGTTTTTTAATTTTATAGATCACATTTTCCCCTGACTAAATAAGAGATCAGACTCCGTTACAGACACACTAAAAAGAATTGAAAACAGTAATTTACAAAAATGTAGTACTTTCATAGTAGTCAAATCAACCAAGTCTGCACAGAGTTAGGTCCAAGAAAATAACAAATAGAAAATTTAACTAAAAGATTTTAGAGGCCACAAAAATGAAATTTGAAAATTTTCAAATGAAGAAAATTATTTTTAATCTTAACACAAAAATCATTTTAGTTCATTTTAGTTAAAAATCATTTTAACTCAAAGCAATTAACACAAAACTTATTACTTAATCAAATTTATTTTTTCTTCCTTTTGAGCGTTGAAGAGAATTAACCATAATTTTTTTATATTAATCATAGTATTGCACTCAATTTTTACTTAATTACATAATGCACTAAATAATATAGACTAATAACATACAAAAAGTAAACAAATTCACTTACCTTTCAAAATTTGCTTGGCTTTCTGACTATGTAAAAAGATTGTTACAAATTCATCCAAATTAATTAACATTAGTTATTTTGTTAATTTTCTTATAGGAATATGTTTACTCAAGTGAAATTAATGTCTAACTGTCCTAATAAATGAACTCCATATACCTACTGGCAAAACTTTAGTAAAATTCAATTTAAAAAACCTATTTTTTTTTATATACATAGGACTTGTAATATTTTACTGAAAGTTTACTGAAGATACACAAACACCACTGGAGTTACAGCATAAAAACTCTTAACAGTTACATTGAAGGTTGGTGTAATCAAACTATACAGTTTGGAAATAATTAAATTTGTAAATTAACTTATTCAACAATATTAATTAAAAAGTAATATTTACTTTCAGAAAAAAATTTTGTAAAAAGAAATAATCATATTTACAAAATATCAATTGTTAAAATGTTAGCAAAGATTATTTTATCATTTGCACAATAATTTTCATGTCAAAATTAAAAATACTTTTCCTCATTTAAAAATCTCAAATTTCCTTTTTTTAATCTCTAAGACCTTCACAATGCACTTGAAACTTTTTTTAGTAAAACTTTATACTTTATCTGTTATTTTCTCTATCCTAGCTCAAAATGGAATTAATCAATTTTACTCACCTTGTAAAAACTAAAAACAAAATAAATCTGAATTACCCTTTCCTTCTTTCCAGAATGACTTCGAATTTTAAAATGAAACTACATTTGTTTGTCTAAAGTAGCTATAAGTGCATAATTGTATACATCTGTTTGTAATTGAATTTTATTATTTTATTCCCATTTAAGCCATATCTAACTACTAACAGTGTTGACACTGTAAATCACTTGGGGCATGTACAACTTGTGTTGTGCCATCTAATTATATTACTCACAAGCTACTACAAGCTTATCGCATCGCATGCATGCCTCACGAAACATCTTTATTACACCAATATTATTATTTATTTTACTTAATCTAACCTTTTTTTATCCACCACCCCTACCAAAACTACACAACTAAATGTAAATTACTCACTATAAAATCCTTATTGTTCAAACAAACCACAATTTTTAAAGTCTTAAATTTTATTTCATTAAAGAGCCATGAAACAGAAAATCACAATCCTCTTGTCACACTCACCTATCACAACCTCTCTCTTAGGATGTGTTAATAGCTCTCTCTTGTATTTAATTCTACATTATCTATAACCAACAGAATGTCAGTATTTTCATCTATCAAATAACATATTATATTGCATTGTTTTTTGATTGCAGATTTGTCAATTTTTCTGTTACTACAAACTTTGTTCCCACAGAAAAATGCCGACTAGCCTTCAAGAATTTTTAACAATTCTTGTTGCGTAGTTATAAAGTCAGAAAACTGTAATAGTTAGTGGAAATTATCTGCTTTTTTTCATGTTATTAGTCTATATTCTTTGGTGTATTATTTAATCAAATAAAAATTATTTAGTGCATTACCATCACTGGTATAAAAAAATAGGTTTACATGTTGTCAACAGTTTACAACAACAACAAAAAAAAAACTTAAGTGAATACTTTTTTTTAATTTAGGTTAGTTAAGGTTATATTAGGTAAAATTAACAACACTATAAAAGTGATTAACGGGGAATTCACACAAGCAACTGGCAAGTAATGCAATTCAATAGTGTAATGAGACCTCCATATTCCCAAAACAATTTAACTTATAATAGCTTGAATAGTAGTTATTGTTCAAAGGGCAATAAAACTATAAAATTTAATTAAAAATAGAAGTACACTGTTATGAATTTAAAGATACTTAGGATAAACAAATGTAGTTTCATGATAGGATTTGAAGTCATTCTAGAAAGAAAAAGAAGTTAATTTACTAGGTCTGTTCAAAAAATACGCGGACTGACGTCATAAAACAAAATGTACTTTATTTAGAAGTTACAGGTCTGGAACCCCTTCAAAGTACTCTCCTCCCCAATGCACACACTTATCCCAATGGTATTTTCACTTGTTGAAACAGTCCTGGTACGCTTCTTTTGTTATGTCCTCCAGCTCCTTCGTCGCATTTGCCTTAATCTGGGGAATTGTCTCAAATTTTCTTTCTTTCAAGGGTCTTTTGAGTTTGGGGAACAAGAAAAAATTGCAAGGAGCAAGGTCAGGTGAGTAGGAGTGAGTGGGTGGGGAAGAACAGTGATCGAGTGTTTGGCCAAAAACTCACAAGATCTGAGAGCTAAATGGGCTGGAGCATTGTCGTGATGGAAAAACCAGTCGCCACTCCTCCACATTTCTGGCCTTTTACAATGGATGATGTCCCTCAGACGTTTCAGAACTTCAATGTAGTAAGTCTGGTTCACTGTGGAGCTTTGGGGAGGTACTCGTGGTGAACAACACCCTTAGCATTGAATAAAAATGTCAGCATCATCTTGACCTTGGATCGAACTTGGTGAACTTTTTTGGGTCTGGGGGATGTTTCACCCATCCACTGAGACGACTGGACCTTCGTTTCAATGTCATAACCATAAACCCATTATTCATCATCTGTTATGATCCTTGACAAAAAGTTTTCATCTTCTTCTGAACGATCAAGTAGTTCCTGACAAACCTGGATACGATGGGCTTTTTGTTTGGCCGTCATCAGGTGTGGCACAAATTTCGCAGCAATGCAGTGCATCTTCAACTTTTCAGTCAAAATCTTGTAACAAGATCCAACTGATATCCCACACTCTTCAGCAAGCTCCCCGACAGTCAGACGTCGATTTGCCCCCACCAGGGTGTTGATTTTGTCGACGTGTGGGTCGTCAGTTGACGTGGAAGGATGTTCAGGACGCTCATCATCTTCAATGGACTGTCGACCATCCTTAAAACGTTCATGCCACTTGAAACATGCCATACGCTTCATACCAACATCACCGTAAGCCGTGTTAAGCATAGCAAAAGTTTCAGTCGCAGATTTTCCAAGTTGAACACAAAATTTCACAGCAAGTCATTGCTCCAACAGGTCATTCATTCTGAAATCTGCCAAACGAAAAAAAATCGCACTTCACTTAAAACCACGTAGCTAATACACAAATGAAGATATCTGCAATTGGGAAATGGCATTGTAATCAGCTGATGTGTGCAAACCTAGCAACACCAAGTGGATTCCCCTGGAACCAACTGGAGCCGTGCAATTCAAACAGTCCGTGTATTTTTTGAACAGACCTCGTTGATTTATTTGGATTTTTTATATTTTTGATTGTTACAAGGTTAGTCAAATTAACCAATCTTGTAAAGAATCAGGGTGGAAAAAATAAAAAATATAAAGGTTACTAAAAATAAACATTTGAAATGTATTTAGGCTTTAAAGAATATAAATAAAATCAGAGAATTTTGAGATGAAAAATCGCTTTGCACATCAACTATTCAAAACAAATACTCAATGAATAAATCTTTATTTTAGTTTATTAAAAGTATTTCACTAAAAAGTTTAGCTTTTTTATATGAAAGTCACATGATGTTTAGTGAAAGACTGACAAATCCCATGAATTACATAGTATATTAAAATTTACTGGTATCAAATCTATAAAGATTTTAACAAGGAAAAATGGTCAGTCAAATTGACTGAGCAGTGTTGAAATAGTTAATACAGTATCAGTATAAAAAAAAACAGACCTTTAGTAAACAGTAGATGTCATTTGTACACAAAAAAATCAGTTTTCATAATGAAGTATTTTTATCCAAGATTTGTCTGTGAAAATATAGTCATTTTTAGACCAGTCCATATTCAAAACAATTTTCATATTAAGATTAAAAACACTTTTCTTCATCTCAAAAATCTCAAGTGTCATTTGTGTAATCTCAAAAACCTCCCAAGTACATTTAAAAATGTATAAAACATTATATTTAGTCTGCTATTTTCTTTATGCTTACTCTATAGAAGATTTATAAATCTGACAAACCTCAGAATCACACACAAAAAATTATACGATCTTATAATTATATTTTTTGTTATTGTCCTTTTAGTTGTGTCTAATAGTATAATTCTCACAATTACAAGTTATAAATCACTTATAGAATATGCAGCACACATTACACTATCAAATTATATTACCCACAAGCTACTCTGAATTGCTATTCTGTATTTAAAAAAAAAAAAAAAAAAAATTTATTGTAATATTATTTTATCTAATCTAACCTAAACAGTTTCCTATTTTTACAGTTTAGTAACTTTAGGCTTTTTTTTTTTTCTGTTGACTATCAATGACACTTAACTCTACTTTTTATATTAATATTAGTTGTTCACTAAATAATTTTTATTTAATTAAATAACATACCAAAGAACACCAAATAACAGCATGCTAATTGCTAATAAAATTCAATACTGATTACCAATTTCTGCTAATCAAACTCACCAAACTATTCTATCTCATTGATTAAATCAAATTAGAATTTAGATACCAATCCTATAAAACTAGCAAGTTTCTGGTCCATTAAACTAGCAAATTAAGAAGTAATTTTAGATACTGCAAAATATTCTTGACAACATCAAAATATATGCATTTTAAACACTTCTGTATTTCCAATAAAAAGTTATAAAACTGGCATTGCTAATTAGCTACTGGCTTGTATGTTGAAAGCTTCCAAAAAATTTTTCTACAATAAAGGATCAGTTCTTTCTTTATAAACCTTACAATAAAGATAACATAATAATGACAAGGAATTAACAAAAATGTGAAGAAAACTAACAATTTTATTTAACTGTATTACAACATAACTAACAGTATGTTACTAGATTCCATTGTAATAGTACACAAAATGTATTATGTATTATTTAGGTATTAATATGAATATATTGTATAAAACAAAGTTTTATAATCAAATAAGAACAAAATGTATGTTAACAATTTCTTTACATATAACATATGAAAACTACATTCAGGCAGGAAAAAAAAACTGATATTGTTACCTAACTGAATTGAAAACAACAATTACAACATCGAACTAATAAAATAAATTTACTTCTCCTTAATTAAACTGTATATTAGCAATTAGTACCTTCTAACAACTTCTAGCTGATCTCGAACAGAAGTTCCACCAATACAAAGACATATACGTAATCGAGGAATCCCATCGCTTTCCAAACACTGAAGGTAGTAACTGATGATCTCAAAAGTCTGTTTAGCAAGTTCTCTCTGGGAAAATTGAAAAATTATTAACTTCACTGATGTTTTGTAGAATTTTAGAAAACGATGGACAAGTATAAGTATTTTTTTTTCTCTCAAAAAGTAAATATTCATAAAATTAATCAAGTTTTCACATCTATGTATCAAATAATAAAACAAAAAGACTATATTATATATATAAACTCATCTACTCTTCATCTTTATGATGGCTTTTCTTACAATTTTTAATATTAGCAATGCTACTTCTTCAGAGTTAAATGCAATGAGTTTCATCTCAGAGAAAAACCAACCATCAAGATTTTTGTTGAAATAAGTTTATAATAAAATATTAAAGAGTGTGTAGTTCATTTTTATTATTTTACAATCATTAAAATTATCAAACAAGAGAATAATAAAATAAAATTGAGTAATTATTAGTGAAAATCAGTTAGCTTAATAACTTCTAATACAAAGAAAATGACAGTGCTTTTGATAACACTACACTCACACAATGGTTTTTATGTCATGTTGCCTAGCACAAAAGTATATCCTGATAGAGTTGTTAGTCTATGTAGTGAAAGAACAAAATAAAATGAATGGAAAACAAAACTGAAAAAAATATTTTCTGATTTCTTAAATTGGAGTCTCCATTGATTAAACAGCTTTGTTTCATAGTAAAAACACTAGTGATATAACAGAAAACAGCTTAATTTAGAAACATATTAAATTTTAAAATTGAATCAATACTTTCACTTTCCTAATAAATTTTACACATTCAGCTCGAGGCTTGTTGATTCCATGCTATGTCTTATAAGTTTATTATATGAACATTCACTACACAAACCCCTAATAGTTCCTTGCAATTATGTCACTAAAACTGTAATAAGCAAACAGTAATCAAATCATTCTATTTGGATAAATGCATTTTGGCTTTTATGATCTCCTCCTGTTTTGAGAAATCAATCATGACATGACACACACACAATGGCATTTATATAAGTTAGATGCACAAGAAAACTTCACTTAGTGACAAAATAAGCATGAACAATATCACTTAGTTATTGCAAAGACCACTGGAAATATGCATCTGTAGAACATGATTTTAATAACTATAAATTTATCTATCCTTACAAAAAGTAAATCAATCTTAAGCCATGCTGAATGTTGCTTCCTAAATTATTGCAGTAATATTCATAAATTAAGCATTTCACATCTAAATCTTCTAAATCAATGAAACTTTAGAACTTCATCACAAAACTTTTGATGTTCTTGCATAAACAAATATTTTGTTTTGAGTTTACTTACTGATAAAGTATATTTTATTATAACTTACAGCTTTTAAAGTAAGTAAGATTAGTGTTTAGAAAAAGTGATTTTTTTATATCACTAGTGTGATCATTATCAAGTACCCAATTTTTTACTGTGAAGAACATTTTTGCTGTGATTGAACCCAGTAATAAAAACATTGTAGCTGTTCAAAAAGCTGATATTACATACCATGAAAACTGTAATAAAATAAGACAATTTTTTTTTACAGAGGCTAAACTTAACACATTTCTCAACTAACACTACAAATTAACCATATGACCTCTGGCTATGTCTTGGAGCAAAGGTAACCACTCTCATCATTTTCACTACAAAAAAAATACTAAGTGGGGAAAGTGTATAAAATTTGATAAGAACTTTCCTAAATGTATATTGTTTCCAAAAGAAAAGAACATATTTTATTTTAATTTTTTTACATTTTCTAAGATAAAAATTCATTATTTAATGTAGTTTACTTGTGCACAGATCAAATAATTCACCAGCAATATTATTTTCATGTTAAGTATAAAAATACTAATTCTCATCTTAAAATTTTCACAGTTCACTTTCATAATCTTTAGAACCTCCTAACTGAATATGTTTTTTAATGGTGAATGTTTACAATTTCTTTGCTTTTTTCTCTCTACACCATCACTAATTCTAAGCATTATCAAAAATGTACAGTGCAAGGAAATATTTTAAATTATGCAACAGAAATACGTACATACCTTTTAACTCTTCAATGAATAATCTACAGGTATTTTTTGGGTCACATGTATACTTTTTCATCTTTTTCTTAATAACAACTTATAATTTATTTTTAATGTTTTATTTTTCTCTTCTGTTATTTACCTCAACAAGATGATTAACCCCTCACCCTAGAATAATATTTACTGCACTTGTAAGTTTATCAAAGCCATTTTAGTTATACGAAGTATGGAATACCTTAAAAAATCAAATTATTTATTGAATAAATATATAAGGCAGGAAAAAATACCCAAGTGCTACAAACACCACTTTCAACAGTGAACTTAAGTCTCTTTTCATCACATTTGAAAACATATATGTGCATGAACATTACCTGTTACACTAATGAATTTCAAGAAAAAAATTGCTCTTTCTATTGGTTATAAGCATGCCAACACAATTTAACTCTTATTACAGACTCAGCCAAAGGAACTGACCTCATAACCACTTTATGCTTATTATAATTTTCATACTATAACTTTTAAACAGTAAGTATTTTTAACAAAATTGTGTACATTACCAGTAAATGTTACAAGGCTCTTGTACACAAAATATTAATTTTTAAATTAAGTTTTAAGTTTTTTAAATAATAATTTGCTCTTGCATCTTCTCTTTACAAATGTTGACTGTTCAAAAATGTAGAGTAGTTCTGATTTAAAGATTAAAAATACCTTCAGGCATCAGAAAATTGCCAAATTTCACATGAAGTGTTTATAATCTCTTAATAATTATCAAACAGTTTTGTACCTCTATATTAGTTTTGTTAACTTGACCAACTTTGTAAAATTATACATTTATATGTATATTTATGTTCACATTACTGACCTTCAATTATGTATGATTAACATTACAGAAGTTCCAACATTGTAGTACACGTGAAGTCACATTACCATATTCAGTAACATAAAGCTGGCTTTTATAAAGTCACCTGTCTTGGCTTTGTTATAGTGGATCAGTATTTTGTAAAATAAGTTATATTATGGTTATAATACTTTAAATATGTATATATTTCATTGTTATTTACAAATAAGTGTAAAGAAGTACAGATAACAATGATCTCTTCTACTTAACACAACCTGTACTCACATTCTACTTGTCGTACTTTGCTAAGCATTCTCAAATTTACATATGAAGGATGTAAAACAAAATAATTCTTTTTTAGATTTTACCTGTGCATTTTCAAATAACAAAAAATTATAAATTACTACATTAGTTCCACAGAAGTGAATTACAATTTATCAGACTTAGAAACTGAGCTGTATTTGGATGTATAAAAAAAAAAAAAAAAATTAAAAGACAAAAAGAAAAACCTTGCCAACTTTCTACCTTTAAGAGTTAGCAAGAGTCATGTGGGAGAAATTAACTTTTAACTAGTTATAAAGCTAGGTACATAAAGAAGTATTTCAAAAAATGGAAGTATGTAAGATCATCATGTTTGATTTGCTAAATACAGTGATATCTCAAATAAAATAGAGGTTTCTATTTTCCTCAAATACCTCTCAGCTAATCCATTATAAATTACAAATAATGTGAAAAAAAACCAATAACAACAAAGAGACCAGCACTTTTAGAGTGACTTTTCACTGTTGCATGTCCAGTGTAGCTGAAAGGTTATGATAATGAGCAATTACTTCTTGAATAGTGAATTATGACAGATATAATATTTTTATATAAACCTTGCAGAAACACTGAGATGCATGAATTGAGAGTAATGTGAAGAAAAAAAATATTTAAATGTGATATTTCAATATGTCTATTGAGCCTACAAAACTTACTTCCAGCATTGGTCATAAATTTACGTTTTTAAACAAATGAATATACTATCCTGCTACATATACAAACTACTTACTGAGGGACAGATAATCAGTCCATAAGGACCTTCATTCTGAATGAAAGGTAATTTTTTTTCTTGTTCCAAACAAAACATAATAATGGGAAGGACAAACACAAGGGTCTTTCCTGAACCAGTAAAGGCAATACCTATCATGTCTCGACCTAAAAGACTGAAACAGACAGAAAACAATTAAATTATCTAATAAACATAAATGAAAGCAACAAGCAACATATAGCAAACCTATTAATTTTTCTATTTGCAGATGAAATTATATGGTAAATTATGAACTCTGAAGAGACTCATATTTGAATAAAATGATTTTTAAACCTATTTTCAAAAATAATGAATTACAATCCAGAGAAATTTTTTTTCAACCTATGCCAGCTTAGAAATTCTGTTTCAAAGGAAGTTCACAACAGGCATTTATTTAGTAGCACTTGATTTCTTTTATAGCAAAACACTTTGCCCAGTATAAATGTCAGCAAAGATAAAACAGTCTTTCACTAATAGAAAAAATATATTTCAAAATTTCAAACACTATTATGCTATCAAGTAAATTATATCATTACATAACTCAATTTATTGTATTCTTTTACATTCCTATCTACTCAATAAGGAAACTGTTTTTCATGACTCATAATTTAATAAAGAGTGTGTGTTTTTTTTACCGCAAAACCACATTGGGCTATCTGCTAAGCCTATCGAGGAGAATCGAAACCCCTGATTTTAGCATGGAAAATCCATAGACGTACCACTGTACTAGCAGTGGGCTATTTAATGAAGCAATTAAACTTTTCTTTCTATATGTTTAATTTCATAATTAAGCTGAATATATACACCAGTGGCAGATAACATCAAGAAAATTATTCTAAACAATACAAGACATACAATTTATCAATATATCACTGATTCATAAATAATCATGAAAACAAAAGGTTATTATTCTATTACAATAATTGTAATATTATACTTAACATTATATTATAATAATAATAATAATACATTTTTCTAAAACAAAATATTCTATTATACAAATACTTATTGAATTGTAACTGTTTACACACCATTAAAATTTCTGACACCTCCTCAAATGTTGTCCTAGAAATAAAGCCTTTAAGTCCAACAGTTATACTCACACTGATGGTAACCCCTGCATCTGAATGGGCGTTGGCTTGTTAATCCCTTTCCTCTTCAATCCATTCAGTATTGGTCGAGGAAATTTCATTTCCTTTAAAAATCCATCACAAAATGCTTTTTAGCATGGCTGTGCAACAAGTAAAAATATTTTCTTGTATTTAATATGCACAAAAATACTATATATAAAGCTAAAGGATTATTAAGATTTAAGATTTTCTTTCAGAGCCAACTAACTGATTTACACCAGCAGATGGCATCAATGCATGTAACATGTATGTAACTATATCTTCCTATTAGAACTTGTATGTTATTATGAATACTTCTCAACAACTGGCCAAGCTAATATTCAGAAATGCATACAAGCCAATTATAACATCCATGGGTGAAGCTAATCTTTGAATGCATACAAGTCAGTCATTGTTCAGATTGGTTTGAATTTTGCACAAAGCTACACAAGGGTTTTCTGCGCTAACCGTCCCTAATTTGGCAGTGTACAACTAAAGGGAAGGCAGCTAGTCATCACCACCCACCATCGACTCTTGGGCTACTCTTTTACCAATGAATAGTGGGATTGACTGTGACATTATAATGCCTCCACAACAGATTAAAGGGTAAGCAAGTTTGGTACAATTGTGATTCAAACCTGTCACCCTCAGGTTATGAGTCAAGTGCCTTAACTACCTGGCCATGCTGGGCTGTCAGTCATTGTATCCATAAATCAAGCAAATATTTGGGTATGCATATAAACCAATCATAGCACCCACAGAGGCATGCAACTAATAACAATAAAAATTGATTTCCCACTAATAAACAACATAAATTGCCGATTCTCAAGTTTATTAGAGATATACAGAGAATTATTCAATAATACTTAGTATTTTTGATTTCATAACAGTATGAACTGTATTATCTGAAGTATAAGCTAGGTTGTTCTATAGACTTATCTTTGCAGTATGTACTGTTCTTTATGATAAATATACCACACATGCAAATTAATTATTATATGGTAAAGATACATTTATGATATTGGATCTCTACTTATTCCAAATTTTATTAGCCCAGTATACTAAAAATAAATTAAGTGACAATAAAAACTCAAATTATTTTCTGATGTTTATTTCATTTATAACAAAGGATGATTCATAATGTTAATACATAAAAAGATAAATTTGTTTGAAGACAAGTACAATAAAAAATGGAAACACATGGCCAATGATATCTTTATATCTAAAAAAGAACATTGCAATATTCAAAATGTAGGTTCAAAGAAACATTCTATAAATTGTTTAGATTTCATTTTCTTTCTCAACTACCACCTTTCTTTTGGCCTCAAGAACAGTTTGGTTCTCAGAAGACCATGCTTCTTGTCATTCTTAAATCTATTACTTCTGGAAATAGTGCATGAAAATAAGAACCAATCAAGTTTAGGAAGCAACTTTTCAATTCAAAAATGTTATTTTGAGGATTTCATTCAATACTTATATTGAGAGATGTCTAAATAATAAAATCACAAACTAGTCTACCAGTTGTATGAAGCTGACCCTGTACTTGGTAATAATATGTATATCTTTCAGTTTCAAAGTATTATCAAGGAAAGTACAATAGAAAACTTTAACTAATAGTGCAGTCTGTAAAAGAGTTATTCCCTTAGCTTTCAGCAGACACTTGACTTAAATAACACCATCTGAGAAGGCTGTTAAGTATCCTTTCTCCATATCCACAAATAGGCCACACTTCTGTACTTGGTTTCCAGTTTTACAGTTACTCCTTAGTTTACCTTTCTCTTCTAACTGAAAAGACAGTTTATCAGAGGAATCAGCAGTTGAACAAGCTGATGAGCCTGTTGTAAACCTCTGACAGAATCAGTTTGTAAAACAGTATGACCTTAAGTAGAACCAGATATTCATAAATCTGTCTTATGGACAGATGAAAAGTACCTGGTAGGTCCTCATAATATGAATAAGCACCAAAGCCACCCCCAGGCCAGATACATCTACACAAGCTAAACCACCATTAGAGAAAAGAGTTAGGGTTAAGAAGAGTAAGAGAAGGGGTAGAGTTGCAGTATGTACTAGAACTGCCTCTCACCTGCAGTGATGCCTGGATCTGATAGGAGATCGTGGAGGACCAACTCAACATAACACTGTTCAAGAGAGGTGAACTTGCAACCAAACTAGGCTACCTCTTTAAATAAAAATCATTAACTTTTTGAAACTTGTATTTACTAGAGAAACCTTAAATTGTGAGTAAAACAAGTCAGTGTGCAAACCACAGGTAGTCACAGCAAGAAGCTGAACTACAAAGAAAAAAAAAGTAAAATGGAATGAAGTTACATTGAGATTTTAGCATACTTTAATTTGACTGAAGTTTCAAAACTTATATTTCTTTTCCTGACCATTAGTCTACCCATCTCTCTTCATAATTCTTGATTTTCTAATATCCGTTTTAAGGTCTGGTTTTTATATATCCACATTCATTAATATTTCAATAATAATACTAATGTTTTTTTCCTAAAACTGACCCTAACTATGATAAACTTTTCAAGGTTAGACCAACCACAGACCATCTACTAATGTCCTTTGTTTCTCACTACTGTTCTAAGTGGAATTAAGCATAGACAAACAAAATGTTGGTTACGAACTGTAAACAGGTTTCTAAACAAAGAAATGTACCAAGAGGGAAATCAAGTTGATGGTCCTGGCAGGAGCTATGAGTGAATACTGTCTGAAGTTTAAAACCTATATAGGCAAAGAGGGACAAATGTCAGCTACAGTTTTAGCAGGCTCTTTTCCTTTGTCTACAATTACTTTTTCTCTAAAGATTTTAATGTTTTGTATTACAGCATACACCAGTACTTCTTTTTTAAACTTTGTTTAAACTGAAATGATTAAGTTTTATTTATTATTCATACACTTGTATGTACAATTATGATGCTTCATTTCACATATCCAAATCAGTTTACTATTTTATATATGAAGTTTATTTTTGCAATTTTCTAAAATGTAAATAGTAAAATAACTATACAAATGTGCATCCACTGATAGAGTTTTTTCAGTGCACAACTTTAAGCATGTATTTTATGAAGTTGTTTTCCATTCTTGCTACTTTCACATTGGTTGTTCCTTTTATGTTTCAACATTTGTACATGCTTTTGTTTGTTAGAATGTATATAACTTAAGACTGTTTTCATGCAATTTGTATGTGCAGCATTCCTCTTTAGAGATGTACAACCGTTTGCTCATAACTTTATTATAAGGACATTTGTAAAATACTGTATCTTGTTCTCAAGTCATCAAGTTTCTAAAGTTGCATAATTTGCTTTTATTCTACCTCAGTTTATACACCTAGAACAGCAACACAAATTTAGTAGATATATAATATCTGATCAAACAGTTCTAAGACTTCTTCTGTTACATGTGCCAGTGTAGAGGCAGTGAGCTTCACTGAGGTATGCACAAACAGATCTACTCCCCAAAGAAGCCATTTCTCCAGATCTGAAACTCATGTTGCAAAGAAATGTGTTCAAAGACAGACATGTCTCTTGTACCTGTAGTAACAAAAATGGCAGAAAAAAAGAGCAACATGTTTGCATCAAGATTTGTGTAAAAAATGGTAAAGGAGGAACAGAAATCCTTGAAATGTTAAGAACTGCCTTTGATGATGACAGCTTAAGTAAGGCTATCTTTATCAATGTATAAAACACTTCCAAAATGGCTGGGAATCAGTCAAAAAGGACCCATGTTCTGGGCAACCATCAACTTAGTTCACCGATGAAATGGTTGCTAAGGTGAAAGACAGTTAACCAGACCTTAAGTTGCTTGAGGGAAAAAGTTAGAAGACACCTATGCAAGCTGTGGGAGAATGGTCACTGGTTTATTCATCATGACAACATGCCTTCACACACTGCTGTCTGTTCAATAATTTTTGGCAGAGAAACATTCCTGTGATATCACACACCCCACATTCTAAAGATCTTGCCCTGTGTGATTTTTTTCTGTTCCCAAAAATCAAAATTAACTTGAAAGAGATTTGATGACATTCAAGCCAACAATAATAATGCGAAAGCAGAACTTAATTGCATAACAGTTAAAGACTTCCAGCATTGCTTCGAAATATGGCAGGAAAGTTGGAACAAGTGTGTATCAGCTGGGAAAAAATTACTTTGAAGGGGATAGCACACAACACTGAACTATGTACATTATTCTCTAGAATGAAAGTTAAGTCTCAGAACTTTTTGATTACATATATGGGCCTACAAAGTGCAAATCTCTAACTAAAATACTAGTATATTAGTTACCTTGTAAAATATAGTGAAAGTTTGGCTACTATATATTACACATATACATAATTATTACTTATTTACAAATGTTTAAAATTTTAATTATTTTTATTGAAAACACAAAAGAATACATAAAACATACAATGAAAAACACAGATTTTAAGTACTTACAGTTATACGAGATTAATTTGTATGCCATACATACCAAGCCTTACTGCAAGCTTTGTTTATTCTTCCAAGTGAAGAATGAAAAGATATTGATCTTTGTACACTTCAAATATACATATCAGTAAACGACAACAAAAAAAATCATCAACTTACTATATCAGTGCACACAAAACCCCTGTAATTTATATGGATTTCTAAGCAACCAATATAAGAGTTTAAAAAAAGTATTTTCTGTTCAGAGCAACATTTTGGTCATCATACTTTAATAGCTTTTGCAAAATTATGACTTTCTTATTAAAGCTGTTTAAAAATCACAGTCAGATTTACATACAAAGGAAACTGCTCTTTTTATTAGTTATAAATACTCAGTCAAAATAAGTAGAAGGGACCAGACAAAATATTTTTTAAAAAATGTAATAGTGGGAGGAACCAAACTACTAGTAACCTAAGTACAGTAAACTCTCATTGTTTCGAAGTCGCTAGAACCGAATACATCACTTGTATCGAAGTTGTTGACTGGTCCGGCCAACTGTCCATATAAATACATAGTAACAAAATTGCATGTATCGAAGTGTCGGCTTGTAACGATGTATAATTATAGTCCCTAGGGTGTGAAAAGCATCAATATTACATCCTTTGTATCGAACGAGGTACAAAGATATTTATTTTTCTCTTCTTCCCTAAATTAATTGTCACCGCTGCCGGCTGCCGACCACCCGCAACGCTGCTAGCATGTGCAATTAGTCAGTCTCCGTGCAACAATGTGTGGTGCCATCATCAAAATCTTACACTTGAGAAATAGCGGACTGCGGATGGGGTAGTAGATTAGCCTAGGAATGTTTTTACAACAATTATGGTTAATAACACTTTAAATCCCTGCCCACCCCAACTCACCTGCCCTCCCAGCAAAAATTAGCTTAGATATAAAATTTTCAAATTGTGGCTCGAGTGGATTATGCCTGGGCAGCCTGCATGCTGTGGCCTATAAAAGGCTACTCACAGTCAAATTAAACAGATCATTAATCATTGATCATGGCAAAGCGCAAGCTTGTATCGATAGAAAATAAAATTGCAGCAATAGAAGAAGTTGAAAAAAAAGTTACAACAAAAACAGAAATAACAAAAGCATTTGATGTGCCTCTGAACACTTTGTCAACATGGTTGAAAAATAAAGAGTCCTTATTGTCTTCTCGAGACAACTTTTGTCCCAATAGAAAATGCATGCGAACTGCAAAACATTCTGACCTAGAAGCGGCATTGCTTCTGTGGTTCAAAAATGCTAGATCAGAGAATGTTCCTATCTCTAGGCCTGTTATGCAAGCAAAGGCAAAAAAACTTGCTGATCAAATAGGGCCTACCATTACCAAACTTGGCTAGTGAATGAAAAAAAATCCTTTTTAACAAACTTCTTTTGTAACGAACAATTCTCTTTGGTCCCTACGACTTCGTTACAACAAGATTTTACTGTATATTAACATCACAGGAAGTACAAGAGGCAGAAAGATTTTGTTTTGAACTATAGCTTGTCAATATCTCCAATTTTAATTACCAATTCGTTAATCACTGTGCTAAAAATAAACTACAAAAATGAAGCAACAACACAATAAAAAAAAAAAACGTTATGTGATACGCAACAAATAGATATTTAGAAATTAAAATGTATATAATATTAAAATTTGAATTATAAACTACATTTTGATGTCAATTCTAAAAGGTTATATTCTTTAACTTGCCTGTAGCAAAAGAGTTAATTAACAAAATAAAAAAAGCACTTTTTTGTGAACAAAAGACTTGTTTTGTTTATTGAAAGCATACAAAATTTTGTACAGACACACAAAACATATCAAAAATTATCATATGGAAAATATGATGGACATTTTAGAGTAACAAAATTGGTTGAATTAGCTGAGCCCAAATGGAAAAAGTTAAGCATATTTCCAAACATTTCCCTATTTAAAGAATGTGGGAAAGCCCTGTACATGTTATGCTACAATTTTTTTCTTTCCTCATGTCATATTGCAAAAATATTGGTTTATCCAAATGGTTATGTCAAATAATAATTTTGTATTTAGTACTTTATGGTAACAAAAATAATTAAGGAAACAATACATGTCTTGTTCCAGAAGGAACTACATGATGGATAATTATTCTTGTGTACTTATCAGTAGTTATGGTACCATCAGTTTGGAATAGATCATCAACCCTATGATGATGCAACCCCAAATCTTTATTGATCTATTATCATGCATCACTAGAGATACTGTTCATTAGCTACAATACCATTCTTTTTTTCTCCACTACTAAGCAAACTGCCATTTATTATTCTTGAATAATCCAAAAGTTATTTTTAGCTGTAAAGAACACATTTTTTAGTTTTACTTATTTTGGATTGCCACTTCTAAGCAAATCAAAACAAGCCTACATATACAAGCTGCATTGAAAATGTCAACATAAAACAAGACTCAATAATGTATTGAAATTATTACAACTATCAAGAAGAGAAAGAAGGCCATTAAGATTCTCTCACCTTCTCATATGTAATTTGAGAAATCAGATGACTGTGAAGTGAAATAAATGAGAAGCACCTGGAAAAATTACCAGTAGCATGATTAGCAGCAATAACTAATCTCAAGGTAAGATAGTAAAATAAGAGATTCAGAAACAAAATCAAACAATATATAACTAACCCTCCTGGGATATTACAGATAAAAGCTCATTATTTAAATTAGTACATAAGCAAATGAATAAAATAAGCAGAAATAGCTTCAGTAAAAGAGTGATTCTTGATGATGAGAAACACACTCGAAATAAAAATGTATCTCAAAACAAGTAGCATGAGTATTACCAGCAAGTGTTAATACGCATACCAGCCATTCTGAGATACAGAAAAAAGGGTCAGTTGACAAGTTTTGTTTTTTATAAATAAAAGGCAAAGTGACCAAAGAAAAACACAGGACTCATTAATCAATACAAATAAAGCTGATATTCTGTGACAGTGTTACTCCACATAGAAATTCCAATAAGTAAACAAAGGTGATGCACATCTCAAATGTATTAATAAATCATGACAAAGAAACCAAAGAATCTCTCTGCACACCTATAATATAATGTGGAAAAAAAAACCTGAAAAGGAAAAATTTTCAAATTAGCAGGAGCATATTAGACACAAAAATAAAGTCCAAATACATGCTAAATGGAATTTAAGAAAGTGAATAATACGAGTATTAACATGAAAACCTGGTTTTATGCTGGAAGGTAGGGCTTAAGTAGTCCCTTGACAAGTGTGCAAACAAGTCATATATAAGGTCAGAAAACGGAGAACGATAGGTAGGAATAATGCAAGAACTATACTGTATCAAAAACATTCCAAACCATAAGTCACACAAAATTGACAAAGGAAATTCTACTAAACATGAAGAGGCAAACAGTGTTTCACAAGTAAGAGTAATCATTTTGTAACTGTTCTTGACATAGTGTGGTTGCATTTACTTGTAAAGGCTTTATAATGGTGCCACTTTTTGTTCGGTTGAATGATAATCACAGTGTAAACTATCTACACATAACTATATTCTGAAGCATTTCACTGTTCACACATTAAAGGTGTGAAATTCCTAAGGTATTTGCTATTTAGATCCTTTTTCCATACTAGCTTGAAATACTGGTATATCCTATACATTTTTGAATTAATTCTGTTAATGTGAAAAAGATAAATGTAAAAAAGTACTTGAAAATATACTTATGTAATTCTCATGCATCATTAAAAGATTGTTTTCTTTCAGGGTTCGTTTCAAATTAATTGTTTTAGGTTATTTTAAATAATTCTACTTTAGATACGAAAAATTAACAACTGAAAGATGTAATGATATTTTTACTACCATGAACTCGACTACTTTATTTTAAATAGAAATTTATTTTTATGCAAATAATGAATAGGTACCTTAAATGTTTTTATTGGTGGAGGTGGACTTTCTCCTTCAACAAGAATCCTGTTTTTCCTTCGTACCCTCTCATGACGCTCTTCTGACATGGCTAAAATATAATGGGGAGGTTTCCAACTGAAACAGCAAGTTTTATGTTAAAGAAATGAAAAAATTCACACTTTATAGACTTGTTTTAAATCATAAACTCAAACATTCCAATTCCTCAATGAGTGTTACTTGTAACGACTTTATAAGATCTAGCAAGGAAATCAAAGAAACCACAATTGTATACAATTTGAGTCAAAAACCAAGTTTGTATTATTTTTTGATGTTATTGTTTTTATAAACACTTCATACACTTCAAGGTTACATTAAACACAACAGAAAGGGAATTAGTACAGTTTGAAAAAAACTAAATGCTTTATTAGTTTTCCCTCATATATATCTATTTGTACTTAATATCTCACATGTTGAAACCCATGTTATTTGTTAACATTTTCCCTACTTAAATAATTTTGTGCAAGAAAATTGTTTAGAAAAAGACTGAATAATAATTATGATGTTAATTTTATAAATTGATAAAAAAAAGACTAAACTTAATGCCTCAAGTATCTGTAATCTGTGGGTTTCTGAGCTACATTGTTTCGTTTTTTCTCTTTTACTCACTAAGGTCATGCTAATGTATATTCTTCATATAGCCATGAAAAATAAACAAATATCTCAGGTTTCAAAACAGATTAGCCCACCAGCTAAAAATCCATTAAGAAAGTGATATAAGTTTTAAGACAATTTAAACAAGTTGCAATATAAAACAAGGTAAAATTGATTCATTATATAAAAAGATAATTTTCTGACTAATACCAAAAGAAATTAATTTTAACATACTAGTTTATTCTTGGATCAATTTTAGGCTAATAATGTAAAAAATATGACATTTAAACAAAAGGAAGTATTTGTATTATTTTTCAAAAAAGTTTTTTACAATAAACTTTTATAAATTTCAGAAGCTGAAAACTATATTCATAATTACAAATCATGCTATTTTCTATTAAACAAACTTCTATTATTTTAGGAAGTCTGTTCCACATTTCTGCAAATTGGCTTAGTATTTTTTTTTCCAAGTTACTTGGTGCAAATTCATGCACCTATAGCTCAGAATTAACAAAAATATAAATTATTTTATAAAATTTATTTTATATACACAAACTAACCCTGTTTTAATTGGATCTTCATACTGTACTCCTTTAGCAAGCTCAGCAACTCCCATGAGAGCTAAATTAATATTTTTAAAAAATTGATTAAAAAAAAACAAAGATAATGAATATATGCTTCTATAATAACTCATGGTATTAATGTTCTGAATACATCAAACAATAAAAGTAACATAAATGCACAACAGCATTTAATAATTAGCATTTTTAATACATACTAAGAAAAAACACAGATAAGAAATACGCTTAGATTACAATTAAGTTCACACCTGAATGTGAAGCAAATAATTTAATAATCTTTATACAGCAGCATAAGGACCTTAAATAACGTGTGCTTGTTAGACTAGCTGTACAAAATGCAAAGCTTACTATTTAAATACTAGTAATCAAAGAGACATATACAACCATCTTTCATACATACACACAAATAAAAAAATACATGTTACTGAACTACTAAATTAAAAGTAAATTCAAAAACGCAAGCATAAATAAAGGTAATCTGTTACTGAATTTTTGTATGTAAGAAAAGTTTAAAGAAACCACCTTTCTTTTCAGCAACACTTTCCAAAATTTTTTCCTCTTCTTTTAGTTGTTTTTCAAGAGCACTTTCCTTACGAGCTAGAATAAGAAAGACTGATAAACATCAGAAAAGTTATCATAAAAATATCTCAACTGAAGAAGGCTGGAAGTGTTTTACAAAAACAGTTAAATATATGTCACAAGAGCTTTTGTTTATACACAGATTATTTTATTTATTCATATATGTCAAAAATACATAAAAAGTAACAAGATAGTTAATTCTCACTTATATAGATACCATGATATCTCAAACAGCTTGGCAATTACTAATACTTGCTACTGAGTAAGAAGAATTAAAAAATTAAAAAAAAATGTTGATGAAAGATTGTTGCTACACAGTTATCTTTCCTTTAGTCAGAAGTAAAAAAAAATACAAGGTTGAGCACAGATAGCCCATTATGTAGGTGGGCCCAGCATGGCCAAGCATGTTAAGGTGTGCGACTCATAATCTGAGGGTCATGGGTTCACATCCCTGTTGTGCCAAACATGCTCACCCCCTTTTAGCCATGGGGGTATTAAAACATGACGGTCAATCCAACTATTCATTGGTAAAAGAGTAATCCAAAAGTTAACGATGGGTGGTGATGACAAGCTGCTTTCCCTCTAGTCTTACACTACTAAATTAAGGATGGCTAGAACAAATAGCCCTCAAGTAGCTTTGTGCGAAATTCAAACAACAAACAAACATTATGTAGCTTTAGGCTAAACAATAAATATAAATAATAGTAATTTTGTGATTACTTCTATAGAAGTAATAATTGTAAAAAGTAATCACTGAAAACCATAATAATCATTTAAGTACTATTTTCATAGCAGTTGATTTAGCTCCAATTTTGATCAATCACTTGTTGTAATAATTAATAACACTCAAATAGAAACACTAATAAATGTCACCTTTGCTAATAAATAATTAATTATATCAATTAAATCTGCAAACTGTACTCACAATATGCTTAAAAAAACAACAACATACCTTCTGCTTTCTTTTTCAATTCATTATGCTGGTCAAGAAGACTGACATTAGACTTTCTACCATACTGATCTTCATCTTCATCATCATCAGGATCAGTAGTTGATCGTGCCCTATCTTCATCTAACAGAAGTGCTCCTAGACGGCCTGTTTTCAGTAGCTGTTTATAACACATAACAAAAATTTTAGATATACTGTATCTCCTAACAGAAATGTCACCAAACAACAGCTTTTGATAGGTAGCCATTCATAGTGAACAAAATTACAGCATTTTTATACATTGAAATATCAAAAGAATAACAAATTAAAAACATAAAAAGTTCTAAATTTTGCATACTGGTCTGCTACTAAGTATATAATTTAATGTTTCTAATCAAGTGCTCACTTTAAGAGCTATAAATGCATAAAATAAAATACACACAAGAGTTCACACTTTGAGAACATACCAGGTGACACAGGAAAATTAACTCTCTCACTAGAGATTCAATCAGTTCAGCCAAATTCATAAACCCAAACTAACCTTTAGAGTTTCAATAATGTAATTTTTAACATGTTTTGTGTATCTTTATAAAATTTTGCAAGCTTTTAGTAAACATTACATCTTTTTTCCCCAAAAAATTCTGAATTTTTAATTAATTATTTTTCCTAAAATTTTCACTACAAATAGATTGAGTCAAAGTGCTGGTTGCTTTGCATGAAAAAAATTTCATATTAACGTAAAAACACTTTCCTCAACTAAAAATTGTCAAATTTTATTTGCATAATCTAACAAACTTCTTAAATAAATTTTAATGTTTTTCTTCAGTAAAACTTTGTACTTTGTTATTTTATTTACCATAATTCTAAGCATATTTGTTTAATCTTACAAACCTTGTAATACCTAAAAATAAATACCAAAATAAATCTAAATTGTCCCTTTTTCCTTTCTATAGTGACTTCAAACTGTAACAGAAAACTACAAATTTTTATCCTAAAATAACATAAAGCTCATAACAGCATCCCTCTGTTTATACTTAAATTTAATTTTCTTATTGCTCTTTGAACCATCTCTAACTATACTCTCACCAAACAAGTTGTAAATTACAAAGCAAAATGTGAAGCTTACATTTCTGTATCCAATTACGTAATACAGGAGCTATTCACAAACATACCTTGCAAAGAATATTTAATATTATTTTTTCTTTAGCTAGCTAATCTACACTCACATTTCTAATTTTTGAATTTTATTTGCTTTTATAACAATAAATAAAGAATACACATGACAATATATACATAGAAAACTTGCATGGGCCTTTCATTTTTTGTTGCTGTTGACTGTTCATAAAATTTATACTTACTTCTTTGATACTAACAGTTCTATTACACTACATGTACCCAGCTGGTGTGTGTCCAACTGAGAGAATAACCACCTAAACACCTGGGAGTTGAGAGACCACTTCATGCATAAAATATAGTTGGAATAGGACAGACAATCCATGACGAGATAAACTAATATAATTATACTATATAATGTAAAGGTCACGAACACTGAAATATTGGATATACATTTCTATTTAAAATAGAAGAGAACATTTAAAAGCTCAGTAATCTCAATCTTCATCAACTATCTTGCCTCAGCTTCTTTGATGGACTTTGGCCTTTTTTAACATTCTGTCTACTTTTAACATTTCCAAAAGCCTATTGGCCTAATAAAGTCAAAAGAGAGGCTTGTATATCTGATGTTTGACCTTTAACTTTTCAAACCATGGAGAAATTATTATCTTATCCTGTTGATTCACTTGTATTTAATCTCCTTTTGTTTTAACTTTCTATCAAAGAATTAATATCTATAGAATTCTGATTAATTCCAGTATCTCTTAAGAAACCCTCACAATACTGCTGAAACCTCAAACATCTTCAACAAAAATCCTATCAGCAGCATTATTTAATGGCCAAATTCCCATTTTAACCATTTGTTTACTTTTACCAGTTAAAAAAAAATTGTAAGTTCACATGTATTATTCATGTAAAAGAATGCTTTTATTGTTTTTGTAACCAAATAATCCTGTAAAGCCTCCATCCTATCTGTTAGAACTTCAACTTCTTGATTTTAAGTATTTATCCTTGAGTTTTCTTTGTCATAAAAAATCAACTACACTAAGTTTCTTGTTTTGCTTTTTTACTCTTTTTAGATACATAATCCTGAATTAACACTAATTTATTTTAAAAGTTTTTAAAATCTGTCTCAGATCAATTTTACATAATCTCAATTCACTAGCACTACACCTTGTTTTATGGTCTCAATATTTCCTGTGTAAATATAAGAAAGTTTTTATTTTAATAAAACCAGCATTTAGCAAAATATTAAACTTGGTTATAAAAAGGTTACTTTTCCCCCAATATTCACTTGTTTGTAACACTGAAAACATTACCTGTTGTTTCCTTCTTTCTTTAAGTGGAATATAGGGGACATAATCATCATCATTTGAATCACTACTACTTTTCTCTTCACTTTCATTAAGCTGCCAAAAAATGTTTCCATTATCACATATTGTCAGTAAATGTTACTTAATAAACACTAATTTGTTCTGTAACTACTTAAACATTTCCATTGTGCTGTTGAGGAAAAGAAAGAATAATAAACAGCCATAATATTACAATTACAAAAACTGTATAATAGACAATAAAAAATACAGACAATCAAAAAATATAAACCAAAAAATAACAGGTTATACAAAGGCTGAATTGTTAAATAATATGGCTTGGTAACTATTTTATTGATAAGCAGTTTAGATTTAAATGCTTTATCATTAAGACATACTTGCACATAATGTCAATACATTATACAAAAACCAAGAAGTTTTAGTGTTCCATAAGGTCACTTTACACAGAGTAGGAAAAGCAAAATTATGAATAGCAAAGTACACTTTTTGCTATTATCATATTTTACAAAATACTGTTATATAATATCAGCTCACATCAGTCAGTGATAAAG
This sequence comes from Carcinoscorpius rotundicauda, assembly GCA_011833715.1. Lineage (NCBI taxonomy): Eukaryota > Metazoa > Arthropoda > Merostomata > Xiphosura > Limulidae > Carcinoscorpius > Carcinoscorpius rotundicauda. The sequence goes on from CM022393.1 coordinate 37,900,988, forward strand.
ATTAAACATGATGTAAATATAAAGCTAGTAGCAAGTAAAACGGGATAGAAAGTGTCATATAAAATACTACTTTTGTATATTTTAGGTTAAATAACATTCAGTTATTTTCAACATACAATTTCAATCTGATATACTTAATAACCAAACCAACATCAAAATTTATCCTTTAACAATGTGTATCATGCCCTCGTGGTATCAGGAAATTATGCATAAATTATTTTTTTTGTTGTATTTTGATACTTATCACAATCTTAATTTCTTTGAAAATTTTCTTACTGCTCTAGATTTTCTAGATTATCAGACTTGGATATACAAGTTACTTCCTCTAATACAAATATTAAAACTTTGATGATACACATCATTAAGTAGCTTTTGTTATTGTTTTTTGATGTGAGTGATGTGTGTAAGTATAATACTGGGTTCTTGTTTTGTTTAGAAATTCACATAAAGCTTCGGGAGGTCTATCTGCACTAACTATCCCTAATTTAGCTGTGTAAGACAAGAGGGAAGGCAGCTAGTCATGGAATAGTAAAACTGACCATCACATTAAGGACAGTATATCTGGTGTAAAGTGGAATCAAATCCATGATCCTCAGAATGCATGTCAAGTGGCCTACCCATCTGACAATTCTGGACTCTTATCTTTTGATACGGTTAACATTCAGAATTAACTGTTAAGTAATGTTTATGTATCTATACTGCATAAGATTATGAATAACAATGTGAGATATATTAATATAATGATTAGCTTCAAAACCAAAGTTAACTGAAAATTAAGGCAAGTACGAAATAAATAGAAAAGTAGTGTCGAAATTCAAGAGGTTACGAATTTTTAAGTAAAGCATCGTATTTTAATTTTACATCTACCCTGTTAATAAGTGTTCTTGTTAAATTTTTGTGCAGTGTTATAAACACACTTAATGTTAGTCCTCGTACATTCACATTCAAAAGTTGTATTGCGAAACTTTCTTTTACGAATCTATGCTTGCAGAATAATAATAATAATAATACATTCATCTAAATTATAATGTTATTACGCTTACCCTTCTAAAATGCTTACTATGATCATACATTTCATTCGTAAGCTTAACAATACTTCCTTTTAAATACTGACCATCACCATCTGATTTTGTGTCCATCTTGAATTTTATAGGTTAAAATATCCGCAAATGAATGAAGTTATTACTATTAATAATTGATTAACTTTTTACAGTTTTTGAAAATATTGGGTCCAATTTATATACATAATAGTTTATTACATACGTTACGATTTCCGAAAGGTAATCTGAGGTTTATGTTACCAGCATTAGAAACTGTAAACCATTCTACCTTACTTCCCCACAACTTTCAATATATTATCTTGCTTTTAAACGAATTGATCTACCCGAAAAGTTATAAACCAAGCGATGAGAATATTAAGATTAGCTGAGAGGCTTAGCGCATAAAATGACACATTTTTGTTCTATAGTTAAGTGCCAGAAGATATTATAATTACTAACATTCCTCCTATTTTTAATTAAAAGATGGGGCAAGCATTTCATGCGGTATCAGACGAATTAATTTTACTATGAAAGAAGCTATTAAAAAAATACTTTCTGAATTACGACATAAAAGATAACTATCATAAATTCACTGACAAAAAAATTGCCATTTGAGCCGCGGGAGCATTAAACAGAAATACCCATCCCACTATTGGTTGATAAAGAGTCGTCCAAGAGTTCGTGGTGTGTTGTTTTTTATAAATTTCGCGCAAAGCTACTCGAGAGCTATCTGCGCTAGCCGTCCCTAATTTAGCAGCGTGAGACTAGAGGAAAGGCAGCTAGTCATCACCACCCACCGCCAACTCTTGGGCTACTCTTTTACCAACGAATAGTGGGATTGACCGTAAAATTTTAACGTCTTCACGGCTAAAAAGGGCGAGCATGTTTGGTGCGACCGAGATTCGAACCTGCAACCCTCAGATTGCGAGTCGAACGCCTTAAACCACCTGGCCATGCCGGGCCGGCAGTGTATGTGTGTGTGGTGTTGATTAAGTTATTTTTCTATTGTCTGACATTTAATAATTAGAGACAATTAGTGCAGATTTCCCTTAAGAAGATTTGTGTGAAATTTAAAAAAAAAACAGGAAAATATATATAACCCACTACTTAACTTTGCGCTAAAATATCCCTCCCCAAAATGTAATTTATCTATTTTTGGTTATGTTATTTATTATATAGATGATGGAAAAGGTGTGGACTTGTGGAGTTAGATTTTCATAGGATTGGCTAAAAAATAGCGTGCGTTCGATTTAAGGTTAGTTTATTTGTTTGTTTTGAATTTCACGCAAAGGTACACGAGGGCTATCTGCGCTGGCCGTCCCTAATTTAGAAGTGTAAGACTAGAGGGAAGACAGCTAGTCATCACCACCCACCGCTAATTCTTGGGCTACTCTTTTACCAACGAATAGTAGGAATGACCGTAACGTTATAACGCCCCCACGGCTGAGAGAGCAAGCGTGTTTGGTGCAACGGGGATTCGACCCCGAAACCTTTGGATTACGAATCCAAAGCCTTAACCCACCTGGCCATGTCAGACCTCTTTGATTTAGGGAAGGACTAAATTGGATAATAGCGTGAATGGATGAGAGAAAATTAAATTATTATAATGAGTGGTGTGCCTTAACGATCAATGCATGAACCTTTTCTTTACAATTTTTATATTAATGATAATTATATGAGCCTATTTGTATATGACTAAAATAAATGTACTGATAACGTTAGAATATTGGGTACTTCTAAGTATAAGGAGCTACCGGTGTAAGAAAAAATCTACGTGCTTTCACTATAAGCATTGAAAGCTATCGAGCTCTTTCTACACTCCTTTATAAAAATAATTATTTCAACCAGTTTCTTAAATGTTTAAAGTTAGGTCCACAAAATGTCTAAATTTTAAATATTTTTCCTTTTGAGGGCCAAAAATATCTGGAGGTACTATATTTTCATTATTCCCCCGAGAAGAGATTTACGAAAGTCCCTCTATAATAGTTTAGTCAGGATAAGCGAGAGGAGTCCTTTAAGCTACATCCAGCAAACAAGACAACATTTATGGTTTGCTATTAATTTTATTCATAAAATACGTCCTAAAATACTTTATTTAAGCTTTTCTAGAGGTTAGTTCGACCTAATGTTATAAATTTTATTGTATGTTTTTCCACAAAGCAAGATATATTAAGTGCTTTATCCCACACGAGGTTGAAAACTGCCCTAGTGCTCGCGAATAAGTTCAATGCATTAATTGTCAAAGCCCTCACGCAGGAAGTTACAGAGCTATAAAGAATTAATTGAACTCTAGTCCATCACAAACGCAACTACTCAGACCACAACACTAACATTCCACCCAACAACTTCTAATCACCAAAACAGGGCTCCATTACTATCAACACCACATAGACAAAGACCATTTTTTTCTTCTTCAATAAGAAGACAAAGTACACTACACAAGCCTCAACACCGTCTCCATTCATTTCCACTTCCATATTAAACGACAAAACATCAGAACCCACCCTTTAAGTAGACAAAACACACCAATGCAAGGAGCCAAATACAAGAACACTCGAACTTTATCACGGTTACCTTATTATAAATTCACTAGCTTTTCTTACCAAGCTGTGCACATTTTCATAATGGCCATACACTACCATAGAATAACACACTACACTCATTAACAACGTTTTTGAACCAGCAAGACATTATTTCCACTACCTAATTTTAAGTTACATCACATTACACTTCACACTGAAACCCGTAAGTGTAAAGTAGAATATTTAGAAACACACTAAAAATTCTGCATATAAACTGTAAAATTTATATACCAAGAAACTTGAATTCTTGGCCTAGAAAACAATATTGACGACGTAATAATAATAATAATTTTAGAAACCACAACTAAAGAAAACAAGAATATAGACCTCCCAAACAACCTTTCAAAAATAAACGAAAGTATTTTGTGCAATATCCAGCTTAACAACATGTAGACTATTTCACTTATAACCATATACTGTTTGCCACTGAATTTAAACTTATTTCAAACCTATTTACTTATATATCCTAGATCCATTCTATTCGGTAGCTTCAATATCCCCCACATTGATTTCCACAACTATTGGACTACCGCGAGAAGAATGGCCATTCACAACTTACCAGCAAACAACATGTACGTCATTAGCACAAATCACCTAACACACTACTACACAGTCGTTGACCTTACTATAGCCTCTACCTTACTCCCGGAATTTTTTTTTTTTACACCCACTGTGTCCAGTGACCCTTTTTCTATCTATTTCAGTCTACAAATTAATAGACAGTACATGCCTTCAAACCTCCCACGGGTTTTCGAATACATGAAAACACATTACTAGACACTCTTCTACCTTATCCTATTGCTATGACCGCTTGCAAAGGTGACCTAGAGAGTTACGTAGAAGAGATTACAAATGTCATTACCCAAGCAACTAAAATAACAACCCCTTCAACCGATAAAAGTAACATGTTACAACACTGGAAACGTAAGTCAGAAATACATAGGCTAATTCTAGAAAGAAGACGCCAAAGAAGTTTAATTGCAACACGAGACCCATAACTAAAACCATATATAGAGGAGAATATACACTTTAATTTAAAGAAAAAATATCTGTGTTGAGAAATGAAAATTAGCTACAATTTTGTAACACGCTTGAGAACTTTAAAAATTAAACCATAAGAATTCTGGGGAAAAAAAATTAAATCTTTAACATCAGAGAAAACAACAACAAATTATTTCACCACATTGAATTAAATGATATAAACACTAAAACAAACACTGACAAACAGATTTGTTAGTCAGTTATTACACACATTAATTTTCTAATATTGATTCACTCAGTTCATTCAACAAATGGCCTGGTGGGTTATGGTGTTCGACTCGTAATCCGAGGGTCGCGGGTCCGAATCCCCGTCGCACCAAAAGTGCTCGACCTTTCAGCCATGGGGCGTTATAACGTTATGGTCAATCCCACTGTTCGTTGGTAAAAGAGTAGCCCAAGAGTTGGCGGTGGGTGGTGATGACCAGCTGCCTTTCCCCTCGTCTTACGCTGCTGAATAAGGGACTGCTAGCGCAAATCAAATAACTTCAGACCATTTAGTCTTCTTAGCTGTTTAGGCAAATTACTTAAACGCATAATGTCAAGCAGCTTTTCCTGTATTGTGAAAAGAACTTGATACCAAACAGCCAAAGCTCTTCCCTGAAAGGTTTGCAAACTGTAAATCACCTAATCACATTAACTGAACCCATTCACAAAGCATTTAATAACAACCAATCTACTCTTAACTGTATTCCTACGTGTAATGAAAGCCTTTGACTCAGTCTGATACAAAGCCCTTAAATACTAAAAGAAAGTAACTAACACAATCCTCAAATGGATATTTAATTTCCTCTGTGATCGCATACTCTCAGTTAAAGCTTATAACACTATCTAAAAACCATTTAACATTACAGCAGGAGTTTCTCAAAACTCCGTTCTCTCACTACTCCTTGATACACGTTTTGTGTTAATAATTTCCCATTTCCGAACCTAACATACACATACTTCTCAATATGCCACATATATTGTTATTTGGGGCATTTTAGGAAATATTTTAATAGTAGCTAGTGAAATAGAAAAATATTTTGATGCTATAATTAATTCTGCAACAACTGGAGAATAATTCTTAACTCAATCAAAACAACAGGAAATATATCTCGACGAAGTCTTAATAAACATTTCAAAAACGTTAAAAAATAAAACTGAAATTGAATGATACTGAAATAAAATTATGCCTCACAACTAAGTTTTTAGGCATAACTTTTGACAGCCACCTTACATGGGCTCCTCAACGTTTTAAGTACATTCACAAATCCATCAACAAATGTACTGCGTATTTTAAGTTAACAAACGTTGAAAATCATCTACAATAAAAATATATATATACTCAGCTTGCAAACAATCTCTAATATAATCCGAATGACAAGTCACGTTTGACATGTCCAGGATAATTAAAAACAGGCTACAACTTCAACAGAACAGAGTTCTTAAATTAGCTTTAAGATTTCCAAAATTTATCACTACGAGATATTTGCAGAAATTATACAATATACAAACAATAAACGAAAGGCTATTATATCTAGCATTCTAATAAAACGAAAGGCTATTATATCTAGCATTCCAATACGATAAAAAAGCAGAAAAAAAGAAACTCTCTAATTGCCGCCCTTCACACGATGGCAATGGCATGACATAAAACACAATAAATACTTAACCATAAAACAAACTTAAATCCACCTCTAAGTTTTTTTATGTTGTTTCGTTTCCAGATATGGACACAGGACAGGTATATTATTGCGTACCTGTTCTATAAAAGTGGATTTTCTCGGGAATCTCCCTTTCCCACCAATCCTCCACAATAAACTTCCCGGCACTCTTAGATTTTCTGATCACAGATTTGGCATTGAATTTATAGATCCAAGCCACTAGGTGACCCTTAGATATGTTTTGCCAAATGTTGCTGTCTTACTTTTTCTTATCAATGTCGTCATGGCCAGGTGGGTTAAGACTTTGGACTCGTAATCTGAGGGTCTCGGGTTCGCATCCCCGTCACCCCAAACATGCTCGCCCTTTCAACCGTGAAGGCGTTATAATGTGACGATCAATCCCACTATTCGTTGGTAAAAAAGTAGCCCAAGAGTTGGCGGTGATGACTAGCTGTCTTCCTTCTAGTCTTACACTGCTAAATTAGGAACGACTAGCACAGATAGCCTGCGAGTAGCTTTGTGCGGAATTAAAAAAAAAAAACAAACAACTGGAAATAAAATGCAAAACTAAAAAAGGGGAAAAGCGTCAACTGTTAAATTCTTATTTATTACATTACACAGTAGCCGAGTGTTATCAAATAATTAGTATGCTGAATTTATGATTTGTGTTCCGTTGCCGCAACATCTCACTTCGCGCTATAGGATTGTGAGTGCGTTATAACAATGACAGTTAAATCCTACTATTTGATTAAAATAAAGCAAAAATTGGAGTGAGTACTTTTATCTATTTACTAGCTGCCTTCTTGTTGAGTAACTCTTATCAGTTGACACTTAGAGACAACTATGCGCAGATAGTTCTCTGTGTGCCTTTGTGTGAAAATTATGAAACTGAACGATGTAAGCGTAAACTTAGATATACTTCAGTAATTTTTTTTAATGCTTTAAAAACAGAAACGTGAGATATAAAACTGTGCCTAAGTGGGTGAACGTTTCTTTTCTTTTTTAGCTTCTAGTGCCTTCAGGTTCATCGGCAGGAACCAACGAGCTCTGTCCTGTATTACTTTTTCCAGGCTAAGCCTGTTGTAATGGTACATTGCAGTATTCTTTCAGGCAAATCTCTAATCTTCCTCTTTTGTGTGCTCCGTTCCTGTGACGATATGCTTGATTTTTGCATCATAATTACATATCCGAAATACGCACATCTTCGCTTCTTTTTGTTTGTTTGTTTGTTTTGGAATTTCGCACAAAGCTACTCGAGGGCTATCTGTGCTAGCCGTCCCTAATTTTGCAGTGTAAGACTAGAGGGAAGGCAGCTAGTCATCACCACCCACCGCCAACTCTTGGGCTACTCTTTTACCAACGAATAGTGGGATTGACCGTAACGTTATGCACCCCCACGGCTGGGAGGGCGAGCATGTTTAGCGCGATGCGGGCGCAAACCCGCGAGCCTCGGATTACGAGCGCACGCCTTAACGCGCTCGGCCATGCCAGGCCACCATCTTCGCTTCAAAGCTCTTATTGTAAAACTTCCTTAGATTTTACAGAGCCAAAATATTTGGTGTTCATAGGCTTCCTGGAAAATTTGTTTGTAAAGCAAATATCATCAGAAGAATCCAGATCTTCTAGAATATTTTCGTTGTGCCACTAGGGCTATGTCTCATTATAAGGTTTTGTTGTTGTTTTTTTCAATGCTAGAGAAGACTGATGAGAGAATACAGTTCTGTCTGACACTTTCATTCATCTGTAGGCTATCACTCTCTTAACCATTGGTATTAACATTGGAACAAGTTTTCATAGAGGTTTTTAACTATATTGACTAACTTCATAGGAAATCCGTAAAATTTCAAATTGTACCAAAGAGATAATCTGTTTACTGTGTCAAAAATATTTCTTGGGTTCTGCCATTCATTACTTGTCATGTTCCTAAGCGGAATGATTTGGTTTCTACGTTAAGTTCCTGGCGAAAACCAGTGTTATCTTTTCCGAGTGTTTAGTAGCTTATTCAATAGAATGAAACAAAACACTAATAAAAGTTTTATGCTGCGCCAGTTTTATCTTTTCCGAGTGTTTAGTAGCTTATTCAATAGAATGAAACAAAACACTAATAAAAGTTTTATGCTGCGCCAGTGTTATCTTTTCCGAGTGTTTAGTAGCTTATTCAATAGAATGAAACAAAACACTAATAAAAGTTTTATGCTGCGCCATTTACTACAGATGCTTATACTTCTTTGTTAGGTTGTTTAATTACTACTTCTTCACTTCACTGGTATAGTTTCAGACAACTTTAAACAGATTTTACAGTGACTTAAAATATTCATAATTACAAGCCTTCGTATTCTGCAGCTTTCTAGTTCTTCTAGGCTGGTGTCCTAAAGATTACTTTACAGCACAAACATGTATCTCATAGTTTCAAAATTAAACTTAACAAGTGTTAGTACTACACTGAGGATTAATTTCCTTGAAGTGTTAAGTACACCATTGCTACTGATTTTCTGGTGTTGTGATACATTTTTCATGCATGAAGAAAATAGTGACTCAAAGCTGTGTGATTGTTAGCTGTAGTACAGACTAATAACCACAACTCAATGGTACAGCACATCTTCCTAAGCTCATAAGCGCTTTTGCAAGTGCTCTTAGTTTTTTCGTCCATACTACATTCCTCAATCAGTATTTTATGTTACTTATCTTGTACAAAACAAGTAATACCATGTTTTATTCGATATTATTCAAATTACATAACACCTGAAATGTTACTTGTGGCATCCATAGAGTGGAATCCTTTAATGTATGGCTTATTGTTTTGCTATAATAAAACAGTCTCAAGCTCCTAACTACAACATGGTGTTGAAAATCAAGACATTCAATAAAGGGACAAGATCTCACCTTTCAGTAAGACAAACTGTCTGCATTTCCATGTTGTGAACCAAGCAATAATATATTAATAAATTTCAGTCCTGTAACTCTTTAAGAAGCTCCCCGCTAGTGCAGCGGTATTTTTCGGATTTACAACGCTAAAATTAAAGGTTCGATTTCCCTCGGTGGGCTCAGCAAATCGCCCGATGTGGCTTTGCTATAAGAAAACACAACACACAACTCTTTAAGGGTTTTTAACTAATTAAGGATGTAAGTTTCACAGTTTGCATGATGTAATATACCTTTATCTTTTAGTGGCAATTCTTTATCTAATTTTCAAACACGTTTTCCTTAAGATCTGGCAGCTGATATTCTCATAATGATTTTTCGTTCATAACTTCAAACCTATTGATGCTATAGAGTTCACAATTGTAATAATTATGTATTATTAGTGAGTGTGTACTAATGGTAAAGTTGATAAAAGGTTTGGTTTTATTTAATGAACATTAATGAGTCACTGTAGGGCATACTCATTAGGTTTGTAATATGACCCAGAATTAATTTTAGTACTCCTTAGTTCAAACCGATTCTTCACATCCCAACAAAAAATAGACCCATTTCCAGTCATGTGTGTACAAGATATCTGGAACATACAACATTTTTTTGTATTTATTTATTTTAATAATGTGAGCCCATGACGAGCTCCATTTAATATACAAGTACCTTTACAAAATTTGGTAGACTTTTAGTAAATATTGCAAGTATTTTATATTTAAAAAATAAAATATTTTAATGAAGTGTTTTTACAAAATATTTATGAAGATATCGAGTCTTTCATTATTAGTCTAAGTAGTTAGCAACAGAAGTTTTGTGGATTGTCGGAGCTGAATGTTGCCACTAGATCTGGCAATTCCGCTTGATTCATATTGAACAGTCAGGTAAGTTCTCCCAGCCCTTACCTCATCGTTTTCAGGGTTAGAATAAAACAGATGTTTCATATTCATCCATCTCCTCTTCTGACTCTTAATCAAGCCAATCTACAAAGATTCGTCAATCGTGTAGTGAAAAACTGAGTGACACGTAGTACGTGTATGTGCATTTAACTTAACTGTTGTAACTCGTATATCAAGAGACAGACTTATCAGATAACTAGATGGAGGGTCTATCCACCTGCAACCAAGAAGCTTCTGTGCTGGTAGCACATACCAAAGCCACGCCCAATATCCGCTTTTTACATTTGTTTCTTCACTGCCATATCATATCACATTTCCTGTAATATGATAGCTTTTTCTAGCTACTGGCCTGCAAACTCTTAATACATCAAATTATACAGAGGTTATTACTTTACTTATTCATGCAAACACTGTGGGATGACTGCTGTAGATGGGGAACCATGCATGTAAAGGAAGCATGATATTAGCGTATTTGGTAAACAACCTGTAGTTTTCTGTTCAAATATGACGTTTGCATTAGGGCATAGGATATTTATTCAAACAAATGTGTTCTGTAAGGGCTAATAAACATATCAAACTTGCAACTGATAGTTTGTAACTTTCTATTAAACTATGAGACTGAAAATAATAAACTGATGTTTGTATCATCACCACACACAAAACTTTATACAACTTATACAATAGTCAGATCTGTTTGGATCCGTTCATGTGCTCTAAATCAGACTATTCAGGCAACCAGTGTTCAAATATTGGCCATACAGACCAATGGATAAGCCATGGCCAACTGGCGGTATAGTCAATGAATGTAAATGCATATACAAGTGACCATTTTTACAGTTATGGAAGTCGATAAGCAGTATACAGGGTTATCCTAAGAAAAGAATAAAAAAATATGTTATCGAGTTTACCCTTCTTAGGTTGAATTTTTATATGTATGGCACGCACCATACAGTCTAATGGCACCTAAAGAACTGTCTGTAAACGTTAGCACAAGTGTACGTAACAATTTGGTATCCTCCAGTCTTTATATTATGCTACGAATGGAAAATATTGTCTTAAAACTGAGGATCACTAGCTGTAATACAAGCTAGGTAGCTTATAACAAAGTAGAGTACATCCTCCTGCACTGAGAACAGGTTGTATATATATATATCATAGGTTACGTGAATTCATGCTATATTCCTCAATTAGATCCGGATCCATTTCAAATTGTTGCACAGCAAATAACATCCTCGCTGGATTTGGGCCCTTCAGCTTATTTTTCCTAAATTTTCCAAAGCATTAATTGTAACATCTAACCACTAATGAAATCTTTTATTACATGGCTTGTTCTCATTATTAGAGAAGTGACCAATACCTATGAAAATTGGTCTAAAAACTTACGGTAGCAGAGAAGTGTAAGAAACATATGAGATTGTTTTCATTTTTTATACATGTGGTGTAAATTCTTTATTTACATCCTTAATTTTATTTTATATGCTGATTTTACATGTTTATTTTTTGTCTTTTAGTTTTATCTACTTATCATGGCCGAGCGTGTTAAGGCGTGCACTCGTAATCCGAGGGTCGCGGGTTCGCGCCCGCGTCGCGCTAAACATGCTCGCCCTCCCAGCCGTGGGGGTGTATAATGTGACGGTCAATCCCACTATTCGTTGGTAAAAGAGTAGCCCAAGAGTTGGCGGTGGGTGGTGATGACTAGCTGCCTTCCCTCTAGTCTTACACTGCTAAATTAGGGACGGCTAGCACAGATAGCCCTCGAGTAGCTTTGTGCGAAATTCCAAAACAAACAAACAAGCCAACCAATCTGCGTATTACAACTTCATTTTACTTTATCAATGCTCAATAGAATATTTCATGGCATTTGTTTGGCAAGATATTTTAATCTCTTCATATCTAGCATTCTTGATACCCGTCATACTGCAAAATGTAAATTAATCACATGTGATAACAATCAATTGAAAGCTAATCAAAACACTATCATATTTAAAGTGATTTGTTGCAGCGACATTCCATTTTTCCGACATTAATAGTTACTGCACAGCAAGTAACATCCACGCTGGATTTGGGTCCTTTAATTTTTGATCTTTTAAAGCATTAATTGTAACACCTAACCACTAATAAATTATTTTGTTACACGGCTTTTTGTCATTATCAGAAAAGTGGCCAACACCTAAGAAAATTGGTTTCAAAACTAAAGGTAACTGATGAAACCACAGCCAAAGGCACGGGCTTGGAGAAATTTACTTAGAAATTTATCGTTTCTTTACTGACTCTGTGAAGCAGACCGCAGGGTCCAAGTTTCCAGCTGATTTCTCCCTTTGCTGTGGCTTCGCCTTTAATTGACAATTGATGAAAAGAACAAAATTTACCAAAGCCATTCTTTCTATGGTACAACTGTGTGACAGTTGCTAAATTGAATGCATGTCACCTGTAACTGTTTTATGACTGTAGTTCAACAAATTGTCTCTCTTTTCTAATAAATACATCAGTATATTCTCTAGCGATCTCAGAGGTGTTGGTATCTATGTATTCACTTTACTTACCTCGCCAGCTTGTAACTGAGCATTGCAGGCCAACCCAAGAATTTTACTCCCTTCAACAGATAAAAGTCTGAGGTAATGCTATTTGCTTTATGTAGTAAACAGGCTATTTATTTACGAGCTCAGTTACTACATTACATGTCATCAAGACACTTTGTCTGTAGTAAACCATAAAACCACATGGGAGTATTGTGACTTCTTCTTCCACATATACGTCATGCACACATTTTTTCCTGATTCTATTCTAGTCAGAATTGGATAATTTGTCCATGGAAAATTGGTTCACTGGTTGCAAAGTGACCAGTTGGTTCCACAGTATGTCCATCCCCAAGATGCTGATGATCTGAGGTCAGTGATAACTATCTTCATTGCATGAGCAATGCCTTCTAGACTTACTTAAAAATTCATGTCTAGTCTATTTCGATTAACCAGAATAAAGTTTATGTTTATTGGCTTGAATGATGATTTTGCTTGTATTGCCTGACATATTATAAGATATAGATCTGCAAGAGTTCTGATCATTCTAATGCCAATCAAGAACTCTACTAAGTGCAGTTTTACTCTTTTCATTTTAGCACATACAAGAAACAGAAATCTGGCCTTACCACCACACTAGTTTTCCAGAGCTACAAGTACAGCATTCACTCCTTGATGTTGCTTCTTTTGAACACGTTGCACTCTCAGTAGAAATTGATAGCTTTCTCTAGCATGCTGCTCCACAAAAAAGGCGGAATTTCATTAAAACGTGACCTTATGCTTTATAAGCAAACATGAAATTTACTTCTCCCTTTTCAGCACAGGCTTCTAGTGTCATTTGTTGTGACATGTGCATCATGAGCGGAACAAATAGTCCAGCTCATTCATTTAATACCAGTGTGTATGATTAACCCTTGGTTAGGCTTGAATTTGGTATGACACAGGTGCTTTTGTATAATGGCGTGGAATGTCCAAATTAAGTCACTGGAGCTACTGCTTTAGACTTATCCTCTCTTCTAACTAGATCAAATGTACAAATTCATAAATAATCACAACAGAAACTGATAACAGAATGAAAATGTCTCACACTTTGTGATGATACATCATTTTACCGTGTAGCCCTTCTACGGACTCATCTACAAAGATACCCTCGTAGTCTGTTAAGACCATTGCAGTCAATCAGTAGAAAGCAGTCATTATTTCTATGGTATCACTATTCTCAGATTTGATTCTGACCAAGTGTATTGCTCTGTTTCCTACTGATTTGAATTTTTAGTGCAACTTGGTACTTTGCTACATATTTGCTGCTTACCCAAGTTATTGATGAAGTCTAAAGCTAGACTATCTGGAAATATAAATAGGTATTGTACAGCCTGTTCAAGAGGTATGACATTTCAGGCATTAGCCTTTCTCTAATGCTTCAGGATATGGTCCAATTTTATTTTGGATTTCAATGTTGGCAGAGTTATCTGTAAAATCTCATTCATTTCATTCTTGACTTTCTAGACATCACCTGATCAAGATGTCATTCATTGACATCACTATTACAGCATGACAGTGCATTAGAAGCTCCAACACTGACAAATCATCAACACATGATTGACGGTGGCAGAGAAACAACATGCTCAAGGCTACTTTCCATCAGCTTTGCTCAAACTCTGTAGATCATTGACATTAGGTCAGTCTCTGGAAAGTAGTGCTGCATGCTTGTTTCAAGCCCCTTCAAATGGTCGCTCATCTCTTTGTTGATGGTCTGTAAAAGTGATCCAGTATCATAACTATTCTCTTCAACAAACTGGTCTAGGGTGGGAAACTGAGCGACCACTCTTTTCTCCAAGCGTCGAATCCAGAGTCTCTGTTTTCCCAGAAATGCAGTCGCAGTGTGATGGGCATCAATGACAGTCGTGTTTTGGCCCTAGAGTTGCAGATTATCACTGTTCAGCTCCGCAAATACGTCAGCCAAGTAACAAAGTCGAGCAAGCCACTCCTTATCAGTGAACTTGGTAGCAAAAGGAGATTATTCAGAAATTCCTGAAGAGCCGTTTGGAGCTCAATGACTCGACGTACAACCTTGCCTCGTGACAACCAGCGAACATTGGTGTGGTAGAGCAGAACTTGATACTGCTCTCCCATTTCCTTGCACAGCTACCTGAATATGTGCGAATTTACATCCCTGGACTTGATGAAATTGACGATTTTCAACACATCTTCAAACACTAATTTCAGATTACCAGGCAGGCTTTTTGATCCAAGAGAGTACCGATGAATGATGCAATGATCTACAGAAATTTTTGGATTCACAGCTTGTATGAGGCCCCGTAATCCACGATTACGACCCATCATCGACGGAGACCTAGATTAAAAAAAGAAAAACTATTATAGATTGCGTCAGTTAGTCATTCTCACTTATCTTTTGCATTATAATTATATGGTTTTAATTCAATTTAATATATTTTGGTACTTTAGTATTTCAGTACGACAGGCACGATACTTTTTTGTGAATTATGTATAAAATATTAGCTACTTGTACAATAAATAAAACTATATGACTATATGCCATGAAATTCATTGTATTTATACTAATCTAGACTTTATATAAACATGTCTCCCTACCTGTTGAACGCTGTTCCAATCCAATCCATTCGTGGTGAAGAAACTGTTGATGATATTGAAGATATCTTCTCCTTTCGTGGTTGTCAGCAGATCTTCGCATAATTGGAACTCTTCTTTGATCTTGTCCTGGTGGACGTAACGAAGGAACCAAAGGAGAAAAGCACAACTGGCTACGTCACACGATTCATCAAATTGCAAGGAGAATTTGCTATATGAGCTTTCCTTGATCTGTGTTGTAACTTGGGATCAGGAACCACTGCCTTAAGGTATACCGCTCTTTTGTTGTAAAGAGAATGACGAGTTATATTCGTAGAACATATCACTCTGGATAAACGCCAAGATTCTCGGAAACTAAATTATTTATATAATTTACTTACACTGAATTACACTTTTAATTATTGTATTTGATCAATGTGCATTTCTAATGAATATTGCCAAAGATGTCAAGAACATCAGTGGAATGGATGGAGTTGCATACTTGAAGCTAGTTTAGGAATTCTTGGTTTTGTGGTTGAAAATGCCAAGATTCTGGGAAACTAAAAACATAGCATTTTCGCAATCTGGTACACAGTTTCAGCTTTGAAAGTTCAAAGAAAAGGGCCATCAAAAGTGTTTTTGTGATACTGTAATAATAAATACTATATATTTTATTTCAAACTTTATGTTCGGTCACGTTGTGTTTTGGTCCGGCACAGCCAGTCGTTAAAGACACTCGACTCATAATCTGAGGGTCGTAGTAGCTCCTTATATTTAGAAGTACCCAGTACTCTAACGTTATCAGCAAATTTATTTTAGTCATGTACAAATATGCTCATATAATTATAATTAATATAAAAAAATGTAAAGCAAAGGTTCATGTATTGATCGTTAAGTGTGTTTTTTTTTTAATTTCGCACAAAGCTACTCGAGGGCTATTTGTGCTAGCCGTCCCTAATTTAGCAGTGTAAGACTAGAGGGAAGGCAGTTAGTCATCACCACCCACCGCCAACTCTTGGGCTACTCTTTTACCAACAAATAGTGGAATTGACCATCACATTATAATGCCCACACAGCTAAAAGGTTGAACATATTTGGCATTATTTGGATTCAAACCTGTGACCCTCAGATTATGAGTCAAGTGCCTTAACCACCTGGCCATGCTGGGCTAATTACAAGGCAATGAAACTAGATGTTTACCTACATTTGGCAGGATTGCCTACATTACCAAGTCCAATAACACTTTTTTCAAAGTTATAAAGTTGTCTCAAGGAATGGTTGAGCACCAGCAAGAGAAGTCCTAGGTATCTCTAAATTTGGTACAGCACTTTCAACCAAAGAAACATATATTCCGATAGTAGAAAAACATATTACAACTTACCACTGGTAGAGGAACCACCTGGAATACTTCACTGTCAGTTTTACCATAACCATTACTGACAGTGAGATCTTTCTTGATCAACAGGTGCATTTCTACCTCAACAGCTGGTCCACTGATGTTGCTGACCCTTAAGACTTGAAGTTGCATTTGTTTATTTGTCACCTATCATCTATGTTCGATTTTGTATTAGTATAATATATAATTAAACTTTGAAAAGAAAAATTCAAATATTCACTTTTCTTAATAAAAATAAAACAATTATATACTCATATATTATTAAATTTTGTGCGTGTGTTTTTCTTATAGCAAAGCCACAATGGGCTCTTTGCTGTGTCTACTGAGGGGAATCTAACCGTTGATTTTAGCATTGTAAATCTGTAGACGCACCACTGTGCAGCAGGGTGCATTAACTTTTGAAAACAAGATGAAAAACAGACAGAGAGAAACAGTTACTGTGTAACCAGGTTTTGACAACAGCAACTTCAAAATGGTCCCATTACAGCAAATTAACAAGCAAATACTTAAGTAACAGAAATATACTATTTTATTTATTCCTTGATGTATGAAATGTCATTACTAAATACAGTAGAAAAATCAAAACTATTATAATGTAAAAAAGACAAAAATCATTCTTTGTTTTATTTCAAGTTTATATTCATTCAATAATCGTACTAGTATGTAACTTATACAAATGAACCAAACATTAGTAGCACCTATTGTCGAAATATTTTTATTTGAAAATAATGCAGATGTTAAAATGTTTGTTGCTTATACTTCAAATTTTATTTTTGTGACTTGAGTTCTCTTAGCTAGGATTTGTGGTATTACACATTTGTATATTTCCATTTTAGCTTTCTTATTGTTTCTCCTCCTATTTTAACAATAACGCTAATTTCTATAATGGTAGTATTGATGCTGTGCTTGTCAAAAAAAAAGTTTCTAAATAACTTATTTTAGAAGGACAAAACACTGCTGTTGCATAGATTTGTATTACCTTCAGTGTTGTAAAAAAAAAAGAAGACTGAGAAAAGTTTTGCCCCACATTATTTGGACAACTATGTTTATAAGAAACCAATGCTGTGGTAGATTAAACAGTTTGAAAGTGCGAATTTGATTCAGAATTTTAAACTATCTTTATTTTTACATAAAAACTGTATAGGTTGTGTACTTTGTTGTTTCTTTATGAGATGAACTGAGGTTTCCACTGTTAACATAAAGAGGTGAACAGTGAATGAGCTTAAAACCAAGTTCAGATGATAAGAACAAGTACAGTTGTTTTTTGTTTTTCTCCTTTAATCATAGCAAAACATAGTAAGGTAGTGAATAGTCTTCTCCTAATGCTGGTTTTCTGGTAAATGAATGATGTTCATGAAAGCAGTCCTCTAACTAGAGGACCACTCCAAAGTTTTGTTTTGTGGGTCTCGTGTCTTCCACAGAGCTAAGAATATACATTTCAGAAAGCCATGGTGTTCTCTAGTTCTTGAAATTGTATTTGCTCATATTGTGGTAAAATTAGTAAAATATAAAGAATCTTCTGATATGCCATTTGTTAAACATCTTCTTGATTTCTTATTTCACATATTTAAAATCAAAATCTTGTAGCTAATGCTAATATCTTGTATTCTTCTCTACAACTAAGTCATAAAAGTGATTTTTGATATATATTAATGATAACTAGTATTCATTCATCCAGTCACCAGCACCTTTTGTATTAAGTATTATTTTCTGAACTACAGTTAAAACACAAATGTTCTAATATTAGTAATTAGTTTCCTCTTTTGATTAGCAGTTACAACAGGAATGTTTGATTTTACTCATTGATTTCTGTTTTTTGTCAGATCTACAATCAAGATTTCAGTGTTGTGTTTATTATGATAACTAGTATACTCCTGTGATCCATAGTTTCAATAAGGAACGTTTTGTATTTGCTATTACTGATCTATATTACAAAAATATTGGTAACTTTCGTGAATGTGGATAGTTATTGATAACTAGAGTTCTCTTAGATCCATGGCCAAGATACACTCTTGTGTTTATCTGTGACTGATACACTACTATAAATGCAAACATTTAATTTTATTTTTTATATTCAAAACCCACCAACTGTATCAAATTTTGACTGGACAGTACTTTCTGAGAAAGAAGTTGTAAGAGCTGTTGACAGATCATGCTGAAAGCCTAAAATATATTTAAAATAATTCAAAGGTAATATGCAAAATAAAATTATTGTTCAAGTGATAATAATTCATCTGATGGCTTACAGTATTCCATGCAATTCAATGACAATTATTCAAATAATTCATGTATATCACTTTTAACAATCTGTATTCCACATTAACTCAACTTTCACATACCTTGTTTAACAGAAGATCCATGCCATGTCTCACAAACTTATATGGAAACATTTCACTGTAGTTTTAAAAGAGATTACTATGTTCAGCACTTGTTAAGATAATTAAACTGGTGAGGGTGATTTGTGTATGTATAATTACTGTTCTTATTTTCTTTTGTAAGCCACTATGAACTTGCCTATGGATTGTAGCATGAAAAAAAGAGTTCATAACTTGCATCACTCACTCTTACATAGATCGTGTCTTTCTTAATTTATGAATCTTACAATTATGAAGTCTGCAATTGTTAGACATTCTGACCATGTACGTGATAGGAAATATGTCAGACCATTAATTAAAGAATATTCAAAACAATTTATTTTTATTAACTTGGAACATAAAAAGTACAACTGATATATTGTTTAAGCAGACTAGTCGTGAAGCTGAAAGATGGAAGACTTTCAAAAAGTCGTCCTCTGCTCGTGTTTTCTTTCAACAACAGAGTTACTACCAACTACAGTGTAATCATACAATAGTGTATTCTTGTTCTTTAAAACTAACTTATTTTAAGAATTTTTATCTTGTTCTGAGGAAAAATAAACACAAAAGCAGACTCATTCAATCAAAGTTTAAAGTAATGTGCACAAAACTGAGGAAACTTTATCACCTATTGCAGTTTAACCTTAATTTTGTTATGCCTCATATTTGTACTTATACAAGGTTTCTCTCTCACATCTAGCTCTCAATAATAAAAACGAACAATATTTAATACAATATTAAAGTAATTAACAAACTAATTCATAAGTTTGAAGTTTCACCAACTCATTAAAGCTAGTCAAAGGAAAGTTTCAATTTAACCAAGACTTAATTTTAATCATTTCTCTTATCATTACAATGTAAAAAATGTTATGAAAGAATTTATTTTTAAGCTGAACAAAGTTTACTCATCAACATAAAAATATACTATCTGTAATACACATATGGCAAACCAAGGTAAAACAAAAAACATTAGTTAATTGATGGACAAAACTTTTTTATTCCAAGAAGTGAGTGCATTTTTGTAATTTACTGGAAAATTTGAACAATATTTTTCCTTGAGTGAGTAAATGTTTTTTTTTACGTCAATAATATATTATTAGGTATTTATCCAGAAACAAATTAAAATTTGTAATTCTAAGGTAATGGAGTATATCTCTCAGTTTATGATGTAATACAACATTCATAGGTTATTACTTCACAAATATAATTAACCATTAACCAACTATAGTAGTGAGTTTGTGAATGAGGTTATTGTACAGATAATCCTGCAAACAATTTACATTTTATAGAAAATAATAGAAAAAAAGTGAAAAAAATATAAATTTTCTTGTAAAAATAATTATAAATCGAAAATTATTTACTTTTAATTTTAATATAATCATAATTAATAGCACCAGCGGAAGTACATATTAATACCCTGATTTAAATTTTTGTTAAATTCAACTGCAAATTTAAATAACTTTTCCCTTTATAACACGTTATCACTTTTTTGAAATAATCTTAACATGCTCCATTGCAATTTCAAATACTTTCTGGGGTCATTAACCATCATACTGATAATTGTCATACACTAGAAAATGGGAAATGTTGAAAAATTTCTCAAATTCTTCAGTTACTTACATCTAGAAAAGAAAAAAATTCAGGGATGGATTGCAGGGGCTATAGGAACTGTAGCCCGAAAAAGCCAATTATTATACATAAAAGAAGACAACAATTTTGTTCATTTTTAGGAAAGTCCTTAATAATAAAGTTCATTCATTCTAGTTTTTTATTCTTCAAAAGAAAGTTCGTATGAAACATGGGGAGGCCTATCATGTGATGCAGAGTGCAGAGGCTTGACTTGCTTGCCTTCAAATAGTGTGACAAAGCATAGATCTACTCTGACCTATCACATTTGCATAAAGTTTACAATGCAAATGTGCTAAGTTTAAGTGAGGCTAGACCTAAGCATGCTAACTAAATGGTAAGCCCCTGTCAATCAAAATCACTTCACTCCACATTTTCATGATGTTGGTCAGCTTGTGTCTGACATGCTGTTTCTCTTCTATGATCAAGTAGTTGGCCTAGAATATGAGTAAACCCAAGTTGCCAGGCTAGGTTACAGATGTCAACTTGAAGTTGATATCTTCATTGACCTTTCAATGGTTCATTCTCAAAGGCTTCAGATTTCATTCAAGGAAAATAAGTTTGATCACTGCTAACAAGACAAGTAAAGATTACTTTAATCTTTTAAAATATGTTGTATCAACTGTTTGTGGCTTTGGAACAGAATTTACAAATTGTTATTCCCTAAAATATCTATATTTATGGAGCCTACACTGGCTCATTTATCAGGTGTAAACAATTAACTGGTAAATTGACAACTATCATTAATTGGAGGGTGAAGAAGATATGCCATCCAAGTACAAAATTTGAAGTATTTGGGTTAAGCACAGAAAACAATATTTTATCATTTGTTAAGAAATTGACATCTCTCTTTCACCCTCTCATACACAAGTATTCAAACACAAATAAATAAGCTCACACATGCACTCGTAAGTGCTTCTTTTATTTATATTATGTAAATATACAAACACAAATCTGAAGTCAAAGAATGAAGAAGAAAAAAATAAACAAATCAGTAGCTAACACTAACTAGGAAGCTAATGAATTTATGACCTTCATCCTCTAATACCAAATCCCTCACTAGCCAAGACAGTAGATACAAAATATCTGGATACTGATACATATTAACGTTATCATATTAAATCAAATCTATGCCCTCAATTAGAAAGTGTCAAAAACATAACTTCCAACTGAGACTGTGAAAACAAGAACAATCAGAAAGAATCAAAAACCCTTGCCCCACCACTCCATTTTGAGATTGCATGTGTTTATATTGGATAACATCAAATTTGACCTTTGAAAACTCAGAAAATCCTTCTAAGTTTCAGAATGATCCAGATCACAGATCATTTTCTTTAATGTGATGAAAAGTTTTAACCTTAATGTACTCATTAAATTTGGTGCAAGTCCAATCACACTTTATACAATTATTAACCCAGAACAAAAATGGCCTATATCCCCATTATAAAAAAATGCTTCAAAATGATCCACAATCCTAATTTGAACCAGATTTGGGGAGAACTGTCCAAAAGTTAATTCCCATCTTTTGTAAATTTTTTGGTTACATTGGTCTATTAGTGTTATTGATGCATATATGGAAACACATACAGACTCAATTCCCCCTTGCAAGCAAGGGTAACAATCATGTAGACTATAACTATTGATGATGAAAACCATCAATCTCATCAAGTTGGATTGAGCACCTCCTAGAAGAAATACATTATTGCAATAGCAGTGAAGATAATAACCCACCCTATCCATTTCACACTGGGACAATGAGAAATTTTGTTTATGCTTTTGGAGATTGCCCTTTGTCAGTACATGGATGTGGAATTCAGTGTATCTACAAAGTCAATTCCAGATGACAAGTATAAATGCCAATGCTCAAATACATTTTTTTACATGTAACTGAATGGAGAAAAGAGATTGACTTTGATATTTACAAATATCTTCTATGTTATATTTTAATTGTTTTAAATAGTGATGGAAACTTCATCACCAATAACAGGTTATTCATACAACATGAAAGAGGCTCACTACATTAAAGTTACACCATTAAATATGTTATTCGAAAAACCAAAAAGAGAATGAATTCACAAGAATTTAACAGGGTAAATGAAGTCAGAGAAAAAATTCCAGAGTTCTTGAATTGAATCAGTAACTTGGATTTGGACCCTGCATTTAATTTCATTTCCCACTTAAAACTCACCCTGCACAACACAGTAATAAAAAACACCCATGTTGCAAAATTTCAATGCACATTTACAAGGGATATTTAAGGGTTAAAAAAAAATAAAATTTTGATTTAAAAGAGGAAGTGGTCCTTTTTTTTTTTTTATCAGCAATATATCCTTAAAGATAAATAGAAAAGTGAACATGCTTTTAAATTATATCCTGATATTTTAAAGACTGCCAAAGTTTCATTATGATATTAAAAGTATTGTTAAAGCAAACAATTTTATCTGAAGCATGAACTAAGCCAACAAAAATATCGTTACAATCCGTCTATTGCTTTTTTTCTTTCTTTCAAATTTTACATTTATTTTAGAATTGGTTGTTGCTAAGGAAAATAGTGTAATACAGACTTTGCTTAATATAAGTCATCAAAAAGTGGATGGTCCACCAAAGAAAATACACAACCAATTTGCAGGGTACAACCAAATTAGTCATCAAAGTGATGGTAAGGCATCTGTAGAAGCTCAGATTTGCAGATACATGGAACTCTGTAGTGATAACTTTATTTCCATCAATACCAGTGCAAGATCTTCTCTTTGTGTTCAGTAAGTTATTTCTGAAGAATATGTTTTCTTTTTTTTCTTTTGAATACTCTATCATGTATCATGTTCACCAGTTAAGCATGTCCTCATTTTCTAATTCATAGAAGTGCTCAACACTGTACAAGTAAGATGATGTCGAATCTGTTTTTTTCCTGGAAGTTTACAATAAAGGTACATAATTGTTAATTACTCTTAGCACTTACACAATGGATATTATTGGCTTGAGAAGCTCATTAGTCAGATTTGATTTCATTTTTGAGATTGAAGAGGACAATTATGTTAATTTCCCAAAAAATATATATTTTTAGCAGATGGACTCCTGTTCTCTTTTATTGAAATAGTTGCTAGAAGACTATTCGACCCTTTTATTAGACTCAAGAACTAAGTCATTTATGTTAAAACCAGAGAAATTTGTAAGGTACTGAAATAACTTCATTAATATGTGTACATTCAGTGAACAGAAAAATACATGGACTAAGTTTCAGCAGTAAACTGCAATCAATCATTTTCATACATCTTGGCAAAATAGTTGTGCCAAATTGGGAATTCTACTATACATATTTGAAAGCATATTTCAGAGAATCTTGCATTTCCTGTTTATTTGACTTAAAGAATATTACTCTTGAAAGGAAATGACTTGAGATTTAACTTTGGAAAAAAAAAAATTTTGTTACAACTTTGAAAAATACTGGTTAAAAGTTCTAGAGTGTACTATCTCAACTCTCACATTTCTATCATTCAGAATAAGTGATGAAGTAGTTAGTTCAGTGCATAATGGCAAGTAATTAAAAATACTACAGCTATTAACTGAGTATGATCGATTTCTTGCTGAACACATTCAAAAATATTCAAATAACAGGAAAAGTCATGTTTCATACTTATACTTATCAATCTGTGACAAGTTTATAGAAACTTATACAAAGAAGTTACCACTACCATTATAAAAGAAATAAGAATATCTAAGTATTATTCAATACCTGTTGATTCTATTCCAAACATATCCCAACTGACAATTTATTGTAGGTACATTCTAGATGACGAGAGTGTAGAGTGATTTTCCACATACATATCAATAAGCAATCACACAGGAGCACAATGTGTTAAAGCTGTTATTAATTTCCTTAAAAAGAGTCATATAAACATTCAAGATTGCTGGTGGAAGTCTTATAACAATGCATCCACTATGAGCAGCACATATGTTAGCATGCCAGTCTTGATCAAAGAGAAGAGACCTCCTAGAACACTATGCTCCCTGCTCTGCTCATTCACAGTTTGGTTGGACAATGCAGTGTTGTTCTGAAGCCTGTTTATTCTATGCCCTTTTGTAAAAGCTATATGTGATTTTCTTAGGTTAAACCTACTATACAATATGCTTTAAAAACTAGGGTTTCTAAACATAAATAGGCTATAAGACACAGTGTTAAATTCATTCAAATGCAATGTGAACTTCAAAAATGGAGTACAAAGTAATAATACAAATCTTTGCTTCCTCTTCAGATGCTGAATCTGAAAAACTTCAAGTGCACTTATAGTCATAAAACCTTATAGAACAACTAGAAATAGGTATAACAATGGAATTACAAAGCATTATTCTGGAGAGGTTTAAAAAAAAAAAGTCCTTCATAACAAAACTCCCAAATGAATGTAAGCACAGTTTCTCATATGCTAAAATCTTTCAAGACAAATGTGGAACAATTACAAGATTAATTTCCCAAGCATAAGGAAAATGATAAAGAATTGTCAGGACATGAGAAACAAAGTCAAAATATCAAGAAAAAGGAAGAAAAATACATGATAGAAGGAAGGGGATGATGAGGACAGTGATTTTTCACCCTCAACTCAATGTAAAGATCAGAATTTCTTAACGATAACTGAAAAAACTATCACTTGCACTAAATAACAGAATTGTGGCATATAAAAACCTCAGTTATAAATTTGGGTTTCTACAAAACTTGAAGAAACTTTAATTTGCCACCTCCTACTAAAATCCAAGGGATAAAGTATGCTGAGAATGATATGCAAAAAGCAATTACAATTACATATCCTGATAATATAAATGATGTACTTGTGCTTCAGGTCTACCAATTACTCAGAAAAAAAATAATTTTTGGTGTTAAAAAGGATAAAGAATACATCTGACCAATCATGTGCCACAAAAGGAAAAGCACACCAAGTTTGTGCATACAAAATGATTTTGTAAAAAATACTTTTTACATCAAACAGATCAAAAATGCCTTTGCTACATAAAAAAAGCCAAGGACAGTAGTTTAACCAAGTACAGATGGCATGATCTGCTACTATTACCGGGCATAATAAGTGAGTAAAACATACTGTGTGTATGTTTATATGTTTATACTGAGTAAAGCATGTGTGTATGCATGTGCACATGTATGGTTGAGTGTATGTATACGTGGTTTCTTTCTATATATGTGCTTTGTTGTCCAAGTGCAAAATTTTGTCTGTTTTAGAGCATCATTTTTTCCTATTTAAGAAAGCATCTAATATTGTTCATTAAATTGTAGACGAGTTTTGTAAACTTGCAGATTTTATTTTCTGGAAATAAAATGTATCTTAAGGTTAATCTATATTTATTTTTTACCTTATTCTTTAGTTGCAATAATAATAGGTACAGTGGAAAAATTTAACAACAGGCTCATCTGACCCTTAATCCACCCCTGAGAAAACTGAATGGTCATGAGAAAGTTTTATGAGGTTAGTTTTACACTGTTTTGAATTATGAAATCACATATCACCACAAGAATTTGAGCTGATTTGCATATTTATATAATATAAAAACAACATATGCAAGAGGTAGTTTAAAATAAAAAAATAACTGTGCCAATTTATATCAAAACAAATGTCAGGTTTTTAGTAGATAACAAATGTACGGTCAATAGAATAAAATAATTAAAGAATAGTGTACATATTTTAACTTTATATATGGCATTACAATCACACTAATATTCTCAGCTGCATGAAAGTAAAGATAAGTAATGTTAAACCTTAAACTTTCTTTACCTGAAAGAAGTTACATATACAGAGCTTAAACTGATCTTGAATCTGCTGACTAGCTTGGAATAATATGTTATAACTGTATCACCTTGTTGGAACTGGTTTACAACATATCAGAAAAAACTTCAGAGATACAATAAGTTTAACTTTTCTTCTGACAGAATCAGTATTTTACCACATTACACCTAAAACTGTTAAATATGACATCATTGTAGACTTATTTCACAAAATTCTAAAGATACAAGTGTAACATTTATTTGACACTAATGAATGATTTTAGAAGTTCTAAGAATGTCATGCCATCTGTCTTTCTAGTAATAATGGAGACTGACATAGGTTTTCACAAACAAAAAGTATAAAATATTTTAAAAAGATCTATTATAGTATCCTCAAAATTAGGAAAATCATACATTAAACTTTTATCTTTCTGAAAAATTATAATCTTCATAATTTACAAAGTTATCAAAATTCACACATCTGCAGTTGTGATAAAAAAAAAAAGAGAGTGAAATTTTGATATTAATTTGAGTGAGATTATTTATTTGGAATTTGAGAAAAACTACAGTTAACATTGAAATTTTGTTAACATTACTTTATATTGGAAATCCCCTTCCCCCAAATTAGACCTTCAGTAAAATATTATATTTGTTTTAATTAAGTTTAGAAAAAAAAATGCTTAATTTCCTATTACACGATGAAAAAAGTCAAGTAGATGGAAAGGTTTTTGTTGTTTTTTAAATGCAGATACATAGTTTATGATATAAGTGCATTTGTAATATATCAGATAGTGCTAGATGCTGTGCACTATCACAAAAATGTACCATTTAGACATAAGGTTAGTACAGAATTAAAATGGGAAAATAAAAAAATTTTTTAGGTTAGACAAGGTAAAAGAACAATAACTAAATAAACATTTTCACAAGAATTGCAAATTAGCAGCTTGTGAGTAATGTAATTTGATAGTGTAATGTGAGCTGCATGTTTCTCAAGTGATTTAAAACTTATAGTGCAAACAGTGGTTAGACACAGTTCAAAATGTAACAAAACACTAACATTTAAGTATAAATAGATGTATTTTTAATCTTAACATGAAAATCATTCTGCACTCAGACCAGTAAAAAGAAAGAAAGAAAGAAAGACATGAAATATTCATGGATATATCTTCATGAGAAATATTTTATTCAAAATACCTGATTTTTTGTGTATAAAAGACTGGCACTGTTTACCGAGATTCTACCAAAATTTTGTGAAGATGAACATACTATATTAAAAGGTAGTACTAACAAAACTATAGCAAGTACAAAGTGGTCACAATGTCAGTCAATTTGACCAAACCAGTGTTGAGAGAGATAACTGGTTGAGTGTATTGACATGCCACATTAAATAACAAATTAGAGATGTGGTTACTTGTGACCTTCACCTTGCACAGACTAATGCAATAATTTAATGAAAATAAAAAACATTAATTGAAGGGAATTTTTCATTAGGGTCAATTTGGAGAGGAATACTTTGGGGAAGGGGAGCACTAAAAACTTTACACTCAAGCATTGTTATGTAGTATTAGTCTGGTAGTTGGAAACAAAACTTTTTTTTTTGCCTTACAATATTCTGGATAGATTTTTACATTAAATAACTTTTTTTCTTCTCACATAAAATAACTTCACGAAAGATGCTACTTTAAAACACAAACATACATTAAAAAATGTAAGTTATCAGTGTGTGTGTGTCTATATATCGACACATACATATATGAAAATGTTAAACAGCACTAAATACATGATCTGAATTCTCACTGTTATGACTGCTGTTATACATAAATGGTAATGTATTCCAGAGAGTGTTTTCCACAACACTTAATAAACTATAATTAAATGGATCAATGACTGAAAATAAAAATTAATCAACCTTGATGCGGCTGCTGTACACTCTTTGTTGCCGAGCTTTCCATTCTTGTTTCACAGCCACCCTCTTCAACTGACCATCCCTAAGAAAAAACATTATATCACTGATCCTTCTAGAAATGAAAAAATTATGAATTACAGCTATCACTTTCAACTGGTCCTTAACAATATTAAAGACTTCTATCACTTGCCTTTCTTGAAATATGAAAAAAAAACATAACCACCCTGTTCAGCTTACCATTCAAGTACTGATCAAACAATTTTTTTCTAGCTATACCTACAATGCAAGATAACAATCATACACTTCAACTGGACCTTTCGTCAAATAAGAAATTAACAACCAAAATTCCCTGATTGATCATATTTAGCATATAAAAACATACTGTGAGAAGATACTATAATTACAAAATTCAATCACATTTAGAAAGACAATACCAAGACTCATCAGATAAACTTTGTAAATAATTCAGTGAACATACCACACAAGATCAACTAAACCACCTTGATGAGCAATTTCACTCTTCACTCTGTTAGCAAAATCAACAGCTGTTTCACCTTCCTAGACAAGATAAATAAGACAATAGTTGAGTTAGTTGTCAAACAATCAAAAAACAAATCTAATACAGTAAAACCCATTCATGTTTAAGCAGAAACAAAGTCAGTTATATAATTTTAAAAGTAACTGGAAGAAAATGTATGTCTTCACTTATTTAATAAAAATAATATATAAAATTCACATGTTCAAAAAAAAAAACTTCATCCAACTCACCTCTCTGGTCATTGATGGAAGATACCACACATCACAAACTATAGCCCACGATGTCATCATCATTAACAGATAGTGTACATAGCTTTGTTTACTGCTGTTCCAGAAAGGATCACCAAACCTTGGGTCATACTACAAAAACAAAGATATCACAGAAATGAACTTTTTTAAGGTATTTATGCCACATTACATGTATAAGGCTATGTTTTATAACAATAAACAATAAATCCACCAACTGTCTATTGCTAACAATAACTTTATTAACCCTGTGAAACAAAACAAACAAAAATAACAATGAAACATCTATAGATTACAAATTTTTTTATATCCATTAAAGCAGGCCAAATATTACTGTATATAATCAGTAATTTTTAAAACTGATTTAGTAACTGTTATAGCTTAAAATGTAGCTGTATTTTTAAGAAACGTCTAGCTTCTTTCCACTAACTTATTTTGTTAGATAATTATATCACATTGCTGTGCACACTACTTCATAATTCAAAATTTGTTTTAAAGTCAAAACTCATTTAGGTTTGAGTTGAAACTCACAAACCAACACATAAACATAGTTGTGAGATCCTTTATTGAAGTTTTGTAGTATATCCACAAGTAATAATTGGAAATGCCACTAGATTCAACTTTTCATAACCATAACAACAGGGAAGAATATATTGTAACTCTGATGCATTCAGCTAAATTTTCATTAAAGAATGATAACTGTAGGCAGGAGGTAGGAAGATTGCAAACTTATATGAATCCTGTACCTTAAATAAAGGTTAGATACTACAACTTATTCCACAAGCTTGTATTTGTTTGGCCCTATTTCTCCACCACATTCACCTGTTTCAAGAAGTAATAAAGAGTTAGAAAAAGTTTGTATGAAATGCATGTTTATTTCTCTTGAAAATGGTTAATAGAATGACAGATGATGTAAATGATCTTAGGATTGAGCAACTACATGATTGAACTCTCATCGATTTTAACAATGTGGTATTTTGCTCTTTAATTCAATAATGCAGTCTTAGGATTTCAATAAAAATATATATAGATACATATATAATTCAGTCAATTCAAAATATACATTTCCAGGAGTACAAGTTACTAAAAATTGTTATAAATATAACAGTCTTGGTTAAAGATATTTATTTGTACTCTTTCATATAATTAAAAATTTACTAAAAAACCTGTATTCATCATTATATTTTCACTAATTGTAAACCTGGCTACATTGCTGTGATTTAAATTTGACTTCAATACAAGAAGTAGCTTAGTCTATGTAATAAACTGTATCTGGTTTTGAGAGCACTTTTTAGGTGAGAAGTGCAAAATTACATATCAAATTTAAAAATTTACATAAAAGAAAGTAACACTACTTCAAACATATTTAACACAAAAATACTTTTATATGCAAAAACGGCTCTTCTGGGCCCAGACATCACTGACAAAAATACTTTGGAATTGATATTTTGGTGTTATGTAATACTTATTTGAAAAAAATTATAAAAAAAACGTAAGTTAAAGTATTTGAAGTTTTATCACTGGATGAATTTCTATCACAAAAATTTTGTTACAATCTATCTACATTAATGTAAAATAAGTACACTTTTTGAAAAGTAACTTGCAATTTCCTGAAGAACTGGTTACCTGAAGCTACTATAGGGATGAATAAAGAACCATAATTGGAAGTTGAAAAATATTTGTTTTTTAAGGCAAAGTAACAATGGGCTATCTGCAATAACCACCAGAGGGAATTAAACCCTAGATTTTAAAATTGCAAGTTCATTAAAATTAATGGTATCAGATTGGGAACACTTAGGAACAAAATAGACCTATGGAATTTAGAGTTGCTGTAAATGTTCTTTTTATTCATGAATATGCTTTCTTATTAACTTGTATCTATTTTAAAAGTGAATAAATTTTCTTATATGACAAGACATAAGGAAAGCTTAATAGTTTTATGAATACAGTAACTGACAGCAAAATATTCCAGACAAATGTAATATACAAGTTTGTCTACATATTTGTACATGTTAAGTATTTGCATTATAGCTTTTGATAATGCAAGTGTATCTTCACAAAATTTAGTTGACCTCTAATACAGGTTATAAATATTTTGTATACAAAAAATCAGATTTTTTAAGGAAATACTTTTACTAAAGATTTGTATGTGAAAATAGTGTGTTTCATCTGAGTGCAAAGGAATTTCGTGTCATGATTAAAAACTATTATTTTTAATAATCTCTAAAACCTAAATACACTTCAGATGTTCGTTTCCAGTAAGATTTTATGCTTTATGTTTTTTTTATATTCTATATGTGATCTATTTCATCACTTAACCAACCTTGTAACAATGGTAACAAAATCAGAAAACATAGACTATGTTTTTTGTGCTAGAATTACCACATATTATAACCCAAACATACAAATGTTTAATACAAGTAGTTTAAGTATCACAACATAATAGTGTTTCATCTGAGTGCCAAGGAATTTCATGTCATGATTAAAAACTATTATTTTTTTCCCAAAATCTCAAATATTATTTGCATAATCTCTAAAGCCTCCTAAATGCACTTCAAATGTTTGTTTCAAGTAAGATTTTATGCTTTATGTTATTTTCTATATTCTATATGTGATTTATTTTATCACTTAACCAGCCTTGTAACAATGGTAACAAAATCAGAAAACACAGATTATGTTTTTTGTGCTAGAATGACTACATATTATAACCCAAAAATACAAATGTTTAATGCAAGTAGTTTAAGTATCACAACACAATATATGAACATGTATATTTATTTTTTTATTATACTGACCTTCCAGTCATTCCTACCTAACATTACATAGCTTACACTGATGTGGTACATGTGCTTTCAAGTCATGATATCCAGTAATATAAAACTGATCTTCAGTCTTCCCTGTCTTAACTATGTTTTAGTGGAGTAGTATTTTGTAATATATAGTCACATTCCAATTATTATAAATTACATATACGTACATAGATTAATACTATCTAAAAATAAAATATTATACTTATTTTTCTTAAAATATATAACAATCAATGAAAAAGGCAAACAATTATATCTCCTTGCTACAACCTTTGTACATGGATGTTGATGAACACAGATTACTAAGCCTTTTAAAATTTCACACATTTAGAATATCAAACAAAATATTTTTCGGTTTATATATATATATATATATATATAGTCGAATAACCAAAAAATCATAAATAACTACACTGATACCTTAGAATTCCACAATAATTTATTAACCTCAGTAACTGAGGTTTTTTTTTTAATTTTATAAAATATAAAACTTCAAGCACAATAAAGACACAACTTATAACATAGTTGTTTCTCATGCAAGGTTATAATTTTCCTACACTGAAAATGTATTTTCAATACATACTTAATTCCTCCCTCATAGATAGCTATTCTCATTCAGTGCTGCTCACTGCAAAAGTTGTCCCTGTATAGGAAAATATCCCATTCAAATCAATCACACAGGAAACATTCTCAGTGCATTAACATTCTTGACCCACAATACAGCAGTAGTGAACAAGAGCCCCACCTGTTATCCATGTGTGAGGACATATTTTGAATCGTCTAACTCTGAATTCAAAACCCAGCCACTGGAAATTGACATCTTTGTGAGATCCCAATTGAAGGGTGTGAATTGCAGTTTTACTGGAGGTCATCTTGTCATTTACAACAACAGAATATTACCACCTGACTCTCAAGTGAATGGATTCATTTTGTGCAGTATATCACTACCACAATCAAAAAATGCTTCCATGATTTACCACCCTAGTAGGTCAGAACAGGAAAGTGGTAAGAATTCTTTCACTCCACTGGAAGATAAAAGGAAGGGAGAGAAAATGCAGTGGACAGTTTGAAGAAGTGTCAACACTAGAAATAGTGCAATGGATGGTCATGAACAATATTTTGAAAAGCAGACTACACATAATTTATTAAATCTAAGAAAAGGCAAGGATGGAAAGATATCCCCTTCTGTTTTACCCATGAAGTTCACAGGTGAGAATGGACCCATACAAGCATATCAATTAGGCTAATTGATATTGTGAATAAAAACCTACAAGCAATCTTATGCAACATCTTACCTTAACAGTAAGTACTTAGTAGCCATGAAATTTATAAATATTAAGTCATAATAGTCTGAGAGTGCAGATTTGACTAGATGAAAGATACCTGGTAAGGCACCACTAACCACAGAGTGAGATACTTAAAGTAAAAGGCAAACCACTCCTCAGAAATAAAAAGTATACACACAAAAGATAATTTAATCAGTCACAGTCTCATTGAAATCTAAACAATGTCCACAAATGGAAGATGACAGACTGACAATGACAAAACAGTAACTTGATGCAGATAATGAGAAACAAATCTATGTGATGTGGTCTACATGCCCAATTGAAGAATTTCTTCAAAAGACAATGAGATGAGATACCAGGGAAGAGGTTAAAGTGCCTAATCTGATGAGAAAACACCTGGAAAAAAATTACAGGAAAATGGAGGAAAGTTTGCCATGGAATGAAGAGACAGGAACAGTGACCATGGAAGAAAGCTGTGCAGTCCACGTAATAATGAAGAGCATGTACAGAACATAGAACTCTATCCAAATTAGACTGAGGATATAGGTGGGAAATGGAAGTATGGGATGGAAAGAATAATGCAGTCAAAGCAGAAAATATGTGGAATGATATAAGGTACATGAAATGTCAATGGCAAATAAATCTGACCTTAAACATACACAGGCCAATGGGAGAAGGAAGTTGGTCTTAAGGGATAAGTGAAAATCTGCACGAGGACAGGGGTTCAAATAGAGTCAAAATAAGGAAGTGAATATCAACACCAATATCCCAATCCAGAAGGACTGTGCACCAAAAAGAATGGTGAATCCAGAAGGAATGAAATAATAACAAGAAGGTAGCAAAGGTAAACACTTCATGGTATTAGCAAAAATAGAAAAGTGTAGGACATGGCACCATAATAACCCACAATCAAGGAGATTGAAGACCCCTATCACACAGCCAAGTAAGGAAACCCATATGAAAAGGCACAATGGATCAAGCAGAATAAAATCACCAACCCAAAAACAAAATGTAGAAAATGTTCCACTTAAGCTGATAAACATCCATAGAGAAAGGACAAATAGAAAATGAAAAAAATGAAGCAACTTACCAGGACAACTCAAGTCTCCTCACCAAGAACTGGATAAATGCCAGACATAAAGAAAGATGATATAAAGGGATGGATGAAATGAAGGTGACTGAGGTTGATGTAGAAGGGATGGAGTAAGAGGAAGAGATAATAGTAAGGCAGACTGGAACTGGAGCAGTTGCAGAAACCACAACTGTACTTGCAGGTAAAAAGCAATCAGAAAGACTTCACACAAAGTGGCATGAATGATGAAAATCATCCTGAGAAAAAGAGAGACAGAAGGGCACACATAAAGGTATTTGTTGGTCCAATCCTGACTGAGTGCATTGGTAGCCAGTGCAATTGGAAGACAAACCAGAGATCAAAATAGAGCTTTGTATTGAGGGATGTGGAAAAAGCATTCTAGTGAGGAGTACCCCACTGAAAGTATAGCCAATGGAAAACGAGAAGATCAAGAGACTATTCTATCAGATAAACTTTATCAGGATGGGAAAGATGATCTCAGGATAGGTAAGCTTCAGGCTTATGGTATGCAAAAAAGATGGATATACATATAGAGGGAAACAATGAACAATACCTACTTATATGAAAAGAACTAATATACCAGAGAGAAAGTATATTTTTATGGATGAGTCCAAGAGATGTAGGAGCTTAAGGATTGTGGCATGTGCAAAAAATATTTTTGCATACCAAAGGCAACACTGAATGAGAATACCTATTTATATGAGGAGAATTATGCTTTAATGTTATTTGTTTATGCAGCTATAAACCAGAAAAATCAAATCCACCTGCCATGCCCACCTACCATATCCTCTCTTTCATAGATTAGCAATAGTTCTCTCTTACATTTTGTACAACATCATTTATAATCAATAAAAAGCTAAAGTTATACCATATGAGATGATATGTTACACTGTTTTCTGTAGACAGTATTGACTACTTCATTGTTCAGTTTCAAATTTATTCTCACAGGACACACCATCAACTACCTCAGCTAAATTTTTAATCTGTTATTGCATAGTTAAAAATCCAGAAAAATTATGATAGTTATAGGAAACTTTCACATTATTATTCTGTGTTATTAAGTGCAGTATTCAATTAAATAAAAAATTTAGTGTAGTTGTACCACTTCATCAACAGTCAACAAAGAAAAAAAACGGGCATTACTGCATGTCTTAGTTTTCATCAATATTCTTTATTCATTATTATTATATAACTAAATAAAATGTAAGAATTAAATGTTGTTAGGTTAGATTAGGTAAAATAAATAGAAAATAGTAATGATGAAAAAACGTTTAAAAAGGTATGATTGCAAGCAACTCAGCATTACATAATACAGTAAAATAAAATGTACATTCACTGAGCAAGTTGCATACTTGTATAGAAGGATATTAGTTATTAATAAATCATATGTAAATAAAAGAAAAACTGCATACTGTTATGAGCTTTAAGCTATTTAGGATAAACAATTGTGGTTTCCTGCTACAATCTGCAGTCATTACAGAAAAAAATAAATCAGATAATTTAAATTTATTTTGCTAATCTTTTATGACAGTCAGAAGGACAATCAAATCAACCAACTCCATACAGAGTCATTGTACAGAAAATAACAGATAAAATATAAAGTTTCACTTTGGAAAAAAAAGTTTATTTTTATTTATGAAGTTCTAGAGACTACACAACAAAAATTAGAAAATTTTCAGATGGAGAAGAGCATTTTTTACCTTAGCATGGAAATCACTTTGCATTCAGAGTAGTTAACACTCTGGTTTGAAATACTTTACCTATAAATTTTGTGAACATACATTAAGGACATCCAGTGTTACAGTATTTTTTCCCTTCTTGGTTACAAATTACTTACATGTAAAATACACAAGTTCATTATAAGAAAGAAAGAAATCAGAAAGCTATAGATAACATCCTCTTCTCCAGTTCAGAAAGAGTTAAGCCTAAAAAATTATAACATTCTTACTACTGTGAGATTTTTGTAACAATATATACAAGCTGATATAAAAGTCCTGTATTGTTCTAAAAGTATGATTAATAAAAAATGGAGTTAATGGCTAAACTGAAAAACTTCAATTTAATAATTTCTTTCAGATTTAGTCTAGCTTAAGTTTGTCATGTTTTCTTAAATTTAATATTGATGTTACCTACTTTAATTGCAACAGGATAAATTATCCCTCCAACTTCAAAGCTGCCTTTCTTAAACATCATTACTGATGTATTATTAATACATGTCCCTGGAGCATAGAAAAGAATAAAAGACACAAGTTAAATTAACAAATCTGAGCACTAATAATTTGCTACTACAAATTGTAAAATAAAAGCATATACATATATTTAAAAATATATATATTAATGCACTTCCTATCATACAAACACGGTAAGGAAGCAGAGAAATTGAATCTTCAGACAAAATACATCCTGCCTTTATATTTTGAACTTTCAAGGAAATCATATTGTGGGTTTAAAGCTTCTCATACAAAACAGAAAGCAGAATAAAAGTAAAATCAAAAGATACTTTTATGAGTACCTCTAAATAATGACAATTTAATTTACAAAACAATGGAAATAAAAGACTTATCATGGCATAATTTCTCAAGAAGAAAAAATTTACAAAGAGGCAGTAAGCAAAGCCTACCCTTCCAAATGATCATGCTAAACTACTTATTTCAAACACTATAATCAAAAAAAGATAACACCTGCATGACCACTAGATTCTGTATCCTTTTAATGACTAAGTTTTCTTTTCACTTTTAATGAAAACTACTTTTTTGTTTTATTCTTCTTTTATCCAATTCAGAGTGAGTATGTTTGTTTTCCAGAAATCTTATCCTTAATTGGTAATGCTACTTAAATTGAAAGTTTTTGAGGGAAACAAAACCTTATTATAGAAAAAACTTTCATATATGTCATAATTATTATTATTTTTCTATCAGTAATGTTTTGACCAATGAAATAGTAATTTCTAATCTAGTTTTTGTTTACTATTAAGCACAAAGCTCCATACTGGGTTATCTAAGCTGTGTTCACTACAAGCATTGAAACACATTTTAGCATTATAAGCCTTCAGACTCACCATTCAGCTAGTGGGAAAGCTGATAATAATATAACATCCATGTTTTTTGGTTTAAAAATACATCCTTTATGATTCTAACTTCTTTCTTAATAACATATGATTCAATTCCTTTAAAAACATGCTAAAGCTATAATAACTGGAAAAGTTACAAAAACAGTTTCTTTTATTACCTTTTAAAGTGTAGAGAAATGTTAAAAATCAACCTTACCTTCTGGAAATATTAAAATTGGTAGTTTTTCTGGATCTTCTACATGTTCTTTCAATCTAACAAAAAAAATATCATAAACTTGTATGGTATATTAATACAACAGTGGTTACTGGTCCAGGAAACAAAAACTTGATAAACTGAGCACTTTTAGGTATCTTTCTTACTTCCCTTCTTGAAAAAAAAGGATCGACTACAAATAAACAAGCACTTAGGCTACCAATGAAATACCTATACAGCATGAGTGCATGTAAGTTGCAGGGGGTATCATATAGAAATTTCACATTTCACTTGAGCAACAATACATACTGTAACTCAAAGACTTTTCTGTATCCTCAAGAAAACAGGTAAGATTTTGTTAAGGATTACAAATATATTGTACACAAGGAAATGCATTATTTTAATTTAAATCTTCCTACAACACATATATCTATTTATTGTACTTATTTACACTCAAACTCTAAAGGTTAACTTAAGGTAAACGTTTAGATTATATTTTTCATTTTCTCTCCCACATCACTAACTATAGATATTATTATATAAATATTATGCAATAATATGTTTAAAAGTAAGAAACATAAAATGTACATACCTTTTAATTTGTTGCAAACTATCTTAAAAAATCTTCTTTTAGTTATATTCATAATTTCAGGTCATTTTTTTAAGTATAATTAATTCCTGATGTTTTATTTTCATTTCCTGTCTTTTACCATTTACTATTCATCTTGGGAGAAGTCAGTGGATGTCCTTGAATGTATTACAGTATCTTCCGTAAAGACATGCAAACCTTTGGCAAAATTACCTTATACTTGCACAAGACCACAAAAGATCTTAAACATCAGGAACAGATGCAAAGTGTGATATATATTTTTAAAAAAATGTTCAAACCTTTCAATTAGGCATTCTAAAACATAAATGATATATAATTAATAAAGATGTAAAAGTAAGACCTAAATATAAATTTACTGTCTCTCTAAAAAAGAAATGTAAGTTGTTACATTTTTTATGTGGACTGAACGTAACAGAAAGACACAGATAACAGCTTATATAATTTATTACAATAAACTATTATATATGTGACAGATATAAAATATAATATATAATAACAATGACAGATATTCAGTTTCAACCTTCAAAATTAATTACAATACAAAATGGTACTGGCCTGTGTCCCATAATAATGATCCAGAATGAAAGTCCAAAAGTCCAGATCAGAAATCCAAAATTCCAGTCTAGGGGGTGAATTTGGTCCCACTAAGAAATTCCAAAGTTTGAATGGAGAAGTCCAGAAACAATTCATAGTCCAATTAATTTGACAAAGTTCTTTTTACGATGTTTTTGATGGATGTCTCAAATTTGTCGTTTTCCAACTTGCCCCGGTCTCCCTTAAACAGTCTTGTACGTGTTGACCTTCAGTATAACCAGTAATTCGAATGAATCGTAAAGACTGATGAAATAAAATCACAGCTTCTGTAGATCTAGCTCCAGTCGCAAATCCAAGTTGAATAAACACACAGCAAACGTTGAAAATTTCTCAAACGAAGACAATAACTCTTGAATCGAATGAAAACGAATGACTGACTGACTCTCCTTGCATCGCCGTCTGTTTATATACTAGTACGCCTACTGTGTTCCAGAGTAATCTGCGCATGTCTGTTTTTGGACAAGGCTCGTCTAGACACCAGGCCAAAATACATTCTATTTATAGACAAATGATCGATCTACCTAATTCTAGAAATTTCTACATGAATAACAACATATTTTATTGGATTGAACTTCAAAACAATAATATAAACAACAACATGGTATTCCAAACACTTTATACATAACACTCTCCCCCTTAAAAGCAAAAAAAAAAAAGTTTGAACTTGTGAAAATATTTTTTTTAAAAACTGAATAAGGTCCAAAATATTTAGCTTGAAGTGAAGAGCCTGATGTGGGCAACAAGACTAGTACTTGGTCATCAACATTAAAAGATTGCTTCCTAGCCATTTTGTCATACCAGGTTTTCATCTCCTCCTAAGACTTCAGGTTTTCCCTGGCAACATTAAAAGCATTGTGCAATCTGGTTTTGAAATCGGAGACATAGTTCAACAAGCTAATTTGTGAATTATTGTCCTCCAACCATTTCTCCTTAACCAACTTCAATGGACCATGAACTGAGTGACCATAAACCAACTCAAAAGGGCTAAATCCAGTAGATTCTTGAACAACCTCACGAACTGCAAACAACAACAAGGGAACACCCTCATTCCAGTCCTTTGAGTGCTCGTGGCAGTAATTTCTAAGCATGGCTTTTAGAGTTTGGTG
Source organism: Carcinoscorpius rotundicauda (assembly GCA_011833715.1). NCBI lineage: Eukaryota > Metazoa > Arthropoda > Merostomata > Xiphosura > Limulidae > Carcinoscorpius > Carcinoscorpius rotundicauda. The sequence continues at coordinate 37,940,793 of CM022393.1, forward strand.
GAAATGTTCAAGGACACCTTGTGACTCAGGATGGTATGCACTGGATGAAACTTGATAGATGTTTAGTTCATGCATGGCTTGTTGAAATAGCTTGGACAAAAAAATTGAGCCTTGATCTGATTACACAACTTTTGGAATCCCGAACATGGTAAAGAATTTGACAAGAGCCTTGACAATGTTGGGAGCAGTGATTTTTCTCAAAGGGATAGCCTCAGAGAAATGTGTAGAAGCACACATGATTGTCAAGAGGTATTCATATCCTGCTTTGCTTTTTGGCATTGGGCCAACACAGTCGATAATGACCCTTGAGAACGGTTCTTCAAAGGCAGGAATAGGCTGCAGTGGTGCTTTGGGAATCCCCTGATTTGGTTTTCAGTCATTTGGCAAGAATGGCATGTCTTACAATAGTCAACAACATCTTGGTGCATCTTTGGCCAATAGAAATGTTGTCGAATACGATCTGGGGTCTTTCTTACACCTAAGTGTCCTGACAACACATGATCATGAGCAAGACTAAGAATATCATTCCGACAGCATTTTGGAATGACGATTTGGTGAATAACATTCCACTCTTCATCAGCAGCAACGTCAGGAGGTCTGTATTTTCTCATTAACACACCTGACTTCTGGTAGTAACAAATAGGGACAGTTCATATTTCATTCTCATCAACAGCCAGTTGTAGAAGAGAACGAGTTTCAGGATCATTGTCCTGTTCATCAACAAGTTTGTTACGATGAAGAGAGTTGAAAAATGACTTGGAGTCATCAGTAGAACTCAAAGTTGAGTTAGAAATCTCATCGATGTGAGACATGAACGTATCAGTTAAATGGAAATCCTCTTTGGACTCCTGAGAATGTGTTTGAGAACGAGTAACAGCACAGGCGGGGAAAACATCAGGAAACTCTTCAACGAGTTGTTCTGTACTGGGACTAACAACAGGTGCTTCAACAATACAAACCTCTGGTACCACCTTACTACCAGCCAAATCATTTCCCAAAAGCATAGACACACCCTCAACAGGCAATGAAGATTTAATACCCACAGTCACTGGGCCCAAAACTAAGTCCGAATGCAAATCCAATCAATGAAGAGGGACAGAAACGACGCCACCTTCTACACCAGAAATGAGCACATTGGTCCCAACGGATGACTTTTCAGAAAACGGAAGTACACTTTCCAAAATCAAACTCTGAAAAGCTCCAGTATCCCACAGGATCTTAATTGGTTGTAGATGTGAATCGCCAACAAAAGAAACAAAACCTTCAGTGATGAAAGGCTTAAATTTATCCTCAACAAGATCTTCAGGTACATCAAGAGTATTGGACTTGGAATCCACAGTGGACTGGACAGGGTCAAAATCATTGGGAACCAATGATGTATCCAACGAAGGCGAAATGAAACTATGGGGTGATGGCTTGTATTTGAACTTATAGCACTCAGAAATCAGATGGCCAGGTTTCTTACAATAAGCACGTTTTGGATGAGAATGACACGTTTTTGGTAGATGACGAGCTTTGAGAATGAGATGAAGTCTTTGTTTGAGAATCAGAAGTTTGCTCTTTCTTGTCTGTCGACATTTGCATAGTGTTTGAATGAGTCATTGGGTTTCTTTGCTGTCTGAATTGTTTTGCTTTTGTGTGACAAATCTTTGTGAGTCAAAGCAAACTCGTCTGCCAAGACAGCAGCATCATGAATTTTGGAGGCTTTTTGTTCATCAATGTAAGTTTTGAGCTCTATGGGAATACATCTTTTAAACTCTTCAACTAACATGAGTTCTCTGAGTTTTGTGTAATCATCTTTGATTTCTTTGGAATCACACCACCTATCGAACAGAGATTCTTTTTCACGAGCAAATTCGACATAAGTTTGCCTGTCAAACTTTTTGTAACCATGAAATTTTTGTCTGTATGCCTCTGGCACCAATTCATAAGCATTCAAAATGCATTTTTTGACGTGCTCGTAATCATAACTCTGCTCAGGTGTGAGTTTGGAAAATACTTCCTGAGCTTTACCTTTGAGAATACTCTGAAGTAATATTGTCCAATATTCGGTAGGCCACTTTAGCCTAAGGGCCAATTTTTCAAATTGCTGAAAATATTTATCTACAGCCTTCTCATTGAATGGAGGCACTAAACGAATTTGTTTGGAAGCATCAAAATTATCCAACCGCATTTGGACAACCTTTTCTTCTGTCTGTGCCTTTCTCATACTGATTTCCTTATCAGCTTTAATGCGTTCTTTTTCTATTTCGGCATCAAGGCGTTTGTTTTCTTTTTCTGCTTCAAGACATTTGCTTTCAATTTCTAAACAAAATTTCATTTCCATTTCCATTCTTTTTAATTCAAAATCTGGGTCAAAATGAGCAGCAGGCAATTGTTGTACAACTTTTTGAGGCAAAACTTTTTGGCTGACCAAATGTTCAACAACAATTCATTTGATATCTGCTTTCTTCATTGCTTGCTTTACTTCCAAATTGAAATGTTTTCCAACATCAAGCAATTCAGATTTTTTTAATTCACTGATCAATTCAAAATAGGGATTCTGATTAAATTTGTCTATAAAATCTTCAAGATGGAATGCCATTTTGAATATACAAGCTGTCGATCTGTATAGAATATAAATCTAATTTTGGAATAGAATTAAATTGTTTGATCTATCCCGGACGAGCCCCCAATTTTCTGTTACGTTTTTTATGTGGACTGAACGCAACAGAAAGACACAGATAACAGCTTATATAATTTATTACAATAAACTATTATATATGTGACAGATATAAAATACAATATATAATAACAATGACAGATATTCAGTTTCAACCTTCAAAATTAATTACAATACAAAATGGTACTGGCCTGTGTCCCATAATAATGATCCAGAATGAAAGTCCAAAAGTCCAGATCAGAAATACAAAATTCCAAAGTTTGAATGGAGAAGTCCAGAAACAATTCATAGTCCAATTAATTTGACAAAGTTCTTTTTACGATGTTTTTGATGGATGTCTCAAATTTATCGTTTTCCAACTTGCCCCGGTCTCCCTTAAACAGTCTTGTACGTGTTGACCTTCAGTATAACCAGTAATTCGAATGAATCGTAAAGACTGACGAAATAAAATCACAGCTTCTGTAGATCTAGCTCCAGTCACAAATCCAAGTTGAATAAACACACAGCAAACGTTGAAAATTTCTCAAACGAAGACAATAACTCTTGAATCGAATGAAAACGAATGACTGACTGACTCTCCTTGCATCGCCGTCTGTTTATATACTAGTACGCCTACTGTGTTCTCGAACAATCATGTAACTTCCACAGAATTCCAGAGTAATCTGCGCATGTCTGTTTTTGCACGAGGCTCGTCTAGACACCAGGCCAAAATACATTCTATTTATAGACAAATGATCGATCTACCTAATTCTAGAAATTTCTACATGAATAACAACATATTTTATTGGTTTGAACTTCAAAACAATAATATAAACAACAACATGGCATTCCAAACGCTTTATACATAACAAAGTGCTATGAGGAACCAACAAGCCAATAATCCTACAGACAGCTATATGATGACAACTGTGACCAATTTAAAAATAGCTTGGTGAATTAGTGTAAAATGAGCTCTTTCTAATGACTACATACATGTATATGTAGCAATTACAAATGTTACAAGACTGAAACAAAACTAAAAGTGAGTGTGGCACCTGCTAAAAGTTGACAAAATATATTACTTATTGAGAAAGAGAACTATAAACTTACATGTCAATAAGGCAAGTTAAAGTACTTATTTGCCTAAATATACACATACAGTACTGTCATTATCTAAATCAAAAAAGGAATTGGTAAAATTGATATTTTTCATATTTCATGAATAATGTGGCAACATAAAACTTAAGTTTAAATATTCTTTAAACATTTCTTTTGAAAGAAAAAAATTAAAATTTGAATGACATTTTGAATTATAGCGTACATTATAATGTTAATTTCATTCTCATATATTAGAAGCTGTTTTAATACTGAATGTAATTCAGTGACTTGTACAGAAGTATTTAAAGGAGCAGTTGTTGTGAAAGGGTTAAAATAATGAAATTGAAGATTAACAAACGAGTGTCATACAAACATGTTTTTAAATACATAAAATGCTTTTCAGTGTATATTAACAATAAGTGTTAAACGTCCAAAAATGCCTGGAAATATTTGTAAAATGATGAACTAACAATAAATATCTCTATAAAAAAATTTAGTAACATTATACTGGAGGTTTTTACTTATAAACACCTATAATAGTGTCCAACAAATTCAACACTCACAAGAGATATTGTGAAATGAGAATATAATATATGAGCATCTAAATTTTTTGCTTTATCGAGACATCACAAAATTTGTGATATTCACTTAACGTAGCATGTTTCTCCTCTGTCTTTCAAGGCATGTTTATAACTAACATGAAAGCTTACATTTTCTAACAATGAAAATGTATTTCCAATAGGTTCTTACCTCCCTCACTTATAGCTATCTAAACTTTTATTTGCCTTATAATCACTGCTAAAATTGTTAACAGTACACCAGTCTTTTATAACTTTTTTGCACTATTGCAGCAGCAGGTGCTGCTCATGTGACTACCCTCCACAATCCTATTCTGTCACCTATGTTAGAACAGGCAAGCTCCCTCTACTGTAGTGCATATCATCAATATAGAGAATTGTATATACAAACCAGACACTCCAGCAAATCAGAAAAGGGAAAAAGAGATAAATAGGTAAGCAGAGGTAAGCACCTATCAGAAATACGTTTTCAGTGTTAGAAGATATTAACTTTCAAAACAGTTCTTCCTTCACTCACCCAAAGCTAGAATCCTACACTAGAAAAGTGGTAGGACTAGTGAATGTGAAAAAAATAGTCAACAAAGTGGACAACAACTGCTATGAAATAAATAGATGTGTCACAAGTAAAATATGAGACACAACTGTGAGGTACAGCACTACAACTGGAACAAGTATGTTTTTCACCCAGTAAAGAAGAAAGGAAGACATATAGATAGAGTGTAATAAAAAAAATACATGAATAGCCCAAGTGCAGTTTTCTTAGGCAGAAAACATTCAAGGAAAGTGTCTTGAGATACAAAGTGCTACGGAATTGAAGTGAATGACCAACTGGGCTTGGGAAGAGGCAAACAGTGGATAATGAGATGACTCCAGAGTGATAGGAATATGAAAACTATCATCTGTTTCATCAAATTTGGCCATCTCCATAAACCTGAGGAAAACCCCACCAAAGGCATAGTTGGGACTCCATGCTGAATTGGGGTGTTTTAAGAAAGGTATTCAGCCAGGAAAGATTGATGATTGACCTTCAATATCCCAACTTTTTTGTGATAAAAGCCTGAGATAGCTCTTTTGTGAAGAGTCAAGAACTGACTCTGCGAGACCACTGTAAATTAAGGCATAATTTTGAAAAGGAAGAAACGAAATTAGGATAGAGGATGGAGGGAGGGATCTGAAACTGGAGGCAAAGACCCTCTGACAAAACCCACAAACCTGTCATGGACAGTTCCCAGACAGTGGAAACTACAGTAACCTGGTTCTCATGTGCCTTTGAAAAGACACATCACCAATAATGCCAACTCCTGTTCAAACAGGAATGGGATGGAGGAGCATAAAAAAGGGAATGCCTGAAGTAGGGTGATGGATGAGGAGAAGAAAAAGGTACACAGAGAAGGGAAGAAAGAAGTGCTAACAGGTGAAGACTCAGTAGAAACAGGATGCCAAAACAAGTGAAAGCAAGGGAGGACAAGAAAAAAATGTAATTGCACCACAATGAGCAGACTCTTAACAACTCAGAACTACTCCCAATGGCCATTCCATAAAGAAACAGGACTTGATGAAGCTTCCTCATAGAAGAATGGTAGAGATGTACTTCCATAAATAATGCATCATGCTCCAGCAAATTCCAACAGTATAAGATCCGTGTGGTAACAGACAGTGCTAAAGCTAACAAATGGATCATATTAAACCACAAGAGGGTCCTGAGTTCTACTAAAAACTAATCTGGAGACTGGAGGAAGGCTTGTGATAAAAACTATAAAGAGAAAATAGCATATAAATGAATAGTTGAGGTAAGACAAATACTAGGAAACTGGGACCGATTAAAACAGATCGAAGCATCAGTATCTGAGCCCCAATAGGGAAGGAAAGGATCTAAACATTATAAATCCAAATAGCAATTTGGGACATGTTGGTAATGAAAAAATATTGGTTCCAAAATTCTTCTCTAATTGCCTAGCAAAATGTTTAGCATGATCAAGAATGTATTGCAAGGGAATAAAAAAAAATAATAATCAAGATGAGGATCATCTCCCAACAAAGAAAATCAAGAGCTAAAAGCAAGTTGTGTAAAATTTGACATCAGAAATTGTAATAATAATAATAAAAAAAAAGAGGCATGGTTTACAAACTTTCCTACCTGTTAGCATGATGTGTCTGGCAATTAAAAGCCAAGGCCAGAAAAAAAAAAAAAAAAAAAAAGGAGTTGAAATTGTCCTCACCCTCAGGAAAAACTTTCTCAAAAGCATGTACATGAGGAATAGGAAAATGAGTCAGAGAAATGTATATACTACAGTTTGCATTAGGGTATAGAAAATAAGATATCAAGTATAAAGTTTTAAAAGAAAACACTTTTGCTACTAACTGAAAGGGTTCTACAGGCAAATAAAAATAAACAATAAGATGAAAAAAAAGATATTTTTATTTTTGGCATTAAAATCATCTTTCATACAGAATGACTGTATAAAAATTTCAAAAGTTCACATACAAATCTTTAGTAAAGAGATCTTATAAAAAAAAATATGATATTCTGTGTACAACAGACACGTAATTTCTACTGAAAGGTTGCCATATTTCCTGAAAATATACTTAGTACTTTAAGGGTTATAGTATTTATCATTTCATGATCACATGATGGTTACAAAGTTGGTGTATTACAGAACAAATGATTACCTTTGTGTTACAAGAGTTCTATCCTTGGCTTCAAATCGTTCAAACCAAATATGTGCAGTTGCTCTTCCTAAAGCTCTCTGCAAGAATCCTAAGAACCCTCCCTGTCGTTGTCCAACCTATAATATGTTACTAAGATCACTCATTGACAATAGAAACAAAATCCTCATCAAAGAAAATATCTAATACAAACTGATTTCATAAATTACCTGTATTGAAATACACAAAAATGAGAGATATAATAAATCTTACTAACCACAGAAACCAAAAGGTGACTCATAAAAAAAAACTTTTCATACTGAATAAACAACCAAACTGACTTATGATCTTAACTAATCTGAAGAATCCATCTAATTTACTTAAGAAATAATCTTTGTAATATAAAAATTCTACAAAACTGGTCTATAAGATGACCCTTACTAACTAAAGAATCAAACAAATGGATTTTATAAAATGGCTTTAACAAAGTAGAGACCAAAGCATCTTACCAAGGCATAGCAGTTGTCACTAGCAAGCATAACAACATCAATAGGTGAAGTGTGATTGGCCACACAGATACCACCTCCTTTCGCTCTGTTTTCACTGAAAAGAAAAAAGATTGCAGATATGTGGTAGTTCAAATAAAAGAACACAAGCAACTCATTCTTTTATTACAGTTATAATAATTGAAAAGAGGGAAACTAGCATATAACTGCAAATTTCTAACCTGTTGTGGTACTTGACAACTGCTGAAATGGCTCGAGACAAAATACGGAAGCACATTAAACTTGTATGCCAATACATCCACTGTTTTAACCTAAATGATAAAAATATTATTTTTAAAACTACATAGCACATTACTTGTACAGCCTTGAAACATATCTAACTTCACTAAACAATATTTTATTACTACAAAAGAGAACAAAAAATATCTGTCATTTTTTTTATCTTGCAGAGGGAAGACTTTAGATTCTTGATGAAAAAAGTTTCCTTTATTCTTAACTCATGTTTGATGAAAGTCTACATTCGTGACAATCTAATTTCATCTAATAATTTTCAAAATATTCCTTTTCTGACACACTTAAAATCAACAAGAATTAAGTCAGCTTCATTAGAAATTACAACAAACATCTTACCTGTCACTTTATACCCAGCCATTCAGGAGCAAGAAAAAAAACAGTAATTATTTAACTCATTAAGATATACAAATAAAAACATCTTAACTGAATGTCTTAAAAGAAAAGAAAACCAATTTAATGTAAAATAATGCTTTTTATGCAAGTAAGATTTTTCACACAAAAAAAAACAAAATTTCAACCCACGTCATTAAATATTTTTCATATATTTATTTATTAAAAGCATATGAATAAACCCATAACTTTGCACTAACATTTTATGAATCAGAATTTGCAAATGTAGTAGCAGTCACCACTGAAACTATTTACATATAAGTGATTGTTAACATACATATACACAGGTAGGTATGAGGAACACAAAATAGTTTTCTGAATCCTAGAAAAGCTTACTTTCCACTTGGAACATATCCAATTGCTGCAGTGAACACAGTGAGCAGCCCCACACCCATAAAAAACAGGATAAGCCTATGAAAAAATATGGTCATAATACATCAGTGTAACAGGTAACAAAATGATGAATAAATTTTGCAAGAATAAAAGTTAAAGTTACATTTTACTGTATTTTTTAATTAATCTTACTTCGGTGTCAAGAAGGCTTTTGATAGTATTACTGTTACTGAAGCATTTAAACATTAAATAACTCAAAATAATTTTATGTTGATGGTTCTTGAAATACATAGAGTAAGCATTTATAGAAACTTCCTTCTGACTTCAATAATATTATACAACAAGATTAACTAGTGATTTAACAACTGTTCTTAGCTAAATCACTCTTGTATGATATTATGTAGAAGTAACAATCTAAAAAGACAAAAACAGAGAAATCACAGTAATTACATACACAGAATTTGATTTCAAAAAGTATGTTTTTTAAAACAAACTTAAGATTTTATACCTTAACTTGACATATCAATTTCACAAACACAGAGAAACTTAAGCTTAAGCTTATGGTGATTAAATAGATTATCCATAGCACTTCTTAGAATATTATTAAAAATTTCTTTCCCTAAAGTTGGAGAAGTATTGTATCAGAAAACACCAAATTTACATTAAAAAAAAATTTAGAGAAACAATAACTGATTAACTCTTTCCATATGGAAGGGTCAAAGTTCATGTCACAACCTTTTAGTTTCATTCAAAATGTAATCAAAGTAGTTTATAATTCAAATTTTAATCTGATCTAATGTTTCAAAAGAAAACATTGAGATAAAATTTTCATACTTCACTTTTTCTGTGATGTAATTAAATTAACTCTCAATTCTCCGTTTTCATTTTATAATTTCCATAATATAGCTTCTCTAGTGATTAATCAATTACAAACACAAACTATAAATAATGAAAAATAAGATATAAAAGTTCAACCAGGCTTTTAATACCAAAAATATACCTCACATCTTTCAAAGTACATAAAGAAATTATTTACTAATGCCTACTTGTCTGAAGAACATGTTTATAGTAGATACGATATATTGTAATGTATAGGAATCTTAAGGTTGTTTAATTCTGTTGCTCAAAAAGAGCTACTTGCAAAAGATGTTTATTGAGCAATTGAATTTTCCACAACTTAGTTAGAAAGCCATATATATTATAATAGTTTTGAGGCACTTTTTGCAGTTTCTAATAAATTTTTATATTATATACCATATACTTGAAAGTGTATGAATTATTTTTTGAACATTGAACATCGTGAGAAAAAAAAGCACATCATCCCAGTGTAAACAGACAACTCTAAAGTGCTTCTCTATTTATTGTTATACATTTTTAAACAAAAGCAACTAAAATATAAAAGAAAAACTTCTTAAGTTATACAACAATACCTATGCAAAATGTAATTTGATAAGAAAACTAGAAATACTCTCATGGTTAGTTGTAACCACATCAACTATTCACTTTAAGCTGTACCAAAAAACATTATGTCGTAATTTAGTACTTTTCATGCACAGAAATGATCCAAAGTAGAATATTAAAACTATAATATTAAAATAAAGTAGATGTGAAAACGTTCAAAGCTAAGGTTGTAACAATAAATAATTGTAATCATCCGTACAAAATGCTGTCATTCTAGAAAAAAAAATAAGTGTGCTATTGAGTTTATTTCACATTTTCAACTTCTATTTCACTTTATTATTGGTGATTTTGATATGGTTAGTATTAGGGTAAAGAAAAAAGAAAATGTTTCCAAAAATAATTTGATATACATTTAGAATGTTTAAGAATTTATGCAACTGAAAGAAATAAAACTTAAAAATGAAAAGAAGTACTTCTGTTCTTGGTAAATTCAATTTTGACTCAATAATGGTTTAATAATTGCACAGACAAACCTATAAAATAAATACATTATTACAAATTCTGCTTTCTTGAATACAACTAACACATTGTTTATAAAAAGCTTGCTGAACTTCTTAAGAACACAATTAGTAAATTAAAATTTATATTACACATAGTTTCGTGCTTGCAAGACAAGCTAAACTGTAAAGTTCCACATGGAAATTGCTAAAGAATCAACAACGAAAAAAAGAAACCAACTATTTTTGACAGGCCAGGCTTAACTTATTAATACTAGTCCTGTTTTTTTTATATTCCATTAATTCTTTAATCATTTCTATATTATGACAATGGTGTATTACTATTATTTATGAATTTGCATAAAGTACTCCTATAATAATTAGTTTTCTTCTACTGACATTACAGCAAAAAATTCAAACATGTATTCCTACCTCCCTGGTAGGAGAATTAGGTATCTCAAGCAAAACCCAAGTCCCCACATCACTGTCACCTTCAAACTGTTAAAACAAATGAAAATATATATTTTCAGTTTAGCATTATCTATTATTATCTCATGATACATGAAAAGCAGTTCCTTAAATATGATTTTCATTTTGAGTTCAAATAGTATAAATACTTAAATGTAGGATTTTAAAAGATGTTTACACAAACACTAACTGCATTTAAACAATTACATTAACTACTATAACAATTTGACTATGTACTGAACCACACAACAAACAAAAGTATCATCCAGCTCAAATAAAACTGTGGTTTAAAATTACAAGGATATATTGTTAAAAGTTTATAAAAATAAATGCTAACTAAAAGGTAATTAGTCAGAAAAACAAAAACCAACAAGCTATAAGAAAGTATTTTGTTTTTAACTTCAAGCCACTTAAAAAATTCTTGATATTAGACACTCCTTAGTCTTTTCACTTCAGCCATTATATAATGTTTGAAATGGCATGGTGAACACTAGGCTACAGTATGTTTTTAAATTAATTTCATGTTATAATATTCATTCATTTTGAGACATTTGTTGTTAAATATTTAAAAAATAATTTTAATACTTACTTGGGTGGTATATTACGACTGTGTGAGTTATACAAACATAATGGGTAAAAATAAGACATTTTTTGATAATGTTTCTTTAATTTAGAAATAAATTCTTAATCAAAGGAAAACTGCTTTGATTATTCAAACTGTGTTTGAATAAAGAAAAGTTGTGCATTTAAGGTACAGAAATTTCAAAATAACTTATGCAAGAAAACTACATAAAAAGAAAGATGATTGAAACTTTTGTCCGAGTGTTTGGTTGTGGAAAAATTATTGTGGTTTTGGAACCTAATTAAAATAGAGAGTATTAAACTTTATTATCTACCTGTACAGCAATATAGTATAGCTTCTTTTAATATGCTGTATTCAGTTTTGAGCAAAAAATGAAATAGAAGCACACTTACTTTATATACATGTAGTTCTTGTTTGTTCTTGTCAATAAGTTCCATGATGGAAGCTCTTTAAAAATGAAAGGCACAAGCAAATCACTTTTATGACCTTGCAAAATATATCAATTTTTGATGCAATGACAACATACAAAGGAAAAAAATTATTTAAAGTAAGAAAAATCAAATAAAAATTCTTATTCTTAAAAAAAAAAAAAATTCTGGTAAATCACACAATTTTTGAAAAAAAAAGGTGTTTAAAATAATTTAAACATACTATTTCAAAAAGGCTAAAAAACAGTATTATTCAAGATATATGTGAAATATCTTTGTGTGGGCATGCACACAAAGACACACACACACACACACAAATAGTATTTATACAATGTTCTAGTATAAACTAGTGTAAAATTGTGATCATAAAAACATGGTTCAATATTCACTACAGCAACTTACACTGGGAAACAAGCTTTTGTGCACTTCTTTTATAACCTTGTAACCAAAAATCAGCAAGTTGTGTTGAAGCATTCTTTATGTATTGCATGTAACAGAACTAAAATAGCAAATTATTCAGCAGTATTACAAAAGTTGTATTATCAATAAACATAGTGCAGCAAACATGCCAAAGCAAAAAAAATCAATCACAAAATCCCAATACGCAACATAACATATGGAACTTATGTCTGCCATTACAACAATTTACATTGTTTTACTGTATCTTCATCTAACCTTGATCTCTCTTACAATACTTTAGTTAAGGTTTTAGTTAAATTATGCATTACTTTCTCACCTTCAGCAGAAAATCTTTGTGTTACTTCATCCTCGATTATGGCCTGCAATTACAATAATTAAATTTTTATTTATTTCCACAAGAAATCCACAACAAAAATGTGTTTGAATAATGAAAAGTTGTGCACGCATTTACAGAATGGAAATTTGAAAATAATTTATTGTTTACTTGTCAAACAAATACTTTTTTACTTTATTATTTCTTAATAGTTTTAAAATTACTATGATATTGTCATTATACTACTAAAAGCACACTTCAGTCTAGTAAATTATGAATGGAAATACAATATTGCAGGTTGTGTCACCTTAAAAAAATTGCATTTTTTTAACTCATGCATTTAGGAACTACATCTCAACCATTATGCTTACATCTTTTCTTGCACACCTGACCCTCCTGGGTTTCTAAAATTCAACATACCCAAATACCCACAAAGAAGAAGCAAAGCTTACACCTTTTATATTTATATAAAAATAATGAATTTTTTATTTGACATTATTTCTGATCAACTAAGTTATCATTCAAATAGTAATACATGACCTAATGTGCCTATTGCCATGCACTTGCACATAAAAATTAGAACAGCATCAGTTAGTTTTACAAAATACAATGTGATAATTACAACTTCTTGTTACAAAGTCTGAAAATAGTTACGGAAGGACTAAGAATAAAACAGGATTGTCTGTTCAGATAGTGTATCACTCTTTAATTTCTACAACCTACCTGCTGTAATGTCTTCTTTCAGAATGATAGTATGATTCATGTTAACTTTTAAAACTTAGCCGTTTAACATTAAAACCAAACTTTCATTATTTTATATACAAAAAGAAGAGAAATCTCCCTATAAAATATAGTGGTTTGGATTGATTAATGTTGACCCATATAGTCCTGAAGTAACCCAAATAAGTTGAAATAACATTAGTGTATTCTGTGATGTAATTTTTAATTATTATGGCTTCAACATAGAAAGTTTAAAGCTAATAGGAAATAAGTTACAAAAAAAAACTCAGTCTTATCAGATAACATAAAATAAAAGGTTTAATAAAATTATTTCTTTACTCTGAATAATTTTAATTAGCTTTTTAATTTTTCAACCTGAAATATGTTATAAACATTAAGTGAGAAAGACCAGTCCAAGTAAATCATTTGATATTTTATTTTAAATGGCTTATCAAAATGAAAAATTACCAATGGTTATTAACAATTCCAATTATAACAAGTCGAGAATTAAGTAAAACCTATCTCACTAGCAATATGCTAACAGAACAAAACAAAGATCTAAGAAAACACTCAAAGAGAATTAGGTATTTTAACTGACACATAAAATTATACCTTTCAAATATTAATAATACTCTCCACATTGTTTTTATGTAAAACTATTGTGTCATAATATAAAAAAACTATTTATTGATAATATTATTTATTAGTTCATTTTGTAAATGAATGTTTTATTATTATTTAGATTTTTTAACTATAAGAAAGCTGAAAGCAGATGATCATTGATAGTTGTATTTGTAACTCATTGATGTCTAAAATGCAGTGATTAGATGATTTAGTAACAAATACATAAATAGAATGAAATAATTAGGAAACAAAGACAATAGCAAAAGAGAGTAAAGTCACAGCTAAGGAAAAGTTTGTCATAAAGTTAAATAGAAGTGATAGGCCAAATAATCAGCTTAGGCCTAACCTTTCATATATTAGAGTAAGTCTAACAATAGAAAATGAGATTAAAAAATAATTAATTCTGTCAAAACATGGTTTAAAAGTAACTGATTCAGCATGAGAGCACTTGAACAAAGGAAACAGAATATTTTGAAGTAAGAAGATCAAACAATTACTGAAAGAGCAGCATATATTACCATGGTAACATCCACTGCAATTGTAGGTTAGTTATACACACAACACTAGTATGACAGAAAGAAAATATAATTTGGCATGTCAACTGAAATTCAAAAGCAACTGAACAGGCCTAATAGGACTTCTGACAAGAAGGAGAGAACCATATAGTGTTTATGACATCCCCATGATCTCTACAGCATAATAATTTGTTGTACGTACATTTAACTTGTTCCAAATATATGCATATGTTATTTTGTAAACAGTTGGAGTCCATGCTCTTCATTTATCACTTGTTTGTTTGTTTGTTTTGAAATTTTGCACAAAGCTACTCGAGGGCTATCTGTGCTAGCCATCCCTAATTTAGCAGTGTAAGACTAGAGGGAAGGCAGCTAGTCATCACCACCCACTGCCAACTCTTGAGCTACTCTTTTACCAACGAAAAGTGGGATTGACCATCATATTATAACACCCCCATGACTGGGAGGGCAAGCATGTTTGGCACGAACCTGCTACCCTCAGATTACAAAGGGCATGCCTTAATGCGCTAGGCCATGCCAGGCCCTTCATTTATCACTAAATTTATTTCCAACAAGTCCCAGACACCTGCTGTAGAAGAATCCTAAACTCAACAACAACACAGTATACATTTATCCTATAAAGATATATAAGTAAAGGCCTATAATTGTCAATTGGTGAATACAACCTTAACATCTGAGAACTATCCAGAGCAATACAGCAGTCAACAGCAAAAGATGAAAACATGAATTACAGCATTAACAAGTAGGCCTATGTAGTAGTAATGAAAAAAATGTAGAGGTCACAATTATGTTACATAACCATGTCAACAGATTTCTATAAACTGATGGAAAGAAATTACATCTTTGGTTTAAAGACAATGAACAATGAGAATTTGTTAAACAAAACAAGAACTCAAGGGAGAAAAGCATAGACACTGAAGAAAGGAAGAAAGACTAAAAGTAAACGAAAATGAGAGATTCAAGAGACTGGAAATAGAGAAAATGAAAATACAAACCAAGAGAGAAGAAAATGTGAAAGGAAAAACTGGAAACAGAGTAAAAATAAATTGCATAATTTGAAAAAGAAAAAGTGAGAGAAGGGGGACTAGAAATAGAGAGAACAAGCACACAACTTGATAGAGCAAAACTTACTCAACTGAAGGAAGCAGAACCCAAAAATTATGATGCAATCACAGCCAGTAAACCACAGTTGCCTATATATGATTATTGTAAAGATGGCATGGATGTTTTCCTAGAAAAATAAAAATTTTCCCAAAGTCAGACTAGAACAAAGGCAACTGGATGGTCTATCTCAATCAACTTACAGGAAAAGACCTACAAGTATATGCAGACATGATGTCAGCAGATGATATGGATTATAACAAATTAAAAGTGACTTTCTTGATAGTGTATGAACTTGTTGAAGAAGGTTCTTATGAGAAGTTCAGAGGAATCAAATCTGACACTGGAGAAATTGGATTTCAGTTTGTGGCACATTTGCAGCCATATTTAACTACATGGACTAACATAACCATGTGTGAAAATAGTTTTGAGGGACTTGGCAAACCTATTAGTGTGAAAACAGTTCACGGTCACGTGTTCAACCAAAATGTCACTGTTCTCAAATGACAGAACACCAAAAATTTTAGATGAGGTGATCAAGCAGACAGAACAGTATATGGAAGTACATCCAGTTAAATTCAAAACAAGTGATGACTGACCAGAAGCAAGAGTTTATCAAAGGTGACAGGGCATTAACAAACAGAAGGGAGAAGAGATATTTGTTCTGAAATGGGACACATTACAAAGGAGTGCAAGTCCATCATCAGCAAACAGCAACAGAAATCTCAACACAGCACTGATAAAACATTATACTACCTTCTTGAAAAAAATACACTGAAAAGAAAACCAATCCATTGTCCAGATATCGATTATTTTTCACTGTGATTAAATGCTCAAAATTTGTTGATGTTTGATTTCAAAGTTCAACTTTTGTTATATATAATATTCATACAAAAGTCAATAATAATTCCACCAACCTCCACTCCAGCTTTCACAAACTCCATAGCATCATCTAACTGAAATTCTCTACTAAGGGTCTCCAAAGTTCGACTCATTGTTCTGGAAAACTTGCGTGGTCCTGGGGACTCTGGGTGAAGCTTGACAGCTCGACTAATTACTAGAGAAAGACAAATCAAAATGTTAGGCAAACGCTTGTAAGTCAGGGTCATTTCATAATAAGTCACCTAGCACTTTTGCTCAGCACTAAACTCAGTACATGAGATTATACAAGTGAAATAACAAAACTGAGTAACATTCAGATTACTTAGAATATGAGAAAAGAATTACATAACTAACAAAATATGGTTCATTGGTAACTTCACAACTTATAATCACTTTTTCACTCCAAAATTATCTTGAAGCTAGACATCAATTTATTAAAATTTATACAAAAATTCCAATATGAATACATGTCTATGAAAAACTAACAAGAAGAATTACAAAATTTTAATCTTTCTGGAATGTAGTCATAAAATTAAAATTTTCATACAAATGTCAGTTTCTGCTTTTCATCTATACAGTCACAAGAAGCTAATATTCTGTGGCTATTGTGAAAAACATTATAAATACACATTTATTGAATTCTAAATAACATCTGGACAGCAAGACCTGTAACAGCTGGAACAAATATTTTGTTTAAAATATGATGAGGTTATTAAGACAATAACGTGACAAAATTAGCTAATTTTCTTTAAAAATAAGCACACATAAGCATATCATATGGTTTCCATAATCTTTTGCAACACAGAAATTTTGTTTTGGTTCATTTCTAGTTGCCTTTGTATTCTGCCCAATGGAATATTATTGTAACATTAAACATTCATGTTAAAAGGTTAAATGACTTCAACATCCTTCACTGGTTGAGTGGATGATGTCTGTATATTACAGCTGTGAGAGAATGAGTAGTGACATAGTGCTGCTATTGCAAAGAACATATACAAATCTTCTTGCAGAATTGGAAAACATATACTTGTATAGTTCCACTAAACCAGTCCATGTGCAAAGTGGTATTTATGCTAAGAACAAAAATACTTCTTTGCATCTTACAGTTTTCACATAAATACCTAAATAAATATCAAAAACTTTTATGGTAAAAGTTTACACTTTATATGTTATTTTCTCGATCCTAGCATTAACTGCAATTAAATCATCATAATAAATGGATAAGAAAATCTTGAAAATTATAAAATAATATGAACAATATTTTTTCTTCTTCTTTAAATGTATTATTTGGTACCATACCTTCACAAACACTAACTTCAGAATTTCAACTTTTTACTATTTAATTTAAACTTATTTTAATATTAAAATTTTCTTGCACTGAAAACATATATCTGATAAGTGCTTCCCTCCTGTCACAAGATTAGTTATTCTTGTCCAGTGTTGCCCTCTGTATGCCTGGCAGAAGATGTAAGCACCAGAAGAAAGTAGGAAGAGAGGATGGTGGGTGTGGGTGAAGTATCTATCAGAAATACATTTGCAGTATAAAAAAAACTATAACTTCTGATACGGTACTTTCCTCTTCTCACAAGACTAATGAAAATCCCACATTGTTTACTTGGCAGGGCCAGTGTAAGATAATGACAGAAATACTTCCTAAAACTGTCCAAAGTACACTCCTAAAAATAAGAGTCAGATCGAAAAATCTGATGAGGGAAACTGCATCTCTATTGAACAAAAGAACACACTCAAATGGGGGAGAACTTTGGAAGTATAGTCTTCCTAACTATATAAATATATTTACATATGTGTGTGTGTAACTTAACCCCATAAAGCATAAAAGTGGGTAAAGCAATAGATCTGCCCCAAGGTGTATATTGGCTAGAATATGGCAGATTGTACTCAGTAGGTCAGCGACATCCAAAACCTAGATGTTTAAAACCAACATCCATGCCATATTAGGATGAGAATCATACTGCCTTTATCTCAAGTTCAAGAGAACAGGGATTGAATCAAAAGATGTGTTAACCTTAATCTACTGATCTGTGGATCTGATACCTGGTATCAAAAGGATGTCTTTACAACAAAACCCAACTTCCCCAATGGAGAAACACACAGAGACAATCCAAAAAGCAATAATATTCTTGGTGTAATGCACAATTATAGATAGGAAAAAGGACAGAACTTGAACAATCCCCCTTACCTCCATTGTGACCCAAAACACAGGAGGAATACAGACCACCATAAATGTGTGTGAGAAGTTATATTCAATAGTTCTACTCTAAATCTGAAAACCAACCATAAGGTATTACATCCACACTGAGGTAGAATGACGGCTCTCAATCAAAGGGGTGAACTGCAATTTGATCTCTAACTCCATTATAAGTGTAGATTAAAAATTGGAGGACAGCATATCATCTACACCTTCAAGACACCCCTGCACTGAAAGGTTATTGCTATCTTTGTGTGGAATCCACCCAGGATAGTATAACTCACAAAAGACTAAGGGATTGAATCAAAGCCATATCACCTCAGAAATGGAATCATGAGTAAATCCCAAAGATGACAGTAAAGAGATATGAGTTAAGGTCTAATCACAACCTTGAAGGTTCCAACAACATAGAAACCACAAGTGAAGCCAAAGTTAAAGACAACAAATGACCCAACATGGAGAAAAGAAGGAATATGATGTCTCCAGAAAATCCTTCAGGATATTGGGGGAGAGCTACAGAGAAGGGATGGATAGCAGAGAGATACCTTTAAAGAGTTGTGTGGGTAAGATAAAGGAGGGAAAACTGGGCATGCATCATACTTACAGGAAATTCAGGGGGTGCACCTGAAACAGGCAAAAGTGAATCTAATAACAAATGAACCAAAAAAGATCAGTCTGCATGGTATTATGCAAGAAAAAACTGATCTGAAGCCCATGGGGATAAAGGCATCCTAATCCCAGTATTTAATTGTAATGAAAATTGATCAGTATGTACCCAAATATTGAGGTAGGGAAGAGAACTAAACAAGAATGGGAAGATTGGTCATGTAGTGAGGAAGAACAGAAATCACAGAAAAAGTGAAAGGAGTAAAATTTCACATACATGAGAAACAAATTCCAAAAGGGTCATATCATTCCTTGGGTACAACATGAAAAAATCAGGAGTAGGAAATAGGTGAAAGTCCTCATACACCTGAACAGGCTCAGTTTGTTCTGGATGAAGTGGCCCAAGGACTGTGAACATAGGTTGACTCATTTAATGTTCAATCTCCCAGCAAATAAATCTGGATAAGTCTCCCACTTGGTTACCAGCATCTGAGGCCTGAAACACAGTGATATTCATAATGGGCAATATAAACTTCATAATTCATAATGAGAATGAGTCCACCAATAATCAATCACAAGTATAAATAACAATAAGGCTGGAATAAACTGGGATTAAAGTGAAGTCAAAAAATAGTCATAATAGAAACTAGAAGTGAAATAAATGATGACCACTTTGTGAGTACACTAAATGTAAGAAAAAAAAAGGAACACATCCAAGCATAAGCACTGCCAAATGAGAAGTGATGGTTCAGTAAATACATACAGAGGAAGTGACATATGATGATTTATATGAGACTTTTTTTTTGAAACATTAGAATTATTCATTTCCAATAGTGGGAGCAGAAGGCTTATGGTATGTTTAAAGATAAAAATTGCATTTAGAGAGCAGAATGGGATAAGAATAGCTAATCTCATCAGTGTTAGGCAGTTCTGTATTGAAATTCATAGTTTTATTGCCCTGTTTGTACAATGTTCATTTTTGTTTTCAAAAGTAAAGAGTAACATAATAGTAGATGTTCATACAATTACGTACATGTATGTTCAGCTTTGAAGCCATCCACACTTAAATGTTTAAACCCAAGTTTTTTTTCTTTTTGCAAGACTTTCTCTACAAAAAAAACAACTAAAAGAGGATATTGGTATTTGTGACTCTGGGCATTATTATAAAAATTAAGAAATACTGAATAAATCACAATCATAGAGATTTCAATCTTCAGGGTAAGTACAACCAATGGGAGATAAAAGAGAGAGAGAACCAGGGACAGAGTCAATACATAGTTAACTTTACCTCTGTAGTTGGAAAAATTCTATGAATTACGATACAGGAAGATAAACAAAATCATAATTTACAAAAACAAGATGTAAAAAAGAAATCTATAATTGATTCACCCAAGAGTTAATCTGTTGTTTTTTATATGATTTTCTTAGATAGAAAAAGGAAATGTATGGAATTATTGTATTTAAATTTTTAAATAGCTGTGCTAGGGTATCAAACAAAACATTAGGTAAGAAATTACACTGATAAAAGTTCAGAGTAAGATCAATTAATAGGATTGTACATTTTTGGTTGTATGAGAGAAATTGAAAAGTTGTTAATGGAATCCAGTCAAACTGGACCCTTATAATGCATGATTAATTGATTAATTGATTTAGTGTTTTATGGCACAAAGCAACGAGGCTATCTGCGCCAGACATCCGGTAAAAAAGTAAAATAAAAAAATAAATCTAGTAAAAGACATAAATGGAAATGAAGGTAAAACAAAAAAGTAGAAAACCAATGTTGACACCTAGTCTACAACGTTAAGATAGAAGGCAGAGTATAAGAAGTTGTAAGGTATTTACTCTAGTATAAAGGTAATGATCACAACCCGCCAGGAAGACAAACAGGTAAGTTCAAGACTCACCGTCAGTCACCTGAAGTTGGTCTTTCCAGTCCTGGTTCCGGGTTATGTGTCATAGCAACCAATATCAAAATGTAAAAGAATAGAAGTTTTAAAAGACACATAGCAAAATCGCAACAATGAGTAGCCAAATGTCCAGTAAAAAGAGAAAAGTCAAGTAAATGGGGTAAAATTTGTAAAAGTAAATGAAGGTAAAAACAAAACAGCAATTAAAACAGAAAATGGTGTAAAAACCAATGGTGACATCCAGTCTTCAAAGTTATAAACTATTTACTCTAGCAAAATGGTAATGATCATAACCCGCCTGGAAGACTAACAGGGAAGTTCAAGAACCTCTATCAATCACCTGAAGTTGGCCTTTCCAGTCCTGGTTCCGGGTTATGTGTCATAGCAGCTATTATCAAAATGTAAGGAAATAAAAGTTTTAAAAGACACTCGGCAAAATCGTAATAATGAGTAGCCAAATGTTCAGTAAAAAGATAAAAGTCAAGTAAATGGAGTAAAAGTTGTAAAAGTAATTGAAGATAAAAGTAAAACGGCAATTAAAACAGAAAATGGCACAAAAACCAATGTTGACATCCAGTCAACAAAGATGTAAAAAAAACTACCTGTAGCAGAATGGTAATGATCATAACCCGCCAGGAAGACTAACAGGTAAGAATAGAAACTACCGTCAGTCACCTGAAGTTGGTCTTTCCAGTCCTGGTTCCGGGTTATGAGTCAATATGGCCAGTACTAAAAAGCAAAGGAGTAAAAGTGTGAAACGACATGCAGCAAAAGTATAATAATAACTCGCCAGGACGACTAACGAGTAGTTCAAACAGTAGCGTTAGTCACCTGAAGTTGGCCTTTCCAGTCCTGGTGTTGAGTTATTTATTGTTCTGGCCATTGTCCAATGTCAAATTGAATGAGAGAGATTAAAACTGTAAAAAAGGAGCCACAATTAAAAAGGTGTAATGAATAAATATGCAACCCTTAAATGAGATGAAAAAGATTAGTGGCCATTAAAAAATTAAAAACATTATCAAGGTGGACAGAGTCACCATCACCAATAACTCTGTCCAATGTTACAGACTGACCCTTGGAAAAAATGTTTAAAATATTGCTGTTGTTGAGAATTGTAACGATGGCAAGAAACTAAAACGTGGCTGATAGTGATTTGAGTGTCACACAAACTACACATTGGTGCATCAGTTCCAGATAAAAGAAAAAGATGAGTTAAAAAACTGTGACCAATGCGTAGCCTAGTGAGAACCACTTCCTCCTTCCGAACTTTACGGAAGCTAGATGGTCAAACTCCAATTTTGGGTTTGATTTGAAAAAGTTTGTTGTCGCATTGCTCACTCCAAGTGGACTGCCAGCTGGCACGGAGCCAAGTCTTGAAGACAATACCATAATCCATGTATGGAATAGGCATAGGGGTGACAGTGCTGAAGCAGACATATTTAGCTGCCATGTCTGCAAGCTCGTTCCCACGAATACCAACATGGCCTGGTATCCAGAAGAACTGGATTGAAGTAGCTGCTAATGAGAAATGGGCCAGTCGGTTTTGAATATCAGCGAGAATAGGATGTGAGCTAACATGTAGCGATTCCAAGGCAAGTATAGAACTAAGCGAATCAGTATAAATAGTGCATTTGAAGTACTGCTCAGCTGCAATATGATCCAGGGCAAGAGATATGGCATACAGTTCAGCAGTGAACACAGAAGCTGTAGAGGGGATTCTGCGTGCAACTACTGACCCCTAGCAAACCATAGCAGAGCTCACTGAATCACCTGATTTGGAACCATCTGTATAAATGGGAACTGAATGATTGTTTGAAAGATACTCATTGAATAAAAGACAGTACTTCCAATCCGGAGTATCTGCCTTTTTTAGGTGACTGAAAGAAAGGTCACATTTGGGGGCTGTAATAAGCCAAGGTGGGATGGGCCGACCTGTGGAATCTGCAATGTTATCCAAGGACAGACCCAATTCATCCAATTGCGAAGGCCAAATGGAGCAATAACAGATCATCTGTTCTGAAAAAATAATGCCCACAGAGGAAGGAAAACACATTCCCAGTTGGGATGCTTTGGTAAGGAATGAAGTTTCGAAGTATACTGTAATGATAAATGCAAACGGTAAAGGTGTAGAGAAGGTTCATGAGATTCAATGTATATGCTTTGAACTGGAGAGGTACGGAAAGCCCCAGTGCAGAGGCTAAGTCCTTGGTGATGAATGGGATCCAGCATCTTTAAGGCCAAGGGTCTGGCAGAGCCATAGACCATTGATCCATAGTCGAGTTTCGATCTAATAAGAGCACAATATATCTTCAACATTGAACAGCGATCTGCCCCCCAACTGGTAAAAGAGAGGACATGTAGGATGTACAGTGCTCTTGTGCATTTGACTTGAAGCTGCTTTAAGTGTGGTATAAAGGTCAGTTTACGATCAAAGATAAGCCCCAAGAACTTTGTCTCCGGGACCATGGACAGCAAAACTTCACCGATATGAAGTTCAGAATCAGGGTGAATACCTCATCGACTGCAAAAGTGCATTCATACAGTTTGGGAGAGAGAGAAATTAAAGCCATTCGCCAGAGTCCACTTCCGTACACGATTGAGGGCAGTTTGTAGTTGCCGCTCAATATATCTCATGTTTGACGACTGACATGAGATGTAAAAGTCGTCAACATACAGCCCATTCGCAACAGTGAGAGGGAGTTGTTCAGTGATGGCATTTATCTTTATACTGAAGAGTGTGACACTCAATACACAGCCTTGAGGGACTCCAAGTTCCTGTACAAAAGAACGGGAAAGTGTTGAACCCACACGAACATGGAATCTCCTGTCCATTAAAAAATTTTCAATAAACATGGGTAGATGGCCACGTAACCCATATGTATAGAGGTCTCGCAAAACGCCATACCTCCATGTTGTGTCGTAAACCTTCTCTATGTCAAAGAATATTGATACAAGATGTTGGAAGTTGAGAAAGGCTTCTCTGATAGATGTTTCAAAACGAATTAGGTGGTCTGTGGTAGAGTGCTGTTGACAGAACCCACACTGGGTGGGCGAGAGGAGGTTGTTTGATTCAAGAAACCAAACAAGACGATCATTAACCATCCTTTCTAAGGTCTTACAGAGACAGCTCGTCAAAGCAATTGGACGACAGTTTGAAGGAATCTTCGGATCTTTCCCTGGTTTAGAGAAAGGTAAAATAATAGCCTTGCGCCAGGCATCAGGAAAAGCATTGTCCTGCCAAATCCGGTTGAAGACAATCAGAAGGACATCAAGAGAAGCAGGAGATAGATGGTGCAGCATGTCATAATGAATATCATCAGGTCCAACAGACGTACTGGCAGACCAATAAAGGGCCATTTTTTGTTCCACCAGGGTAAAGGGACAATTATAGTCAAAGAAACAGTCAGTTTGAAAGGAAAGAGGTGATCGCTCTGTCCGAGTCTTGATGGCCAGGAAGGTGGAGGAACAAGCAGAAGTGCTAGATACCTGCAAAAAGCTTTCACCTAGAGTGTTAGCGATGTTCCTGACATCAGTCACCTCCTGACCATCAGAGAGTAAGATCGAGAGGGGAACAGAATTGAAGTGCCCATTAACCTTTCGAATCCTGTCCTATATGATCTTGGAACTGGTGGTAGAAGATATGCTGGTTGTGAACTTAATCCAAGATTCCTTCTGGCTTTGACGTCTTACCCACCTAGCATGTGCACGGGCCCGTTTGAAAGCAACCTGGTTTGAAAGTGTGGGATGTCTACGAAAAGTATCCCAGGTCCGTTTTTTAGCCTTCCGTGCTAAGTGGCAAGCAGGATTCCACCATCGACGAGGATATCGTGGAAAATGTGTCGAGGTTTTAGGAATACACTGAGCAGCTGCATGTATAATACGGTCAGTTACTGCTGTTGCACAGTCGTCTATTGATGGATGATTTACAATGGCAGGATCAAGTTCTGCAAGAGCAGTGAAAGTGGACCAGTCTGCCTGATCCAGCTTCCACCGGGGCACGCGGGTAGGGTGGCATCGACCACGGCCAGTCTCTCTCAAAACGATCGGAAAATGATCACTGCCTAGTGGATTACTGTCAACCCTCCATGAAAAATGGGAGAATAATAAAGGGGAGCAAACTGAGAGATCAATAGCGGTAAAGGACTGACTAAGAGCATGAAAGTAAGTGGAAGAACCAGTATTGAAAAGAGAAAGATTGTGATCAGAGAGCATCTGCTCTACAGATCGACCCCTCCCATCAATAACAGCACTTCCCCACAGGGTATGGTGTCCATTAAAATCTCCCAGGATTAGAAATGGAGATGGCAACTGTTCAACGAGAGCATCAAGTTCTGATTGATTGTATATCTCTCCAGGGGACAGGTACAGAGAACAAATAGTGATGGTATGACCCAAGGAAACACGGATGGCTACGGCCTCCAAGGGTGTGTTGAGTGACAAAGACAGGGTGGGCACATGTTGATCAACCAACAATGCCACCCCTCCATGTACTCGACCATCACACAATCTGTCATTTCTGTACAAAGAAAACTGCCGAATGGAGACTGTATCAGCAGATTTGAGAAATGTTTCTGGTAAAGAAAGACAAACAGGATGGTAGGAAGCAATCAGCGTTTTGATATCATCCAGATTAGAACGTAAACCTCAACAGTTCCATTGTTTCAAGGTGGCCATTTTTAAGAACGGGTAGGTGAAGTGGCTGGAGAACCCTTCGGTTTATGACCACGTCTTTAATCGGAGGAGGTCTGTCAACCTCCATGGATCCTGCTCTGGGTCGAGTGGGCAGGTTTTTGTTATTGGAAGAGGAATCCAGTGACTGAGGGCACGAACGAATAATTGTTTTGTCTCTTGTGGTTGCAGAAAATGATGTATCAGAAGAAATGCCTGTATTTGAAACTAAAGGATGTGGATCTTGAGATTTATTGGAAGGTATGGGAGGAACAGATATAGGAGTGGAAGTCGATTTGGAGGCACAGAGAGATCTGTCTGCACTCCCACTGTAGTTGTGGAATGAAGTGCAGCAGCATATGTCTGAGATGGAGTTGTGGACAGCAATTTCCGAGCCTCTATAATGCATGAAGATCAAATAAAGCCTAGAAGACTGCCAAGTTAAAAAAGAATTTGTATTTTCTTACAGCAAAGCCACATTGAGCAATCTGCTGGGTCCACCCAGGGGAATCAAACCCCCAGTTTTAGCATTGTCATTAAGAAAAAAAATGAATAGCAAACTCTGGAGGCAGATAAAATCATCAAAGTCCTCATCAACCAGCAAAGGCTCAGCAGTTTTTGTAGTAGCTTTGAAAATGTCTGGGAATAAAGGTTGGTCAACATAACATTCAATCTCCCAAAGTATAGAAGCCAATAAATTAATAATTGGATCGACTGCACCTAAGACCCAAGGAAAACACTAGTCACTAGTATTACCTCAAAGTGATAAAGTGAACTTCGAAAATCATGGCACAGAAAGATTTCATCAAACTTGAGTGCAGAAATAAGGAAACTTGAATGAACTGATAAAGAAGAATACAAGATTCAGGTTGAATAAATCAAATTATGATGAAAATTGGCACTTCATGACGGGAACAATGTCAAACATGTAGCAATAAATGAACAAACGAGCACATCTGAATTCAAACGCTGCTAAATAAGGAGCATAAAAGGAGTCACAAATAGACTGGTATAGCTTGATGATTTACATGAAAGACATGTTGGAATCAGCTGACTTCAACAGAGGGGACCAAGACTTGTGGCATGCATACCAAGGCAGCAATCAACGAGAACAACTAATCTTATGAGTGGGAAGAAGTACCATATCAGAATACTGTGTACAGTTTTAGTCTCCATATGTAAGAATGAGTTTAGAGGAAGACTCATAAGATGATTTTGAGGATGGAAAGGTTATCTTATAATGATGGTTTAAGGCCTTATTTTCTCTTTGAGATGATAAATGGAAAAGATGATATGATTGAAATTTAAAAAATTATCCAGGAGATTAAAAGGATAAAGGCCTTTGATTTCTTTGTACTGTATGCTGAAGATAATAATGCAAGAAAACTCATATTTTTGAATTAATAGACTAAACCCCATTCAAGATGGTTTTATTTTGCAAACAGGATCACGGATTTACAGAAAGAGTTGCCATCAGCATTACTCGGATACATGACTTTACAAAAATTAAATTTACTTTATAGAAATGAATGATTTTCTTGAATAATAAAGAGTGGTTGTGCAAAGAAAGCCAGATATTCCTTTGTTGTTCATATGCTAGATTATTCACTTGGATAATAATAATGTAATCAACTCAAAAACACTTTTGTTCCAACTATAGTTCAGATCTCTAGAATGGCAAGGACAGTTGTTTTTTTAAATTTTGGGTTCACCACAGAGCCAAAGGTTTAATAGGTAACTTAAACTTTGCTTTAATTTTCCAAAACAGATTTCATATATATACATTAAAAGATGACTGTTTTTTTCAACACACATAGTTGTGATGAAAACTAAAATATATGTTTAAAATGCTAAAGAAATTTCTAATAAATTGATACCTATATGCATTTCCACTTCCAATACTTATTTTTGAACACATAGAATCATAGACATTACTCATTAACCAAAAGTTGCTTTTCTATAATTTTCGGAAGTGCCAGTTCTCTGACTCAATTAGAAATGAAATTATTTTTATTGTATGAAACAATATTGTGTATAAACTTTAAGTCAGAGATGATGCTTCATGGTTTTAAAATATCCAAGTGATTTGTCACAAAGTAAAACTCTTAATTATGAAATAAGGTAAATTCCAATAATTTTATTATAAAAGATTATGATGAACAAGTTATATATAATAAAATAAGACCACAAGTACATTTATTCATTATTGACAGATATGCAACAACCCATGCTACAACTTAAGTTATCATTTCTTAACTAAAAATCACAAACAGAAATTGTTACTGAAAATAAAGATTGAATGTTATACATTTACTATAAAATAACTTTTTATTTGTGGGTATTAAATCTTCATCTTACAGTAGTCATCTTCATGTATAGTAATGAGTATGATGAAAAACTATCAAAAAACAAGCACTGTGTCACAAAGCTTATTTAAAAATTGCTTTAAGAAATGTACTGTGATAATTATGTGCCTATTTAACAAAATAAAAAAAATAATTTTTATAATAGAAGAACCAGTTTTACTACTAAACTAACACAACAATAAAGTTTTAAGTAGGAAGCATCGATGAAGGTTAATGACATTTGCTAGAACTATATTAATAACAAAGAAATGCCAAGATCTGAACTAGAAACAAAATCATATGGGAATTTAAGCTAAATACTAATTTATCACACAATATATAACAAATTACGTATTAAAGAAATACAAGAAATATGTTTTAAGAGCAAAAAAAACAAAACATTATGCACACAAACATAGTAAGCAAAGGAAAATTTTCATCATATCAATAAACTTTTTATACCTGAGGTTGAATAACTGTTTCTTTCTGAGAATTCATCTTCAACTTCATCCGAATCCTTCTTATTGTTCTTTCTCTCTGCCATTTCAATCTTTTCTCGTCCATACTACCAAGGTTTTTAACATATAGTAACATGAAAAATATAAACCTATTTTGTGAAGAAGCATACTAGTTAAATCATAACTATGGGAACCCCTAAAATTTTATTTATAAAGAATTAAGTTAAAATTTAAATATATTAAGTCTTGAACAGTAAACAACAAAAACAATATTTTTTTGCACATCTCATTTCAATGAATCTTGAAAAAGCTCCAAATTATATGCATAAATCTTGCCATATTTAGTCTAACTAATCTGAAAAAGCAGCTAAATAAAATGAGTGGAAGGTGAAACAGGAATTTTCTAATTCATTTTTAATATATTTGTTAGTTTTGGAAAGAAAACTAGATTAAAAACATGTTTCTAAACTATTATTCATTTTAACTAATTAAAAAATATTACAAGCATAAATAATCATAATAGTTTTGAAAACAAACAAAACTGACAAGCTTTCAGAAAGTGAAATAGTGATTAAAGCTATTGCATCATTCAGAGATGTTGATCTATCTAAACTGCAAACAACTCGCGTATTTATGTACACTTTAGAAGTAATTTCATATTCCTTAATTATACTTAGCTTCATTGCCTTATGTTAGTTATGATAATGTAGTGATATTTTTAAATATTTAAAAAAATATAATCACACTTAAGAAAATTATTTTATTATTGCTTTAGTGTTTGCACTTAAGGCTGACCTGAACTTTAGCCAGTACTTTGTTCTTTCTTGTTGCTAAAAGCTGCATCATCACTACAAAAAGTGATTCAATGCATCTTATAGGTTATGCGTTTTAGTTTTCTCTGTCTTGATTTATAATTGTTTGATACTTCTATGTATTGTACCATATCAAAATATTATCATTACAATAAAATTTAATTTTTGAAGGGAAAAAGGATTCACTGATCTAACTAGGCCATCCCTTTCATTAAACTAAACTGGATGAGTTAAATGTTAGGATAGGATTAGACCCTTTTGGAAATAATACAGGAATTTCAATGAGGAAGACTCATAATTGATTATTATATGACTACATTATTAAATACTACTTTTCTTCAATTTTCCATAATGATGATTTAAATAATATTCCACACTCTGAACAGTTTCTAGTTGGAAAGAAGATTGAATAATAGTCACATATTATAATACCATTCTTGTGAAAACATTTGAGGATCAAGTAATGATAAAACTTCAAAGCCAAATATTATTTCCTCAAGATTGCTGAAGCGGGTTAAAGATTGAAAATGTGAGCAACATGCTTGTAATTTTTTAATACAAGTCTTTGAACATTGGGCAGATTCCAGAAAATTGGACGTTGGTTACTTTATGTTACTCTTATTATGCGAGATGAAAAAAAAAATCATTACTGTATAAATAATTTAAATTTCTTATTATATATCACATGAAATTAGATTACATTTTAAACCTTACCAGAATTTAAAAATAAAGAACTGTAAAAATGTTTAACAATTAGATTCACCCAAATGCTGCGCTACAGGCCAAACTTCAAAAAGTAGCATGGGGCAGATTTTTATCTTTCATGAAATTGTTAAACCATACGTAACAAATTACAAATGCTTTCCAGAAAAATTAATAAAGTACATGACAACTTAACATTAATGTTTAAGTTACCTCAAAAGCCCATAAAAGTATTTCTACATATTTTTCTCTTACTCCAAGCGACTTTCCAATTGCAGCCAGTACCATGACTGCAAAAAGCAGCATTACAAATATTGCAACTGCTATTTTCAAATACATACACATGGAACTCCAATTTATTATTTCAAACTTTCCAACGGCTATCATATTATCTTTAGATTATGTTTCCACTTCACTCAATTCTTATATTTACATTAACTTAGTTTATACGAATAGCTATAACACAAGCCTAACATTTCAAGTATTTCTATACCGACTGACACCAACCTTTGTTTATGAAGTGAGCCCTCTATAACAAATTATTTCTTTTTTCTTTTTTTTAAAAAAAGTTTGTAGTTAAATATTAATGATACATTCTTAAACACTTATATATGAAATAATGTAATGATTAGCAATGTACAACTATAAATTTAGGTGCCCTTAGAAGTCATTTTTTATGAGATACTTCCTCATATGGTTTACATCTGACAATCCGCCTGGACAGGAAGCAATAGTATTGAAATGACCTTCTAGTGGCTGAGAATAAATGAGCAGGAGCCCCATTTTGTTGATCATTAGTGCAGACAAATAAAATGCCTTACTCGGGTGAATTGTAATATATTCAACAGCTATTTTGATCAATCCTGTTACCGAAAGAGCACCACACACCATTCTGCTATAGCTTGTTGGGTTTTGGAACACTACAACAAAAGTTCCAACGAAATTACTTGTCAAACCTGTGTGCATCCACTCTCTGAGAATTGTTTATATTTGGTCATGTTGAAAAAAGTATTACAGTTTCTAAAAAGTTAAGAGCGCATCACAATATCTGCCAAACCTACTGCTATTAATATTCAATATTGCACGAAGTGAGAAATTTAGTTATTCTGCTATAGTAGTTTATGCTATAAAGATATCTTCTGGTAATGTTGGAACACGCTTTCAGCTGTCTTGGAACATTTCTACTCACAGCATAAAAATTTCTTTCTTTTAGTTTTAGATATTTGGGATATTGTTTTCTTAACGTGAGGGGAACTACTTTTTCAACTTATTTGCTGTGGACATTTTAATACGAGCATCAAGATGATTTTTGATTGATTTCTATTGCCCTTTCATCTGTATTTGAAAATGCATTCAGTTCTTGGATTCTTGCGCTCATGATATAATTCTTTTTGCTGAGTTTTCACTGAACCACATAGAAGAGTTATTTCCATTTAGCGTTTTACTTAAAGATGGTCAATTTGTATTCTCGGGGTATCGTGTATTTATATTTAGGCCGTGTATATCAAAAATATAAAAAGTATTCTAAGGAGTAAAGTGTCCTGCAGTTATATTTCAGTGTGTGTTTTTTCTTATATTTTTGCCAAATAAACACATTTTGTTAGTTTTAACTAACTTGATCGACTACAACACCAAAGTATCTTAAAAAATAAGACACTTATCCATGGTCCATTTAACATTGTTTGGTTGAGTAAATGTTTAGATTTCTTTTCATTTCGTTGTATTTGGTACTTCTAAACCGTTTTTAATGTGTTTTTAGTTTCACTGAGCTTATGCCAAGTAATTAGGAAAGAAACATATAATAACTAGAGTTTCAACAAAAAGTGCATTGAAGAGCAGAAATTCGACTATTTATAACGTCAGACAAATGGTGTATTTAGTTAGGAGCTAGAGGGGTCTCACTTTCAAGGTCCATGATCTTTATGGGAACCCACTGATAATTTTATGTAAAATTATATGAAATGTAGGGTCCAAAAAAAAATTATTAGCCCCTAGGCCCACACAAGCTTAAATTCGCCACTGCCTCAGACTGGGTTGACACAAAGTAAGAGATCGAATAGTTTATATCTACATTAAAGATAGCGTCGAGTGAGACACCAGTACTGGAGAGATGTGATGTTAAGACCTCAAAAACAGTGAGATAAAATGTTAGTTTTAAGTT
The DNA here is from genome assembly GCA_011833715.1 of Carcinoscorpius rotundicauda. Classification (NCBI taxonomy): domain Eukaryota; kingdom Metazoa; phylum Arthropoda; class Merostomata; order Xiphosura; family Limulidae; genus Carcinoscorpius; species Carcinoscorpius rotundicauda. The sequence goes on from CM022393.1 coordinate 37,973,120, forward strand.
ACAAGTTAAAATTGCAGGTGGAGTTGAGGTTATGTCAAGCTGCATACTTATTTAAGTTCTCCAACGTAGCCGTTTAGCTTTTAAATGTTGTTTTAAGATAACAAAACATGGTATTATAAAGCAGTAACAACAATGCTATCCTCCTAAAGATGCTGATGCTACCCAAGTGACTCTCACTGAGCATCACTTGATTTGTTAGTGGAAAAAAATCATTGTAAATTTATGTGCAGTGTGTTTGATATTACAGTTGTCTTTCCCACCAGAAAGTGCACAACAGTTGACTGACCTAATTCCGTAAATAAGGTGAATGAAACTGTTATCTCTTGACCGATGTTCTATAATACGAATTAAATGTCAATATGCATCAAAATTTTAAAACATTTTATATACCATTTATGATGGAATGAAAATTTTTTTTTCTCCGTATTTCGCACTTTCCTCTTTTTGTCACCCGCTAGTACAGCGGTAAGTCTACGGACTTGCAATGCTAAAATCAGGGATTCGATTTACCTCGGTAGCCTCAGCAGATAGCCCGATGTGGCTTTACTATAAGAAAACACACTCCTCTCTCTATTACATTTAGGCTGACACGGATGTCCCTAACTTTAAAAACGTAAGACACAAGTAAAATATCTCATGTATTGGCCAAGAAATTCGTGAAACTTATTTTCATCATTAGAAATGCTCGTAATATTCAAACAAATGACTTATTTTATTTCTGAACGTTCTTATTATACCTGATGAGAATTTGTTTATCAAGCCACCTACCGAAACTTCCCTCATACATCTGCTTACAATATCTCGGGAAACAGAGGTCCCTTATCACAAAACAAATGAAAATATTACGTAATTCTCAATATTACCAAATTGACTTCAAGGTTATTATGAAACCCAATTTCAAATTAAAATATTTTTCCGTCACAATGATCATTTGCCAACTGCCCATTGTTCACATTTCGTCTACTTATACACGTGCGGAGGCTGTAAGGTCTCCTTTATCGGTGAAATAACGAGCATATAAACAAATGCGCATATATATAAAAACTAGAAAGTTTAAAATCTGCCCAACTCTGCTATCCATTTGCACAATACGAAAAGGACATCAGATTTCTCTCTCCTACTTCTTATGCGTATCATATTTCTGTTGTAGCTACAAATATTGTTTGTTTGTTCATTTTGTACCTTTAAATTACTGATGATGGAATTTTGATGATTCCAATATCTTTAATTTGTTTTGAAACTTCGCACAAAGCTACTCGAGGGCTATCTGTGCTAGCCCTCCCTAATTTAGCAGTGTAAGACTAGAGGGAAGGCAGCTAGTCATCACCACCCACCGCCAACTCTTGGGCTACTCTTTTACCAACGAATAGTGGGATTGACCGTGACATTATAATGCCTCCACGGCTGAAAGCTTAATTTAATATCATAAAGTTTGGATACAATGTAGAGGGATCATGTTTTTATGCGTCAAATTTACAAAACGGATAAATTTACCTATCCCTCCTTAAACCATATGAAGGGTAAAAATACTTTTTGATAGTCATATTAATATTAAAATACAACATTGATTTTGTGAGAATAAGCGCCATATCTTTAAGAGGAGCCAACCAGTGACTAAGCAATAAATCTGAATAGTTATATTTCTAGAAAGAGGGTTTCGACAACCTTGTTGAGTACAGCACGTATAGACCATTGAATAGTTTTGTGGTTAGCAATAAATGGAATCTTCTGAAGGTTTGCCATTCTTTAGATTATTGTTGTTGTTGTTTTGAATTAAGCACAAAGCTACACAATGGGCTATCTGTGCTCTGCCCACCACGGATATCGAAACCAGGATTTTAGCGTGTAAGTCCGCAGGCATACCGCTGAGCCACCAGGGGCGCCATTCTTCAGAAAGAATTATTATTTCTCCAGTACCAACAACGGGCTTAGAATGCGTTTTTAGTTTTGTTTGAATTTCGCGCAAAGCTACACGAGGGGTATCTTCGCTAGCAGTCCCAAAATTAGCAGTGTAAGACTAGAGAGAAGGCACCCACCACCAACTCTTGGGCTACTCTTTTACCGTCACATTATAACGCTGAAAGGGCGAGCATGTTGAGCGCGACCTTCAGATTACAAGTCGCATGCCTTAACACGTTTGGCTATTTCCAGGCCTCTTTTTATTACATGACTGAAATATACGCGAATAATTACACTCTTAATTTTTTCGGGCAAAGTTCAAAATTGGAGACGTGATGCTGCTGAACATGCCACCCAAAAATAAAAAAAACAACAACAAAACTGTATCTGACTAGAGACTTCTTGCAAATTAATTATAAAAGGGCAGTAATAATCTTCAGAGACTCTAGATACGACTTGTTTGTTTTGGAATTTTGCACAAAGCTACTATGCTAGCCGTCCCTAATTTAGCAGTGTAAGATGAGAGGGAAGGCAGCTAGTCATCACCACCCACCGCCAACTCTTGGGCTACTCTTTTACCAACAAAAAGTGAGATTGACCGTAACATTATAACGCCCCCACGGCTGGGAGGGCGAGCATGTTTGGCGCGAACCCGCGACCCTCAGATTACGAAGCGCACGCCTTAACGCGCTAGGCCATGCTAAGCCCCTAGATACGACAGTTAAGGTTCGCATCTGGTTGCCACAAAAAATAACATATACTGAATTATTTGAACTTAGTTGAACATAATGGTGATGATGACAATTGAATACATCATAAAATAATGCAAATATATTTATATATATATATACACATGCGATATCAAATGTTTTCAGAAAAACTAAATGGAAGTAAATCCTTGAATGCTATTAACAAAGGAAGTGGTATAATTACTTTCAGTAGTAAAGAAAATATGTGCTACTGTCTTAACTAACAATGCAGACCAATGTAGAAAAACATTGCAAATTGATCACACACTGTCAAATAAGGTCCTTGCACAATCTTATTTTAGATGCATTGTGTGGATTAGGTTTCAAGTTATTGAAATAACGCAAGTTTAATTTACAATTTCTATCTTGAGGAACATATAATATGCTGTTTTTATCTACTTAAGTCATAGAAGTTTTCTAATGTAACCAGATAGATTCATCATGACCATCACGCATGTACGAGCAGCATAGTTTGGACAATTGATTTTGCAATCTCAACAATTCCCCGTTGTTTCATATGACAATGAACTGATTTTAAGTGTGTACTTCAAATAACAGTTTAACATTATCATGAATGTGGTTAGAATTAATTTTTCATTTATTTTAATTGTTTAAATACGAGCTGATAAAACAAACCTTTCCATATGACCAATACCATTCAGACTTTTTTAAAGTTATAAGACTTGATATATAATTATTGACATTATTTTGGTTTGTAAACATAATAGGCACATTTCTTGAATTGTGGTACATGTCTCTACTTCGGATGTACAGCTTTAGACACTGATGGTATCAGTCATTTAAATTCGTGTCATTCAACACGTGCAAATGTTTCACTTTTTGTTTCAGATTCGAGAGAGAGTTGGTAGGGAAATGCTCGTGGCCTAAAGGTCTTTGGTTCAATTCTCGTTGTCTTAAATTTGCTTCCCTTGTATTTTGTTATGGCAAACCTACTATATATCACTAATCTTGAGCCGTTGTCCAGTGTAAAGGAGGTTGGCACCACCAACATTTTTTTTAATCGCTGAGAGGAGGAAAGGTAACTGGATGGCAGAACCCACTACCAACAATATTTTATTGTAGGTATCATGATTTGAGAAACAACGTACTATCAGTTAAATGCAATTAATTCATGGGACCGTCCATAAATGGATTAGGTAATATCACTAATTGCCTAGCTCTAATTGAAATGTACAAGCTAATAAAAGTAACCACAGATTGAAAGTTTTTATTTTTTACAAAATTAATGTGATTCTGGCAAATCATTCAAACTTGCAAAAATACGCCAATAAGTGAAGATTTTCATGTGTGTATGTATGTCAATTCCTGAATATCCTAAGATAATGAGTGACACTCTGTTCTGATTGCAAAACTTTCTAAAATACCTGAATAACCCAATTTCACATAACTTTTATTTTCTACTCACTTCAATACATGTTTGTAACTTTAAAAACTAAGTGTTTAAACATAAACATGTAACAAAGGATAACAGCATTTGATGCAATACGAATGTGAAAAAAAATTTAATCGTGAAGATACATGATTATTTATTTCATTTATCAAATATGCTTCAAGAGTGTTGTAAAATTCTACAGGATGAAAATAACTTGAATTACTTTCTACATATAGTTGTTTTTAACAGGAACCCATCACGGCTTCATATAAAATTATCTTAACAGTTTTAAACCTAATTTCATAAATGATTCTGTAGAATATTAAAATACTTGTGTTTTAAATATAAGCCACACAATGGGCTATTCTATGCTATTATACCTCACAGTCTACTAGAGAGAGAAATTGAAACTTAAGTTTAATTTAAAAAACAACAACATGTTTTTCTTTACCAATCTTGACATTTACAATGGTATCTTAGCTGTATACATGGTGGTGAAAGGAAAAAACTCATATCGTTACTAGCAAACCCATAAGCCTATAGCCATGTTTATGAGCCCATTACCATTAAACTATAAATTAATGCTTGAACTACTCTTTCGTACTTTATGTTTAGTGATCATTACCATCATAATCCAAATAATATTTCTTTAACCAAGTTGTAAATGATAATTGATAAGCTCACTTGTTTGTGTGATTTAATGTAAATCGACGTTAAATTTGGGGTCCACTTTTGAGGAATCCCTGTAAAGGTGTTTTTCAGAATACCCACTTTCCCTAAGTGTTTGGATAAAAAAAGTTTTACCTTTGTGTAAATGTCATGACCAAACAATTTATTTAACAGAAATTAGAAGTTGATACGTCCAGCAGTTTAGGAGAAGAGTGAAGTGAAGTTTCCTTTTTCCAAATGTTGGAACTGAGACCATTCATTTGATACCACTTTGAAACCAGTATGACCAGTAGTTTAAGAGAAGTTATGTGATTTGCATACACAGACAGGCACTGAATCTTAATACACAGATATTAAAAAAAATTCAAGGTTGTGAAAATTTACTTAGAAACAAATTAATACTAGGGGCTATGAAATAACTGTAGATAAAACTAAACAAAGCATATATGCAAGAAAAAAATACTTTCAATGGTTTTGAAGTTTTGATAACTTATAGTTAAATTGGAAAATGGAAATTGGGATTTAATTATATTTCATATATTTCTTTCTTGATATATTATAGCCACTTTAACTACACCACACCCCTTTCAATAAAATTTTGTGTACACATAACTATCCTTGAAATTAAAATTAAGCCCATAACCTAAATATACAGTCTGTTATGTGCATTGTTCAGGAAAATACTACATACAATCCACACCATGACACTTTAAATACACAGAGCAGGTTATATAGCAAGCTTCTTCACCAAGGTAAGAAATGTGAACTTGTATTAAGCTTTGTAATGACCACAGGTTTTTGATCAAATAAAATTAGATGCTACTTTACAAGTTAAATCTTAAGCTTTAATTCTGTAAAGTTTCACCAGCACAACATTCAACTTCCATAAATCATTGACAAATCAAAAGGAAACTTTATACAGTTTATTGATAGGGAAATAAGTTCTGACCTTTTTTCTAAATGATAAAAGTGTACTAGATATAATTTAAACTTTGCCAATATTAAGCTACCATATGGATAGAAATTCAACAGTAAAGTTTTTCAAAGTGCTTATTATTTTGTGCAGCGTTCCTATTTTCAATTACAGTTAAATTATTAAAGCGAGAATAAATAGTTTCATCCAGGGCAGCATTTTACACACGGTTACTCATAGATACCTGGATGTACAATCCTAAAATTTATAAATTTAGCATTTACCTTGGTTTTTCACAGCAATATACTTAGTTCATTCGTAACTGATATCTCATGCAATGCTGTCATACTTAATGTTCTTCATAGAGTACCACGGCTCTGCCAAATGCAGTAATTAACTCAAAGGATAGCAAAATCTGTATTTTAAATCTCATGAATTGATAAAAATATTTGATTAAAGGATTGACCTTAAACTTAACAGATACTTTTATTTTGCACTTACACAGCAGCAATGGAGTACAGAGTGAAATTTTACTATTTTCATAACATTACAAGTTCATCACCTAAACTAATACAGTAACTTAAAGACATGTAAAAAGTTACAAATGAAGTTACATTAAATAAGAATTAAAGGTCGAGACTCTCATTAGTTGAGGAAAATACAACTTAAAACATACTTTTGAGAGAAACTAAAAGAAAACAGAATTTTAAGTAACTTAACACTTTTTATAAATACTTTATAAAAAATAACTTAAGTACTTTAATTGTAAATTAAAAATATATACTGAAAGTATATTTAATAATGAGTCCATGAATAACCAACTGCCTTATTGCCAGACTTCATTTTTAAAGAATGCATGTAGAACAAACTAGTTTTAATAATGTTTCAAACCTTATATAACTAAAAATATCCATCACTTGTACAATGAAATCACAAAAAGTACAGCCACACATAATATGAAATTTGACATTCTCTGAAATACTTTCAAGCATTACGTTGCTTAAAAAGTTTAGAAAATTCAGCTGTAATTGCTACAATTTAAAAAAAATCCCTATAAAAACAAAGTTGTATCATGGTTTACTTATTATTTAATGTATGTCTAAATGCAGCTATGAAAGAGAGCTACATGTAAACAACATATACTTAGAACCTTCACAAGAAAATAAACTATGATTTCTATCAAAACATGTATTAGCATTGCTGAATACCTATTTTTTGCCTATTGAAGAAAGTGTGCTATTGAAGTTTACTTCAATCACTGAACAAGTAGTTTTTTAATATACAAAAGTTAAACTTACAAAAGTTAATAAGTGATGAATTATTTTAATACATAAAATATTCTCAAATTCAAATCTGTTTTATACCAGTACCAATATTACAGCTTAATATTTTGTCCTGTATAAGTACATATTTAAAACCAGGTGCAATTTCTATTTCTACAGTTGCCCATGTAATTCAGTTGTAAATAAAGCCACAAACTCTTTTGTTCTTCGAGGATGTCTTCAATTACGATATATAGATATACATTTTTCATGACAACATAAGACTCCACATCCACTAGGCTCATAAGTATCTTAAACATAACACACAAAAAAAGCTACATCCTCAGTATATTTTCAATTCTAACACAATCGTGCAAAATAAGTGTTCAAAGTGGCAGTTCCTTATGTACACATACATTATAGCTACATAGAGGTAAATCCCTGTATATTAAAGGCTGCACCTATTTCAGAATTTTGGGGAAGATTTCCAACAGGAGATGTTACATTTCCAACCTTTGGACTATAAAAAGTAGGTGTTGAATTACTCGCTCCTGAAATAAAAGTTTATTACAAGATTGTTATAAAGTTTTACTTGTGTTTAAATGATCTTATCAAATCTGATGAACTTAGAGATATATGTCAAAATGCTGTTCACAGTAAAGATAGAAGTTTATCTACAGTTAGATAAAGGTAAAAGTTCTAGTAATGAAAATCATTTTAGTAGAAATAACACTGAAAAAATCAACAATATACAAGTTTTAAGACTCAATTAACAGTATAAAAATATAAAGAGCTTGAATGATCTTACCATGAATTTGTGGAACATGACCTAAGGACATCTGCTGCATGTTTGATGTAAGGTTATTAACACCTTAAAAAGAAAGTCTTAGTGAGTGTGATATGTAAAATTGCACAACATAGTAAATCAAAACAAAGGTTCAATAGTTCAATGGAGTTTTAATATGTCATTATCTAAAACATATCACAAAATAATGAAACAGTATTAGATAACAATTAAATTAAGTTTGCTTGTACATTTGTTCGATATCTCAGCTATGCAAAGAGATGGTTAGTAGATCTTGCACATAATATACAAATAATTAATTATTCAAAATTTTAAGTATTTGTTAGTATAAATATAATATTTTGTCCTGTATAAGTACATATTTAAAACCAGGTGCAATTTCTATTTCTACAGTTGCCCATGTAATTCAGTTGTAAATAAAGCCACAAACCTTTTATCACAAGGTTAACTATTCTCATTCAGTGTTGTCCTCTATATGCAAACATTTTCTTTATGTTTACAATAATCCTTCCACCTCCCCCATTAGAATTACTATATTTTAGCATGTCTCTCAAGTAAATCATCATCACAATCATGCTTCATCTCAATCAATAGTAATATGATATGTTTATACAATGCATGTGACCATCTTCTACATTCCTCTACAGAATTTTCACTTCAAAGTTTGGCAGAAGGTATGAGCATCAGAAAAGTAGGGAAGAATGATGGAAAGTCTGTGAAGAGGTAAGAAAAAAACCCAAAAACTATGCATGGAAGGTAAAACTTAGGGAAAATTAGAACAAATAAACCAAAAGGGTAGGTGAAAGATCACAAATGGAGAACAATTGCTAGGGGATAAAAATAGAAAGGCATGCACCCTAAAAGTTAGCACTACATACTAAGTAACATTGAAAAACCCTGACTAACCACAGAAGCTTATCCCAATCTTGTTGAGGGTATAGACAGGATATAGAAGGAAATCAGGAAAAAGGATGAACACTCCTCCTGAACTACTGAGGTCTTAGGGAGAAAAGAATGACAGAAATAAATACAAAGAAGAGTGATACTTTATGTATGTCAAACATCAAAGGCTATCAAATCTGATTGTTTATGTTTACAGGTTAAGAGAAGAAGGAAATATGTTTTAAGAGCAGGTGAAACAAGGAACACAAAAAAGTGGTTCAAATAGAGGTAAATTTAGTAAGGGTATGGAGAACCATATTTATGTTCAGTCTGGAAAGGCAGGATGGTTGGGAGGTAGATGCATCTTGAAAAATATGCTTGAGCATAGTAGGAACAGGGGAATTAAAAACTTTATGGTGTTGAAAAAAATGGAAGGTAAGTGATAAGGCTGCCCAATATTTCAAAAGTGACAAGACTGAAGACCTATGGTTGAAAAGATAAGTGAAAAATTCTACCATAAGAGCCATTAAACACTTGTTAACAGTAAACAACCTGTTAGCAGACCAACAGTGAAATACTTTCCACTTCCATGGAGGATGACCATATGGAACTAGATAACAAGGAAATGACACGTATGAAACCAGATTGCCTAGCCAAAGACTGGACAAAAGCCAGGTGTGAAGACACAGGATATAGAATCTGGAGCCAAATTTTACAAAACAGAAGGGGGGAAGGTGGAAGAGAGATAGGTGGTGATAGGAGCATACATCATAACCTTGAAAACCAAGGACAACATAGCCAATAAAGAAAAAATAGGAGAACCCAACAATGAGCAGAGCAGAAAAGAGAAATCACCTGATGAAACAATCGGATGGGAGACTATGCATAAAGATATTTGTGATCAATCCTGGCTGAAGAATTGACTGCCAAAACCTATGAATACGGTACAGATGACCAACATTGGGGAAACTTGCTACTGAGGTCTGTGGCAGAGGCATTCAATTGGGAATACCACAATGATGGCAAAAATCCTGAAAACTAAGTGGATTTAACATCCTCTCTGTTGGATATATTTGGTCTGAGTTCAAAAGACAATCCACAAATAGATTGAAAGCACCTGGCATACAAGTGTGAAGGTATCTGCAGAAAACTATTTGGGATTTCTATAGACAGCTTCCAATACATGATGTATGGAAGAAAGAGACAGTAAAATGTTGGTTAGGGTAAGGCATGAATATTGAGCATAGGTAACACAAACATATACCCTTGTGCAAATTAAGTGAAACAAACGATCACTTTAAAATATTTTCAGCATGGAGGCTGGTGTAAACTCGCTGGATCCACTGATTTCCTTTAAGAGTCATTTTTTCACACAGACAGCATCATTAGCTGTGTTTTGCAGTATGGTCGATCTATTTTTGAAATATATGACAAAATTTTGAGGAATATTACCTCATTCAAAAATTGCATTAGAATGGCAAAGAGACCAGTCAAAAAAACACTTATTACCAACTCAATGAATAAAAAATGGTATCAATGGGGTCTGAAATACAAGAACTGGACACAAGAACAATGGAGAAAGGTGTTATTCAGTGACGAGACTCATTTCTTCATACAGGGTCAAACAAGTTTGCAGATCTCCAAGTGAGAAACTTTCAGAATCTCAAATCAATGAGTTCATAAAACATCCCTTGAAGATGTTTTGGGGCTTTTTCAGCTACTATGACGTTGGAAGCTTACTCCAAATAGGTAACAATGAACCTAACAACTGCTGATCTAAAAATGGATAGTCCTTGCAAGGGTAAGAAAAATTGAACTGATCAGAAGTCTGTAAGCAGCACGGCATGCTGATTCTTTCACTTAATTGCAAGAAACTGAATCCACATGTACCCAAACATTAGAGGAGGGAGAAAAAACCAAAAATGGTCAAAAATCTTGATCATGTAACAAGGAAGGATGAGGACAATATGAAATAAGGAGAAAGGAATAAAAATATCACAAACCTGATACACAAAATCTACAAAGACTGAATTAGGCCTAGATGATTCTTTAAGCTGCAATTAGGAAGGAACAGCAAATTCAGGAGACAGAAAAAATGATCAAAGCCCTCACCATTCTGATCAAGATCAGTCAACTCGAGAGGAGTCATGGGATAAAAGTTGACCTGTGTAGTACTCATTCTCCAGATGTATAAAAGCAAAGATATCCACTGTTAGGTTGCATGCACTTAAAGCCTGAGAAGAAAAACATTGGTTGTTAATGTGATCCTTAAAGTGGTAATGCGAACTTCAGAATTTGTACCATAAGAAAAGGTGCACCAAAATTCAAGTGAAGAAATATAGCAACAAGAATTAAATGGTAAAAAATAAAATAAAGCCAAAAGGAACTAATCTGTGGGGAGAAAAACAATTTGTTTGTCACACTGGAAGCACTAGGCAGACAAAAAAAATATGTATTAACTGAAACACTGCTAAACAAGAAGTGAAAATTTCATGGAGATGTGTGGAGAAAGTTACATTCATTACATGAGCATATCATGCTAGATATGCTACTAAGAAATGAAGTATGAGGATTTATACAAGATACACATTGAAACATACTAATTCCAACAAAGGTGTGAAAAGTCTTGTGGCATGAATAAAGAAAACGTTTGGATACAGAGAGCAGCACTGAACGAGTATAGCTAACCTTGTGAGAAGATGCAAGTATCCTATTGAAAGCTATAGTCTAACATACTTGCAAGCTGATTCATGCTAGGAGCAGCTGGTTTCATGTACTTGTTGACTGGCAAAAGATTGTCCACACTGATGTCTACATTACCACTGTGGCTCCATGTGTTGGTTTTCTGTGTTGCACTCTATAATAAAATGTTATGAAATTTAACTCACTAAAATTAAGAAACTATTTTCTCTCCTTTGTATATAGAAGATGCTAGTGGGTAAAAAGAGAAAGAAAAGCTTACATTATCTTAAACAGCCTGCCCAATGAAAAATAATCCAAATTAATAAATCTATGATACCTAGGCTGAATATTCTTCAAATGCTTATATATCTGTTGGTTTACTATACAAGTAAAACCAACTCAAGTAGAATACATAATTCAGAGACCTAGTCTTATCTTTTGACTTGCCCATGTCCAGGGTTATTGGTAAGATACCAAGTTTATGAAATTCATCTGACTGATATTAGTAATAGCAAAGTACTAAAACAAAGTTAAATTTAATCCTTAGCCAGGATTAATTATGCAATGAATATGAATAACAAAACATTAAACTAGTGTTGGAAATTGGATTTTCAAGTAAAAACCAATAAATGAAAGATTATTAACCATTTTTTATGAAAGTTATTCAACAAAATCCATTCAGTTTTGACCCAAGTTTTTGTGCACATCAATGCAAAATGTCACATACAAGTCTGAACTTGTTACACTTTCATTTAAAAGTAAAGGAGAACCATTTTTAGTTTTTGTCATTCAGATTAAAGTTGGCTGATTTACAGTAGTATAAATATAGGATGAAAGAACAAGTAAATTTAAACAAGTATTGGTTAGGGCAAGTACCCTAGATTAACAGTTTCTTCCCAAAGATTTCAAAAGAATTATATGAGTGTACAGTTATTATTCATTGTAAACTTTTCAGCACAAATTTGATAAATTTCATGTAATTCTCCAAATTAAAGAGCATTTAGCATCGTATGATAATTGCTTAAGCTAATATCACAAGAAATGATGCTTGATAAAGTTATACCGAGTGCATGCAGGTGACGAGAAGAAACTGTTAATCTAATACCCATGGTGTTACTGTAAAAGAAGTTTTTAACACTATTCTAAAGAGTAGACCATACATTTTAAAGAATCTGGATGATTCTGTAAAGTATAAGTCTATTCTGAATAACAGGGTTGTGATTCTAAAGTTAATATTCATTACTACAGAGTGCCATTTTCTTACTTGCTGTGATTTAATGGTGTGTATTGACACAAAGTCATGATATATAATCAAAAAAGTTCAGGCATGAAAAAATAAAAGTAGACTAAAAAGGACTGAGAACATAACTTAAGGGAGTGAAATCAGAAATGGTAGCCAAACTGGTAGCTGCATTTGTATTACTGATTAGAATTTCACAGCAAATATTCATTCATTAGGTAGCTTGACTGCACTTTTTGTTCAACTTGGGGTAAGATGATCAGTGAAGCAAAAGCTTACAACCACTTATGTCATCATGTGGCCTTGTAATGGTTTGGGAAGGAGAAACTTCTACTTCACTTTGTGGATATCAGTGTAAAGAGAGCTCATCTAGAAGTTAGTTAAAGCATTTATTCCTTTTCATACTAAGCTTTGGTACTTTTGAAATGTATGAGAATTCTTCACTGCTAAATTTAAATATGTGTAGCAATGAATACCTGTTTAATTCAGAATGGTATATGTCTTCTGCAACCTGATGGCATTGTCAATTGCAATAATAGGTTGATTTATTTGAAATTTTTCATCACTTGTCTGCAAACATCATGTAACATTTTTTCCTCTACAAGGACCTCAAAAAATTCTGTTCTCAAAACTGCTGTTTTTCAATCTACATTTTTGATAAATGTAATGAGTTATTGCATTATAGCTCTATGTATTTAATGATGTCCATACACTGAATGTGATTGCTACATTCTCAGTTTTTGTCAGATCATCTTCCATTCTAATAGAACTGTATCATTTGTCAAACTTCTCAACAAACTTTTTAAAGTATTCACACATACTACATTACTAAATGGAAGCACAGCATCAATAACAAATTTAACTAGAACTTCATCTATATTATTATTCCCAGAATCAGTCAAAGATTGGGTGGTTTGACACCGAGAATGCACCAATAGTAGAAGAAATCTTTGGCTGTGAATTTAAAGAAATTCCAGATATGCTAGTACCGAAATCTTTATACATGGTCTATGTAAAATATCAAAATTGTGAAGTTTCCTGAAAAACTATATACACAGTTTTCTTATATTTTAGAGTAGATAAAACTTACAATATATCCTTTATTTAATATTCAAATTTTATTATTAAATCAACAAATTTGTTGAGCAGAATCTTTTTTGTTAACATTGTTTTTCAGTTTATGCCTTGTTAAACTGTATAATTATCATGTATTTTGTCTTAAAATAAGTTATATAATGGGTATATATATTTTCACTTTTAATGAAAAAAAATCTCAGCTGATAGTGATGAACATGCATTATACACAGTATTCATGTTTTTAGCCATGAATCAATGACTGAAAACATTCAGATTTTTTTAATTTCGTCACCAGCTACATGCCCTCATTCACTTTTTAAAATGGATAACATTATCAAAAATAAGAATAAGTTTAAGCTACACCTTACAAGGGTGTCATGTTAAAAACTGTTAATTTTTATTTCATTGTAAGATTATCATCAGTTAAAGTACAATTAATAGTAAAAAAAAACACATACAAATGTATGCCTACATTTTATTATGCAGCTCATATCTAGGTTGTACTTCATCGGAGGTTAATCTTTACTCTTCTTAAAGCCAAAAATGCTTTCACACCAATAATCTGGCACTTTTGCCAAGACAAGGAAAGGTATCACATTTGCATTGGTACCTGCCATTGTTACTGCACCAATAACTTTGTATAGTGTATTTTGATAGATCCTCTTATGGGTAATTAACTAAGAGTAAAGCTTGTTCTTTTATTACTTTTTTCACAAAGAAAAGAGAAAGACCACAATTTTGAAAGGTAATTAACAAAAATTTGAACAAAGACCTATATGTTCTGAAACTACCAAAATCATTATTGATCATACAAAAATGTGATTGATCAGTTGACTGGGAGCAAAAACTGATCAAGTCGATTAACTGGAACAGCATTACTTTACACTGACAATTTCATCACTATACAGATGATAATTACTGAAATTAAAACAAATTTTCTTTTGATGAGTACAGCAGTAAAGTACTGCTAAAAAACGATAGATAAAATCTTACATCTATGACATCCAAAATCTTAGTTTACTACTGGTATTTTCTGTATCAGTAAGTTACTGCTAAAATTGTAACATAAAACTCCATTTACTTGATTCTATTTTATAAAATTAAAGAAAGAAGAAACCTGGAGAATCTCAATGCAATAGAAACCTAAAAATGTGTTGAAATACATATTTCTAGTTTACATAAAAATATAAAGGGAACAAAAAACAAAAAGTGACAATTATTACAGATGGACAAATTAATTTACAAAGTTATACAATATAAAAATTAACAGCTGTAACTTACTAAAATAATTAATGAACTTTATAATTATTTTATTCTTAATGAAACTTGTACTTGAGAGTTTTTAAAAGTTCATATTTTCCTACACTACCAAAAATGTATCTCTGATAATATATCTCACACTTCAACTTTATTCTGATGAAAGATTCTCTTTATATATTTTGAGGAATAGTATGAATTATATTTCATTTGTTCCAGTCTTTATACCTCACTATACTAATCCCAGTGATTTCAGTCTTGTGACTCACTCCATCTATATCAATATTCCTCTGTACCCAATTTGTGTGTAAGCTTCTCATGATTATTTGCCATTCACTTTTACTAGACTAGCAAGATTATGAGACCCAAACACTGGTTATCATGGGGAGGAAGGGTGAGGTAGTATACGAGGAAATAAGTATTACCAGAAATACATTTTTGGCATAGGAAAATGTGAAATTCCAAACACATCTCTTCTCACCTTTAGTTATCACCCCAAACTGACCCCGTGAAGGGGCTAGTGATGGCAAGATTTACACAGAATGTGTCAACATAGAGAAATAGGAATTCAATACTGAAATATAATAAGGCACATTAGTGAGTGTCTGCACAAGTTCTGAAACAGGTATATTATCTGCCAAGATAAAAGTGAAATCTAAATATAGGTAGAACAGGCCAACTAGCTACATGACATTCATCGAGACTCATCTACACATATGAAGTTTTACGTCTTGTCATTGAAATTACAGAGCTCTCAACTCAAAGTTAGATCCAAAATGTAGCGGCTAGGGTATGGGGACCTCAATATGATATAACTGTACCATAGAAATATGATGTGGAGGGATTTTGTTTGTTTGTTTTGGAATTTTGCACAAAGCTACTCGAGGGTTATCTGTGCTAGCCGTCCCTAATTTAGCAGTGTAAGATGAGAGGGAAAGCAGCTAGTCATCACCACCCACTGCCAACTCTTGGGCTACTCATTTACCAATGAATAGTGGGACTGACTGTCACATTATAATGCCCCCACGGCTGGGAGGGCAAGCATGTCGCGAACCCGCGACCCTCAGATTACAGGTCGCACGCCTTAATGCACTTGGCCATGCCAGGCCGATGTGGAGGGAACCCAACCTGAAAGTTACAGGATGTTAAAGGTCAAGCCACTGGAATTGTGAAGAAAAGGCAATCAACACCTAGATGTAGAAACTCTTGCTCCAACTTGAAGATTTGGTATGTTATGGCACAAAGCAGCTAAGCTATCTGTGCAAAACATCTAGTAAAAATTTAAAGTGAAGAAATTAAAGAAAAACAAAACAAAGTTTAAAAAAAAACATAAATAGCATAAAACCAATGCTTACATCTAGTCTACAACATTAAGAAAAAAACTACAGTAACACAAGTTGTAAAGGACTTTCTGTAGCATAATTGTAATTATCATAACTTCCCAGGAAGACTAACAGGTAAGTACAAAAACCACCATTCATCACCTGAAGTTGGCCTTTCCAGTCTTGGTTTTGAGTTATTTAACATTACAGCCATTTTCTAATTTCAAATCAAACTAGATGGACCATGATTCTCAAAAGGGAATCACATAAGAAAGGTCCAAAGTATAAATTAAAAAACTTAAATGGCATTAGAAAGATTAATGGCCTATAAAAAACTAACACTTTCTATCATTATGGACGAGCCTCAAGAGAGAACATGTTTAAAATGGTGTCATCGTTGAAAGTAATAACAATGGCAAGAAAGTAAAGTGTGGCTTTTTGTAACCTGAGTGTTACACAGAAAACACATTGGTGCATCAGTTACAGATAAATGAAAATGATGAGTAAAAAGCTGTGACCAATGCATATTCTAGTTAGAACAACTTCCTCTTTCTGATCCTTACAGAAGCAAGATGACCTAACTCCAATAGAGGGTCTTATTTGGAAAAGTTTGTTTTCACATTGCTCACTCCAAGTCGACTGCCAACTGTAACAGGAATACAGGACCATAGTCCATGTATGGAACAGGCACAGCAGTGATAGTGCCAGAGCAGACAGATTTAGCTGCAGTGTTACCAAGTTCATTCCCACAAACACCAAAGTGGCTCAGTATCTAGATAAACTGGATAGAAGTAGATGTTAAAGAGAAATGGGATAGTCAGTTTTGAATATCAGTGAGAACACGATGTGAACTAACGTGAAGCAATTCAAGAGTCAGTAAAGAACTAAGCAAGTCAGTATAAATTGTGCAGTTGGACTACTGCTTAGCTTCTATGTGATCCAGGTTGAGAGAAATTGTGTACAGTTCAGCAGTGAATACAGAAGCTGTAGAGGGGATTCTCCAAGCGAGCCACTGAACCACAACAAACCATGGCAAAGCCCACATAGCTACCTGATTTCGAACCATCTGTATAAATAGGAATAGAAGGATGGTTTGAAAGATGTTCAGCAAATAACAGACAATATTTCCAACTGGGAGTGTCTGCTTTTCTCGGATGACTTAAAGGTAAATTACATTTGGGGACTATAAAAAGCCATGGTGTGATGGGCTGACCAGTAGATACAGCGACGTTATCCAAGGACAGACCCAATTCATCTAACTGTATCTAGATACGAAAGCCAAAAGGAGCAATGGCAAATCACCTGTGCTGAAAAGAGTATAGATACAAAGGAAGGAAAACACAACCTCAGGTGGGATGCTTTGTCAAGGAACAAAGTTTTGAAGCATATAAAGACAGTTGCAAACAGCAATGGTGCAAAGAAGGTTCTTGAGACTCCATGTATAAGCTCTGAACTGGGGAAGTGGGGAAAGTCCCTGTGCATAACCAAAGTCCTTGATGATGAATGGGGTCTAGCATCTTTAAGGCTGAGGTTCTGGCAGAGCCAAAGACCAGTGATCCACAGTCAAGTTTTGATCGAATAAGAGTATGATATATCTTTAGCACAGAACATTGATCCACTCCCCAAGTGGTGGATGAGAGAACACATAAGGATGTTCAGTGCTCTTGTACACTTGACCCGTAGCTGCTTGATGTGTGGTCAAAGATAAGTCCCAAAAAATTTTTCTCAGGGACCACAGGCAGCACAACTTTACTGATATTGTGTTCAGGATCACAGAGTGAATACCTCATTGGCAGCAAAAGTGCATGCAAATGATTCCAGAGAAAAAGAAGTTAAAGCCATTTATGTGGTCTACTTCAGTAAATGATTAAGGGCAGTCTGTAACTGCCACTCAATATACCTCATGTTCGACAACTGACATGAGGTGTGAAAGTTGTCGACATAGAGCCCCTTTGCAAAAGTATGAGAGTTGTTCAGTGATGACATTAATTTTTGATCTGAAACATGTGACACTCAACATACAGCCCCGAGGGACTCCAAGTTCTGGTAGAAAAGAATGGGAAAGTGTCGAACCCACATAAACTCTGAATCTCCTGTTAATTAAAATTTTAAAAATAAAAACGGGCAAATGGCCCCATAACCCATATATATGGAGGTACCATAAAATGCCACACCACTATATTGTATCATAAGTCTTCTCAATGTCAAAGAATACTGATGCAAGATGCTGTCATTTGAGATTGACTTCTCTGATATATATTTAAAATCGAATCAGGTGGTCAGCAGTGGAGAGCTGTCTTCACAACCCACACTGGGTGGGCTAGAGGAGGTTGTGTGGTTCCTTGAATCAACCAAAATAAGCATTAACCTCTCTAAAGTCTCACAGAGACAGCTCATTAAAGCAACTGGATGGTAGTTTGAAGGAATATTGGGATCCTTCCCAGGCTTAGAGAAAGGTAGGACAACAGCCTGGTGCCAGGCATCAGGAAAAACATTCTTCTGCCAGATCCAGTTAAAAACAATCAGAAGAATAGCAAGAGAAGCAGGAGATAGATGGCAAAGCTTTTCATAGTGCACATCATCAAGTCCAACTGATGTACTGCCAGACTGATGAAGGGCCAATATGAGTTCCACCAGTGTAAAGGGATGATTAAAATCATAGAGACAATCAGCTTGAAAGGAAAGAGGTGATCGCTCTTCCCAAGTCTTGAATGTGGAGGATGAAGCAAAAGTGCTAGATACCTGGCAAAAGCTTTCACTAGGAGTATTGGCAATGCTCTGGGTATCAACCACTTTCTGGTCATTAGAGAACAAAATAGAGAGGGAGAGAGAATTATATTGCCCACTGATCTTTCGAATCAGTGGAACTGGTGGTAGAAAACACGCTGGTTGTGAACTTAATCCAAGATTTCTTCTCACTTTGACATCTTAACTACTGACCATGTGCATGAGCCTGCTGGAAAGTGATGTGCTTCAATAGAGTTGGATATCTACAGAAAGTATCCCATGTATGTTTTTGAGCTTTCCATGTCATGTGGCAGGCAGGATTTCACCACAGATGAGGATATCATGGAAAACGTATCGAGGTTTTAGAAATACACTGAGCAACTGCTTGTATAATACAGTCAGTTACTGCTGTCACACAGTCGTCTATTGATGGCTTACAGACAATGGCAAGATCAAGTTCTGCAAGAACAGTGAAAGAGGGCCAGTTTGCACGATCCAGTTTCCACCAGGGCATGTGGGTCAGGTAGTTTTGACCAGGGCCAGTCTCTCTCAAAATTATAGGAAAATGATCCCTGCCTCGTGGATTATTGTTAACCATCCATGAAAAATGGGAGAATAGTGAAGGGGAGCAAATTGAGAGATCAAACGCAGTAAAGGACTAATTAGGTGCATGAAAATAATTAAAAGAACCAGCATTGAAAAGAGAAAGGTTGTGATCAGAGAGCATATGCTTTACAGAGAGACCCCTCCTATCAATATCAGCACTTCCCCAAAGGGGATGATATCCATTAAAGTCCTCCAGGATTAAAAAGGGAGACGGCAACAGTTCAACGAGAGCATCAAGGTCTGATTGATCATATGTCTCTCCAGGGGACAGGTTGAGAGAACAAATACTGATGGTGTGACCCAAGGAAACACTGATAGCTACGGCCTCCAAGGGTGTGTCAACAGGCAAAGACAGGATGGGCACATGCTGATCAACCCACAGTGCCACCCCTTCATGCACTCATCAATCACACAGCCCATCATTTCTGTACAAAGAAAATTACCGAAAGGTTACTGTATCAGCAGGTTTCAGAAATGTTTCCTGTAAGGAAAGACATATAGGATGGTAGGCGGCAGTCAGTGTTTTGATGTCATCCAGGTTAGAACGTAAACCTTGACACTTCCATTGTATCAAGGTTGCCATTTTTATTTATGTGTAGGTGAAATGGGTGGAGGGCCCTTCTGTTTATGACTACATCTTTTTTCTTTATTGTTTTTATTTCAGGGAGGCCTATCAACTTCCATGGATTCTGTCCTGGATTGTTTGGGCAGGTCTTTGCTGTTGGAACGGGATTCCAGTGACTGAGGATGTGAATGAATGATCATTTTGCATCTTGGGGTGGCAGAAAATGTATCTGAGAAAATGCCTGTACTGGAACCAAAGGAAGTGGATATTGGGATTTGTTGGAATGTATGTAAGGGACAGAGATGGGTGTTGAAGTTGATTCATCAATTTTTTTAACCATAGAGGTCAAGACTTTTTATTTGGTTTGAGAACAATTCTTTTGGAGGCCCAGAGAGATTTATCTGCAATTCCACTGTAGTTGTGGAACAAAGTGCAGCAGCATACGTCTGAGATGAAGTGGTCGACAACAATTTTCTAGCCTCAGGATAGGTAATGTTATGAATCATTTTCAAATGCTGCACCTCTTTTTCTTCCAACCATTTAGGACAACAATGAAAGTAGGACAGGTGAAAGCCATTGCAGTTGATGCAATGAGGGTCCATTTCATGCTTGAAGGCATCATGGTCCTTGCCACCACAATGAGCACATGTGAAGGAACCACAACATGATGTTTTCGAATGATCAAACCACTAACACTGGAAACATCGGAGAGGGTTTGGAATGTATGACCGTACTCTGCAATTAAGATAACCTGTCTTGATGATGGCAGGTGGATGTGGTGACATAAATGTGAGAATGAAGACATTGGTCAGCATAATAATTCCATCTTTGTGAGTGGATATACGTCTGACTGCAGAAACTTCTTAGGTGGAGAAACAAGTGAGAATCTTCAACTCTGAAATGTTCTTCAAATCCCTCTCAACAATAACTCCTTGTGGTGAATTCAAAGTAGCATGAGGTTTAACCTAAATAGGTATATTGCCAATTGCCTTTAAATGCAAGAGGAGTTCACTGAATTGAGATGAGGAAGTTTCCACTAATATGTCATCATATCGAAGCTTCTTTACTGACTTTGGAGAACCAGTAAATCCCTTTTGTCTCTTCTGAATGAAAAAGAGAGACAATTGCCCTAAAGGTTTGTCTTAAAGTGAATGCAATATTAGAAAATGAGGTACAACAGGTGGTACAGATGGTGAAAATTACTGCTCGGAATCTTCAAAATGTGGTTATTTACCTATACTGTTTTTTCACTATTTTATTAACATTTTAATTGGAGTATCCACATTAAAGGAAAATTTTGGTGCCCACTAACCCCACCCACCATGGAGCCCTACAATGTCAAACAAGGAAACTGCAGCAATGCCACAGTTTTGTGAACACTATTCCAAACTACCAGCATCAGATATAATGTCCACAACACCTGCTGAGAATATCCAACACTGGTACTTAGTTGACCCTAGCCCAAGTGGACCAGCCAACTGACCCAAGGATGGCCACCACAAGACTGCCTGTCTACAGAAATTCGATGCCAAAGTGGCTTGGACCCCTCAACCATCAGGATCCTCTTCTCCCCTTTATAGGTTGCCATGTATGGCAAGCATGTAGGTGGATATTTAGATCCCAGAGGAGTTAAATTGAAAAACAGAATCTTCCCTGGGAAGTCCCTTCACCATGTACAGAAACCAACTTAAAAAAACAACAAACTAAGCTCTAAATCACAGACTCAGTAACTCAACCTGAAAACTATAGAATGTTGCATGCAAACCACAAGAACTACAAAGCAATATCCAATAGAACAAGTTTCCCCCTGACCTGAAGCAGTTCAAAATGCAACAAACAAACATTTATTTACGAAGTCAATTCATGCCTCACTTATCCTAAAGAAACAAAGATCATCCACCTTTGGTTTACAAACTGAAATCCAAACTTCTCAACCTGGGAGGAAAGATAAAAACATCTGAAATTATGCTCCACATGCAAAATTATGAAGAGTTAAGGAACCTCCTCCATGATGATGGAAAGTTAGAGAATAACCAAAAAGGGCTATGCTCGCATAACCAAACAGCAAAATATCATCTCTGAACAAGAATTATGAGAAGGACTCTATGTAGGCTGGACCTGCTCCCCACCTGACATCTGGGAAAACCATCCAGGGTTAAGGGTAGGAAGATAATTCTGGAATATAGAGTACACATAGCACTCAGGAAAAATATACTTCTGTCCACTACTTCAATGACTGGAAACTGAGAGTTGTTAGGACTCCCTTGTTGTTCTAGAAGAGTGGTAGCAGTAGGAACTTGCACTGAAGTATCCTGAGGAACACTTCTCCAGAGACAGTGCAATATGTGAATAACATACCCTATTGTGAAAAACAAACCAAGCTCAATTTGTTCAAGCCAGGAGTTGCTTGGGAGGAGTAAAGTTCTCTTATGCTTTACTCATGATAGTCCAAGAGTGTGGTTGGTCCAGTACTTTATCTGACACAGAATAATTGTTCACCATCTGTAAAGTGCCAAAACAATCTCATGGAACACCCCATCTCAACAGAGCTCCTTGTTACCAGGAAGTTAGTTATTAGTCTACTGGTAGCTGGTACAGATCTCTGAGAGCATACCTGATCAAACAACACTTGTCACTAAGCAGGATCAAAATGAAAATGAAAAGAAGGTCCCTGAAAAGGAATGAAGTTTATTCACCTCTCATAATCATGTTTGGTGTTCAGAATAGCTATGGGGTGAGGGAATGGCTGAAACCAATATAAGAAGACAGTCTAAAGTATGTAAATAATGTGATATAAAAGTGTTAGATGTATTTCACATACCATCCTGCACAATTTCTTCTAGTTGACAATACAACTGAGCTGCCAGGAATATTAATATATGTTTAACTTTGTAAGATGAGACCCAAAGAGGTTTGCACTCTTTCAATAAAACACCAGAGAAAGCTATTTTAACCAACTGATGAATCCAATTTATAAAAGTGACAAGGGATAAGTTGCAACAAATTGAAGGAATTTAATGGATAAAGAACTTGAATCACTTCAACATGTGGTTCATAACATCAATGAGCCTGAACAGAGCAGCATAAAAGACAAGTTCGATCCAAAAGGTTATGTAAGCGAGAAACTGAAAAGGACCTAGTTGTAAGTTTAGGAAGAAAGGACCTTTTCTGGACACAATATAGTTGGAAAGGTATAGTATCATGTGAGCACGGGACACAAAAACAACTAACTCTGACTCTACAAATAAATGACAGAAAAAAATATGCTTTAAGTGAACATGATCCCAGTTTCAAAAGATGGACATGATAATGCAAGATTAGGTTTGTTTGTTTTTTGAATTTTGTGTAAAACTATACAAGGGCTATCTGCACTAGCTGTTTCTAACTTAGCAGGATAAGACTAGAGGGAAAGAGCTCGTCATCAGCACTCACTGCCAACTTTTGAGTTACACTTTTATGAAGGAATAGTTGGGATTGCCCATCCCATTATAATGCCACTATGGTTGAAAGAGCAAGTATATTTGGTATGATGGGAATTCAAACCCAAAACCCTCAGATTAAAAGTCAAGCATCCTAACTACCTGACCATCCAATTTAAGAACATGGAAAGGGTGATGATGATCAATAAACTGAAATGATTTTAAAAGTAAATAAAACAACTGGGGGCACAAAATATTTTCTTTTCACAGAAAAATGAAAAGTGGATAATAAGGCAACCTTATACAGGGTAATAGATAAAAGCTGAGGGTAACAGACCCATCTCAAACTATGTCAAAGACTCAAAGACATGTTGCACAGTGGGAAACAAAAGGTTACACCTATATCTGAGAGATCACTGATAATAGGTAAACCACTTCTTTCAATAAACTTCCAAAGAATGTCAAATGGAATGTGTTAATGAGAATGCCACTTAAATTGTAAATACCTGATGTCATATAATTGACTGCATAAAAGCCAGATGTGAATTATATAATGCTAACTGCTGAACGAAAAAGTTTGACCAAAGATGATCAAAGGAAGACAGTCAGGAAGAACTGGGAAAAGTTTGACTTTCCTAAAGCAGCTGAAGGAATGGAAATGAGAGCTGACCCTACAAATGTGATGCCACTCAACAGGACATGGAGCAAAACAGTAACAGAACTTTGGAGAGCAGATGAGTGTTTTTTTTTTCTCATAGCAATGCTACATTGGGCTACCTACTGTGTTCACTAAGGGGAACTGAATGCTTGCTTCTGCTATTGTAAACCTAAAGACTTACTGCTGTTCCAACAAGGGAACAGAGAACAGATGAATCAAGGAAATACATGAAGAAGATGAAAACCTGTGAAATCCTGGCTAAGAGCTATTACTCTCAAAGCCAGAGGATGAGGTACTGAAGACCAGAAGGATGGGAGATGAATATTCAAATGCGAGGCAAAATCTTTAATCTGTAATGTTCCAAAACAAGTGAACAGCTGACAAAATATTTGAAAAAGAGCATCCACTCTGTAAAAGTCTCTGTTGGGACAAAATAACTGGTCAGCTACTACACTGATTACTCCCTTGAACATTGCAAACAAGGAAAACAAACTGATGTTTGTGTACCAAAAGAAGATCCACTGTTCAAAAACAAAGATTTCAAGTGGGTGTTCTCTTGCTCTGAAAAGGATGTGAATACTGTGGAATTGTCCAAATGAAGCATTACAACCTTCCCTCACAAATAATTTGAGATTCTGAACAACTAAACATATTAAGCAGTTGATGTTGATAGAAACTATGTCTAAAGTCCATAGTTCCTTGAATTCCATGTTGTCTATACAAGCACCCCAGTCCTGAAGAGAAGCATCAGTGAACAGATGTATTTGTGGTATGGAAGTAGTAGAAGGACATATACAATATTGTTTGTTCCTGTTCAACTACTTTTTGGGTTCTACACTGAAATCTAACAATCTTACTAGACAATTCATTGTCTCTGTGTACATGTTCCACTGATCCCTAAATGATCATTGAAAGTCCCTTAAGTGGGCCTGAACTAAAGAAAAAAATAATTCTAAAGATGTCCACATTCTCTAGAAAGACAATTTGCACATGATGGTGAAGAAAAAGATAACATTATTTGAAGAACTGCCTATTCCATGGTTTAAAGGATTATGGGAGAAAGTTGGCAACAATTTATATAGGAATTGAAAAACATCCCTAAATGTACAAGGTACTGTGTGGAAGTAAAAACAGAATTCTCCTTTCTGATAAAACACTCAGCTACTGCAGCTTCTGATACCAAAGTCTGAGAGTGTTATTCTATAAAAAGCCAGTTATCCATGTAGTGGCGAGTGTCAATTCAATGCTAAGGGAGTGAATATTACACAAAAAGTTCTGTTTGGCAAAAAATGAATAGAGCAAATGTGAGGCAGAATTACATAACACAAACCTGATAAACCTGGCTATTGTGCATGAAACAGAGATAATGTCTTGAAAATTTGATGACACAGATTTCAAGTTATGTATCTGTGGTGTCAAATTATGTCTTCTATAAAACAGATGAAAAAAGCCACCGATGGTGAAGAAATGCTTAAATGACTCCATTGTAAACCAAGAAGCCTGGAGGAAGCATTGTCTACCTTTTTTGGTACCAGAAACAATAACAAAAATAAAAACCTTCAAAAAGGAGGTAATGAGTTTTATAGTCTCTTTGTTCAGAAGATACTGGATAGTTTGTGTTTGAGGATTGGATGTAAAATGGTTTTTGGGAAGTGGAAAGCCAACTGTATGAAAGACACAAGAAGGAGAGATGTGAACTGAATGGCCAGTCCTCTCATGAGAACTAAATGACCCACTAATCTGTTGTGAATGTCTCTCATACATACAAGAACCCATTGAGATCAAATGCCACAGGACCTGACCTTATAAGGTAGTCACCAATGCTGAAACCTGTGCTCCACCCTAAAGGAAGATCCCTACTGGTAAGGTCAAAATTATCCTTGTTTTCCAATGCATCATTGTGCCAAAGAAGAAGGACTAGAAACAAGAACAGGAGATGCAGCAAACCATTCTGTAGAAGAACTTCACAGGATTCAAGAAACCAGACATAAAATAAAGAATGTAGATGGGTCACATTTACTTGAGATTCCATGGATTCCGAAATACTTGCAAAAAACACTTCTGGGAAAAAAAATTCTCTTAGATTAATAACAAACAGTGAAAAATAAAAATTTCCTCCAATAAGACATTGCTCTCAAAAATATCCCACCAACAAACCAATCAAGATACCAAGGAGAGAGTAGAAACTTATAACCTGAGGAAAGTGGAAGTCAATAAAAAAATCAAGATCCTCCAAAATTTCAGAAAAACTGTTGTAAGTGACAAACAAATTATGGAAAACTGAAAACAAGTAAGATGAACAATGACATGATGTCTAAAGCAATAAATAGAAAGTAGTGGGTCTAACCTCTAAGATTCCAAATAAGATTCACCAGGCAATGGAAAGCCAAAGTATGCTTATCCAACACCCTCTCTGAAATGGTCTGTAAATCCACCTTTTTGAGAGATTGCAGTGCAAATAAGGAGAAGAATTAGGTAATAAGTTAAACTAGTTTCTCACATTAAAGATTTATAAGCCACAGAAAAAGTACTTAAAATATAACAAACATAGCATAACAGTTGTAAAAAAATAAGTTCAAGAGACAGGATGTCTGTTTGAGGTTCATGAGCAAAGGTAGGTACTAGAAAAATAGTCTAAATTCTCAATAGTCCACCCTTAATCTCCCACAAACTCAGACTGATCCAACAGGAGACAAAACATCAGACTGCATGTAAGACTCTACTTGTCTGCATATAAAGAAATGTATGTTCTCTGTAAAAGGTGCCCTGCCAATGCCTGGTCAATATTTGAGGTAGAAGAGAGGAATCAAGCAACTGTGTGTCTGAAATATAAACATGAGTACTTATACTCAAAAAAAAGTCTTGAAACATTTTTTTTTATAAAATCAAGAAGAAAAAACAGTAAGCTCAAGCCCAATGAAAGAGATTTAAAATAATTCAAAAGAAAAGTTTGCAAATGTAGTAATAGCTCTGGAGAGAAAACTACCATGAAAATGTTATTTCTGTAATTTTTGCCATTGAAAAAAACAATAATAGGAAGTTTATATGTGGTTTGAGTATAGAAAACACATTGATATAGATGGAGAGTCACAAGATTAAAATCACTAGGGTTAATACAGTAAGGTATAAATAGTAGAGGAAGTAAGATAGATAGGCAAAGAAAACTTTTATTTGATATAAAACTAAAGTGTGAGAAGAGTTATGTGTGTTTTGAAATTAAAGCTCAAAGAAAATTGTACTTACTACAGCAGGAGACTGGTTTGACATCTTAGCAAATGCTGAAACATTCGAGTACATTGCTGATGTTGGTGACATTACCTGATATGAAGTTGGCTGCAAAAGAAAAGTATAAAATTTAACAAATATGTTGTTAAGGTGTAACAGGTTATAAAAAATTAAAAATGTCCACACATTTTTTTATTATTGTTCATAACTTACAAAACCTAACAAAATGATAACAATGATTAACCACAGTAGGTTTCAGTATGAATAGGTGAAAGAATTTCAAATAATTAAAATATTGCAAATATTGGTGAACTAAGTTCTTTTTCTATAATAATAGAAAAAAACATTCATATAGTGATGAAAAATTATTTTTTTTATTTCAACAGCAAAAGTGAAAGGAAAGAAGGTTTGGATACATCCATTTTGATAGTAATAATTAGGAAAATGAAACATGCTTGTTTTTCTTCAAGTTTACAATAAAAAAATACTGTTTGTGAATATAGCTCATTGTTATGTGATTTATTACATGCTTAGAAACTTAGATTACATCTTGAAGCACCTAAAACCTTTTGGCTTCAGTGGGTTTTGTCATCTTGAATTCTCAATTTAACAATGGTACATTAGTAATTTAAGGATTTGATACTAAGTTTAGATTCACTAAAATATCCATTTTAAAACTTTTCAGGGTGCTGCTTGTATTATAAGATTTATTATCTCATAATGCAAGATACAAAATATTAATTCTATACTGTGGTAACAAGTCTTATACTCTGAAGAGTAATTCCATATCTGAATAAATCATGTTGCTGCATATTTACTGATCACAACATTCCTGTAAGAGCTAAATTTCAGTACATATTTTGTAGCAACAAGAAATTTTAAAAGAGTTATGAAATGTTTAATTTGAGACTATTTATTACTGCAGTGGCTGGAAATAGAGTTGCAGGAAAAAAGTCACAAATGTTTTAACAATCAAATTTAATGTAAAGTAATAGAAGAAAAACTTGAAGTTATTTATTGCAATAGTACATTTTATATTGAATTTACTAATGCATCATCTAATCTGACACTTCTTCAGTAAGTTTCACAGTGTCAGTCTTTTAACTTCACAAGTGCATTTATGTATAATGTAGAATCAATGGAATAATTCAATAATTTAACTTCTTTCAATAGAAGCATGGACATGGTCCCTGATAACCATTTTATGTTTGTTATAATTTTTATGTTACAGCTTTAGAATGAGTAAGTGTGTATTCATAAAATTTGGCAGATTATCAGTAAACATTACAAGGCTTTTGCATTTTTTAAGTTCTCAAGTTTGTTAAGCAATGTTTTTCTTATGATTTTCACATCTTGTCAGTTCAACATGCAAAGCAATTTTTATTTTAGGATTAAAAATATTTTTATGCATCAGAAAATCTTCGAAATTTCACATGCAAAAAGGAATTAGAATTAATGCTAGATGAGGCAATGGATGGTAACAAGGATACTCATTTGCTTTGCTACACATGGTTCATAAATGGTAACAAAATTGTGGAAGACCTCTCTTTTGTAAAAGTATCACTGCAAGTACAAAAGCTCAAGATTTGAGATCCTTGACACTTTTATGCGTGAAAACAACTTAGACTGGACTATGTGTTGCTGTCCGTACCAATGGTGGTCGCTCTATGTCTGGCTGTTAAGGAGGATTGCAGGCACTCATTTTTTTGTTTTTTAGCAAAGTTTTTGATGCACTGTGGACCCATTGCACAATCCACAGAAAAGCTCTTGCATTTAAGCAACTGAGTCCTTTACTGAACCTGGTCCTGGAAAGTGTGTTGAAAGTGATGAGCTTTATAAAAACTCAGCCACAGTAGGCAAGGTTTTTTAAAAAAACTGTGTGAAGATATGGAATTTGAGCACCTATCTTTGTTGTTCTATTGCAGCTTGTAATGGCTGTACTGTGGGAATGTACTGTACCATGAGTTTGAATTACAGTAGGAACTCTACTCTTATCTCGAAGAAATAATATGCTAAAAACCTTGTGGATATTGATTTTTTCTTGTCAAAATTAGCATACTTGCACAATACCTGTGTGATCTCTTCGAAAATCTGAATGCACTGAGCCTCCCTTTGCAAGAAAGCAACGTACAATCTGAAACTCACAGAAAAGGTTTCAGCCTTTAGGAAAAAGTTACTGCTGTGGAGAAGAAAAATGAATAAAGATAGTGGCAAATACTGTTTCTCCCCATTGCAGCAGTTTGTTACATCCCAAGAAGTTGATTTGACTGATGAACTGAAATCTGTTTTTGAGGAACACCTTACACAGTTCAGCAACTGGTTTGAAAATTGCTTTCCAGATGATATGAAGAAGTTTGCAAGAAGAAAATTGTATTGAGTTGCATTGTGACAATACTTTAAAAACAAAATTTGGCAGCATGGAGCTAACTGAGTTTTGGATATAAGTAAAAGATAAATATCTTCTGCTAAGTGCTAAAGTTCAGTGAATCCTAATTCCATTTATGACATTATATCTCTGTAAAGCTGGGTTTTCAGGAGTTGCTGTGATAAAAAGCAAGTGCTGTGCAAAAATCAATGTGGAATAGGAAATGAAGGTGGCAGTATCCAATCTGATTTCAAGGTTTGAGAAGCTGTGTAGTGCCCAACAGCTGAACACATCCCATTTGTAATTGTGATTATTTAAAAGTGAAACAAAAATAGTATTTTACTTTTAAATTACATGTATTATTTTTTCAAATGGCTACTAATTTGTTTGAACATAAATACTTAAGTTGTTTCAACCTAATTACTTAATAAACAAAACAAGTTTTTCTTTTTGCCTAAGGGCACCATGAAAAAATTGCTGAGACACTAAGGGTGCTGTGAACCAAGAAAGTTTGAATATGCTGCACAAAAGTATAGAATGAATAGCTTAAACTTCTTAACATTGTAAATTTATATATATTATCTTCATTATATTGAATTTTTAGCCACGTCTTGCCAACAGTACAGAAATTACAATGACATGGCACATGCAT
The DNA here is from genome assembly GCA_011833715.1 of Carcinoscorpius rotundicauda. Classification (NCBI taxonomy): domain Eukaryota; kingdom Metazoa; phylum Arthropoda; class Merostomata; order Xiphosura; family Limulidae; genus Carcinoscorpius; species Carcinoscorpius rotundicauda. The sequence continues at coordinate 38,003,487 of CM022393.1, forward strand.
TCATATTATCTTACCCAATAACATAAAACTGACCCTTAGTCTTTACAAAGTGACCTGTCTTGGATGTGTTTAAGTAGACTAACATTTTGTAAAATACAGTCACATTTCAGTTATTAAACATTATATATGTACATGTATATTATTAATATTTTCAAATAAATTCTTAAACTAATCTTTCTTAAAACATAGAACAATAAATGAAGTTATGCAAACAATTATCTCTTCTAGTTATGACCTTTGTATTTGTTTGCTTCTTGTTGTAGATTGCTAAGTCTTATAAAATTTCATGAGGAGGATGCGAAGCAAAACTTTTTAAATAAGTTTTCAAATAACCAAAAAATTATAAATTACTATATTGGTACAGCAAATTCTATTATAATTTATTAAGCTTAGTAACTAAGTTTAAAGTTTTGTGTATATAACACTTGAAAACTAGGGGATATTCTGATCTTTCTATTGGTTATTGATGTCATAGAAATGTATGTATATAATGGAGCATTTTCAAAAATGGAAAAAGGTGAGTGAGACCACTGTGTTTCATTCAATATGTAAGCAATATCTAAAGAAACAGAAAAGATGAGAAGTTCTTATTTTATATTCTAGTTTGCCAATACCAATAATATGAGTACTTAATTTGTACAAAACTATAGATTTTGTACTCTGAAATCACAAACAGTTAATTTGAGCAAGTGATGCATTTAACATACCACAACACACAAAAATCAATGTTTATAAATGTTTTTTTGTGTTTTAAAAAATTACTTTTAAATTATGAAATCAAATAATGTAAATACTAAAATCTGAATTACAATCTACAGTTTGATGCCAAAAATATTCATGTAAATTCATAAAATAGTTGTTCAATAAAATTTTGAATGTGTACTAACAAATGAGATGATGTGGCTTTTGACACATGGAGTGAGTTAAAGATTTATAAACATAATTTTTTCCAGCATTTGTTATTGCAAACTTATCTCATCTATAAAGTATTAATTTTCAAGAGAAATTTGAACTTACTTGGACTACTGGAACAGATCCTGCAAGTCCATAGTTAGATCCATTTAAGCTGGTAAGAGATTGTGGTTGGCTTGACACTCCCATATTTTGTGTGCCTGTGTTGAACAAAGGCATTACTCCAGGATTGACAGACCCTCCTGTAATTACCATTCCAGATGACTGTCCAACAAAGTTGTTTTGGTAAAACTGTGTTAAAGAAATTCTCATTCCAGGTTGGTGAAGCTGACCAGTAGCTGAGCTACACTTTTGGCTCTCTAAATTAGTCCAAGTTGAGCCTATTCCAAGTCCAGGTTGAGTAACAATATTTGCTATTGGTGAAGACTGATGGCAGAGGGTATCTGTTAACCCCTGAGTTATAGTCAATGGTATGGAATGTTGATGAATAGGTAAAGTTGATGGTGTAATCATGGTTGGTTCAAGAAAACCCACTTTATTAGGAAAATCTGAACCTGGAGAAGCTACTGAAGGAAAGGAGGCAAAGTCTCCAAACTCTTCTTGACTATAAGAGATAAAATTAGCAACAAACAACTAAATAATGCACAGAAATAATTACCACATGAAATATTCAAAGCACGTGTGAAAATCAGAAACATTATTTACAAAAAGTTATTTCATTTTACAATAAATGATAAAAAAACTTTAAATCCTGTAATTTATACATTTAAAAATAAAATTAACATTACAAACACACACACACACACACAAAATTTTCATATCTTCATTTTCTTAAACAAGCAAATTTCTGGTACTAAGAGAATAAAAATTAGTGAAGAGAATATTAATCATTAATGAAGTTATTTTAAAACAATGCTTGAAAAACAAATTGTCTAGTGAATGGTTTTCCTTAAGAATTTTTATTATTTATGGATTTTACAGTATCCTGAAATGTACATGAATTAAAATAATTGCTTTTTGTAATAATTTTCAAATCCACACTTAAAGATGTTTTTATATAAAATATTACAAAATTAGTTTTAAAGGCAGAAGTTTATCTAATTCTTATATTTCCTACATCTTCACTTTTCTACTGAATCTTCAGTGACAGCTAGAGAAAAACAACAATTACATTTCACCTATCAAATGAAAACAGAAAATTTTGTTTAACTTAACACTTATGGAAATTATCTAACTGGTCTTCTAAATGTAAACTTTTCCCCCTCGACTTCACAGAATTACAAGTTTGCACAGTATATAATTTTGACAGTTCTTTTTAATCTATCAAAAGCTATATTACCAGGCCTTATACCAAAATTAGACATTGCCATCTTGGTTTATAGTTAAACTGACAAGATTTAAAAAGATAATGATTTTTTGCAATAACTGACAGTAATAGCAGGTTGTGGAAGGTTTTACCTTTGTAGGGACCATTAAGGATGTTTGTTATGATAATTAGAAATGCTGAAAGTCTCAAGGCTATCAAGGTAATATATTTTAAAACTCTCAGCTGATTTTAATAATCCTTTCTATGTCAAATTGCAAACAACACTTGAAACCAGTGAAATGAATTAGACTGAAAGCAGCTTTATTTTAAAAAAATAACAGTCAGCACTTTTAAATTCTTAATTTTGCAAAAGCTACATAAACATGCAGTTGATTCTAACCAAGCAATTATATAGATCCATCTACATGAACATTAAAACAACTTATTCATTCAGTTATAACTTTCCTACACTGAAAATGTATTTCTGACAGATGCTCACTTCTGCTCACATACATAGCTATTCTCATTTGATGCTGCCCTCTATTTACAAAAAAAAAAATTTTTTGTATGCCACAAACCTTCCACTACAACACACCCTCAACTCATATGGTTTAACTGATTCTTGCATGCAAATTACTGTGCAACACACCTCCCAAAATAATTATGACACACACCCATGTGACTAATGTGATACCCTCTATGCTGTTGTATCTAACTATCACTTCCAGTGTATAGAGAAATGTAAGTACTGGTTTACTGTCAGGAGGAAGGATGGGGAGAGTAAGTGAAATAAGTTCCTGTCAGAGATACATTTTCAGTGCAGGAAAACTAATTTCTGACAAAGTACCTTACTTTCACCCAAGTACACAGCTGGAACCCCACATCAAACAGATAAAGGGCTTACTGCAAGAGAGAAAGTAAAAGTATCCTTCAGAGTCCAGAAGACATCTTTACAAGAGGTAGTAAAAAAATTATAAGTGACTGACTGCACCGTTTCTGTAGGAAGTATATTCTTCACCCAAATATGGAAAAGACGTAACATATCTGGGAAGAAAATTGTAAGGATAATATCCCAATGGGAGAGAGAATTTTTGTACAGTGATATATTTTACTTTCAACACAACAGACCATACATGGCAAGTCAACTGCATCCAAAACTTGAGAGCCATTCATGTGGAAGTAGGATGAGGATCATACCTTCAGTAAGTCAACTAAAATCCAAAACTTAAGATGTACAGAGATGAAGCATCTATTTAGAGGACATCTGGCATCTATACCTGCAGAACACCACTAGCCTACTCTAAACTGAATAAAGTCAATATTTTTTAAATTGTGTATTTCTAATTCAGAAATATACCTCCTACTTACTACTTTTCAGTTCCAAGGACTTTCTTACTCCACTGAAAGAAATGGGGAAAAGGGAATGCAGTGAAAGTCAAGAATATTCACAGTGGAGACATAACAATGAGTGACCATGAAACCCTATTTTGAAGTGTATAGCAAACCCAATTTATTTGATGTAATGAAGAGCAGAGATAGGCAGCAATCCCCTTCTGTTTTACACGTGAAGTCTACGAGTTAGTATAGTCCAAAATGGGCACACTTATGAAGTAAAGATATAACAATGAATAAACTATGAGTCATTTTATGAAACATCCCATCTATAGTTTATGTGATTGTAATTAACAGTTTGCATTTTGCAGCCAAAGAAATTAACAACGAAGTCGAGGTGGCCTTACAGTGTGGACTTCTGTACAATTCTGAAGTGACTGAATTATATCTGAGTAGGCACCACTTGCCACAGAGCAAGATCCTGGTCAAAACATGGGATAGCCCCCTGAAAAATAATGTCAGGACTTACCCAGCTACAACCTCCTTAAAGAGTGAAGGACTGTAACAAGTAGAAGACGATACCTAACAAGGGAAAGACAACTACACAAAGCAGATACTGGGAGATGAATGCATGAGGTGTATTCCCTGCGCTCAACAGACAAAGGAGTTGAGAAGCATGTGAAAGATAAGATGCCTAATCACAGTAAAGACACCAGGAATTGATTTTGGGGAGAAGGAGACCAGGAATAAAAAAAAAACTTGAATCACAAGCCAAACCCAACAGGTGAGGGAAGAAGTGGAAAAAAAATTCATAAACAGAGAAGCAATGCAAGGAAACTAAACTGCAAGGAACTAAAACAGAAAGAAGCCTTAAAAGCAATGAAGCAACCTAAAAAATGTGTGGGACAGAGAAAATCATCTGTATTTGATGGAGAACAAAGGTTGATGGTAGCAATAAACAAATATGACAAGGAATATTCCACTGTGTATGTAAAGTATAGGTTAGTAAAACTAATCCATAACAAAATAGCACATATTGAGCCAAAACAGCCAAGAAAACCATGTTTGTGCTGGCCAAGAAGAATAAATTAAAAAGGCCTAACCCAGAATTCATTAAACAATCAAAATCACCTTGGAAAGAAGACTGATGGAATGAGGAAAACTAAAATTATAATCTAAATCTAATCCTATCTGAATTTAACAACACTTAGGGTGAATGGATAAACCATAAGAGGTAACTTGGAATCGAGAAAGATGTCAAACATTTCCTGTGAAGAAATTCTAGACAGGAAATAAAGCCACTGAAAATTTGAGAATCAAGAGGTCACTCCTTGGGACAATGAAAGCATATGGAGCATGACATGCCAAAAAATGTATGTCACACACATGGATTTGAAAATAGAAATCTACTGTTAACCCCAAAGTGAACAAGTTCCCCCATGGCAAGCAATACAAGTAATTACCATTAAATAGTCAGAATGAAACATTAGTCAAATCCAGACAAGAAGAAAAAAATGAACTAAAGACATTTGTCCTAATACCTCATGTGGATCAACCCATGCATTCCAACTTTAGAAATGAACATCAGAGAAGAAAAACAAATCTGGACGAGGCAGGAGAAATCAGTAAACCCCATGATGTGAAGGATATGTTCAACCATCATTGCATACAGTTGATGAGAGGAGAAGGATAGTTAAGAGAAGAATCCAAAGGAATCCTGGCAAAAAACCATGGATTATGTAATATCTTTTGAGAAAATTGCAAATATGTCAAATTGAAAAGGACCAATGCTCTCATAGAAGCCATATCCCCAAATTCACTAGAATCTCACTACCAGTAAGATAGTGAATTGTGAAAGCATGGATCAAAGAAAACTTTATCAAGTGCATATGGTCCTTACATATGTGGATGTTTAAAAACACTATCTCTAAATAGCTAATATAGTTAAGTAGGTGACATGAGAATCTTATGTAACTGGAAAATCCAACCACATGAGCCGCTTGTTTAACAAGAATAGGTATATACACAAGTGTAAAGTGCCTTGTCAGAAATTTCAAGTTCACTGTTTCTTTTGTTAATGTCATTTTCATCTCTTTCATATTTTTATGCCTCCATTTTCCATCCTATTTTTAAGTAAATGATTAAGAAACTAACAACAGGTCTCAAAGTGCACTACTGCAAAAATAGTTTAACTCTTTTATTATGGGCTCAGTCCCTGGGACCAACCACATGATAATTTTTATTTTCATATAGTTTTAATACATTTGGCAGACTTAGAATACAAGTTGTTTGTACAGAGAAACATTACTTTTTTTTAAAGAAGTATTTTACTAACAATTTGTCAATGAATAAATCAAATATTTTTTTCACTGGTATAAAAGCAAAATGATTTACATGTAAAGATTAAAAATAATTTTCTTTATTTTGGAACTCTAGAACTTCCTTTACATGATTGTAAAAACTTATTCAGTGGATATCAAACTTTACACATTATCTGTTATTATATCTCCCCTAACAGCATATTTTTTCTTCAGCTAGTGGACAAACCATCAAAATATAGTTGAAAAGTTAAAAAATCAGAAATAAAGTGAGCAGCTGTACCCTTTTATCTTGATTATCGTTTACAAAATTTCAAACAACTTCAACTAAACATTGTGCGTTTATTTTCAGTTTATTTTACAAAGTAATAATGCTGCACTTAAAACCAGATAAAATTTTATGTTGTTTACAGAATGTGGAGTTTATCAGTTTATGTATTCTAGTATTTATAACAATAACTCTCCAGAGTAACAAGACTGCATTTTAAATTTGTCAAAATGATTATTATATGGTTCAGTGCTGATACCATAAATATCTTTGATTACTGTTATTGTTTCTACGATTTTAGGAACTTAGCATTATAATGTAAAGTACTGTATATTTCTATAACGTTATGAATAAACTTTTATGTTGTCAATCTTCTAATGCTGATTTATTTGCTTTTAAATTTAACTTAAACAATTACAATAATGATAAAAGTTTAGTAGGCACACTATACAAGCCTACAAAGTACAAATCTGTAACTATAATACCATTTTTTTGCAAAACATAGTGATGTTTCAGCTAAGATACAGTACGTATGTACATGTATATATATACACACACACGTTACTTATTTAGCTTAAATTTTAGTTTTTTAAAACAAAAATAATAATAAGACATACTTTAAAAAGACGTTTCAAGTAGTTGTGGTGGTTAAAATATTTTGTACTCAAGTGCCATACACGCTAAGCCTCTTTTATTCTTCTAAGTGTAGGGTGAAGAACTATTAATTTTTGTATGATTCAAATATGCATATTAGAAAATACAAAATTCATCATCTTACAATATTAGTACACACAAAATCCCTGTAATTTATTTGGATTTCTAAAGAAGCTATATAAAGTTTCAGAAAATCTCATTTCTCTTCAAAGCAACAACTCAGTCATCACACTTCAACAATTGCAGCAAAATTACAATCTTCTCCTGCAAGCTGCATAAAAATGGCTACAAGATGTATGTAAACAACTGTTCATTTTATTGGCTATAAACTCTTAGTAAAAAAAAAAATGAACAAGACAAGAGATGTTGAAAAAATGTAGTAGTGAGTGGAGCCAAACAACTAGATTAATTAAAGATATCAATGTCATTTATATTTCTTATTTTTGATAATAACTTGTTAATATCTCCAACTTAACTTTTCTAATTTGTTAATCACTGCACACTGTGGTGTAATAAACTATAAATGGTGCAATAACACAACAGTGTTATTTGACACAAAAAGTTATATTTAACATTTTTTCTTATAGCTTTATAGCTCCTTTCAAACCAAAATTTAATATACATAATATTAAAATTTGAATTATAAATTATAATCCAACATCAATTCCAGACATAAATAAGAGTGAGGTTATTAACTACAATTCTGAAATCTCTAAAATATTAGAACATGCACTCTTTGATCTGCCTTTGGCTAAAGAGTTAAACGTAATATAACTTACTTTGTAAGTTGTGTGTCTGAAGCACCTGGGAACTGTGAAAAATCTGCAAAGTCTCCATTGGCTATTCAAACAAAAAACAATACTGAGAAACACTGTAGTCAACATGGTAATATATTCAAAAGTTTTGTACCTTTTAGTTTATGATATTTATGTTTCAAGAAAAATATATAGAGAATGGTTTGTAGCTTCAGATACAGTTTAAAAAATGTTTTAATGCATTATGAGTCCTGTGTCATTGGAAAGGAAAGTGATGAGACATGTCAAACAAGAAGTAAAAGCCAAGGACTTACTAAGACTGGTACATGTAAGCAAACAGACTCAGTAGCAGTAGTGATAAAAGAGAGTTAGACACAGAAGCTGTTAGAAAGATGTAATTTTGAACTTGTTATTACAGAGAACTTGTGTTCTATGGGAAGGCTGTTTCTCAAGTTTAAGATAGTGGAAAACTACATAAAGCAGGTATTCAAAAAACAGGACTGATGATCGTAAACCCATAACTTACAAAAAATATAATACAAAACTACATTGAACAGACACAACAGAAGAGCATTAAACTGTTCAGTGCCATAGACAAGATAACTCGTCCAAGCATATCGGTAACATAGTGCCACGAATGAGTTGATTTTTTCTCAATAATACCTAACTTCAGCGCTAGATGTGAACACCATACAATCATTTGACCAACTTACACATTGTTTCACTTTCAATCCAAAATGGTGTCACGAAAAAAGTTACAAAATGAAGAACCATTAGAGTTGTATTTTGAACTAAACATTTCACACGAAATTGAATTAAATGTGTTGTATTTCAATACCCCAAAATGACATTTTGTGCATTATTGTTTCATGTTTTGTACATATGTTTTCATTTTGTGTACTACTATAAGTTTGGCTTAGAGAAAAAAATAGTATTTGTTACCTAATTTCTTTGCTTTAAGAATTACTCAATTTTGTTGAAAAAAACTGGCATAGGAGCTGCCATAGCAACTGATATACTTGGCAGTCAACAGGTTAAAGACTGAAACAACCATAGGACAGTTGACAATAACAAATGCCAAAGAACTGGGAAAGTTAAAGTATACTTTCTTCCTCAAAATTCAAAACTCTCAAATTAAGATGGACTGGGAGTCAATGTCAGCATTAAAGCTTTAACAGTCAACAATAACAAGAACTGTAGCTCAAAAAAAGTCACTCTTCATCTTGGATTAGGAGAGTCCACTGAAATTAGTTTAACTTGTCAATGACAAAAATTTTATAAAGTATACAGTTGGCTATAGAAAAGGAAGCCAAAATCAGGTCCTGCTTTCAGGTTTTGAATAAAATAACAGTCCTAATTCATTTTTACCCTGTTTAAAAATAATACAACATTAGTGTAAAATTAAAAAATAATATGTTTTAAAAATACATTTCTGAATTCATTAACATTCATTTTATTACTCGTATAAGCTTTTGACTTATGAACAGGATGTGAGCTCTGATAAATCATTCGAAATTCAACATGGTTAAAGTGGAACTTCAATTTAGTTAAAATTAAGAATTCTAAGTATAAAGTTAATATCAAGGGAATGATGGCTAACTTCCTTCTCTTGGTTTAAGTACAACTGGTCACTTACTTATAGTAAGTACTAATTTCCTAATTAGTTTACCAGTGTCAAGAATGGAATCATATACATAAAGTAAGAACATTGGGCTTCTAATTGGTTTATTAATTTCAAATATACTAGATTTATCAATTATAACAGATAGAAGAACCTTATGGTAAGTTAAGTATTAATTACACATGGTCACTCAGCTACAGTGAACAAACTAATCTTCAAATAAGTTTTTAGTATCAAATTTGTCAGAGCACACAATTACAATATAGTTTCAACTTGCTATTAATTTCTTATGGCAAGCCTACCAATCACCTATTTAAAAATTTATGATCATTTTTCAACTACAAAATCTAGAAAACTATCTTGTGACTATGAATACTTATCTGGTTTCTTTGGGACAATTCTACTTTATATATTACTAGTTATTCTAAAACTCAGGTTTTTCTTTCTTAGCATTCATGAGAACCTGGTCGTTCACAAAGAAACCTTTTAATCCTTCTTACTTTCAAGACTTTCTGGTCACCATACTACATTAACTGACCTTCTGTTAGGATACTAGAGAAAAAATCTAGTACCTTAAGTTCAGCAGAACCTGTAATTCAGTTACAGCAAAGACTAATCTTATCATTACATTCCTATTACACTATGTAACACAAGTTTTATTCCTGAATAGTGTACATTATTTCTTAATTGCTTATGTTGTAAAAGTACAGAAAATGACCATTATTACCTTCAAACTTTCCTTTTGCGACCTGGATAATGAAATTTAGAAATTAGCCTATTTTCTATGTAAAAATGTACAAATTTGCACATTTTCATTTATATAAGATCTGAATAAAACAACATATGAATCAAGATTTACATGTATTTATACTACAGTTATATAAAAATGAAGAAAAATGTTTATAAGTGAGTAGTTTATCAAGATTTTCAACTGTAATGTAAATCATTTTCATGTATCAGCTCCAAAATATAGTTTCCCATCATGTTTCTGTTATACACTCCCAGGTCACAAAAGCAAAGTTTGAAGAAAAAATGGGTCTTTTCCATTTACTTTAAGCATAAGCAATTGGGAAATAACACTTTCTGCCCAGGAATAAGAAAAAGTAAAAATTTTGTTACATAATGTTATCAGACTTCCTGGTCATCTAGTAACAGTAGGCACTAATTTTATGATCATATTCCGATTAACAATTTACCTGTTCACTGATCTCTTCAGTAATTTCTATTTTCACATCTACCTAATAATCCAGTTACAATAAACTTCTAATTACACTCCAATTATTACATCCATCTAGTCACTAAGTAACAGCAAACACTGGCATTTTAATTAAATTCTAAAATGTTTAGCTCATATGGTCACTCACCTTCTGATTAGATCCTATTGTTGTTTGTATCTGATCAAGTTATAGAAACACTGACTTTTTTTTTTTTTATTAGATTCCTACTTTAAGTACGCCTGTCACTAACATAGTAATTAGATTCCTACTCTTATATATAAGAACACTGTATATTTTCATAGTTCTCAATTAATGTAAATGAAACAAAAGAGCATTGTATATCTACTTCTACATATTAATTTTACAATGAATACTGATATTTTAATTAGATTCCAATTACCTGACTGAATTTCTGTTATAAAGCTTAATTCATTATCAAGATAAAATAAAAACAAAATTTTTTATTAGACTCTTATCAAATTACCTAGCCTTTGATCTACTGATTAGATTCCTATTGTTTTGTCTACCTGATAATTTTACGGTAAACATAGACCTCCTGATTACATTTCTATTGCATGCTCAACAAGAAGCAGTAAATACTGACTTTCTGATTAGATTTCTATTCTTACATTTACACAGTCACCTCACAGTAAACACTAACCATCTGATTAGGTATGTATTGTCGTATCTATCTGGATAACCAAATTGCAGTAAATATACTAGAAACGGAGTATTCATATTTGGATGCATCTGAATACAGCTTTGGGAATTTTTGAACTTGTATTTGAACAATTTGAGAAACTAAAGCATTTGTAATCAAATTTAAATTCTTATTTGTTGAATGATTTAGTGAATACTGAAAATTGTAAGAGCAAATGTCTACTTTTTCATACTGATCAAATATTTTGGCTGTCTTTATTACATCTACAGCACTTTAATTTAATTTCTCAGTACAAGCTTCATTTCTATAGGGGACTTTTCTACAGAAATGAATTTGGTACCGAAAGAGAAATTAACATTTTTCTGTACAGAAAGCAACATAATATGTAATTTGATACATAAAAATTTAGCTTTCTATTTGTTATAAACAATACAGTATAAAATGTCAAAGAGAACTACTTAAGAAAATCTGAAGGATGCGAGTTGGTTGTGGCAAGATGAGATTTGATTATTTATTTGATGGTTTTGTAACCAGACAAAATTGAAGATTAAGAAAATTTTGCTTTGCCTGAGCAAATGACAGCATTATAGATAGTAATTTAACTCAAAATTTGTACTTCTTGGAAAACTGGTAAATAAATTAAAAAAGACGGAATGACTAAAGAAAAAATAAAATTCTCACACTATAAGAAATTCAGGAGTTTTAATATTGAATATTTAAGAGCTTAAAACTTGTACAAGTTTTAACTATTAACTGCAATTTTATACTATACCAGTTGGTATAACATAAACAAAAAAATAGCATAATTAAATCTAGTCACTGCTCTTCATCCACCTTAAAAAGTATTGCATTACACTGTTATTATTCCAACCAAATCACATGAGAAAAGTTGAGATTGTTACTAAATGGTCTTATGTGGTACATGAACATTTCAAACTTCCTACTGCTAAATCTAGTCACATCAGGGCACAGCATTAAATATTGTGAATAAGATGTTTCTACCTCAGGAAAACCAGTTCTAAGATGCTGAAACACCTGAACTTAAGCCTTGTTAAAAATGTTTATTAATATGAACTATATTCTGTGTAAATTATACAATATAATACAGGTAAACTAAATTTATGCTTTTATTATAAACTATATTCTATATTGTATAAGTGAGATGCAATTTTGTATTTCTAGTGTAATCATGAAGCAGAGTTAAAGATGTCTACATCTGTCTCTGGTATTTCTGCCTTGGTGTAGCAGCATACAATGGAAGTGTATTGTGCAGAATCAACTAAACATAATCCTACACACCCTCATCAGAAGCACATCACTAACAAACTCATCAACTGTATTTGTCAGTACACTGCAACCCTTTTCTCAATGGTGTAGTAAAACTTTTCAAGATCTTGTGGCAGCTCTGTATTGTCAGTATATTCTTCCCAGTCACAAGAACCTACCCACAATGTTAATGTACAGCAGGTTCAGACAAATGCACAATTTTCTTGGAGTCACTGGAGTCTTCCCTATAGTCAGCAGCTCAAAATTAATGACAATGACAGATAACTTTAGCAGCAGCTCTGCAATAATAAAGATTAGTAAAATTCATGGCAAAGAGACATGAGCTCAAGACCCTCAAATTACAAAACATCATCTTATCTCCAATTAAAGAGCACTGAGTTTAACAAGAGTCAAATATAATGACAAGATTTAATTACTTGATAGTCAAAATAATTAAGAACAGTTAAATAGCACATAACCCTAAGTTTGTTTAGTTGGTTATTTTGGAGTTAATTTCATCATAGTTATTATTGTTCTTGAGCTGCATTCTGCATCCGTTTAATGATCAGCTAATGTCTTGCCTGACAACTTGTGAAATCCTCCTGTTCAATGCCAGCAAAATTTTCTTTGGCCAACCACTTAAAATTCTTGTTCTGTATCCCTCAGGGTCTTTCAAGAAATTTGCAACAGCAGGTTTGCCACGTCCAATCTTACCAGCAATGGCACGTTGAGAGAAACTTTACTTTTGCAGCTCAACAATTCTTCCATGTTCAAACTCTGTCAACTTTTTAGCCTTTGCCATGTTTTTACCCAATGTAACACAGGAGATGTCAGTAGGAGATGTTGACAGTGCTAATGCTTGAACACAAATGACTAAATTTCGTTACGTGTTTACCGATTAAAACTTCATTTCAGTATGATCTTAAACTTTTGACCAGCTAGTATTTGTTATGTAAATGTTGTGTTAACGACAACCATGTCGAGAGTGTTATGTAAATATCATGTAAATATTGTGTAAACGACAACCATGTCGAGAGTGTTATGTAAATATCATGTAAATGTTATGTAAACGACAATCACGTCATGTCGTGTTTGAATTCCCATATCTATTATTTATATTTATATTTTCGAGGTTTAAACCAGTGAAATTTAAAATAACATTTTAGAATTAATTAAAATTCATTTAGAATTATTCATGTAGAAATTTTTAAAACTAAATAGATTGATCACTTGTATTGGCCTGGTGTTTGTACTGTGGAATTCTGGGAAGTTACTCGATTAGTATATAAACAGACGGCGATGCGAGGGAAGTAAGTTCATCCACTTTTACTCGGGTCAAGAAGTGAATCATCCATTTTTACTCGGATCAAGAAATTTGTCTCGTTTGAGAAAGTTTAAACTGAATTTGTGAATAGAGCTAGATCGACTAAAGCGGTGAAATTTTTATTCCGTCAATCTTTACAATTCAGTCGGATTACGGATTATACCGAAAGTCAATATGAATTGGACTGTGAATTTTTGTTTGAAATTACCCATTCAAACTTCGAAAATTTCTCCGTGAGACTAAATTCACCGCCTAGATTAGAACTTTGGATTTCGGATTTGGACACTTATTCTGGATCATATTATTAAGCACAGGCCAGTACCTTTTTGTATTGTAAGTTGTTTTGATGGTTGAAACTGGATATCTGTTATTGATATTGGATAATTTATTTTGTGTCTATCACATAAGTAGATCATTATAATAAATTATACAAGCTGCTATCTTTTTTTTTTCTGTTGCGTTCAGTCCACATAAAAAACGTAACAGTATTTAGGCTAATTTCATAGTGTTCACATTTTTCCTATTAAATACTAAAAAAGTTTTTTATTTTTATTTTCCATTTTCTTACTTTCATCTTTCAAAGCTCTACTCAAATAAGTAGTTGAGTCTAACAATGTAAAATGCACATTTTTTCTTTATGTTTGATTAAACTTATTTCTGCACTTTTCAACAATCCCTATTCCCCTTTTTAAATTAAGAATTTTTAATTATCTTGTTTCTTCAGAGTTTTTTCACAAAGAATAAATTTTAAGCTACATATGGCATATGCACAAAAATCAAAATACATATTACACTGCTGCATTCCTGAGAAATTTAAAGTTGCTTGAATAATTTGATCTTTTTTTAGCTGGCTTTCCAAGTTGAGAATGCATGGTCCATCCATATTCCTTTAGTTATGGCAGGGAGTCTTTTGAATTGCCTCATAATGTGCTTCCATAGTATATTTCTGTTATTAAATAAGTCCATAAAAAATATTCTCACAAGCTATCTAATAATTTAATATTTGTCTCCAATTGATATGACGGACTTCACGCTGAAAAACCAAAGGTGCTTGAAATAATTTAAAAATTAACCCATGACATACTAATTACTGCATTCATTACCAGTGCCCAGGATTCAGTAATATATTTGTAGCTATTTTTCTGTAGCTGATTTTAAAACTATAATCAATAATAACTAGGCTGGAGATATTGTTGTAAATATTCATATTGTTTACTCTAATTAAATGAAGCATTTGCAACTAGTATAATGGAGCTTAACCCCTTTATTACAGTTTGTGTAGAATCCACCAAGCTCATAACCACACAAATGTCCATGAGAGTAATTATACTATGATTTTTGATAAATGCATACATGTACATATTCACAAATTTTGCAGGTTATTGGTAAACACTGCTAGGCTTTTACATAAAAAATATCAGGTTCTTAAATTAAGTATTAACATTTTGTAATTAAATATTTTCTTGTGAAATCTTTCAGAATGTTTGTTATCCAACATGCAGAGTAATTTTCATTTTAAGATTAAAAACACTTATATATCAAAACATCATCAATAATCACATATGAAATCTTTATAACCTTCAAATTATTACCAAATGTTTCTTTATGAAGAAACTTCTATTTTGTCTGTTACTTTCACTGTCAAATGGCTAAAATGTCATGACATTATACGATTATATGTTATTACTTTCATTACATTGACTTTTCAGCCAGTTTCAATGATGCTGTACATGTGCATTCATGCTACTGTATTAAACAAAATAAAATTGACTTTTACAAAGTGCCCTGGGTTGGTTGTGCTTTAGATGATTAGTATATTGTAAAATAGTCACAGATCACTTATGATAAATTATTACTACTTACAAATAACTTTTAAACTTACTTTTTCATATTAAAAAAATAAAACAGTAAATAAGTCAAGCAAACAATTATCTCTTCCAGTTATAATTTTTGCACTTGGTTGTTGCTTGAAATAGGTTGCTAAACCTTAAAAAATTTTGCATGTGAAAGATGTGAGATGAAATTTTTTTTTTTTAAGATTTTACATATACAACTGAATAACCCAACAATCATAAATTACTACTTTAATGCCACATAATTCCATTATAATTTATCAAGTTTAGTAACTAAACTATATTTGGATCTCAAAAAAATATGAAATTTCAAACAGGCTTAAGTCTCAACTTACCAACATAAAGATTTATCTCAAAAAAGTTAAGCTGTTATGCTGGTAAATTCTTGAGAAAACCACTTGAGGGATATTCTAAACTTTCAATTGATTATTCACAAACCATATATGGAAATAAGTGTATATATTGTTTTCCTAAAATGAAAATGTATTTCTGTTAGGTACTTAACTCCCTTCATAAAATTAGCTATTCTCATTCAGTGCTGTCCTCTATTTGCAACTTTTTTTATGAATGACACAAGCCTTACCTTGGAATCATTGTATTCTAATGTATTGCTCATGCAAATTATCGTGTATCATTCATTAACCAATAATAACATAGCATGCTCACATAAGGCACATGACTACCTCTAGTGAGTCTTCAACTTCGAAATTTGGTAAGCATCAAAGAAGTGGGGAGGACAATGTGAACTGTGGGATGAAGTAAGTATCTACCAGAAATACATTTTCAGTGCAAGAAAATTATAAATTCCTGTATGATACGTACCTCATATTACAAGATTAGCCAGAAACCCACACTTAGAAGAAGGATGGCTGATGCAAGGGAATAACAGTAACATCCCTAAAAGTGTCTAAAGGTTATCCATGACCATATGAGAAAAAGATCCAGAGATCAGAGGAAGGAAACTGCACCACCTCTGAGCCACATATATTCTTAGCCTGTGTGTATGATATGTCAAACATAAGAACAGAAATTGAGAGATGTAGAGTGGTTAGGTCATGTCCGAGTGTTCTTGGCAAGTCAAGTACATCCAAAACCTCCTCTACAGTGTACAAACATCCACATAAAAGTAGGATGAAGATCATGATATCTTCACCCCCAACTCAACAATACAGCAACCTGAGACTGGTGGCCATCCTGCACTGAGAAGATGGATTTAATTTGTGAGAGGATTTATGTTGACTAATTCATCAAATACAGCACCTCAACACTGAAACAAAACATCCATGTGAAAGCAGAATGAGGGCTCCCAGTCAAAAGGAGTGAGCCGTATTTAAAATGGTCAATTCCGGATGGTATGAAATGTGTAACAGAAGGCCACCTCAATCAATTAGGTGATGGAACAACTCAACAATATGTGTATATTAATAGTGGCCTCCTTATCTTATTTATAATACTATGGAGTTGATGGATCAACTCTACTCTATCATAAATGAAATAAGGTCACATCATCTTGTGTGATAACAGAGCAACTCCAATGGTTGCAGATATTGTTGAATGTGTAAATAGAATAAGGAAGTTGTGTCATCCACTAAAGTGATGGATGAACTTTTGTGATTGTGTAAATAGCTTCAAGAAACCCTGTCACCAGCAAGGGGATGGATGAATCAACTCCTGTGAAGGCCATGCCCTATACATATCAGCAAAACACCACCACTCTAACCTCAACTGAATGGTTACAGCTAACTTTTTGTGGAACCGGTAATAGATTTATTGTTATATGTTTATTATAATGCCTATACTTCTTTCTGTATAGTTTTCATTTTTGCATATGACGTATTTGATGACTATGTATAGCACAAGTCCAACCTGATCTCAAAATATGTAAAACATTCATGAGTGTAAAAATCAACAATACTTGCTTGATGAGAGCATGTGAAAATGTTATCAAAGGTTCTATAAACTTGTGTGATTCTTATAAAAAAAACAAACAGCTAGCCAAAAGTATTAGCACTATTGGACAGCTACAGTCAGTACGCTATAGGACTAGGAAGCTATAATTGTGATTCATATCTATTAATCAGAATACTACAGAATTGGGCCAGGAACATTTACTAATTTTGAACATTACCAACTATTCAACTTCAGTGAATAACTTTTGATGATATTTTTACAATGACATTAAATACCTTTGCTGGAAGGAGTGAACTTTCAACTGTTGTGAGGCCAATCAATTCAAGGTGCAACAATATCACCTCAGAAGTAATTTGCTTAGCATGGACTTGGATCGTCAATCATATATTTAGTTCTAAACCATATATAAGATTCAGTGTTGTCTGCAAGTTTGTAAAACTCTTGTATATAAACAATGATTTGTAATAACTATTAGTAATAACCACTGTTATAAATTGTACTGTTTTTATGTTTGCACATTAAAATTTGTGTTAAAAAAAAGGAAATTGTGTGTACCAATCTTGTTGGCAAATAACAAATGTAATTTATATTAACATTTACTAAACTACTAAGATTCAAATTCTAATTTCTGGTTACTTAAAATAGTAATATGTAAAACACCCATTCAGGACAGTGCCTCCATGGTTAACCTCCCCTGAAAGTAAGTAACGACGGTGAAAAGTGGTAACGGCTCCCATACTCCACTTGATGAAAAAGAGGGTGATAATGGGGCAGACAGGAGAGTATAACAAGTTAATTTCCTTGCAGAAGTACAAGAATAACAGAAAAACAATACTTCAAGTATCAGAAGAGGGAAAATGAAGGATGAGATAAAGAAATAGGTAACAGGGATAAAACAACATAAGCCTGATGCAGAATTTCCAAAAAGACCAAATTAGGCCAAGAAGAACTTCTAGATTGGAAATGGAATGATCAGCAAACTCTAGAGTTGGCACAAGATAAATAAAGTCCTCATAAGCTAACAAAGGCTCAGCAATTTCAGTAGAAACCGTGGCAAAGTCCAGGGAGAAAGATCGGACTCTGTAACATTCAACCACCCAACATGTGACAACAGATAAATCCATTGTCAAGTTGCCCACATCTGAGGCTTGTGAGAAACTCCAGTTGCTGTTTTAATCTTTAAAGTTGTAAGGTGAACTTTCACAAAACACAAGTTTTGAAATAAGGTAATGTGAATTAACTGAAAAATTAAAAAATCTGGTTTAGAAAATTAAATGAAGTTTAAAATGAACCACTTCAAAAGGAAAACAAATTCAAAAATACAGCAATGAGCAAACTGAACTCAAACAAAGACGTCTCAGAGGAACGTAGAGGGATTCATATGTACAATGTGAGCATGCATCTCTCTCTCATGCAAGTCATCGTGGATTAGTCAACCAATAGTAACATATCATGCTCACATTATGCATATGACTCCCTCTAGATTCCTCTACCATACCTCCTTGTTTTAGTTCAGATGTGCCTTTTTCTTTGCTCATTGTTGCATTTTTGAATTTGTTTTCCTCATGAAGCGATTCATTTTAAACTTCATTTAATTTGCTTGACTAGATTTTTTTAATATTTGTCAGTTAATTCACATAACTTTATTTCAAAAATAAATAGGAGATTCTCATTTTATATTGCAGCTTTCCCATATTGGTAATTTGAGTTCCTAATTCATACAAAGCTATAGAATTTGTATTTGGCATCACACACAACATTCAGCTAACAACATAATACACAAAAAATGTTGTTTAGGTGTGTTTTTTTAACAGTTACCAGTTACTTTTAAGTTCAGATATGAAATAATGTATAATATGGCCATTTGAAGCATAAACTACAGTTTGATACCAAACATAATGACATAAGTTCATAAAATAGTGGTTTAATACAATTTTGAATGTATGTCAACAAATTCCTTTGACCTATAAGAAAAGGGTTAAATGGCTTGAAATAGCTAATAGTGAGAGCAATGAAAAATTGCTCCAAAAAACCCCAATGGAAATGGAGTTTTAAAGTGGAAATCCTTATTTTGAAGAATTAAGTTTAAAATAGCCCTACAACTTTTGCATATGTTTATTCAGTAGTTGCACATAGATTTTCATGCAGTATACCTAACTGTTTTTGCTGTAGGCTTCAAACAGAGACTTGGCAAGAATCAATTAAAATAAAACCGATGAAATCTCTCCTTTTCTTTCAAGAATTAACATAAAAATAGTTCTACAACCTACACAAGAGTTGTTTTAATCAGTTTGCTCAGATTGGAGTAATATATTTATAGCTAATTTTTCTTTAGGCTTGTTAAGCAAGAAAATATGAATAATGACGACAAGAAAAACAAATGGATAAATTTTGTCTAACAATTAAAAGATCCCCTTCTTGTGCTATTATCAATATTTTAGCAGCCGTAGTCATTAATATAGAATGTTTTGAGTGTTGTTACAAGTCTATTTTTAAGATGGTTTTTCTTTGTATGTTCTATTAACATTTTTGTGAAATTACTAGGCAAACTATTAAAAACCGCTATCATGACTCATGATAAAATCAAAATTATCTTTCCTATTTTATAATTTAATGATTAGCTAACTAAAAATTACATTCTTACAGTTTTCAACACCTGGGAGCAAAACAATTTTTTTGTCATGTTTGTTTGTTTTTTCACTCCAGTGAGTATTGTTACCTCAAAGTAATAACCATGCAAGAAAAGGCTCAATGAGAGTGAATTGTTGGGGTGGGCCAATTGCATGGCTTCTGAATTTGTCAGAAATCACTCCACTAGACCTTTACCTAAGGAGATATGTTAAGAACATAGTATAACACACAACTACAAGTACCAAAGAGCTAAGACCATGATAACAAACACAATTGTCACTGTAACTGTGTGCATTTTATACCAAGCATGGATTGAAATTATATATCAGGTAGACAAGCCTAGAGCAACTAATGGTGCACATGTAAAAATATACTAATATGCTAGAAAAAACTGTTTGAATTGAGCTATAAGATGTTGAAAACTGTAAGGTCATATTTTTAGTTGTTTAATTATTAAATTAAAAAACAATAGAGACAATTTTGTACCAGCATATACAATACTAATAAAACTGCAAAACACAGTATAAATAATGAATTAATCTTGGTGAAAGCATTGTCATTTACCAACTCCATACTTTAATGACAAGTAAATGAATTACTTATCCATATCAAACTCTATTTTAATTGCAAATAGCCCATTCCAGGCTTCAGGTAAATTTCAAGCCCATGGAATACTTAACAGAATATAAGTCTTGATTATCTGCATGAGGTTAAAATATGTCCATGTGGGATCATAAAGGAAACTATCTAATTTTAGAATAAACAATGTGAATTTTACAGAAGGAACTAAAAGATATTGAGCCTTGTGGACCATTAAAACAATGGTAACAGTATAAACACTGACTATGCCCAGTTTACAAAATCTTATGACCTGAAATATGAATATTTATAATAAATAAATAAAAATATTAATGTGACCCTCAACTAATACAAACAGTTCGAAAAGCTTAGTTTCAACAAAATCTTTAACTTCCAGTTACCATACAGCTAATCTCCTTCCACCAACTGAATGTAACAAAAGCTACCTATTATTAGTAATATATATGGGTAAGTTTTTCTTGATTTCCTTAGTACTCTATTAATGAACACAACCACTTTAGTTATTAGCTCACGTTTTCTATTGCATGACCATTGGAGCAGTACTTTTTGAGTGTACTCTAGTCACTTTGCTACAGTAACAAAATTTTTGTAATTGATTTCCTAATACTTAACATTTACTGCCCAATGTAAAATAAATTGCCTAGTTACATTGATCAGATATTTGATCAATCTCTTCTGCTAATTTTACTAGACAGCCAAGTAATATCAAATAAACAAACCTCCTGACTGGTTCTCTGGTGTTAAATCCACCAAGTCACCTAGAAGATCTTGGTTTGTGGATTTACTTTTCTGTTCCTTTGCAATTCCATCAACAGATAAAGATTCTTGGAAGGAGTGATCTATTAAAGAAGTTTTTTTGTCTTCACAATCTTGGTCCTACAAAATGCAAAACAGAAATTACTATGCCATAACAAAAATAATATAGTATTAATTCTGCTATATTGGTGGAGGTACAAAGTAACAATGATGAAGTTAACTATTCTTGATATTAGAAAGACACATAGGTTCAAGAAGTCTTGATACAAATGAAACTCCATAACCATATAGGGTTTCTATTTCTATCAAGTGTTCAATGTCATTCTTAAATTATTATTTTGCAAATTATATGTTCATAATTTTTTGTTAGTAAAGTTACAAATACGTATTTTAATACATAATAGCCCTTTCCAACCTGATATCTTATATTACTTTATTGCAGGAGAAAATTACATAATTAAATTTATAAAAATGTTGTCTGATCTCTCTCCTCACATTATCTACATAATAAAATTTTAATTAAAATATTCAGATTTTTAATTTTTATTAGAGGAGAAAAATATTTAAGCTTCTTGCATGCATATATAATATTTGATAAAATTTAAAACAAAGCTATAAATATATGGTATTTTGCTCACAGTTATCTACTTTAACTGTTTTGCAACAGGTATGTTTCTGCATGACTCACTGTGTTACATTAAAAATGTAATTAAATTTCTTTACTATTAAATTAGTGGATAAAATGATCATTATAATGTATGTTATGGTTCAAAGTTTTATGTCTTTTATTTAAAAAAAAGTCTTTAAAAACTACTTAAAGCTTCAAAGGTGTTGTCATTTTACCAATGAGCCAATAAAATTGTCTTTTTGACATTCTGCATCTTCATTAATACAAAAACAGTTCTGTGGATGCACATCTAAACTACACAATGCTTAAATAAGTTTCTGACTTGTGCAATTTAAAGTTCTCTAAAGGAATGCAGTTGAAACAAGTAATAAATTTCTTCAATCCCTGATAGCTACCACATCCATCTTCAACAGTTTTTAGTTTTATAACTTAAATGTAGAATTTTACATATATTATGTGTATAGTCAATAGAAAGAGCTCATTTTATACTACAATCTAGCAATAGTTATCACACAGTTCTCATGACAAAATACATGAAACTGACTACAGTAACATTGGCTGACAGACTACAGCACTTACAGTTGTTTCTTACCTAAATGTGATATGGTTAGAGTCACAGTTTAAATGGGATTTAGGTCTTACTTTTATATTTTCATTAATTATGTTTCAAAATGTATAATAAAAAGTTTAAACATTTTTAAAATTACATCATACTTTGCATTACGTAATGACGAGAAACCCACTTGAAGTAAATGTGTATCTCAAGATGGCTGGGTATGGATATTAAAACTTTTATTGCACTAGTTCTGAAGATTTACAATATTGGATAGTGCATAAAAAGTTTGATGAAAGGTTGTGTACATCTGTCTGAAACTGCAATATTTCTCAAGGGCACAGTGTATATTGTTGTACAAGTGAAATTCATGACTCAATTTCCACAAATGAGTCAAAGGTAGTGAGAAAATGAAATGACTGCATTTCTTCACATTAAAGTTCCTATTGGTTCCCCACATACTTCTTTTCTGTAGCAGATATTAAGGTTTCTTAAAGTGGAGTTACCTGTGGCATGAGCTTGAAGATTAGCTGGAGCTTATTGAAATAGATGTATATAATTTATAGGAAATAGTTGCAACTTTCATAAGTATTTTACATGAAATCCTATCTATTTATATTAGTTTCATATATATATATAAATTTTACTGAAAAATATATTTAAAAAGTTGGCTACAGCATGTTATTGTATTATTCCTGAAACACATGTGAAACTGATCAATAGCTGAAACTTCACCACACTTTAGAATGTCATACACTGGTTTTTATTTCAGTCACAAATTGTAACTTTACCATAAAATAAACCTAACTTAGGTTTAAAATTTTTCAAAGTTTATAATTCTTAATATCTGAAATATGGGTGTTTCATTTAAGAGTTATTAAATTTTTCTAGCAACAAAAACATTCTGTCAATAATAACTTGTATATTTTACTTTTCAAATATAATACAGAATTATAAGGAAATAAAAGAAACTTACAAATACATTTCTTTTTTTTCCATACACAGCAGCAGCTCCTAAATCTACCTTTTTTAATTCTTTCTTTTTCATTGGTGAGTCTTGCTTATTGATGTTTTTAATATTCTGTTTTCTTGGAGAGTTGAGATCTATCTCTCTTATTCCTAAATCACTTTCATTTGACATTTTGTCCTCATCATTGCTGTAGAAAAAATATTCTAATTGCATTTAATAAGATGTGTCTTGAAGTTTTCAGTTTATTAAAAGCAGCTCAAAAATATGACAAAATTTATTAATTAATGTATAATATTTTATTACATATGAAGAAAATTTCACGAAGTGTAACACAAAAATATGTATAATTTTTTTTTTATTATTATTTTTCCTTTACATAGAATATTTTATAAGTTTTAGCAACTTTTGAAATGTCATACAGAAACATGTAATAAATATAATAATGTATGTAAATCACTGCTACTCACCTGTCAGGAATGTCTTCATAACTTTTGCCTTTATCCAATGAAAATCTTGAAGTTACAGCATTCTGGTGACTTTGAAAATTCTCAAAATCATCCTTTTCCTTCCAAAGGTCTTTGTCATACCTGTCATTATACCTATATTTAGTAAAATAGATATTCTTCAACATCCTTTACAAATCACTACCTTTAAATAAAATAAGTAATCCTCAAAATCAATGATGGCATATGACAAGCAATTGTAAATGCTGGTAAACATCAAGCATGGTGAAAAAAAAATGCAACTTGGAAAAAAAGAACTCAATTTGTTTTAGCTGTACAGACTTTTAGCTTGTACTTCTGTCATTTCTCGACCAACTAAAGATCTAATTACAAGTTTTGGAGTCAGGAGATCAAACCCTTTCAACAGATGTATTTGACCATGGCCAAGGTCTGACAGTTTAATTTACTCTAATCCAACCTAACAGAATTTCAATTTTAAAGTAAGCTGGGAGAGATCTGGACAAGTAATAAAATCAAATCATGTATACAAGCACCCCACACTTGGTATTGCTTATTGCTGGTGCATAAAAATATAACTAATAAAATGGGGGGAAATGTTTTACAGGTTAATTAACTTTAATCCTGTCTATAAGAAGTTTAAGTGCCATAGCTATTGAAGGTTTTCTCTTCTTTTGTTAATTTTTTTCTAAACAACTTCAAAACATTAAGATTTATACAAAAATAACATTGATAAATGGCTAGAATATTTAATGATACAACACATCCCCTTGCTGATATGAGATGTCAGTTTTGATAGAATTTAGTCAACTGCTGAAACAGATAATCCTTAAACCCACAAATCTAATGAATTATCGTCATTTAAAAAAAAAAAATTTGATCATGATATTTGTAAAGTGAAACAACAAAAGAATGAATATGCTTTTATATCACATTTTGTTTGTTAACTGTCAAATAACCACCTGAAGTTCTCCTCAGGATCCACATTTGCTTACACAACATTAAATAATAATTATAATAATCAGTACAGTCTTCCTAACATTAAACACATTCCTCTGTACACGATAATCATCACAAAAAAAACAGGAGGCTTGAAAAAGTTTCAGGACCACTGAACTATTTTAAAATGATACTATTCTTTTCATTTTCTAACTATTTTTTGATGCAATTTTCAACATATCCTTTCTTTCATACAACAGGCATTTTTGAAAAAAAAATATTTTTGGCAAACTACCAATACTGACTCAAGATGTCCAAGGTAGTTGCCAATTTGTTTGGTTTTAAAATAACCAATGATTCTTTGCTGATTTTATGGAAATAAACTGAAAATTAAATAAAAAATATTTTACTATTATCTATAAGTGCAATGACATTAATTCATAAAATATCTATTAAGAATAATGTGATTTAAAAAATAAAAAAAATCTTCAAGATACCTTTACTAAGCTTTAAGCAAGCTCCATTCATGACTTTTTAATTTCACATGCTATATACACTGCTGATCAAAATCTTATAGCAAATAAACAAAGAAAAAATATGCATTTTGAGTTGTTAGACTCAACAGCTTTGAAAGATGAAAAGAAGAAAAGGAAAAATAAAAATAAAAAAACATTTTTAGTATTCAATAAGGAAAATGTGAACACTATAAAATTAGCCTAAATACAAGCTGGTCAAAAGTTTAAGATCATACCAAAAAGACTTAAACAGGGTAGGAAATGCCCAACAAGAGGTCTCAGTAGTGAGTTGCACAACCTTCATTGCGTATAACTTCAACTTTACAGTTTTTAAAGCAATTCTCTTGTAGATGCTGTATTAAGCATCTTATTGTTCTTGAGCTGCATTCTGCATCTGTAACGGGGTTAATCTGGTTTGACGATCGGCTGGTGTCTTGCCTGACAACTTGTCAAATCCTCCTGCTCAATGCCAGCAAAATTTTCTTTGGCCAACCACTTAAAATTCTCGTTCTGTATCCCTCAGGGTCTTTCAAGAAATTTGCAACAGCAGGTTTACTATGCCCAATCTCACAAGTAATGGCACGTTGAGAGAAACTTTGCTTTTGCAGCTCAACAATTCTTCCACGTTCAAACTCTGATTACTTCTTAGCCTTTGCCATGTTTTTACCCAATGTAACACAGGAGATGTCAGTGGGAGATGTTGACAATGCTAATGCTTGAACACAAATGACTAAATTTCGTTACGTGTTTACCGATTAATGCTTCGTTTCAGTATGGTCTTAAACTTTTGACCAGCTAGTATTTAGGCTAATTTTATAGTGTTCACATTTTCCCCATTAAATGCAAAAAAAGTTTATTTTTATTTTCTATTTTCTTACTTTCATCTTTCAAAGCTCTAGACAAATAAGTAGTTGAGTCTAACAATGCAAAATGCATATTTGTTCTTTATGTTCATTGACCTTAAGATTTTGGCCAGCAGTGTACAAGCCACACCATTCTTCCATCACAGTAATATTGAAAATGTATTAGTTTAACTATATTTTGAATGTAACTACAAAGTCTTGGCTGCACACTTATATCCACCTGTTATGAAAGGGTTAATTGATTCAATTAATCAGCTCTAACCAATATAGAAGTTTGTGGATGTACACAGGCCATTTGAAGCTGAAATATATGTATGATTAGAATTACTAATATTCAAAATTTATGTGGATAATCATGCAAATAATAAAAATAAGTTCATTTGATACTAGCTCTTAATGACTTTACAGTAGAGTTTCAATAATTACCAAAATCCAATTACTAGCTCATATATCACAGTTTCATGAATTAAGGTACTACAAAGTGAAATTGATAGATTTTGTTGTATTTCACAAAATACCTATCACAGTATGTAAAATATATTTCAATGATAGTCTTCCACTCTCTCTGTAACCATCAGTTTTTTTTAATAGAAAAACTTTATTCCTATGTTCTTGACTTCGAAAGAATGCACATTATTATATTTTATATGGTCACATTACAAATTTAACTGAATAACCTCTGTAATCAATATATTAATTCAGAAACTTGGCATTAAAATGTCCTTTATAATTCAAAGTTTTATATCATCTGAATTGTATTTTAGTTTCAAAAGAAAATATTTGAATAAATTACCAATCACCTTTTATCTGTGTCAGATAACATCTCTCCTACAAAGGGTTAACATGTTTAGTTAGACAGGAATTCAAACCCATGACCCTGACATTTTGAGTCAAGCTCCCTAATTTGGAAAAGTTGTAACTTTTTCAATTTAATAACTTTCTAAAAATTTAGATTAGAATATGCTCATACACATTGTTTTTTTTTAGTTTATGTTTGTATTCTTCTAATACCAGATATTTCAAAACAGACCATGCAAGAAGAGACTTTCTGAATCCCTCAAAATCACTTTGAAATGATGGGAATTGCTCACTTACACTCCATCCTAGAGCATGTTCTTGGATTTGCCTGTAGGAGCTCACAATTCATTAGGTATCTTCTATCAAAATTTTCAAACATTAAGGAAAATCCTATTAATTACATTGCCCAAGTATATCTTTGCTATCCTTTATAAATCAAAAAACCAACAGAAAATCAATTTAAAAATATACAAATGAGCAAGCAAACACAAATTTACCTCGAACTTTGTGAATTACTAGACATTCCAATATATTTGTCTTTTGATTTCTTTGCTTTTTTCCTTTCTTGCCTAAGTTTTTCATCATCCTGGATAAACTCAATGAGTTCCTTCACCCTTTGTCGAACTAAAAAAAATTAAGTAAATTCAAACACTAAATGTGCAATGAATAGAAAACATTTAGAAAAACCATACACATAATAAACAAATGCGAGTTCTCCAAAACTTTTCAATGTAGTAGTTACTAGAAACGTAACAAAAACCACTTTAAATCCAAACAATAACAAACTTTACAAAAGTGTTTCATGTAATAATTCAAAACTTTTAGTTTTTTGGATACTAAACTGCTGATGAATTATCTCAAGGATTGATTGATTGATTTAGTGTTTTATGGCACAAAGCAGCTAGGCTATCTGTGCCAAACGTCCAGTAAAAAGGTAAAAATAAAGTAAATGTAGTAAAATACAGAAAAGGAAATGAAGGTAAACAAAACATCATTGAAAAACAGAAAAAGTGTAAAACCAATGTTGACACCTAGTCTACAATGTTAAGAGAGAAAGCAGAGTAAAAGAAGTTGTAAAGTACTTACTCTAGCAAAATGGTAATGATCATAACCCGCCAGGAAGACTAACAGGTAAGTTCAAGAACCACCGTCAGTCACCTGCAGTTGGCCTTTCCAGTCCTGGTTCTGGGTTATGTGTCATAGCAGCCATTATCAAAATGTAAAATAATAGAAGTTTTAAAAGACACATAGCAAAATTGTAATAATGAGTAGCCAAATGTCCAGTAAAAAGGTAAAAGTAAAGTAAATGAAGGTAAAAACAAAACCAATTAAAACAGAAAATGTTGACATCCAGTCTATAAAGTTGCAAAGGACTTCCTGTAGCAGAATGATAATGATCATAACCTGCCAGGACGACAAACAGGTAAGTATAAGAACCACTGTCAGTCACCTGAAGTTGGTCTTTCCAGTCCTGGTTCCGGGTTATGTGTCATTATGGCCAGTACTAAAGGGCAAAAGTGTAATAACAACTCGCCAGGATGACTAACGAGTAGTTCAAACAGCAGCGTTAGTCACCTGAAGTTGGCCTTTCCAGTCCTGGCGTTAAGTTATTTAATGTTCTGGCCATTTTCCAATGTCAAATTGAACGAGAGAGAATAAAACTGTAAAAAAGGAACCACAATTAAAAAGGTGTAATGAATAAATATGCAGCACGTATACGAGATTGAAAAGATTAATGGCTATTAAAAAACTAAAAACTTTATCAAGGTGGACAGTGTCACCATCCCCAATAACAATGTCCAATGTTACAGATAAACCTTGGAAAAAAACATGTTTAAAATATTGCCATTGTTGAGAATTGTAATGCTGGCAAGAAAGTAAAATATGGCTAATGTGGTTTGGCATCAGTTCCAGATAAAAGAAAACTGAGTTAAAAAACTGTGACTAATGTGTAGTCGAGTAAGAACAACTTCCTCCTTCTGAACTTTACTGAAGCTAGATGGCCAAAGCCCATTTTTATTTGAAAAAGCTTGTTGTCGCATTGCTCACTCCAAGTGGACTGCCAGCTGGCATGGAGACGAGCCTTGAAGACAAGACCATAGTCCATGTACGGAATAGGCACAGTGGTGATAGTGCCGGAGCAGATAGATTTAGCTGCCAAGTCTGCAAGCTCGTTCCCGCGAATACCAACATGGCCTGGTATCCAGAAAACTGGACAGAAGTAGCAGTTAATGAGAAATGGGGCAGTTGATTTTGAATATCAGTGAAAACAGGGTGTGAGCCAATGTGTAGCAATTCCAGGGCCAGTATAGAACTAAGCGAGTCAGTATAAATAGTGCAGTTAGAGTACTGCTCAGCTGCAATATGATCCAGGGCAAGAGTTATGGCATACAGTTCAGCAGTGAACACAGAAGCTGTAGAGGGGATTCTGCGCGTAACTACCGAACCACAGCAGAGCCCACTGAATTACCTGATTTGGAACCATCTCTATAAATGGGAACAGAATGATTGTTTGAAAGATGTTCATTAAATAAAAGACGGTACTTCCAATCTGGAGTATCTGCCTTCTTCAGATGACTGAATAAAAGGTCACATTTGGGGCCTGTAATAAGCCATGGTTGGATAGGCTAACCTATGAAATCTGCAATGTTATCCAATTCATCCAATTGCACTTGGATGCGAAAGCCAAACAAAGCAATGGCAGATCGTCTGTTCTGAAAAAGTATGGCCCACCAAGGAAGGAAAACACATCCCCGGGTGGGATGCTTTGTTGAGGAACGAAGTTTCGAAGCGTGGTATAACGGTCAGCTTACGGTCAAAGATAAGCACCAAGAATATGGTCTCAGGGACAACTAGCAGCAAAACTTCACCAACATGAAGTTCAGGATCAGGGTGAATACCCTGTTGGTGGCAAAAGTGCATGCATAAGGTTTTAGAGAGAGAGAGAAAGTAAAGCCATTTGCCATAGTCCACTTCAGTTCACGATTGAGGTCAATTTGTAGTTGCCGCTCAATATATCTCATGTTCGATGTCTGGCATGAGATGTGAAAGTCGTCAACATACAGCCCATTCACAATAGTGAGAGGGAGTTGTTCAATGATGGCATTTATCTTTATACTGAAAAGTGTGACACTCAAAACACAGCCTTGAGGGACTCCAAGTTCCTGTACAAAAGAACGGGAAAGTGTTGAACCCACATGAACTTGGAATCCCCTGTCCATTAAAAATTTTTTAATAAACATGGGTAAATGGCCACGTAACCCATATGTATGGAAGTCTCGCAAAACCCCATACCTCCATGTTGTGTCATAAGCCTTCTCAATGTCAAAGAATATTGATACAAAATTTTGGCGTTCGAGAAAGGCTTCTCTGATTGATGTTTCAAGACGAATTAGATGGTCTGTGGTGGAGTGCTGTCGTCGGAACCAACACTGGGTGGGCGAGAGGAGGTTGTTTGATTAAATGAATCAAACAAGACAAGCATTAACCATCCTTTCTTAGGTCTTATAGAGACAGCTTGTGAAACCAATTGGACAGTAGATTGAAGAAATCTTGGGATCTTTTCCTGGATTAAAGAAAGGTAAAATAATAGCCAGGTGCCAGGCATCAGGAAAAACATTCTTCTGACAGATCTGGTTAAAGACAATCAAAAGGACATCAAAAAAAGCAGGAGATAGATGGTGCAGCATCTCATAATGAACATCATCAGGTCCAACAGATGTACTGGCAGACCGATGAAGGGCCATTTTCAGTTCCACCAGTGTAAAGGGACAATTATAGTCAAAGAAACACTCAATTTGAAAGAAAAGAAGTGAACATTCTGCCCGAATCTTGATGGCCAAGAAGGTGGAGGAACAAGCAGATGTGCTAGATACCTGCAAAAAGCTTTCACCAAGAGTATCGGCAATGCTCCAGAATTGTAGTGCCCATTAACCTTTCGAATCCTGTCCCATATGATCTTGGAACTGGTGGTAGAAGATATGCTAGTTGTGAACTTAATCCAAGGTTCCTTCTGGCTTTGATGTCTTACTCACGTAGCATGTGCATGGGCCTGTTGGAAAGCGACGAGATTTGAAAGTGTGGGATATCTACGAAAAGTATCCCAGGCCTGTTTTTGAGCCTTCCATGCTAACTGGCAAGCAGGATTATCCCACAGATGAGGATATCGTGGAAATCGTGTCAAGGTTTTAGGAATATACCGAGCAGCTGCTTGTATAATACAGCCAGTTAACTCTGCCACACAGTCGTCTATTAATGGCTGATTTACGATTGCAGGATCAAGTTCTGCGAGATAACTGAAAGTGGACCAGTCTGTCTGATCTAGCTTCCACCGGGGCACGAGGGTAGGGTGGCATCAACCACAGCCTGTCTCTCTCAAAAGGATAGCAAAATGATCACTGCCTAATGGATTACTGTCAACCCTCCATGAAAAATTGAAAAATAATGAAAGGGAGCAAACTGAGAGATCAATAGCAGTAAATGACTGACTAGGTGCATGAAAATAAGTGGAAGAATCAGTATTGAAAAGAGAAAGATTGTGATCAGAGAGCATACGCTCTACAGAGCAACTCCTCCTGTCAATAACAGCACTTCCCCAGATAGGGATGATGTCCATTAAAGTCCCCCAGGATTAGACATAGAGATGGCAACTGTTCAATGAGAGTATCAAGGTCTGATAAATCATATGTCTCTCCAAAGGACAGGTAGAGAGAACAAACAGTGATAGTATGACCCAAGGAAACACGGATGGCTACGGCCTCCAAGGGTATGTTGAGCGACAAAGACAGGGTGGGCACATGCTGATCAACCAATAGTACCACCCCTCAATGTTCTCACCCATCACACAGCCTGTCCTTTTAGTGCAGAGAAAGCTGCCAAATGGTGACTGTATCAGCAGGTTTGAGAAATGTTTCTGGTAAGGAAAAACAAACAGGATGGTGGAAAGCAATCAGTGTTTTGATATCATCCAGATTATAACATAAATCTTGACAGTTCCATTTTTAAAGACGGGTAAGTGAAGTGGCTGGGGAACCCTTCTGTTTACGACCAGTCTTTTTTCTTTACTGTCCTTAGTCGGAGGAGGTCTATCAACCTCCATGGATCCTGCCCTGGGTCGAGTAGGCAGGTCTTGGTTATTGGAAAGGGATTCCAGTGACTGAGGATGCAAACAAATGATTGTTTTGCCTCTTGTGGCAGGAGAAAAAAATGTATCAGAAGAAATGCCTGTATTTCAAACTGAATGATGTGGATCTTGAGGTTTGTTAGAATGTATGGGAAAAACAGAGATGGATGTGAAAGTTGATTCATCAACCTTTTTAACCATGGAGGTCAAAAGGCTTTTCATTTGTTTTGAAAACGATTCTCTTGGAGGTACAGAGAGATCTGTCTGCACTCCCAGTGTAGTTGTGGAATGAAGTGCAGCAGCATATGTCCGAGATGGAGTGGTGGGCAGCAATTTCCGAGCCTCAGGATAACTAATATTGTGTGTCATCTTCAAATACTGCACCTGATTTTCCTACAACCATTTTGGGCAAGAACCATTGCAGTTGATGCAATGTCGGTACATGTAACACTCATAGGCATTGTGGTCCTTGCCCCCACAACGAGCACATGTCAGGGAACCACGACATGATGTCTTTGAGTGGCCAAATCTCTGACATGGGAAACATCGGAGAGGGTTTGGAATGTATGGCCATATGCTGCAAATGAGATAACCTGCCTTAATGGTGTACATGATGAAGTAAATGTCAAAACGAGGGTATCTGTTGGCAGTGTAACTCCATCTCTGCGAGTGGAGATGTGTCTCACTGCAGAAACTCTCTGAGTGGAGAGACCAGCAAGAATCTCTGACTCAGGGACATTCTTCAAATCTCTCTCAACAATAACTCCTTGTGATGAATTCAAAGTAGCATGATGTGTAACCTCAATAGGTATATCCCCAATTGCCTTTGAATTCAAGAGGAGTTCACTATGTTAGGATGTGGATGTTTCAACTAATATGTCTCCAGATCGAAGCTTCTTTACTGACTTTGGAGAGCTAGCAAGTCCCTCTAGTCCCTTCTGAATAAAAAAGGGGAACAATTGCCCTAAAGGTTTTCCGAAAGAGAAAGTAATATAAGAAAATGAGGTATGTGTGTTACAGGTGTTGAAGATTGCTGTTCAGAGTCTTCAAGACGTGGTCGCTTACCCACTGACTGTTTTTTCACTATTTTATTTAAATTTTTTGAAGGAGAATCCATAGGAAAGAAGAAAAAAATTTTTGGTACCCACTGACCCCACCCACCATGGAACCCTACGAGGGGACGTAATACAAGGTCATGCAAGGACAATGCAGCAATGCCAAGGTTTCGTGAGCACTATACCCAAACACCAGCATCAGGCACAATGTCCACAACACCCATTGAGAGCTTCCAACACTGGTACTTGGTTGACTCTATCCCAAGTGGACCAGCCAATTAACCCAAGGGGGGCCACACAAAGGCCACCTGTCTACAGGAATTCAAGGCCAAAGTGGTGTGTTAAGGTTGAACCCCTCAACCACCAGGATCCTCTCCTCCCCTTTACGGGTCGCCACACACGGCAAACACGTGGGTGGATGTTTAGATCCCAGAAAAGGTAACCAGACAGAACACAACCTTCCCTGGGAGGTCCATGTGCAGGAATCCACACCGAGGGGCTTAAGGAAACTAGACTTTGTTTACAGATTCTATGTGCTCAATTATCATTTCTAGCAGGACATTCAAATCACATTACATGGTTGCCTTTTGCTTATGGGCATGCCTAAACGGTTACAAAGAAACCTAAGAAAAGTATATGACCTGACAGTTCCTTCTATGTGTAAGCATGAAATTTTACCAATTCAAGACAGTTTTGTCTAATTAAAATTTTTTTGAAAGAAACAAAGAAAACAAGATCTCAAAACTTACCATTTATTCCTTGATCTTTGCCACATTCATCTATGAAGTGATAACTTTCAAGACTTCTTAAATCATAAATATGTTCCCTGGTACTTGTGACAACACGTTCAGATCCATTTTTTACAAGATATGCTAAAACTAATAAAGACTAAAAACAAAAAAAAAACAAAATCTTTAATTATATTTCATGATTAACACAAAGACTAAGCAGTTTAAATGTATAACATTAAGAACAAAAAAGGAAGTCACTTGATATTTTGCTCTCTTTGTACACCCACCAATGACAAAAGTACATATTTAAATGAACTTGTTTGTCAAGAAATAATCTAATCCTGATTTAAACTGTTTAAAGATACTAGCCTCCAACAATACATAACTATTTTAATGAGCTTATCGTCATTGTTAAAAAATGAAACTGTATTAATTTTTTACAGTCCAGTTAACAACTAACATGCTCAAAACATTTACCATATTGACAAGGCCTTTGTGAATTCATAGTGTTTTTCTTTTACAATATCATATTGCACTAAATGATTATTTGAAGCTTCTTTTATCAGTAGCAGTGGAATCTTGATGAGGAAACCAGAGTTTAATATTGAAGTGAAAGACAACTTATAAACATAAAACAATTTGTTTACAAGGTTCAAGTGTTTCAGAATATCTTATTCCATCTTAAATGAAATCAGAAAATCATGTTACAAAAATGATTATTACTAAAATTATAACATAATAACAACTATATTACTTAGTTATTGAAAAAGCAGTAAATAAATAAAACACAAGAACTGAGTTGTAAAAATTTAGAAAAACTTAAGATCTAGAGTGCTTTGAAAGTCATTAAGGGTCAGGTGGTCTTAGGTTATGAGTACACTTCCTTTGGTGGTGTTTTCAAAGTATGAAGGTCCTGTGGTAATGGTAGCAAAAAATTGTTAACTGATATACTGTGACCTGTAGTTTCAGAATGGAAATAAATGAGTGGCTGGGATTAAGTAGTGGATGACTGGTTCTGTTAGATATTCCTAAATGTTCACAAACACTAGTTTATAAGTAACATCTTGTTTTGTCAATTTATGTGACCTTACAGTCACTACACATTTATATGTGAGCCACGAATGTCAAAGTTAAAATATCTTTGGACAAAAATAAGTATTTAGGCCTAACCTCCACATTCAGCAGCATTTAATATACACATGTATAAACATTGTTTTATCCATTCACTTACCACTTTTCTTAACTAAGTAAACTATTCTATATATATATGTAAAAACTACTGGTTTTTACATAAATATGTTTTTCTCTACAAGTGGGTTTTCTCATCATCACGGATTATTAAGTAAACTGATCATTATGTTATTCTTTTGGTTTTAAACATCTTTATAACAAGATTTTCATATTTCACTTAAGGTGGAATAAGTTATTCCAAACATTCAAACCTTGTAAATAAAATGTTCCTTATGTGACCTTACATGTTTTATCATTCAGCTTCATCTTGATTATTAAACTTCTTTTTTTCACACAACAGAAGTAAGAGTTTCTGGCATATTATTTCAATGGCAACTTGTATGCTACTCTACAAAAGCAGGATTAACACAATGATTCTCCTATTCTTGGGCAATAGCCACCTGTTTATTTACACATCAAAAATTAAAAGTCTTGCATATCTGGTCTTTGACCCTTTAAAATATTATTTGGACCTGTTATTCATCAAATCTTAAATTTGTACTACTGCCAAAAGCTTAATATCTACATGATTTATGCCATTACACTTTTCCTGTAGAATTTTTCAAGATCAAGTGTATTGCTAATATATGTTCAGGGATAAAAAATCTGAAAGCTCAGTCACCACATAATTTACAACAAAAACTTTGTCATCAGCATCTTTTAAGGGCCAATTTTCATTTTAACATTTTTATTACTTTTAATGTGACTAAATAAATTATTGCCATTAGTTTCAAGATCATTGGCCATCAATTTCTCACAAGCCTTTTTTGATTTCTTAATTTCTTCCATCCTATCTGGCAATTGAAACTTTTTACAACAGTTGTTAATTTCTTTCTCATATCATCAGTAACTTAATTGGGTTTGATTTTATCCATTATTCACTTTTTACTCTTAATAACATGCTTATCTTGAATTAGAACAAACTTATTTCAAAAACTGGCATGGAAAATAAGTTGTTATTGGCAGTAGTAAAACCCAGCATCTTACAAGAGTTTGGAATTGAGAATCTGTGATTACCTGCAAAAGTAAAATTAGATTCAAAGTTAACATTTTTCTAAACTGAAAATGTGTTTTCAATAATACCACTACAAACAGTACAGATCCAGTCTTTTATACTCCACTTAAATGCCCTTAGCAATATCTAATTTGCCAATCTCTCTACCCTCTTCAATGAGTTCTCTACCTTGATATTATATATAAGCAACTCACTTATATAACAATTATTTCTTCGAGACTTACAATATCCCACTGACTCTTAGTGAGAAGGAAGGATGGGACATTATTAGCACAGGTGCTATGGGAAATACACTTTTAGTTCAGGAAAATGTTAACTTCCAAAACATAGTTAACTCTGCTAACAATATAGCTAGAATTCTACACTGAGAAAGTGAATGGATTGTTGTAGGCATGATCCATAGAGAAATCACTTGCATAAAATAATGATGTACCAAGATAAGAGTGGTATACAAATGGGGGAATTGCACTACATCTTGAATCGGTATGCTCTTAACCCAGAACCTAGTTACTGTATCAAAAGTGGAATATAACATGAATAATCCTTGTAGACTATTTTGAATTAGACAGCCAAGGTACTACGATTAGGGGTTGGAATCAAGGGGTCTTGATCCCAATATCCTACATTGATGGCTAATGCATTGCAATGTCATACATGTCGATGCATATACATACTTTTGAATGGATCTTGATCTGCTGCCATACAGTGATGCATTCCAAACTACTGGAATCACAATGAGAAAGCAAGTGCCACCAAAGTGAACAAACTCTCCTTCACCTAAAAAAGTCTGAAATATACCCCTCCAGACTTGAAATAACAGAATCGAGTATGCCTCACTCAAAGGAACAGAACTCATGTGGATGTGATATAGAATTATGAGCGTTCATCCTCACTTCCAAACCAAACAGACAAGGAGCAGCATTCAAATTGTGTTTACAATTATGGAAAGGATGTGGAACAGAATGACACACAACACTTCATCAGGGAAAAACTGTAACCAATGCTTTGTCATGAAAAAGCGATTACATTATCTAAGTAAGCTGTTTATGTACAGTACCAGGACAGAAAAAGCATTAATGAAAGTGTAGAGATTTGTGAATTAGATATTGCTAAGGGCATTTAAGTAGGGTATAAAAGACTAGAACATGTGAAATCAATGCTTATACATGCACAGCCAATATCAAACAAAAGCTATAATGTCAGCAAATGGTAAATATGTTTAGGAATCTTTACTTTTCTCAAAAGTGAGTGTTCATAAATCATTCTGAAGGACAAAACGGCCCTGATCATCAATACATTACATACTGACTCATCTGTCTGTTAGTGTGGCAAATAACAATTGTTATTTATAAACTTTCTATACTTGAAACACGTAATTTTAAAGTGATGAAATTTAAAAACAAAGGTCCTGCTGGTTCACTTAGGATGTCTCGGCCACTGAACCTTAAAAAAGCCAGCCATTATCACTTAAATACTTATCAAACCTACCAAATTTTATAGTGTTCCCTAAGCATATCAAGTTCTCATCATTCAATAAAAAATGATAAATCAATACTATTAATACTCTTAACAATCTTTTTTTTTTTCAAAAAAATAATTTCAGTAATGTTTTCATCCTCATAGCTCTCCTCTGACAACAATGCAAAGTCTTTATACAGATAAGGAGCCCAAAACTAGATAATCTAATTTCTTTTCTCAAACAGCACCACCTTCATCACAGACACCACCACCACAGACATTAACTCTACTGCTATAGACTTTCCTATTGTCAGGGGATAAGTAGTAGAAATCAATAGTTGTTTTTATTTATTTACTGAGCTGTGTACCAAGAAAATAACTGAAATTTAAGAGCTAACTTATTTGTAAATATATATATATATATATATATATATGTGTGTGTGTGTGTAATGTATTATAACTGAAAATGTGACTTTTACAAAATACCGGTCTTCTGAAACAAAGTTAAGGTAGATTACTTTTTTAATTTTCAGTTTTATGCCACTGGATACATTGACATGATATTTACATGCATCATGATTACAACTTCTGGAATGACAGTTGGACACAGCTTACAAGTCAATAAGAATAAGATAAATAGATATGAATAGATGTATAATGTTATGTAGTTTAATTGTTAGAATTTGTAAACATTCTAGAATGAAAAAAAGCACAACTTAAATCTTATTTTCTGTTTTTTTTGTGATGGCATGAGTTTGATCAATTCAACTAGATCCATATATAAAGAAAATATAAAGTTTTCTAAAAAAACATTCGATATTTATCTAGATTTTATTAGGAGGCTATAAGGATTTTGCAAATGAGATTTGACAATTTACTGATGCATAAAAATATTTTCAATCTTCAAAACAAAATCATTTTGTATGTGGAATAATTAACTTTTGCAACGAAAAAATGTATAAGCAAATCCAATCTTTAATTTAAAAATCTTTTAACTTAATCTGATATTCTGTGTTCAAAAGCCTCGTTTCATAGTCTGCCAAGTTTCATGAACATACACTGTATTAAGTTATAGTATGAAGAATATAATAAGCACAAAATAGTTATGAGAACAGTTCCTGGAGCTGAGCCTGCAGTGAAACAGTTAATATTAGCAGCAAATTTAAGCAATTTATTGACCATTCCTTTATCTATGTCACTGATGTAAATCACAAAAGGAGCCTTTCCTTGCATAATAATTACCTGTAAAAATGAAATAATTTGAATATAAATATACATCATAGAGAAGTATTTTATAAGTGAATATATATATATATATATATATACTATTTATAGAGATTATCAAAGAAACATCCTAAAAATTACCATTGAATACATTATATATAACAAATTTTTTATGGATCATCTATAAGGCAGTACTTACAACATTTTAATTTTGACAACACTATGTACATGTTTTTACCTTGTATGTTCTCCTCCAATTTTTTTTATCTTGCAGCATTCGCCTCCATAGCATTCCCATAACCTCTGGAAACTGCTCATATGAAAAGGTACCTTGTGCAATTTCTTGCATCTGATGTCCAGTGGGACCCCAAGGGTCATCATTGGTAGCTTCTCGAACTTTGGCTTCAATCTCAGTATAGTTCATCACAACATTAGTGCTACATTATGAATAAAGAAATGTTATAAGAAAAAGAAATAACTCTTTATTAAAATATTTTTACAGATATTAGAATTTAAATAAAATACAAAATTAAGGATCCCTAACATTAAGAGCAGATTCAGGTGTTCAAGCCCACAGAAAATCTACTTTTCACCATCTGTACCCATACAATATGAATCAGTCACATCTAAAGTTTTTAAGTAGCATTTCAGCATTTAAAAAAAGATCAGAGAATTGTACAAAAAATTAATTTGGGCAACAGCATTCAGCACAAATAAGGCAAGTTTCTAATACACATAAACTTGCTGAGAATTTAAGCTGGTGTTGCAGAAGACACCAAAAAAACCCTTTTAATCAAAACAACTAATAGATACTTTTATTGCATCTACTAAGATGGATCTCTGGACAAAAGAAAACAACAAAAGCTGGAATACAGAGAAAAAAAACTTAGCAAAATTTTCATTTGTTTTTGTTATAACTATTTTCCTTATTTTTTATTTCTGGTCCAACATTTTCCTGAAATGTTTTTTTCAGATTTGGGTGCTGAAAAATGTGTGCCCATATTTAATCTCCATTATACTCTAAAGATATTTTAAAAGTAACAAATTTAAGATTGCTAATTTTAGAAACAGTTGTAAGAATAATCAAAAGAGTAATAATTTTTTATAATAATGGTTTTAATTCAATCAGTATGCAAACAATGGGCTTATTACAAACACTAATTTCTTACACTCTCATACCTGCTGGATATTTCCTCAGGCTAAGCATGTTATATTTTGCTCATTAATAAATGATTTACTTGCCCTTGGATATAATTATATATTTAAATTTTATTAGACTTAAACCACAGCACTTACTGTACAATAAATATTGTGAAGCTATGGGGGCAACCTAATTAACATGCAGGTCAAATCTATGGCCCTCAAACACTTTCAGTGACTGTAAAATCCCATTTACCTGTCATAAGTCAAACAATTATAGTAGCTGAGGGGGGAAAAAAAGCTCTCAAGTTCTTTTATTACATTAAACACCCATCCACTTATATCCAACCATTATTATCCAAAATCTTATCAAGCCCTTTCTTGAGTTCTTTCCAATCCTGTAGTGGGCATACCATGTCACTAGTCAAAATATGACTGACTAAACTGTTTAAAAATACAATTTTATAATTTGTAGATAACTGCTAGAGTGATATCTTAAATCTACATCCTGTAGTCCAACCACTCTCATTATCAAAAACATTTGACGCATCAATCAAAGGGTATTACTCCCTTTGTACTTTGACCTTTTTTTCTCAAGACAAAAACTTTAAAGAACCATAACTTATCGATAACTCTTACGACAACCTCTCCATTCCAATAATCATCGTAATCACAGTACAAGTAGACCTCCTTCGAGTTTGATCTCTTTCAAAAACTTAGTTGTTGAATACAAAAGCTGAATTGCTGAACTTAAACTTTGAAATAAGAAGCTCGAGTGTTCACCTATTTATGTATTTTAAAGTTTGTAGGGTCCGTATTTCTTCACTCAAACGATCAATTATTAACATTAACTTTAAAGTTGCGACAACAGTAATTAACAGTAGTGATTCTTTTAACAATAACGTTATTAACGTTCAGTGTGAATAAAATTTGCTGACTTAGTAATATTAACAATGAACATGAACAATTACAACTCTCAGTGTTGCGTGTTATTGTTATAAAACGATTTACTACTTACACTTTGTCTGTAATTTCACGAAGTTTCCACATTTCTTTCAGATACCTTAACCAATTATTAACAGCGTTAATAGTTTATTATAAACTAGTTATTGTTAAGAACTAAAAACATGAAGTGTGAAAAATTAGACAAATCAGAGAGATTCTCAAATGAACTAGGCTAAACACACATTACGACCAGTGACCTAATCTACTGGTAAAATGTTGAACTAAGCTTCAATCCGTTTATGAATAATAATTTTATGAAACATATTCGAAACATATGGGATCTGGTAAAAGGTTTTCATCATCACATAACATGTATATTTCATTTAAGGAAATGTAACATTTTAAAAAGCATATTTATTTCAACTGTTTCATATGTAGCTTCATCATCCATTGTATTATTGAACTAGATCGCTTCCAAGCGTATAGGTTACCCAGTGATTTGGTTTGTTTTGAATTTCGTGCAAAGCCACACGAGAGTTATCTGAGCGAGCTGTTTTTAATTTAGCAATGGAAGACTATAATGAAGGCAGCTAATCATAACCACTCATAGCCAACTCTTGGGCTACTCTTTTACCAACAAAGAGTGGGATTGAGTATAACAATATAAGGCCCCTACTGCTTAAAGGGCAAGCATGTTTATTATGACGTGGATTCGAAGATTCGAACCCGCGACCCTCAGATTATGAGTCAAGTGCCTTAACCACCTAGCCATATCGGGCCACCTGAAGGTTTATAATGCTAAGACTCGGTTTTCAATATTCGTGTAAGGCACAGCACAGATAGCCTATCATGTGGCTTTGTATTAACAAACAAATAAAATTATGACTTAGTAATTTTCTTGGAACTAATTATGCCATGCGGTGGTTCATCACCAATTTTGAGGAATTAAAACGTAAAAAATCGTGTTTCTTATTTTCGATAGGTATAGAGCACAATAAGTCACACCAAACATGCTCGCCCTTTAAGCAGTATGGGCGTTATAATGTACACTCAATCCCACTATTCGTTGGTAAAAGAGTAGCCCAAGAGTTGGTGGTGAGTGGTGATGACTAGCTGCTTTCTCTCTAGCCTTACACTCATAAATTAGAGGCGGCTAGCACAGATAGCCCCCGGCAATTTAGCGCCGTCTCTATCATTATCTGCTTGGTCATCATGGCGAACAGGAAACAACTGTCCAGTGGATTTTAAAAAAATAAAAAAAACGAATTATTGTAAAATACAAATCTCGTGTGTCTCTTTCTAGTATTGCTACACAACTTAATGTGTCGAAATGTACTGTTTAAAGCATAATTGCCAAGTTTAAGCTTACAGGATCAACTGCTAATCTCCCTCGTTCCAGACGCCCCACCAAAATTCCAGAGAAAACCTAGGCGAATGTTCTCAGAGAAGTTAGTAGAAACCTTCATTTAACACGTAATGACATACAGAAACTGGGGTTGAAGTAACCACTTCTACAGTTACGAACGTGTCACGCTATTCTGGGTTCAAAGCATGCCGTCCTCGTAGAACTCTATGTTTAAAGCCTGTTCATTTAGAAACATGATTTAGGTATGCAAGAAAACATGTAGATAAACTCTTTACCTATTGGAAAAGTATTATTTGGTCAGACGAGACTAAAATTGAGCTTTTCGGCCAAAATGCTGTTCGCTATATATTCCTTCAGAAGGGGGAACGAAATCTTCAAAAGAACGCTGTGGCTCGATTATGCTGGTGTAGGCAGCCTTCATCGCGTCAACGGAATCATGAAAAAAGAAGAGTACGTTGATATATTAGGCACTTGTATCAAGAATGATGCTCGGAACTTGCGGGTTGGGCGTCGTTGAGTCTTCCAGCACGACCATGACACATTGAAATGTGTGCAATCCTGGTTGCAGAAAAAACCATATAAGTGTTCTGGAGTAGCCATCACAGTCCAATCTCAACCCATTGAAAACGTTTGGCATGAGTTAAAGACCTGGGCTCATCAACGTTATTCGAAAAACTTGCAAGGGTTGGAGACCTTCTGTAAAGAAGAATGGAAGAAAATACCAGTCGAGTACTGTCAAACGATTAGAAGGCTACGAGGAGAGATTGCGCGAAGTAATTCACCTGAAAAACTACACAACTGACCATTAAAGTAGACACACTAACACTTTCTGCCCCTTCTCTGTTTGGTTATTTGTTTATAAACAGTTTATTTGTTGTTTAATAGGGCCTGGCATGGCCGAGCGCGTTAAGGCGTGCACTCGTAATCCGAGGGTCGCGGGTTCGCGCCCGAGTCGCGCTAAACATGCTCGCCCTCCCAGCCGTGGGGGTGTATAATGTGACGGTCAATCCCACTATTCGTTTGT
Source organism: Carcinoscorpius rotundicauda (assembly GCA_011833715.1). Classification (NCBI taxonomy): domain Eukaryota; kingdom Metazoa; phylum Arthropoda; class Merostomata; order Xiphosura; family Limulidae; genus Carcinoscorpius; species Carcinoscorpius rotundicauda. The sequence goes on from CM022393.1 coordinate 38,046,909, forward strand.
AAAAGAGTAGCCCAAGAGTTGGCGATGGGTGGTGATGACTAGCTGCCTTCCCTCTAGTCTTACACTGCTAAATTAGGGACGGCTAGCACAGATAGCCCTCGAGTAGCTTTGTGCGAAATTCCAAAAAAACAAACAAAATTGTTGTTTAATTTATTTAAAAAATATGTAGATATGTGTTAGTATAATATTTATAATATAACTTACTTTGATTATCCTAATCGTGATACTTTGTAAGTTGCGAGGAAGAAACTACGCATGACGCAGGGGTACAAACACTTTCTGTCGTAACTGTATGTATCAGATTTATGTGTAACTGATTTACTGTTGTACATTTATGTTAGTGCCTACGTTTGTTTTTTTGTAGTTTTCTCTTTTTGCATGTAAAGATGTTATTGACTGTATATTGCGCAAGTCCCGCCTATTTTCGAAATTTGTAGACGATTCTTGAGAGTAAAAATAAAAAATACTTGTTTTGCGAAAATGCTGATGTACTCGATCATTGCTGAAACTTCTAGAAACTCGAGTGATTGCTATATAACACCAATGCACTGAAAAAAAGAAGAATATTATTAGACAGCTACAGTGTGCTATAGTCCTCAAAAGACATAATTCCGATTAAAGCCTATTAATTGGACCAGGAACGTTTATACATTTTGAACATTACAAACTGTTCCACTTCAGTAAACCAACTTTGGACGTTAGTATTTCTATGAGAATGTTAAATATCTTTATCGACAAAAATTAATTGATAAGCGACGTTAAACCAACCGAACCAGGAAGCTCAAGTAAGGCATGGCAATATCAACTCAGAATAAATTTGCTTTTCGTGAACCTAGATCTTCGATAAAATATTCAGTTCTAAACCTGATATGAGATTCAATATTGTTTGTAAGTTTGTAAAACGCTTGTATATAAACAATCATTTATAATAATTATTCGTAATAACCGTTATTATAAAATGTATGCTCCCCAGTGGCTCAGCGGTATGTGTGCGGACTTAACGCTAAAATCCGGGTTTCGATACCCATGGTGGGCAGAGCACAGATAGTCCATTGTGCAGCTTTGTGCTTAATTCTAAACAACAATAAAATGTATTTTTTGTATATTAAACGTATTTGTCTTAAAAAAGAAAATGCTGTTGGCAAATACCATAAATTTGTTATATATTAGCACTTAATTAACTTCTAAGCTTAAATTCTTGTTTATTTGAAATAGTAATATGTTAATCTAAGTAACGTACTAAATCGGAGACTCGTCCAAAATAAATAATAACACTTATCATATTCCTCAGTGAAGCATGCATAACCATAAATACTAACTTATACTACGTATTATAGTTGACTTTTCAACTGTTGTTTTCAAAAAACTTTTTCTACCATATATTAATTCCATCAACCCAAATATCTTCTCAGTAAAATGTTAACATATTGTCAACTGTGATGATTCATCCTAAATATCTAATAACAGTGAAATGTCTCCACCATTTGGTGACTCTATGTTGTTGATCTTTCTATTTTCTGCATTCAATGTTACGTACCTCAGATAGAAAAAAGAAAGAACACTTACATCTAGTTTTATATTTAATGTTAAAAATGAAAATGCCTACAGAAAGGTAGATGTAATTTTCTGCAACAGTAATGGTTAAACATAGTTATTTATGTAGATCCTTTAAACTTCAGCCAAACAAATAAACTTATAAAGCTAAACATGAAAATTATTCTTTTCCATTCAAAGAATTAAATAAGCATCGTTTCCAGGATGTTTGATGTTATACAATATATTGATTATAGAAACGAATTAGTGACAAGTGATTTACTTACAAAATTTCAGATTACGCAAAAAAGTATATCGTCCAACTTATAAGCAAAATATATAGAACTAATGAATTAGTGAAGTGTCTTATACATAAAATGATGAGTAATTCCAAAGGTATATAAAATAAATTATTGGTAGCAACATTTGCTTCGCTCAAGTGACAGACAATAAGTACAATAACAACTGACATATGTAACAATGTTATAATAGCTGTCTCGTTAAAATAACTGTTTTACTTGTAATTTTTACAACATACAGTTAAATATAAATTACAATGTTGATTATGTAATTGCTTGTTGAGACACTCTATTAATCTCATTTTAGTACTGAACTCTCTGATCACATGGTTATGGCGCTTGACTTACAAGTTGAGTTTTGAGGGTTTGAATTCCCGTCCCACCACATATTCTCCCCTGTGGCAACATTATAAATGTGATGGTCAATCCCACTATTCCTTGATAAAAATATACTCCAAGAAATGATGGTGGGTGGTGATGATTATTTGTCTTCCCTCTAGTCTTTCACTGCTAAATTAGGACAGTTAGCCTAGATATTCCTCGTGTAGCTTTGCGCAAAATTCGAAACACAGAAGCGAACTATTTATAGAAACACCAAACACCATTCACCTTAGCAGTTCTACCCTCAGTAACACAACCTGTCTAGTAAGACTATTTATCTGTAGCATCTTGGTCAGAATTTGTAAATATAATACCATCTGCCCGTTGAAGTAATGTCAGCCTTTGTAAAACATAATTAATAAATGTGATTGAAAACTACAAACATAAGTTGAGATAAGATTAAATCTGGATGCAATCCTATGAACGAGTAGTAATACTTTCTACCTGTAGAAACACAAACACACGCATTACACCAAGTAAGACCATTTGCCTACAGAACCTTAGTCACACAATCTGTCGGACAACACCATCCATCTACATTTAGTAACATAATCGAGTTGCTTTAAAAATGAAAAATGAGCCTGAACAAATTTACATTTACATGAAATTACAGTGTTTGTAGTTGCACAAATGGTCTGACAGTATTTTTCTTTAAGTTTGTATCTGTAGAACTAAAACACAGTGATTTTAAGGATTGCAATAGATTCATTACAGTGAACTTATTACTGATGACTTGCAATTAAAGTTGGCAAGTTAAATTCATGAACTACTGACAACAATTTTAACACTCGCCATGGTCATGCAATTAAAGAAACAATTGTTTCTCTTGTCAGTGAATCATGCAATAGATACTGGCAGCCACCTCATTCACAAACACACAGACTGCATTTTTTCCATACAATCAGGTCTATATTTGGCTTTGTATGTGTTACATTTACAATAACTTATTTTCATGTGTAAATTTATTTTGTCTATTTCTGCCATTTTGTTTTGTTTGTTTTTGTGTTTGAAATTATTCCCTGTATAACACATTTTCTACAGCCTAAATTTTACAGATACTTATAACTAATGTTGGATCTCGGTATATTTTAATACTACAAACTAGTTAACAAGTTATATTTTGGTTTCACGACCAAATGATTTATTTAGGAGTGTATAATTATTGTTGGGAAATGATTGAACTAGGAGAAAAGTTGTTATCAAACCCAAAATGGTTAGAGAGCCAATCACTGTTTCATTTAAGGATTATGTTGATGCTGAGGAGAACATGAATGTCCTTCCCTCGTGTGTTGTGACTCAAGAGAAGAAGTTAAGCCAAAAAGAAATAATAGACATGTGTTGAGAGGACGACATTATATATTTGTCTCGGACATTTTTTTGTAATCGACATGGATCTTGAGAGTAATTGTCCTGCTGAACATTCTTCGATGAGAGACAATGATGAAAGTGAGGGATGTGTATCAACTAGTGAAGTTTCGTTTGCGAAAAAAAAGTTATTGCTAAGCAAGAAAAGGATCTCCAGATCCTTTTACTATTTAAATATATACTCCCAAAGAATAAACTGAACAAAGCTCCAAATGTTTACTTTTTTCGGAAATAGTGTGCTCATGAGAAAATGGAAAGCACGAAATGTTTCAGCTTCAGAAAACCGCGCTGTAATTTATCAAACCGTTGTTCCAAAAACATGCCATTGTGATATATCTAAATTTACCCATGAACTTCCCATGGGAGGTCATTTACGTGTCAACAAGACATGTCACAAAATTACAAAACATTTCATTTGGCCATAAATTAAGCAATATATTTCTCAGTTTTCTAAAATTTGTCATATCTGTCAATTGGTCGAAAAACCTAACAAGAAAATTCCCATTGCTCCTTTAAAACTTATCCCAGCTTTCGAAAAAACACATCAGTCAGTTATTGATTGTGTTAAGCAAAAAGGTAACATTTGTGTTTAAGTACTTTTACGTGCTATGTAATTTTATTATCATAAGGCTATTTGTGTTAATTGTGAAAAATAGAGCTAGCTAGAATTCCTGACAATTGAAGTGCATTTACGGGTCTAGACCGTTGATAAATATTCAGTTTCAGACATAGTTTGTGAGCTTGTAAAATTTTTGGGTATAAATAGTTATTTGTATTCACTATTTGTAGTAACCATTATTATAAATTGTATTGCTATTTGCATATCAAAATATATTTGTGTAAAGAAAGAAAACTGTGTGTACCAATTTTGTTATCAAATGTAATACATTTGATATATATTAACAGTCAGTTAACTACTAAATTAAAATTTCCGGTTACTTGTAATTGTGATACGTGACGTTCGTAACATAATAAATCGGAAACTCGTCTGAGATAAGTAATAATATGTAACAATATACACTTTTTTAAACTATGATTTATTTTGTATAATTTGAGTTTTTATCATAGTCGTTTTGTGTAGTGAAAAGATATAATTTTTTTATACACTTTTGGATAATTCATTTTATACATTTTGGATTTAGTATACACAAAAAAGATCAATTCAGAATATGTTTTTTGTCTGAGCTAAAGGATTTTGTTTTCACTTATTCAATCGAAAGGGCTAATTTCTGTATTTACATTTTCAGGAAAGATTTTATATATATTGATCTCTGTTTTTGATTGGTATGAAATGTTTTGCTTTCTAATTGTTTTGTAGAGGGTTTCATTTTAACATGCTCATTTTGATAATTATATTCTATATATTTGTTTTTATGTAAAGGGGTCACTTCAGCATTGTTTTATTTTGTACAATTATTTCTATTGTAGTGTATATCTTGTTCTTTCTATGTTAAAAGCTATTATATGTATATCATTGTTAAAGGGTATATTAATAACTTTATTTTTACAAAGGATTATTTCTGCACTGTGAGTAGTTCACTGTTAAAGAATTTGTCATGGTATGTTTAATTTTCTTTTTTCTTGTTTGATAGTTTTCTGTTGTAGAAATACTTTTTTAATGTATTGTGAGAAAAGTATTTTTACAAGAGGAAAGCCAGCGAAACTGATTTCTTGGCCCAAACGCAACTTTAATTTCCATTACTTCAAAGTTTTAATATTAGGGATGGTTAGGTTGAGCTTGTTTTTGTTTGTTTGTTTTGGAATTTCGCACAAAGCTACTCGAGGGCTATCTGTGCTAGCCGTCCTAATTTAGCAGTGTAAGACTAGAGAGAAGGCAGCTAGTCATCACCACCCACAGCCAACTCTTGGGCTACTCTTTTACCAACGAAAAGTGGGATTGACCGTCACATTGTAACGCCCCCACGGGTGGGAGGGCGGGTATGATTGGCGCGACGCGGGCACGAAACCGCGACCCTCGGATTACGAGTCGCGCGCCTTACGCGCTTGGCCATGCCGGGCCTTAGGTTGAGCACGAAATAAGAAAGAGAAGTCTAATATTTGATCATATCATATACTTTTTCAGCCCTTAATCCTTAAGACAATTTTACAAATGTTCATTGTTTCATAGATGGACGGTAACTCGTGAACACCACCCACCACCACCTCTTGAGCTACTCTTTTACCAACAAGTAATTGTATTTTAATTGAAATAAGAGTAAATAACAATATATATATACATACCACAAATGCATTGTATTTCCTTTCAAATAATATATAATCTGATTAAAGCTCGTATATAAAATATTTTCTTCCTGTAATTATTACTAAAATATATTTAATGTTAACGTGTAAAACATTATTATCAATAACACATTTTATTTAGTTAAGCCTTCATAACATACAATAGATTTGTATCAAAGAAATCTGGATATTTACACTTTCAAGATGTTTAAACAATTACTTGTTGTTGTTGTTGTTTTTGAATTAAGCACAAAGCTACACAATGGGCTATCTGTGCTCTGCCCACCACGAGTATCGAAACCCGGATTTTAGCGTGTAAGTCCGCATACATACCGCTGAGCCACTGGGGGGCAAACAATTACTATAAACTTCATAATATGCTAATCTGTTTCATAAAAGAAGGCCCGTGTTAAGGTGTGGACTTGTAATCTGAAGGTTGCGGGTTCAAATCCCCGCCGCGCCAAACATGCTCGCCCTTTCAGCCGTGTGGGCGTTATAAGTTTACGGTCAATCCCACTATTCGTTGGTAAAAGAGTAGCCCAAGAGTTGGTAGTGGGTGATGATGACTAGCTGTCTTACACTGCTAAATTAGGAACGGCTAGCATAAATAGCCCTGGAGTAGCTTTTTGCAAAATTCAAAAACAAAACAATCATAAAGTAAAGCAAATTTATTTACAATCCAATTCGGCCCGGCATGGCCAAGTAATTACAACGTTTGATTCGTAATCTGAGGATCCCAGATTCGAATTCCCATCACACCAAACATGCTCGCCCTTTCAACCGTAGGGGCATTATATGAGATGGTCAACTTCGTTGGTAAAAGAGTAGTCCTAAGATTTGACGGTGGGTGGTGATGACTGCTGCCTTTTCTCTAATCTTATCCCTCTAAACTAAGGAAAGCTAGTGCAGATATTCCTCGTGTAGCTTTGCGTGAAATTCAAAAGCAAACAATGTACTTTTATCTCAAAGTTTAAAAAATGACACAATAAAAATAAAGTAATTGCATATTTTATATTCGATTACATTATTAATTTAATTATGTGGATTTGTCATGAATTTCCATAATATTAATTTATAATTTAAGTGGCTTTAATCTCTGATTTGTGATGATCCTACTTTATGAGACAAATGATCATAGCCTCTAGTTGAAGGTGGAAGTAACTAACTCAGACAACTATATTCTACAAGTCAAATGTTTATATAACTACTGTGTCAGCAAAATGTGACTTAGAATCGTTCTAACCTCTATGACAAATATTTGTGATCTTTAATTGGAACGCTTGCAGATTATAATTCAAATAATTATAAAAATACAACGGTTATAAAGGATAAGTCAAGTGTTTGTATTTATCTGTTAAAATATATTATTCAAATCGTTGTGAGTGTAATAAAATGACTTTTAGTCAATTAATTTTGGCCGGTAACTCAAGACTTTATATAGTTTATAAGTGTTTGGTCGTTACGTTGTTAAGCACAAAGCTATACAATATGATATATGTGCTCTTCTTACTGCCAATATTAATTTTTGTGTGTGTGTTATATGCCGTTAGGCTTACCACTGAGTCATAAAATCGTGATGACTAACTCAGTTTATTTAATATATAGCTAAAGTGACTGTATAATGAGAACAGTTACATTCTATAACTTAGTGATTGTAATCTATAACTCCAAAGATTGTATAATTAAAATGGTTGTAGGCCATAACGTAACAGGCTGCGACTTATTATTTAAGCAGATATGTAGTCCATAAATTACATGGTTCTACACAAAACTCCAGTTCTTGAAATCATTTAACCAACCTAAAAATCTAAGTGTTTCAGTAAAATGATCCCGCTATGTATAATGAAATATGCCAGTTGTTGTTTTTTTTCTATCATTTGAATAGGAAAATACTGAATTTAAAACTATTCACCCATTACTAAATAAGCCTTTTATACTACGGCCAATTTAGGTTAAACGCTAAAGGAAATTTTTTGCAGATTACAAATATAACATTCATGTGAACACAGTGTAATTTTAAGCAGTGATGACACACAGTGTACACAATTTTTGAAATCTGTGCACAGTCCGTGTGATCGAGCACTAAAACCATCGCGAAATTCTACGTTATGGTACGATGTCACGTGGTGGCGGTAACACGTCATGCACTTGGTATAAGTGAATGTCTGTAGGTTTTTCAATTTTGCAATAAAATAGTGAAGTTTACGTAAACAAATCAGTTACTGATTGTGCAAAGGTTAATAATTGGATTATTTGTGTGAATAGTTACATCTACCTTCTTTGTTCAAGGTTTTTTGTGCCGTTTACTCGAATATAGAACTTACTGAAGTTACGAGGCTTCCCTGCACGACACAAGTGTGTGCCATTTTGCAGCCATGAGGAGCAACGCAGTGGCCTGCGGTATGTATTTACGAAGGTTTCACCATCAAGAATGACAGTAGCATAAAAACTGTGATCATTGTGTTTGTATAGCCCTCTTAACTTGTATTTTTTATGTCAGCACATCCTGGTTTATTTAAAGCACAAAAAAACTTAAAGCAACGTGAAATCGCTTTAATGTACGAGCTAGTAGTTGCTGAAATGTTTAATTACTCAACAAGAAAACAATGACACAGCTTTTAAATATACTTCCAGCTCAAGAGAACCGTCGCGACGTTAATATGAGTGCAAGTTTTAAAACTTAATAAGTCAGGTGGTGAACAACATTTTAGACCTAAACAAACACATTTTTGTCAGCGTTATTTATATTTTAAAGTTTATTTCTGCTTATGCGCAACTGAATTAATGTGTAGAACAGTGTACAATGGTTGTCATCTCAACGATTATTAACAACATGAGCATGTGAGAAAGTCATCAACTTGATTCCCTGAACATTCCAGATTACCTAAATGGCGGAGTTAATTCGTCAATCTAGCTGGACTCGTTTTGGATCCATCATCAATAATCTTCCGAAGAAAGGTATGTGAATTTATCATGACTTGTGTTGTGAGAGCTGTTATACTGCATTTGTTCATTAAAATTTATTAAATAGAATGTCGTGGAGGAACGCGAGATATGTTTTCCGTATGTTATTTTATAAACATAAGAAATTATTATTTTATAACTAATTTACTATAAATTGCAGTTTTTTTCTTATGTGTACGTAGTAAACTGTAATCACACTCACAGCACTACTAAACTATAAGTTATGAATATTACTGTTTCAACTTGAGTAGATTTAAATTTATGTATTGCACTTTGATAGACCTTATATTTGTATTTTATGGTTCATGATGAAAATTATTTGATAGGAACAGTTTGTTGTATTATTACAGGTATCTCACTGATAAGAATCCAGACATTTCCCATAATATTGTTATATAAATATATCTGAGCAACAGAATTAAAGCATAAATTATTTCTGTATGAAATAGAAAAAAAACTACAGAAACAAATTTTAAAATGTTAGAAATCTAACTTTTATTAATAATAACGGATTATTATTTCATTTAACTATTATAATTTAAAAAACAAAACAAATATATACAACACTGAGATAACACTTGTTTTGATGTTCATATGGAACATAGATTTTCATTTTTGAAAACTGTCCTTCAGATCGGGGAAAAAACTGTCAGTTGAACACCTCTTCCTGTAAGTTTGTGTACAATATCCTTTTTCCCCAATTGTGTAACGTTCAGATACTGTTAACTACACTCTTAGTGTACAAGTTTTACATTCTGAACCAAGACATAGCTGATAGAATGACTTTTTTTGTGTGTGTTTTTTCAACACATAGTTCTGTCATCTCTTTTGGTCAGGTGGTTAGGGCGCTTAACTTGCAAGTTGAGAGTCGAGGGCTCAAATCCCTGTCATACTAAAATGCTCGCCTTTTCATCCGTGGGGTCTTTATAATGTGACGGTCAATCCCACTATTCGTTGGTAAAAAAGTAGCCCAAGACTTCAAGAGTCGGCGGTGGGTGGTGATGGATAGACGCCTTCCTTCTAGGCTTACACTGCTAAATTAGGGACGAAAAGAGCGCAGATAGCCCACGTTTAGCTTTGCGCAAAATTAAAAAAACACAGTCATATTTTTATCGATGTTAGATCTTATTAAAGTTCGCTGGAGATCAACTCCTTTTCGATTGATGTATCTGACCACGCCCAAGGTCTCGTAGATTAATTTACCCTAACACTGCTTATAAGAATTTCAGTTTGAGAAAGGTCTTGATGAGTAACAAAATTAAATCGTTTGAATTCGACTCATGTTTGATAACGCCGGCATACAAAAATAATGAAAACGGAAAAAGGGGTCTCACAGATTAATTTGCTCTAATCCTGCCTAAAACAATTTCAAGTGCCGCATCTAATGAGAATTCCCCTTATTTTCAAGTGTAAGTATGTTAAAACACTTGCTCATGCTCTAATTTATGTGGAAAAATACAGTTATCAAAATTATTAATTAATTTCCACTATTATAAAATAATAAATTATCTTGGCGTGGCCTGGTGGTCGATAAACCTGATTGCGGCTCCAATACGCATCTTAACACACACTGCATTTTTAGCCTAGTGGTGAATAAGGTAAAAACTACTACTGTTTATATCGATGGTGGGTGCTATTAACTAGTTTTCCTTCTCTCTCTCTATCTCCTTTTTTTTTTTTATCGCCAATTTTAAGACATGGACGTTGAACTGTATGTTCTAGTCCTAGTGGAACAGACGTAGTCCAGCAATTAATGTACCAGATAGTGAATTTTGTTTCCAATATTTTATACTACAGATCAGAGGCTGGAAACAAGACAGTGGCGTCCGTCGCATAAGAGTTTTATCCAGTTTAAAATAGAATAATGACGTTGACTGTCACTCTTTTAACGCATTTGTAACTGAAAGTATGGAATATGTTCAGTGAAATCGCAACTTTTTAAACCCAGCCCAGCATACTAACCATTTAATCACACTATGCCGACATATATATATATAAAGTGTAGATATTTTCTCTTGCTACTTTAGTTCCGTGGATTAGTTAAATTATAATAGTATTAAAAACATTATACGATAATTTGCTTCAGATTTTGGGAGAGCGAGCATGTTTGGCGTGAACCCCATGACCCTCAGATTACGAAGCGCACGCCTTAACGCGCTAGGCCATGTCGGGCCCTTATTCTTCATTTACTGTCTCTCGGGTAAACGCAAATTAACGTGGCAGGGGTTTAGTTTAAGAGAGAGAGAATTCTCTCTCCAACTGGGGTGTTTAGGAACGTTGTGGTTCCTCTTCGTCCCCTTTCGTGAATGGATATTAGGTTTAGTTTTATTTATTTATTTATTAAATAATTTTTACTCTTTTTTTTGGGTAGACGAAGTCACTCTAAATGTTATCCTAGACCGAGGCAAAGGCAGCACCGGAGAGAATGGCCAGGTCCCGTCCCGAAAGGCAGAAGTCAAAGTAAATATGAACATGAACTCAAACGACCCGACTCAGGGTCTGGCAATAAAGTTGCCTGGGCTGGGATCTAAAAATCCAATGCCTAAGTTTTTGCTGTGGGGGAAAACGTGAGTGCCCCGAGAAAACACACTTTCACAGGACAGAAGCCGAAAGTTTTGTCTGTGCTGTGCCCGATATCTGAAAAAAAAAAGAACACATATTATTGACATGAATTTAGTTCTTTAGATACTTTGTTGTGTAATTTGTGATTCTTGAAATATGTTGTAAGGTAAAATGTATTTTGTTGGTGCACTAGCTAATTTGTACAGTGATGTTTGTTTGTTTCTGTTTTCTGCTTTTAGATAATATTTGTGTTATATTTCCGTTAGTCTATCTCTTAGTGTGGGTAAGTTGCTGATTTGATGTATATAATCTACTGGCGTGAATGACAGTAGACTGAATGCAGATCTTAGTATTTTGTTCTGTTGAACTTGGATTTTCTGGAGTGTATTGTTTGACATATTGTATGTTACTTGACATCCACATTCTGTTAGTGGACGGATGTAAGCCTTGTATATTTGGATAATGGTGTTTGGTGAACATTTTGATTGTCTACTGGTTAGAGTCAGTAAGTGTGAAATCCGTTTCCTAATTCATGAGTGTATATTGTTAACATGTTTTTTCCATGTTAGTTTTATGTCAAAAGTAATGTCAAGGAATGTAATGTTTTTGCTCATGTTAATGGTTGTATTTCCGAGTGATAATTTTATTTTTTCCAAATTTTTTCTTTGTATTTTTAATTTCCTGCAGAAGGTGATTGCTCGTGTTTTGGTTGGATTTAACTCAACTCTCCACTTGTTACTCCATGTTGAGACATTGTTTAGTGATTTTTGCACGCGAGACATGGCCATCACTGGGTTTCTGGAGGTGCTCCAGATAGCGATGTCGTCTGCGTATTGTGCGTGTATGTTTGATTTGGGAAAGGTATGTCACTGACAAAAATGATATATAGAAGTGGAGAGAAAACTGATCCTTGAGGCACTCCTGCGGTTATATTAAATGATTTAGATATAGTTTTATTGACTTTTACTTGTGCTGTTTAATCTGTTAAGAATTTTGAAATCCATTTAACGATAGTGGGATTTATTTTCAGGTGTTTTAGTTTGTATTTGATGGCATTGTGCAATAAGCTGTCGAATGCTTTTTTGACATCTAGGAATACCCCAATGGTTATTTGGTTGTTGTTGAAAGCTTTATAGATTGATTCTGTGAGTCGTGTGAGGTGATCTGTTGTTTGCCTGCTTTTCCTGGAGGTATTTTGGGATTCTGGAAGGATGTTATTTGATTCACAAAAATGGAGAAGACGGAGATAATTCTCTCCATCAGTTTGCCAAGGCAGCTTAACAGACTGATGGGGCGGAAATTATCTGGATTGGTTCTGTTGGTTTGTTTTTTTGGGATCGTGGTTATGATGGCTTTTTTCCAAGTGTCATGGTAATATCCAGTTGCTAGTGAAATGTTCATGATGTTTGTGAGGTGTTGTAATAGGAGAGTATAGCTTTTTTTCAGAATAATGTTTGGTATTTGGTCATGTCCAGGAGAAGTATTCTTCAAATTTTTTATATTAATTTTTTCTCTCGGGTACTAAACTGCAACTGCTTTTATACGAATCACAGGAATTTTTCGAACTTTCAACACTGGTCTAAAAAGAAACTATTGTTTGGTAAAACAAATATTGTTGATTCTTACTCTCAAGAATTTTTTACAAATTTGGAAAACAGGCGGGATTTGAACAATACCCAGCCAACAATATGCGTCACCGGCAAAAAACAAAAAAACAATCGATAAACTATAATGAATCAACGTAGGTGCTAAAATAAACGTATAACGGTAAAAACGTTACACTACGAATATAAAATTGATGTTGTATACGCTTAGGCCCGGCATGGCCAAGCGTGTTAAGGCGTGCGACTCGTAATCCGAGGATCGCAGGTTCGTATCGCCATCGCGCTAAACATGCTCGCCCTTTCAGCCATGGGGGCGTTATAACGTGACGGTCAATTCAACTATTCTTTTCTAAAAGAGTAGCCCAAGAGTTGGCGGTGGGTGGTGATAACTAGCTGCCTTCCCTCTAGTCTTACACTGCTAAATTAGGGACGGCTAGCACAGATAGCCCTCGAGTAGCTTTGTGCGAAATTTCAAAACAAAATTAAATACTTTTATGTGTAGTTATATTAAAATAATACTGAATAAATGCACGCTCACACACACACGTATATATGAGGTATGATCAAATGTTCTAAGACTTCACTTTTATTCCGAAGGATAATGTACCTACATCAGTGTTATATGATATTCCCTTCAAAGTAATCTCCCTTAGCTGATACATATTTGTTCCAACGTTCTTCTCATTTTCGGAAGCAATTCTGGAAGTTTTCAACCATTATGCAATGAAGTTCTGCTTTCACATTATTATGGGTAGTTGGAATGTCATCTGATCTCTTTCCTTTCAACTTAATATGGTTTTTGGAACAGAAATAAAAATTACACGGGGCAAGATCTGAAGAATATGGGGGTGGGGGATATCACAGGAATGTTTTTCCTGCCAAAAATTCTTGAACAGATACAGCGGTGTGTGAAAGCACGTTGTCATGATGAAAAAAACTAGTGACCATTCTCCCACAGTTCGCAGCGGTTTCTTCTTTCTCCCTCAAGCGAATTAAGGCCTCTTTATAAAAAAGCCTGGTTATCTTCAAATTTTTTCTTTCACCTTAGCAACCGTTTCATCAGTGGACGATGTCGATGACTGCCTCGAACGTGGGTCATCTTAGAAGCGTTTTATCCGCTGATAAAGACAGTCACACTTAAGGAGTCATTACCAAAGACCGTTCTTAATATTTCGTGTTTTTTTTTCCTCCTTTACCATTTTTTACACAAATTTTGATGCAAACGCATCGCTCTTCTTTTCTGTCCATTTTTTTTCGACAGGGACAAGTGATACATCTGTCTTTGAACACGTTTTTTGCAACGCGGATATAAGGTCTGGAGAAATGGCTTATTCGTGGGGTGGATCACTATTTGTACTTCGTCTCACTGCCTCTGTACTGGCACCTGTAACAGAAAAAGTCTTAAAACATTTTGATCAGACATCGTATTTATGTATCTGTTTTCTATATTAACTTTCTGTCTATTTCAGTTTTTATCAAATGAAACTGGTAGCGTGTCGTAAAAAAATGCACTTTTATACATTGTTGTAAAAATTAAGAACTAAAATCAAATAACGATTTCAAAGTGATGAATGAATAAAAATACAGTTTCGATCCATTTAATTTTTCCTATTTGCTTTTCAGGTATTTGTGAGGATTGTTTTAATACATCTTACTCTCCAATGGTTGGACAGAGTTAAGTCTTCGGATTTACAATTTTAAATTCAGGAGTTTGATTTCCCTTAATGAACACAGCAGATAACCTGATGTAGCTTTTCTATAAGAAAATAACGCACAAGAACATATGCTCCTAATGTAGTGGTGTGTGTAACGGATTTACTGTTATATATCTATATCTTCTTTTGTATCAGTTTGATGTACGTGACGTATTTTGTTAGATGTCTATTGCGCATGTCCCGCCTGTTCTCTAAATTTGTAGAAGCTTCTCAAGAATAGGAATCAAAAATATGTTTTACGAAAACATTGTTGAACCTTCGAGAGTATCGCCTAATTGGTATAGAAGCTATTAGAGACACAGTAATAGAATATTGCTGGTCAGCTATCGTCAGTATACTACAAGCCTTAGAAGCTAAAATTATATTTGCAAAAACGGTTCGTTTGGGTTGGGAAAATATTTTACATATAAGAACGAAAAACGTTTCGACCTTCTTCGTTCATCGTCAGGTTCACAAAGAAAGAGGTAACTGACCGGAAGCTGACCACATGTTTGGAAGGGGTTGTGTAAATGAGTGTCGAAATGTAGAGGGCGATGTTCGATGTTTGAATATATAATTATATTAATATTAATATAGGTATAAAGGCGTTTCTTTATATTGGTTTATTTTGGGTTTAAGTTGTTGTATAAGTAAGGCTTCTTTAATTTTGCGTTTGTTTATATTTGTTTCTTTATTTAGTATTTTAGTGTTTTCTATGGTTATGTTGTGTTTATTTGACTTGCAGTGTTCGAAAACGTGTGAAGGTGACTTTTTATGTTCTTTGAATCTGGTTTCCATTTTTCCACTTGTTTCTCCAATATAGAAGTCGTGGCAGTTATCATATTGTATTTTATAAATAGCGTTGGTGTGGTGTTTGTCGTGTAGTCTTTACATAGTATAGACCTTAGTTTTGTGCTTGGTTTTTGAATAGATTTGGTATTAAATGGAATGTCATATTTTGTTACTAGTTTTTGCCAAATGTTGGTTATTTGTTTGCTAATGTCAGGAATATATGGTATACAGCAGTATGTGGTTTCGTGATTTTTTGATTCGTGAGATATATTTACTTTTGTTGGTTGATTTTGCTTTCTGTCCGGTTGTGTGCGTATAATGTTTTCTACGGTTTGTGGAGGAAACTTGTTGATGAAGTATTGTTTTATTTTGTCTAATTCATCGTTAATTTTATCTGGTGAGCACAGTTTTATGGCTGTGTTTATCTGGTTTCTTAGTATGTTGAGTTTTTGTTTCGTTTCATGTGCTGATTCCCAATGAATGAATATTCCAGTAAGGGTAATTTTTCGGTGGATTTCTGTTTTGAATTGTGTGTCGGTTCTTGAAATTTTGATGTTAAGAAATGATATTTAATTGATTTCTTCCTGTTTGTTAATAGATTTCGAACATTACAAAATTTTCAACTTCACTGAATTAACTTTGGACGTTATTATTTTTACGAGGACATTAAATATCTTCGTCGGTAAAAAGCCATCTTATACGTGACGTCTGGCAAGCCAGGCTAGCTAGCTAGCTTAGCAAGGTTAACAATATCAACTCAAAATTAATTTGCTGGTCGTAGACTCTGTATACTTTGTAAAAACTCTTGTATATAAACCAATATTTTTAATAACTGTTTATAATAACCATTATTATATCAATTCCCGCTAGTACAGCGGTAAGTCTATAGATTTACAACGCTATAATCAGGGGTTCGATTCTCGTCGGAGTTCTCCGCAGATAGTGTAATGTGACTTTGTTATAAAGAAAAAATGTGAACAGTAATTACAAATTGTATTGTTGTTTATACATTAAAATATAGTTGTATTAAGAAAGGAAATTTTTGGCAAATATCATAAATTTGGTATATGTTAATATTTGATTAACTTCTAACTTACAGTTATAGTTTCCGGCTGTTTTAAATCGTAATACGTAACGTTCGTAACATAATAATTTGGATATTCGTCCGGAATAAATTAAAATACATAATACTGTGAGTGTTTGTTTGTTTTTCGAATTTCGCGCAAGCTACTCGAAGGCTATCTGCGCTAACCGTCCCTAATTTTGCAGTGTAAGACTAGAGGGAAGGCAGATAGTCATCACTACTCACCGCCGACTCTTGGGCTACTCTGTTAACACTGAATGGTGGGATTAACCGTCACATTATAATGTCTCCACGTCTGGCCATGTCCGTCCAGTGTGAGTGACCTGATATTCTATCTGTTTGGCAGCTCAACAAGAGTACTTGTAATGACATTATGGAGGTGTGGGAAGATAAATGTTTAATCAGTGATGTCGATAAAACCCACTTACAGAGAAATATATATGTAAAAACGGTTTGTTTGGGTTGAGAAAATATTTTGCGTAGAGGAGCGAACAACGTTTCGAGCCGTTTTTACATATATACGAGGAATGTTTGTTTGTATTTTGAAATTCGCGCCGAGCCACAAGCCTCTTAATATAGTAGTATAAGACTAGAGGGAAGACAGCTAGTCATCATCACCCTACGCCATCCCTGGGCTGCTCTTTTTTCAACAAACAGTGTGATTGACCTTCACATTATAGCGCCTTCACGACTGAAAGGGTGAACATGTTTGGTGTGCCAGGATTTGACCCTCAGATTACCAGTCGAGAGCCCTAATCACCTGACTGTGCTGGGCCTGGAGAGGGATGACATCATATGTAATTAATATATATATTATATATATGTAAATAATATGCAAACTAATAATTATGTTTTATTAATGCTTTATCAAAAAATATTTAACTTGAACTAATTAATGTTTACACCTAATAATCATGAGATAATTAAAAAGGTAGATGGTGTTTCAATAGGTAGACAATGTTTTTGTACTTTTATAGGACTACATACAGAGTTCATCTTTTCTCAGTTATGTGTGTATTCTTCCGTTGTATATTTAATCGTATTACTTGTGTTCTATAAAGGTAGATGGAGCCCGTAAAAGTAAATAGTGCTACTGACATCTTCATGTCACACTTTTGCATTTTCTGATTGTTGTATTTAAAACACTTATTACTATTTCATTTTTTTTTTCATTTCTAAAATATACTGTATAAAATATTTCTTCTCCGTAAAGGGCATTTATTTGATTCTCTCAATTGTACACTTAATTCATCTTCAAATTTAGCATTGTAAGTTGCTTTGCTTCACTAAAGTTTAGTTGTAAGGGATCTATATAAATAACTGTGCCAAACCATTACTTTTGTAGAAAATTACAACCAAACCTTTTTGTAGAAATTTTCACCGGTATTTTTCTAGAGGTTGTTTCTTACTGGTTTGGAATTTTGTTTAATATAAGTCTCCGTACATTACTATTATTAATGTACACTCAAAGTCTTATCAGGACTGTTGTCACACTTGCTGAAACATGTATTCATTAAACTTCAAGTGTTAGATAGGATGTTATGATCGTAGATCAAATGCTCAGATTTATGGATAGTCAGTAAAAATTATAAGAAAGATCAGACAACAGATAATGAAGATGTGCGTTGTAAGTATTAGATGTAAAAAAGGTGTTTATCAGTAGAGGAGATATATGTAATCATAGCTTTCTCTTTCTTTGGATGTGATGGTTCTGAAAAGAATCCATTAAACTTCAGCTGTTTAAAGTAAATCACTTTTTCCAGACTTGTAT
The DNA here is from genome assembly GCA_011833715.1 of Carcinoscorpius rotundicauda. Lineage (NCBI taxonomy): Eukaryota > Metazoa > Arthropoda > Merostomata > Xiphosura > Limulidae > Carcinoscorpius > Carcinoscorpius rotundicauda. Next base: position 38,065,199 of record CM022393.1, read on the forward strand.
AATTCTTGAGTGTACAATTCCTCCTTTGAAGAACATGATGTTGATGTCACAGTATATCAAAAGTTCAGTGTAATATCTGTGGTGTATCCAAGTGTTTTGGCATTAAGTGTTAAAGTATAGTAATTGACTCTCAACAAAAAATGAGAGACATGTCCCAAAGTGAATCAATCTACTATAGGTATAAAACATTTCGTTTGGAAAACATATCATGCACTGAAAATCCATAAACGTATTCATTATGTGCATTAGGCTAGAATTCTGGATAGCAGAAATTTAACCTTGACACTCTTGCTTATAGTCTGCCACTACGTAATATTATTAGGGAGAATTTTTTTTTAACTTTGGCCAATTTTAAGTGACACATATATTTGGCTACTTTCTGATCCTGGTTGTGACGTCCTATAAAACTACGTCAAGACATCTGGTGCATCTGTTGTTATTTTTCTGAATGTAAAGAAACCTGGGTATACTAGTATTAAGATTTTTTTATTTTGTATAAGAGAAACACAAGAATTGTGATGTTTTCTAAGAATTATACAAATTGTTCCTATATTTTAGGGTTAACAAAATTTGTAATAGATCTTTTATTTAATATTTATCGTAAATACTACATTTAAAAACCCGTTACTGGGGCCTTTACCTTAAAATTACGGTTTCAGTTTATGCCTTATTAAATTTGTTATTATGTATTTTGTCTTTATATAAGTTATGGGTATATGTAATTAATTTAAAAACAACAAACAAACTTTTCAGCTGATAGTGATGCACATGCATTTTATGTTGTTTATATTTATTATCAGCCATAAATCGCTGACTGAAAGGACGCAGGTGGTTTGAATAATTTAGCTACTGTACCTACGATTTTTTAACGGATAACATTTCTGTAAAATAAAAGAAATCTTAATCTAAGCCTTTCAATGGTATTCATATTAAACATTTGTTTAGCAAGTATTAATTTTGCTTTCATAATAAGGTTCTCTTCAATGAAAGTACAGTCAATGGTAAAAGAAGCAGTGTTGACCCACAACAAGTTTAAAATGCACTGAACGTTATTTTTTTATTTGATATTGTGTAATATACATACGACATATTTAATTTTAAGGTTTTGCTTCGAAGGAGACCGATTTTCTTTTTCTCTTCCGAAAGCCGAAATGTTTCCATACAAATCTTCTGGCGTTTTTGTAAAGTATGTTTGTTTGTTTTGTAATTTCGCACAAAGCTACTCGAGGGCTATCTGTGCTAGCCGTCCCTAATTTTGCAGTGTAAGACTAGAGGGAAGGCAGCTAGTCATCACCACCAACCCCCAACTCTTGGGCTACTATTTTACCAACGAATAGTGGGATTGACCGTCACATTATACACCCCCACGGCTGGGAGGGCGAGCATGTTTAGCGCGACGCGGGCGCGAACCCGCGACCCTCGGATCACGAGTGCACGGCTTAACGCGCTCGGCCATGCCAGGCCTTTTGTAAAGTAAAAGAAAACGATTCGTATTTGCATCTTCGTCTCCACGTGTTACTATAGCGACAACTCTATGACGCATTTTAGTTTGTTCTTTTATACGCAATCAACTTATCGTGAAGCTTCTTTTGTTACCGATATTTTGATTAAATACTTTATCGAAAGTATAAAGAAAGGTCCACACGGCCTGTGATCATCCAAACCGTAATCAGTCATACAAAATATGTGATTGATCAGTTGTTCGGAAGTAAAAACTGACCAGTTGTCGATAGAGTCGGTTAATGTATATAATTTAGCTACTTACCCGACGAATATTGTTTTGTTTTTAGAAATATAGACTGACAAAATTGATCTAGATGCTTAATTTGTTTCCTCAAACTTGCAGCTGCAAAATTAGCTATCTATATTGGGTCTACCATGTCGATCACGCCCGATATTCTTTGGTTTCAACGGTTACCTTTACTAGCTGTGTGTTCTATTTTGATTTAAAAAAACTGGTGGGTTCAGCATAAGTGATTTTTTATCCATGTGCTTTAAGCTCGACGGTGATTCGTTATCTTCGATATCAAAACCTACACCTTCGATAACGATGGCTGGTAGTTAATTAGTGTTTTTAAGAGAAGAAAACTTAAGCAGAATATCACCTGTCGGAAGTCTTCAAATGTCTTTGCAAGTTTAAATTAGCGAAAAGTTTTCTAATCTACGTGACAATCTATGGTATTGTCATTGTTTGTGGAATCCCTTCAGTGATTAGGACGGGAGTATTGTGATGCTTGCCATTAGTGTTATTGGATGTTGTGTCCTAAGTGTTTTATGTTGTTTTCACAAAGAATGAAAGAGTTACTGACCGGTAGCTGACCATTTGTTTGAAGGCGGTTGTGTAATTGAGTGTAGGAACGTAGAGGGTAAGCTTAAATGTGGGATTATATTTATTAATATAGGTATAAAGGTGTTCCTGTGTACTGGTTTATTTTTGGCTTGAGTTGTTGTGTAAGTAAGGCTTCTTTAATTTTCCATTTGTTTATGTTTGTTTGTTTAGTATTTCGGTATTTTCTATGGTTATGTTGTGTTTGTTTGATTTGCAGTGTTCGAAAACGTGTCAAGGTGACTTTTTTGTGTTCTTTGAATGTGGTCAAATCATATAAACACAACATAACCATAGAAAACACCCATATACTAAATAAAGAAACAAACGTAAACAAAAGCAAAATTAAAGAAGCCTTAGTCATAAAACAACTAAAGCCCAAAATAAACCAATACAAAGGAACACTTTTATACCTATATTAATAAATATAATCAAACATCTAAGCAAACCCTCTACATTCCTACGCTCAATTACACAACCGCCTTCAAACATGTGGTTGAAATGTTTATGTTGTCTTGTCTCTGTTAAAAGAAGTTTTTGTTATTGGTGCTGTCTTCTTTTTTTCTTTTAAGCGTTGTAAAGCTGTTGTTTTTGTTCCTTTTTGACAGAAGTTGTAGGTTTGAATCGGTTGTGGAGTCATCGTTTGTTCAATTGATTGATTGATTGTTTAGAATTAAGTACAAAGCTACACAATGAGCTATCTGTGCACTGTTCACCATAGGTACCAAAACTCGGTTTTAAGCGGTTGAGCCCACAGACATTCCGCTGTGCTACTAGGGGGCTCGTACGCTCAGTGATTGGTTAATGTGTAGTCGGAGCCGCATTTTCTGGAACTGTTTCTAGCGTCGTGATCAGTGCTTCTGGAGACAATAGTGGACCAGTTGATCTGGTAGTAAAACCTGGTTTAATTTCCGTAGGCATTGCGGGAGTTCATTATTTTAATGGTCTGATAAAGACCGAGGAAAAAAAGCTGCTGAGAAAACGATAATAGATAAGTAACTTGGCATTTCCAGAGGTCTGACAAGATTTTCATGGAATAACAAATATCTAGGTATAGCTATATAAATTACCTTTCTAATTAGAGAGCACAGTGTTGAAAATATAATACAATTCAAATTTGATAAGCAATATAGATCGTTTTTTTTGTTTTATTTAAAAGAACATTAGTTGTGAATTTCATTACAGTTTACAACTGTTAATGCCATGTAATAGCTCGGCGCTAACAATCGGATTTCGGTACTTGTTGTGGACGCAGTACAGATAGTATATTATGCAGTTTTCTTTAAGGCTAAACAATAGACAAACTACCAGGAGAACAATTTTCTGCTAACCAGTACTTGGTAAAATGTCTTTAGGAATAAATTACATACTGTTGTGGGTATTGTACCTTCCTGCACCTTTCATTTAATCTTCAGTAATGACATCAACGCTATACCGGCAATGCTGAAATCAGTCGATATTTTAATCATGATGGGTAAATGAACGTACATTAATGGATAGTGGAAACTATTTTATCGGTTTTAGAATGACAGAAAAAGTTTTTGATTCAGTACGCGATTGTACTCAAGAGAGGTTAATATGGCTTAAGCGTTTGTTTTAGAGTTTGGAATGATTTAGCTGTCCTCTTTCTCAGTTTGACTGGTATATTCGTACATCTTCTGTGGAGTATACGTAGAGGGCACCCCTTGAGTTTTTCCATAAATTGACATGGTTTACTCAGCTTCTGAGTATTTGTGTAACATCATATTGGTATAGTATAAAAAACAAAAATAGTACCAAGGATAATAAGATAAATTTATAAACATGAAATTTAAAGTCGAAATTGAGCAACCTTCAAAGATAAGTGTTTCTATTTCGTGAACTGTGCACAAAATGTTTTGGCACCAAAAATATAGCCGGAACAATGAAGAATAACGTTTACGTAATGTTGTATGGTTTTCTTTAAATTGTCTACAAATAACTTCAAACTGCATTGTTAAATTGAAATGGAGAATAACTTTTCAGCTTTTCTTTAATTAAATGAAACGATAATGGTCTATTAACTTACCAGTCGGAGTGCAGATGAAAAGGTTTGGCGTTTGAGATGTGATGCCGCTGAAAATACCTTGCATTTTCAGTGTTACACGCACTATTAAAGTGATAGTTAATCCTGTATTTGGCTCATAGGGCCAGAAAAACCCTTGTGGTGATTAGTGCTGTTGGCGAACTGTTTTTTTCCTAGGGTTTTTGTCCTGTCCGTTTAACCCATGCACATTTAAACGGTATTCAAAATGAAAATTCCAATTATATTATTAAATCATAAAAATCGTCTATTATTAGTAGTAACTTAGAGTACCCGTTAAGGAATTACTAATTCTGTAATTGACACTGTAAGATAATTTCTAATGACCTTATTAAATTTGCAGTAAATAATTGACTTAACTGTCTAATTACTTGTAACTTTAAATTTAAAACCAAACAGCTATAAAAATGTGAAAATATACTTAAATTTAAGGTCTTTTTTATCTCCTTATCGGTGAAATATCCTAAAACAAAATTGTCCACGCACATGGGCTGTTTCCAGTTACCATGCATAAAACAACGGTAATAAGACCAGGCATTTTTGGATATGCAAAAGACAAGTTAAAAAACAAACAAACTGTAATGTGTCTTCTTGTTAGTGCTTTTTATTCCACTTTTCGGGCAAAACCATTCAGACATTTCCAGTTAACATGCGAAAAAATTACCGTACTCGAGACAGCCAGCTGTGAGTCAATACTACATAAAGAGAAAGCTACTACAGTTGACGATATATTTTAAAAGTAGAAAAGTCTAAACTCTTCTTGGAAGGAAGGTTGTAGAAAGTAAAAAACTGAAATAAAACGGGACAGTATACCACATTTAATGTTTGTGATTTAATAGTAGTAATAAAACAGATCCATTAGTCACTTGAATGAAATTTGTACTTTGAATTTCGCGCAAAGTTACAAGAGGGTTGTCTGCGCTAGCTGTCCCTAATTTAGCAGTATAAGACTAGAGGGAAGGTAGCTAGTCATCACTACCCACCGCCAACGCTTAGGCTACTCTTTTACCAACGAATAGTGTGAGTAGATGTAACATTATATCGCTCCCACGGCTGAAAGGGCGAGCATGTTGGTTCGATGGGGAATCGAACCCGCGACCCTCAGATTACGAGTCGAGCGCCTTAACCATCTGGCCATGCCAGGACTTGTAGTTGAAACGTTCTTACAAACAGATAAAAGATGCTCGCCTGTACAGATTATAACGCAAAATTAATCCGGTAATGAGTATAGTTAATTAAACATACTGTTAAATTACAAAGATTATAATGCATTGTTTACAAATTGAATATCCTTGGTGTTAGCAGTATTTTTTTCCGTTGTCACAATAATAGCTCATGAAGTTTTTCCAGCTTGGGAAGAGCTTAGTCTGAAATTCATGTATTAAGCTTACAATGCAACATAGATTAATAATAAAAGTATGTTTATATAAAGTAAGAATGTGTATTTTCTTATAGCAAAGTCACATTGGGCTATTTGGCGAGCCCACCGAGGGGAATCAAACCCCTGATTTTAACGTTCTAAATTCGGAGATATACCGCTGTACTAGAGGGGGGGTTAAAGTAAAAATATTAAACATTCTAACCAACATCATTAATAAAATTAACATTAAAGAAGAATATGCATTACTTATGGAACGCGTAGAAACTGGTAGTTTGCTTAAGTGTACTATCATAAATATAAAAAAATCTTAATTTGAAAGAAACAAAAAGAGGTGCGGCCTGAAAAGGTTTGATTGTACGACTTAAAGAAATAAAATCAAAATTGGCAGCCAAACTGGTTGCTACACTTTATTGCATTTATAAGAATACATTAAACAGACCCAGCATGGCCAGATGGTCAAGGTGCTCAACTCGTAATATAAGGGTCATGGGTTCCCCATCATACAAAACATATTTGCTTTTATAGCCGTTGAGGCGCTATAATGTGACAGTGAATCCCATGATTTATTGGTAAAAGAGCAATTCAAGATTTGGCGGTGAGAGGTGATGACTAGCTCCCTTCCCTCTTATCTTTTTACACTGCTAAATTAGAAACGGCTAGCTCAGATAGTCCTCATGTAGCTTTGCGTGAAATTCTCCCCAAAAATTAAATGGTCGCCCATTAGTTAGCCAGGCCGCATATTTTTTTTTTTTATCAGTTTTGGGTGTGGTGATGGGTAAAACAAAATACGCAGCGTAGCTAACTGATGAATAAATATTTGCTGTAAAATTCTTATCAATGCTATAAGTGTAGTTACCAGTTTTGTCACTAGTTTTTGTTCCATTCCTTTAAGTAGCATACTCAATCCTTTTTGGCTGCATCTTTTTTTATGTTTAAGGTGTTTTCTTATTTTTAATAATGACTTTTTATTGAGACTAATGTCATGATTTTAAATCATGAATTTTGTTAATCCACAGCAAATAAGAAATTAACAGTAAATTTGTAACCAACATTAATTTTAAGATCGTAACCTGACTATTCGGAACAGACCTACACTTTACAGAACTAACCATATTCTTTAATATGGCATGGTTAAGATATTCGACTCGTAATCTGCGGGTCGTGGGTTAGAATCCCCATCTCACCAAACATGCTCGCCCTTTAAGCTTTGGTGACGTTATAATGTTACGGTCAGTCCCGCTATTCGTTGGTAAAAGAGTAGCCCATGAGTTGGCGTTGGGTAGTGACGACTAGCTGCCTTCTAGTCTTACACTGCTAAATTAAGGACGGCTATCGGAGATAGCCCTCGTGTAGCTTTGCACAAAATTAAAAAAACAAAGAAACAAACCATATATTAAAAATATATAGTGCTAGATTTTCACCTTTAAAACTTTAAAAAATGTTAATAACGTGTTTTATAGTAACGCCATATAAACTAAAGAGATTATTCTCATCATCAATATGCATTCGGTACAGTCATATTACAGCATAATTATTTTCGGTAAATGTTTAAGCTAATATCACGTGACGCTAAACGCTTTTCAATTAGGATAATTTGATAAAATTTAAAAAAATATGTGCTTAAGAGTTATCAGGAATAATAATCGTCGACCAGTATAATTCTTTTGAAAACTTGAACAAGAAGCTAATAATCTAGTTTGTTAGCCTGACCAGTACTTGTGTATCTGCGCGTGCTTTCACCTTCAAGTTTTGCTGCTCTATTTCAGACCGATAGCTCACGCGATTTTTTTGGATAGGCATGCGCAAAACTGCGAGTCAAAATAGAATAAATTAATGTACGATAATGTTTTTCTCTCTTTTTATCAATTATACTGTTGTGCGCGTTTATCCGATTCTATTTTATTATACATCAGTATCTCTACCAAATTATCGTGAAATTGATATTATTTTGGGCAGCATTAGAGTAGATTAATCTGTGAGACGTGAGTGTGGTCAAATTTATCAATCGAAAGGGCTTGGCCACCTAAGTCTAAAACTGTAATTAGATCACAAATCGGTGGAGATGACGGAGCTACGAGCTAAACGTGAGTATTTGATAAAAGACGAACTCAGAACCATTATCTGTTAGCCGCCATGCCACAGCTAAAAGGAAGAAATTCGATACAAATTTGAGATTTTATATCTCAAATATTTCGTAATGGATTTTTATAACAATTGGTATGTGAAGTAAGGGTTCAGTGGAGCACATTCATTGATAATATATTATAGTTTAAATTACCACAGTCTACGCTACAGAAAGTGGGAAATTACAAAACTATCATTCCTGTTCATAACACGTAGTGTTTTTTGCAGGTTGTTTTAATATTCCTTGAACTTCTCATACCAGGCCTGGCATGGCCGAGCGCGTTAAGGCGTGCGCTCGTAATCCGAGGGTCGCGGGTTCGCGCCCGAGTCGCGCTAAAACATGCTCGCCCTCCCAGCCGTGGGGGCGTATAATGCGACGGTCAATCCCACTATTCGTTGGTAAAAGAGTAGCCCAAGAGTTGGCGGTGGGTGGTGATGACTAGCTGCCTTCCCTCTAGTCTTACACTGCTAAATTAGGGACGGCTAGCACAGATAGCCCTCGAGTAGCTTTGTGCGAAATTCCAAAACAAACAAACAAAAACTTCTCAAACCTTTACACCATCTTGTAAGCAACTAGAATCCGTTAAACGCCTCCTATAATGTAACGTCAAAGTAACCTAACATATGAAATAAATTAAGAAACGCGTTTCTTTTTAGCTATAAACTTTAGAACACAGACAGCATAGCAAAAGTGACGAAAAATATATAACAATAAATAAATTAAATGAATAATAGAATCATACAATAAACAGCAAAAATAGTAATGCTCTAATTAAAACATGGCCAACTTAAATGCGATAAAAATAATACTGTAAACATACTTTACTAACCGCTATCACTTTACAACACGTATGTAGCAGACGCATAAATTAATAAATGAAGCTAGGTCTCAAGTGGTGGCTGAAAAGCAAATGCCATAGTAAAAGAAAATGATCCCAATAATAATGATGAGACGTGTAAAATAAATGAATACTTATGGTAAATATGATTTTGGAAGTAATTAGAAAAATAATGTAACTTAACTAATGACCTACAGTTATGTTAAATATTTGCATAGTGTGCAGTGATTATATAAGGATTTTAAATTGATAAGAAGCAAAACTAATGGCGGTTATCTTACTATTGTAATACAATACTACCTTTAACAAGTTTTAAGAACTTCAAATACGAACATGAAAGATTTGAAAAAGTCATGATAGTTCGTAAAACCTTTAACAGGCAGTTGGTAGGCAGAAAGCAAAATTGATTGATTTTATGTTCAGAATGAGTGTGTTTGTGTTTTTCGTATAGCAAAGCCACAAAGGGTTATCTGCTCAGCCCACCGAGGGAAATCGAATCCCTAATTTTAGCGTTGTAAATCCGGATACATACCGCTATACTAGTGGGGGGCTGTTCAGAATGAGATAGGAGATATTCGATTATAAATATAATACACTGTAAATGGTAAACAGTGCAGTATAACTTATTTCTAATAATTGTATTTGGAAATGGAAAGTTTATAACAGAAAAATTAAGTATCTGAAGTCCAGGGAATATACTTTCTTTTTAGAGAAATATTTTTTGTTTCATGGTGAGTTTTGTGGGAAACATTTATTTGAATGTTTGAAGAAAATATTGGTAATTAAATGAAAGAATATCACTAACAAGTGCGTTTCACGTGCTGAGCTTTTTTTACAAAAATTTGTGCAAAAATTCAAGTTTGAATAAATAATATAAATCTGCATCTTGTGTGCTGAAATTAAATAGTTATTCTTTATATTATTCTGAAAGAAATATTATAATTGCACAAATTTTTATCATGTAAAAAACAGTTTGCAAGAATTATTTTATTGTGAATCATTTTGTATGAGTAACATTACATATCAAAATTCATTCAGTGTCTTGAAATTGTTCTAACATGATTGTACACCTCGTTACATGAATTGTTTAGTGTTATATAATTAAACCCTAATTTATTAGATGAAAGTGTAATGTGCTTTTGTACAAACGAAAATAAAGATTTTAGCTGATGTATTAGTGGGGTTGATAACTTGTCTGTTATGTAAATATTTTAAATATTCAGTTACTTTTTTACTAATATAACATGTTCTTTGTTGTTAATTTTAAGTTTATTCAAGGACATTCTGTGTTTATGAATTATTCAACTGATCAATTCTTTCAGTAAGATAAAATTTAACTTCTTTTCACTACATTTATAATCTTATTCAGTGACGTACTAATTTTTAAAGTGTGTTTCTAATTAAGTTTAGAACATTCTCTAAATATAGAACATCAGCACATTAATCGTTTAAAATTATCATTAATTATTATGTTAGGGTTATGTAGTAAATAGGAAAATAAATGTAAAGACATGAATAATGCGAGGATAAAATGTCAGGTCAATGTTGGAAACACGAAAGATTTGAGCAGTCGATTCCAACATTTTTCATGGTTGTTCAGAACTTCATAACTATTCTCATTTTCAGATTAATTTAGGGGCATTGATTCTTGTTCTTTCTGTATATAGAACAAAAGTAAATATAGGAGAATTAAGAGTAAAAGTATAATAAAGAGTTGAAGTAAAATATTTTGTTAGTTTTGTAGGAATTTATCTGAAATTAACATCAACTAACAGGCATTGCAATTCTGAAATAAATAAATTATTACACGAGTAATCTTTTGTACAAATTGGTTGATTGGGGTTTAATGGTTAGCGGAATCATTGTCTATGGCGACCCGGCATGTTCAGGTAGTTAAGGTGCTCGACTCGGGATCTGAGGCTCACGGGTTTGAATCCCAGTCACACCAGCTGTAGGGACGTTCTAATATTACAGTCAATACCACTATTTGTTGGTAAAAGAGTAGCCCAGGAGTTAACAGTGAGTGATGACTTGCTGCCTTTCGTCTAGTCTTAAACTGATAAACTAGGGACAGCTAGCACAGATAGCCTTCGTGTAGCTTTACGCAAAATTCAGAAATAAATAAATGAACACGATCCCATTGCTACAAAAACGCTCTCCTGATTTTCGAATTGTAAGTGGACAACAAGAGAAATGGTCAAATACCATTATTCAGTCAGACAACAGTAGTCCAAGAACGGTGAATGTTTTTGGGTTAGTGCCTTCCTTATAGACTGACTAGCAGTTAAAGATTAGAGTCGAATACGCTTAGATACTCCTTTGTTCAGAGGTGTACCAAAGTTCTGAAACAAGAAAGCAATTACTGACAAATCACATATTTACTTACAAAGTCCCACAGGCATTTAGCTTGATGGGAGAATGACTTCCTGTCTGCTATAAACCTCTTCCTACCCAGCGGGGTGGTGGTTGTTATTGAGGGTCAGCGTCTGAACTTTGTTTAGGTTAATTTCTCGAGTTACTCAACCAAATAGTCGACCAAAGAGAAAGAACTTATTTCAAGTGATGAAAGTATTTGGGAAAATGAGTGCAGGACTCATATTTGTGATAATTCACCAGCTTGGTGAGATGTACATTACCCATGTAATATCTCCAGGTCATGGTTTGTTTTGGTTTTTGAATTTTGTGCAAAGCTACAGGAGGGCTATCTGCGCTAGTCATAACTTTATAATGACCCCACGGGTGAAAGGGTGATCATGTTTGGTGTAATGGGGATTTGACTCCACAGCCCTTGGATTAGGAGTTAAGTGCCTTAACCACCTGGCCATCTCTGGGTCATTTTAGACAGGATAGTATTAAGGCACACAGATCATTTTTAGTAAAGAACTTTTTCGTTTTTGGTCATGTTGGCCCCATTTTATAGAGAACCATACACAGCACAGGTGTTTGTATTGTAAAAACCCATGCAAGAGCCAGTCAAACATTACAAGAACCATCACACATAGATTTTACTCAAAATTAAAGTTGCAGACTGGGCCCCCTTTGGGACAGGGGCTTATTATAAAATTGATGATCTCATAATTAGTGAGAAGGATATTAAGTTGCACTGCATATTTTGCTTACTTATAATCAAACAGGTGAGGAATCCATAACTTCTAAATAAGAAAACTCTTCTCAGGATAATTTCATGTTTATATTAAATACAACCTTTAACTCTTAATTTGAAAAACAAAAATGAAAAAAACATACAATATTAAAGTGATCAGTGATATGTGAAACTCGGGTACAAAAGTAAGTTCCCCAGAAGCATCTGGTGTAGACATAAATACATGTATACTAAATTAATATGTTAGTAAGTTTCCATTATACATGTGCATAGTACGTACGTGAAATAATGCATGTGTGTCCAATGTTTGTGTGCATTAACTGCATCTGAAAATCTAAATTCAGTACACCAGCAATCATTTGATTGTATCAGATGAGTTTGAGAACATATTTTTAATTTATTTGATATCTCAGTTAGAATGATGCTGTCGACAAGCTGTCAAATCTTGTTTTTATCATCTTGAGCTTTGAGAAGTGTCTCTCATTGTGAATCTGAATGATGGAAAGTGTTAGATTTGGTGTGGTTTGTTTTGAATTTTGAGCAAAGCTACACCTGGGCTATCTGGACTCGCCATCCCTAATTTATGAGTGTAAGACTAGAGGAAATGCAGCTAGTCATCATCAACTCACTGCCAATTCTATTCTTTTACCAATGAATAGTGTGATTGAGCATCATATTATAATGCCTCCATGGCTGAAAGTGTGAGCATGTTTGGTGTGTTGGGGATTTGAACCCATGATCTTCTGGTTACGAATCGAGTGCCTTAACCATATGGGCATGCTAGGCCAGAAAGTATCAAAAGAAAGTGATATTGTCATGTGGTTTTGAATGCAATATGTAGTTCTGAAGCAACTGAAATATGTAGGTTAATCAACAATTGCACATCTGGAAGGTTTTGCACAAAGTAGTGTCCTCATGTTCTTCTCTGTGGCTAGTCTGAAATGCATCAGTAGTGTCACCTCCCTTAACCAACACCTTTTCCAAAGCAGTGCACTCGCCTTCTAAACTCTGATACACACTTGAAAAAATGTTTCAGTTTCAGAGTTTACTTTTGCAATATATACACTACATGGTAAAAAGTAAGTGGACACCTGACCATCACACTCATACGTGCTTAATGAATATCTCATTCCAAAACCATAAGGAGTTGGTCCCCCCTTTGATATTATAACAGCCTCTGCTCTTCTGAAGAGACTTTTCACCAGTTTTGGAATATGGCTGCAGGTATTCTCTCCTATTCAGCCACAAGAGAATTATCGACTCATAGTTGGTGTTCCAGTTCATCCCATAGGAGTTGGATGGGGTTGAGGTCAGGGTTCTGTACAGGTCAGTCAAGTTCTCCACACCAACCTTGGAAAACCATGTCTTTATGGACCTTGCTTTGTGCACAAGGGCATTGTCAGGCTGAAAGAAAAAAGGATCTTTCCCCAAACTGTTGTCACAAAGTTGGAAGTACACAATTCTCTATAATTAAGTTTAATTTACATAACTTAAATTGCTAAATGAGTGTTATGTAAGTCCCCCCAGTTCTCTAAATTTATAGAAGATTCTCTAGAATAAGAATCAACAATGTGCAATGTATGTGAAATATTTATGATTGCCAGTATTGTCAGACCAAGTGAACTTTCGCAAATTTCACCTAAAGATTATAAATCGTCATGCCAACAGTCAAACACAGAATATTGTTGGTTAGCTACAGTAGGTAGCTATAATTGTGATTAATGCTTATTAATTGGAAAAATACAAATATTTAACCAGGAACGTTTACAGATTTCAAACTGTTCAACTTCAGAGAACTAGCTTTGGAGGTTAGTAGAAAAACTCATGTGAAGAATAGAGCTAGCTAGCATTCCAGTCAAGTGAAGTGTGTCTGTGCACTTAGACCGTTGATAAAGTACTCAGTTCCAGACAAGGTAGAAAGCTGAATATAGCTTACAAGTTTGTAAAATTTTTATATATAAATAATTATTTGCATTAACCATTATTATAAGTTGTTTTGTTTGTACATTTAAACATATTAGTGTTAAGAAAGAAAATTGTGTATTTCAATCTTGCTGGGAAATATACTAAATTTAACACATTTTTATATTCAATTAACTTCTGAATTAAAATTTCTGACTATTTGAAATTGTAGCACATTAAGATACACAACATAATAAATTAGAGACTTGTCCAAGATAAATTATATTATGTAACACTATTCAGTGATCTAGCATGCAGACCTTTTTTTTTATGTCAGCAAAAATTTGAGCCGAAACACTTAAATACCATCATAAAGCTGACCATGTTCTAAAGATAGTCTTATCAGACTTCTGACATCTTAATCAAATACCACATTAAAGGTATCAGTCCTTTATGTAGTTGAATTACCTTCTGCAGATCTTGTTTTCATCATATTTTGCTTCCTTTTAATAAACAATTTGGCTGACACCTTGACTTCATCACATTCCTCAACATTTAAAAGACTTGACCAGTCAAAATTGCAGTTTACAAAATTGTGTTCACTTGTCAGACAATATATTGTATATCTCCCTCTGTGTTCTTCATTGAACTGTACACTCTTGTGTTTGCCTCTAAGCCTGAATTAAATCCTATTCATTTCTTTTAAACTTATTTTGATAAAGGTGTGATATAATGTAAAATTAACATGAATACATTAGTGGTCAAAAGTGTTATATACTTCAGAAAGACATCCAGCATCCATCTGGCCTTTGTTTTTTATTACAGCATCATGCAATGTTGAATGCTACGATATAACTGGACACTTGATAAGGTTTGTATAAACAGTTTTAGAGTGATTTGCAGATATCCTGAACATAGTTGATAATGCATTTGATTTTCCTGACCAATGTATTTCACCTATCAGCTTAATTCTCTTCAGTTTGTTTGCCTCTAACATCTCAGTTTCTGTTTTCCAGACATCCATGTACTTGAATGAACATTTTATTCCAAAACCCTGTAGTTTTTTTACACCATAATGAATAATGTTGGTACAACACATACTCTTTGTTAAGTCAATAATAACTAAATTTGGTACATGTCGATAACACCACATGTGGTCCTTTGTATCCACCACAAAAAAAAGCCACTTCTGTTCCTTATAAAAGGGAATGAAATCTAGCAACCTGTCAATTACTTTCCCACCAAGCATATACCATATTACCACAACACACTTGTTGGTTGTTGTGGTGTCTTGTTTTGAACACACTAGCATAGCTAACTTTATTTGTTACAATATTCTGGATTATATTCTTCATTATAACAAGTAGCTGTTCTATTGTTATTTTAATTAAGAAAGTAACTAAAGCACCTTTTTCAGTAGCTCCAGGCTTCTTTCATTTCTTGAAGTAAGCAATTGCTTAGTTCAATTGCTTTGAGAGTGGCATGTTATACTGACATAGAAGTTTGATGCATTTCAAGGAAACACTGATGTCTTTCATCTTTTCCCAGCATTTTGTGCAGCTTCACTTCTCTGTCCTCTAAATGGAAGACTGGGCTTTCCATTAACCCTGATAACAACAGTAATTCTATCAACAGACAGCCCAGTGTGGCCAAGTGTGTTAAGGCATGTGACTCGTAATCTGAGGTTTGCAGGTTCGCATTCCCTTCACACCAAACATGCTTGCCCTTTCAGCCGTGGGGGCATTATAATGTAACGGTCAATCCCACTATTCGTTAGTAAAAGAGTAGCCCAAGAGTTGGCAGTGGGTAGTGATGACTAGCTGCCTTCCATCTAGTCTTACACTGCTAAATTAGGGACGGCTAGCACAGTAGCTTTGTACGAAATTCAAAAACAATCTATCAACATTTTTATGATTCTCCCAAACTAAGTTTTATTTTATTTAGCAGCATGTTATCTACATAGAACATATCTAAACACTCACAGTTTTGTAGTGACATATTTAGGTAGGGACTAGAGGGGCTTAGCCCTAAGGCTTATTGTCTTAATGAGGGCCCATTAATAGTTTTATGTAAAATTACAAGAGATGTAGGGCCCACAAAAATTTAGTCCTTGAGCCCACACAATCTTAAATCCACTACTGCCATTTTGTATGTGTTTCATAGAATCTTCATATTCACATACATGTTGATGAACATGGCACCAGTCACTGCATTCACATACAAATGAAGACCTAGTATTATTGCGTGAAAAGCACAGAAAAATAGTACAGAGAAGCTTCTGCTGATATGACAACAGAGAGTCATTTTCTCTTAATTTTCTTACTGTTTTTGGTAGTACACATTGATATTGAATGGAATATTTTTCAATTCTTTTAATCAGTTGTTTATACGTTTGCTGACTTGATGGCTTAGAAAATATGTTCACACTATTGGAGATTTAACTTTTATAAGAGTCATCTGCTTTTGTCTCTGTATTGTATTTCTCACTGCTTTGTGGTGGTTTCTATGTGTTTTACAGCTGTTGCTATAATATTATCATCTGTGCATGCATGGATGGGTCATGTACCTTCTAAAGTTTCTTCATGATCCCTTACTCAGGTAACTTATTTTGAAATATTCAGTGTCAGAAATGATCTTGTAGTGCTCTCTATCAAAAAAGGAACACGTGTTAGTGTCTTCTTATACCTTGTAAAAAGTAAAAATAAAATTTGTGACATTATGATGTAGGAATAATTTACATATTCTTATAACAGTAATTCAGCAAAATTCACTCTTGGTACATATGTTCAATACACCACGACAATGTCATTATCAAACAGACCTATACTGATCAGTTAGAATTGTATCAGCATAACACAAGGTTTGAAGTATTTTAGAGCTATTGATCAAATGTGTGTATGCTACAGAAATTAATTTTTTTTATAAATTTCTAAATGACATTTAGACTGATATGATTTTAACAGGTAAAAGTATATGTTATTACACATGATACATGAATATACATGAAATACTGACACTGAGAAAAGAAAAGGTATATTACACAAACACAAGATTTATTTTTTGAACTTATTAATTTCCTCGCAAGATGTTTCAAAAGATGAGTTATATTATGGCTATCAACTGCAGATCTTATAATAAGCATTCAGCTTATTACATGAAAGTTTTCAAAGCATTCTACTGCCTAACTTGTTTGCATAATGATTATTTATATACAGAGTATTGACAATCTAATAATTTTTCAGCTGAAATAATACAAAATTAGAGATTGCTGTTCACTAAATATCAGTAAAGTTTTGCAAGTAAAATTCACTACCAAAATTGCCAGGCTTGACAAGCTCATTAATCCTAATATACTTCCAAGTTTAGTTTTTAACACCACATTATTATGCCATTATACTACTTGAAAATGTACCAGTTTCACACAGTACTTATTCTTGTAATAAGTGCAGCTGACAATTATAATGCCTTTGTCATAAAAACATTCCTTTGTCAGGTAAGTATATAATAAATATGAATATCAGAAAAACTAAACTAAAATTGTTACTTCATTATTACAAAATGATGTAATGAAACTGAAATTTATATAAGCAAAACCAAACTTTAGTGTTTTACTTACAGGTTCATTTCCCAAAGATTTATTGTTATTACTGAACAAGACACTTTGAAAGGCAAATGCTGATTCATGATGAAGTAATTCATAATTTGTTAACCTGAAGATGACCTAAGAAGGTTGAAACATTGTTCTCTGCTTTTTCAGCTAAGTGTTAATACCAATACTAGCCATCCTGAGATATAAATGCTGATTCAGTATTTCTAGTTACCTGTGCAGACTCCCAGTTTTTTCACTTTAGAAGGTTTGTGTTTTGGCATCCACTGCATTGTCTCCATTATTATTATTTTTTTAAAGTATGAAGTCTACTTATTGTTGACAGCATTAACTAATAGGCCCAGGACTTGCTCTTGTTGTGCAGTCACTTCATGATTCCTCTCACATTTTTATACAAAGTATAAAGTTATGTAATAATAGTCAAGGAAGAAGTATGGTGTTGTAACACATATGTATGCTTATACAGCACATGTGGACAAATTTACACAAGTATCTACTCCTACATGTAGAAAGCAACTGGGAGTCCCCAACTGTTGCTTAATTGAGTTAAATTATAAAAACAGACTAGTGATTTGTTAAATGTGAGCATTTATCAATTTAAAGCTTTTCCTTCAAGAAGCTATTATTGTGATTTATATTTACCTATGGCAAGGCTTGTAAGAAAGTGCATAAATATTAGCTGTATATTAAAGGTCTAAATTCATTCAGTGTTTATTATTTTGTTTTACACCGATGTGGTACTTCAAGATAGATTAAAGATGGTTGTATTATATTTTATGTATGCAGGTTTAAACATTATTAAATAAATTATAAAATTGGAGGAGGTGGTACCACTCCTGACTTCTGGAGGTCCACTGGCAATTTGTCCGGTTGACCTAGAAGGTCAACCTGTAAATGTGATAATGTTCTCAGACACTGTACTTACAAAGCTGGATAACTTTTTCTCCCAGTTTACAATGTTGAAATACTTTACGTAATTTTGGTCAAGACCATGTCAGTGATAGATATTTCATGATTTCATTTATACCTGTGATCCTGTTCCAGACTTAGAGAAGCTTATAGTTGTTTGGCTATTCAACTCAAGGTTGCCAGAAGCTCTTGACAACAATAGGACAGCCTGTTTATAAAATTTGGACATTTAATCCAAAAAAGGGCAATACATATTTGTACAAATAACTCTCAAAAAGCTCATATTTTTAACATAATTAATATAAATGTTTATTTTGAAAATTCAGCTTACCTGAAGTAGTTTTATGACTCAATAGGAAGAATTTCATCTCATGACTCCACATCATTATTTCTGTGTTAATTCTGGTAATAATGTTTGAGTTGTGTGTACACTGTACTAGGCTGCTTACAGTCCTCCCCATGATTGATATTTCTATCTTTGCCCTTACTGTAAAAAGTGCTAACCCATAATTTCAAAATTTTTACAACAGATTCACTTATTATCTGTCTGTTTTCACATGTAAAATTACCACAACAGAACTTGGGCTAAGGTGTGTTTTTTGTTTTTTTTTACCTTTGTCTTATTATTTGTTGGCCCAGCATGGCCTAGTGCATTAAGGCATGCTATTTGTAATTTGAGGGTTGTGAGTTTGCGCCCGAGTCGCGCCAAACATGCTCGCCCTCCCAGCCGTGGGGGTGTATAATGTGACGGTCAATCCCACTATTCGTTGGTAAAAGAGTAGCCCAAGAGTTAGGGGTGGGTGGTGATGACTAGCTGCCTTCCCTCTAGTCTTACATTGCTAAATTAGGGACAGCTAGTACAGATAGCCCTCGAGTAGCTTTGAGGGAAATTTCAAACAAACAAACAAACTTATTATTTGTTATATGTGAAAAACCTGTACAACAAATATAGTATTATGAGGAATAAAGTAAGAGTTCAAAGCAATGGGCTGCTATTTGTAACATTTTTCTTCAATTGCATTTTTCATAATTTTACACGAGCCTTAAACTAAACTAAGTCTGATGAAATTTATGAGCTAGGCAATTCCTCCGTCCAATTATTTTTCATAGAGATGGATTCATATTGATTAGCTGTTTTCATTATATCAAGATTTTCTTTCTCAACTGTTCATAGGGAAGATGGTTGTATCGTGGCTCAGCTGGGCTAAAGCAAACAGTAGAATTGATATATAATTCCATTTTCTTTGTTGAGTTATCAATTCCTTTATCAATTTATTACTTTTGAGTAAAACGTCATGGCAATGTTATTGAATGACAAGTTTTAACACTGCTTATTTTGCTATATTTCAAGTCATGTTCATATTTTTCTGTGGGTTTACCATCACCAAATGACCAGGGTAATTTTTTCTAATGCAAATCTTTATTTTAAACTACGTGGAGCAAATGTTTCTTTGTTCTGAAAGATCTTGAAATAACTTGCTGGGATCAGGACTTGATGTTTGGAATGCAGCATTGTACAATTCAAAATTTTGAACCACTGGACAAGCAAAGAGAAAATAAAGTTTGTAAATTTTATCTTTCAGAAGATGTGCAATATAGTTTTTACAGAGAATTAAGCAGAAGTAGGCTTTAAGTTTTTACCATTGTTTTAAAATATATATGCATTTTACTTGCACAGGTCATTAAGTTTTACTTGATGTAGCAAATTTGTTAGTATTCATTTCCATTGTTCTTTGTGGTATATGCTTGTTTATATTCCTCTTGATGCAAAGAAGTTAAATTGAACCAGTGAGAAACTATAAAAATCAGGTAATACAAGTTGGAAGGCAAAACATTAAATGCTTTTTCACAGCACATTGCTAAACTGTGACAAGTACGTATATTAAATTTATTGTTGAATTTACATCCCTAAACCTTGAAATAACTGAGTTAAAATTTCCACTGACATTGTTTGCACTATCAGAACCTAAACCAATGCAACAGCTTATATCAATATTATTGAATGTTAAAAAGTTTGTAATAGCATTTAATAGATTTCTCATGTTGTAGATATGATAGGCATTATATCTATGAAATATGTTTGTACTTTTTTGCAGTTTTTCAAAAAACTTTCTTACAAGCAAACACAAAAACTTTGTTACACAAACATCTGTACATTAAACAATTTTCAGTGAATATGGAACAACAATTTTTATTAAACACACACACACATTGTAAAATTCAAGGATGCTTCTTTTATCATAACTTTCTGTTCATTCTGTTTGGTGAGTTGCTGATCAAACACTCCAGTGACAATCTGTTGAGATACTATATTTTGTATAAAATTCTTTGAGTTCATTATGTACATTAACATTGCTCATCTTGATAGTCTTAGTTAACTTTCCTGTATTACCTACTATAAATAAATGCATTTATATTTTTTCTGTGCTTTACTGAATGCACTTAAACCATTTACAAAAGGAAGCATGGTTATTACAAGAAATCCATTTAAATTTCTGTTCCCATTCCTAATTGTAATTTCTAGTTGCATTTATTATTGTTATTTTTCACTTACCCATCTTGTTGAAATGTAGCTTTTTGAAATCACTAAAAACTGCACAAGAGCATGGAGTATGACAACTGTAATGACACTTGTGGCTGGTCTCATAGAATGAGGAGACATAACAACATGTTTGTGCATTATGTAAGCTTGAATGCATTGCAATAAGTGTATATTTATCACATGCTCAAACCTGCAACTTTTCTTAATTCAAAGGATCCTGAAAAGGACAATTCTGAACTGTTCTATTATTTCAAGAATTATTTGACAAGCAGGTCTGAAATATGACATACTGCCCTTAAGTTTGAAAATTAAAAGCCCAGGTCTGGCAGTTCTAATTTGACTTAATAAACCATGCACTGATGAATGTTGCTTGATGTTGCATATGCTTGGAATCATTCATCAGAAAAACAAAAAGGTAATAGCCAATGGCATTTAGAAGATTTTTTTTTTAAGTGATCAGCTTTTCAGTTTTCATCAAAAATGCTACGAAAGTAAAACTTCCTGAAATAGTATTTTAATGTAAAAATTACATGTTCAGATATATGTTTTATTAGATTTTACATTAAATGAATGATTCATAAATGTATGAGATGCAAAAGGATTTATAAATGTCAGGAACTAGTTGTAATTTTAGAATTAGTCCTACATTTTTTCTCTTGTCCACGTGAAATGTATTTACAAAACAGTAATTTTCAGAACGTATTTATTTCAGATTGAGTCATTGTTGGTAGAGGAGATTGACTTCACTTGCCCAGAAAAAGACTTTCTTTGGTTCATATGCAAAAAAAAAATGCAAGGTTAGTAATTTCTAATGTGCCTGTTATTACTTTGGTGCTAATTCACAGAAGAAGGCTCTTATTGAACTAAAGGAAATATATCCTAAAAGTTTCTGAATACAATGTGATTCTGAAACTGATAACACTTTCCAAGGAAAGAATTAATTTCTCCTCCCCTCCATCTGATTATGGACCTTTATGATTGAACCCCTGTGAGCTAGACAATATTCTACTGAATTATCAAACATGGCACATTGCTCTTTATTATAAATTTTAAAAGGCAGAAGTTCAGACAGACTATGAGGAAGCATTCGGAATCATACGTATGGTTTAAACACTTAATTGGTCAAATTACTGCTTCTAGGACTTGTAAGATTTACAGGATTAGTAAAACTGGATTCCCAAATTTAATTCTCAAGAAGTTATTTCAAAGAAGCAAATATAATGCTTTAAAATTTCCTTCACACTCTTGGGAACTATAGCATGAAGAAAAGTGAAATGTTGAAGACCCATGAACAGTTTATGGGTACTGAAAGTGATTTACTTTTAAATCCCCATTATCCTTTCTGGGGGCATCATCAAATGGATAAAAAGAATGTAAATAGTAAAGGAATTAAAGAAATAAGTATTGATAAACAAAGAGAAATATAACTCAAACATATGAACATTTTAATAATTAGTGTATTAATAATAGCAGTTATGAACTGAGAAGAGGTCATAGGTAGTACACTCAAATCCAATTGAAAAAGAAAGTAAATGAAACCAAGTATGCCAACATTATAATTTGGATTCATAATGTATGTCTAATTCAAAGAATGATGTACAATGAAGACTTTGAGATATGTTTTCATAAAGTGTTACACATTCCTTTATAGATACATCTTACCTGTGTTGGTGTCAAATCAAGATTTTGCAACAGTACATAAAATATAATTAATTTCCACATGTAGAAAAACTTTCATTTGGTTAAATTATTATTGTATTCAAATGTTGCATGTAATACTTCTAAATTTCATTGTGGTTGTGCAAATTTAAAAAGTAAATCCATCAAATAGTTATGTTTTAATTCCAATAATTATGCTGTGCATAAAGTTGCACTATACTGTAATTTTGTAAGTGATTAGTGCCAGCAATCTACCATGCAATCACTGCATTTAAGTGTAAAGTGTTCAAAATATTTTAATAATGAATCAGTCTGTGTCTAGTACACAAAGCATATTACAATGCATGGTAAGGTGAACACAATACAACTACAATAAAATACAAAATTACAAATATATCATTAGCTGATTTACACATGCATCACATAGTTTAGCACACATGTGTATACAGCTGTACCATAAAATGATACAAAAGTTAAAATATGTGTTTACAACATAAATACAAATAAAATCAATATTTTAATGTGATGACGTTTTTGATAAAAATACTAATTTATTGACATTATCAGCAGACATGAACCTGAAGTTGTTAAAGATGTATGACTTTGCTAAACAGGTGTTCTAGTGCAGTGTTTGTGGTGTATGTACATAAATATTTGTGTAAGAGATGCAACTATAGACAACTTCATACATTCAATGTTACATCATTTCAAAGAATCTCCATCAGGATCTAATTTTGTTAAGTACAAATAGTGGCATGTCTCTCTATATACTTGATCCTGGGATGAATCAGATTCTGATGTTACATTGACAGTGTTATCTTTCTGTTACTTTGTTCTTTTTAGAATGGTTCCAAAACCTTTTGATGTGCTGCATTGTGAATCACTATCTCTCTCAGTTTCAACTATATAAATTTCTCTAACCATTTAAAAGCTGAGGTTGAAAATGCTCTTTATTAACAAAATAATTTACTTTAAACCTAGGATCCAGAAAAGTACACTTGTTATGAAGTGTGATGTTGATTACAAAATGTAATAAGATTGCAATTTGTGTGTGATGGTCTCTTCTATTTCCTTATTCATGGTACAATTTTCTACATCAAAACCTAGAATTTTTTTTCATATATGATTGAGTAAAGGATGCACAGTTGAAATTTTATGATTCTCACTTGTTAAATACTAACAAAGGATGTAATATAGAAGCTAAACTGTCTCCAAAATAGAAATTTCACGATTTGTAGATATAGTGAATTCTGGCACTTCCAGTTTTGACCATTGTATTAAATTGTTTTCATCTGTCGTAAAATTCAGTGTAGCTAAAGTAGCTTGCTTTATAGAAAGTTCCTTTTCAATAAGAAAACTACAATCAACCACAACCTGAAAGCTATGTTGAATTATATTTAGGATACCAGATTTCTTTGTGAGCTGTTTATCAAATACACATCCAACTCTTGCCTTAAGTACAAATGAAACTGTACTACTATGGGTGATACCTGTTAAATACTTAAAAGGGTTGTGATATTTTTAGTTGCTGTATGTTGCAGCTCTGATATTTAGTTGCTTTGAACATTCAATGAAGGTTTCAGAATTGTTAATTATCACTCATCATTTGGGGTAGCATTTTTTATAAGATTGATAAATGTTGACTTACTTCTTAAGAAGGGCAATGCATTAAAAATTTCAGATTTGTACCTATAATGGGTAAACTAAATTTAAGAATTTTTTATGTATTTTGATGTGGAATGTTGACTATAATTGTCAAGTCACAGTATATTTTATTTAGTTACAGTTTAATGAAGATAAAAACTTGATCTCTCTTGAGATAATGATATAAATCAGCATAAGAAGAAAACAGCAAATGTGATATTTATTCAAAAGCAGTTGGATGTAGACTTGTATAGGTCTATTTTAATGATGCTGTGTTGTTATTTTAGGACATTATTAATACTAAAATAATTCTTTTCTTTTATATGTAGTTTAAGTATTTACTTTTGCTGCATCTACAGTTCATTGAAGCAGTTTCTTATTCTCTATGTGGAGGTTTTCATGTATGTATGTGCAAAATATTGACTTCATTGTTAATTTTAGGACTATATTTTCACCTGCAAAGATGGGAAGAGTTTTGAAAATATCAAAAATTGTTTTATTAAATGAAACTGAAAGTTTATCAGTATATTAATAACATAAATGATGGAAGAATGCAGAACAGAATAACTTTATAAGTTACAATAGGAAATATTAATTTACTAGGGAAGTATGATGATGATTTGGCTTTTTGTAGCTACTAGAAGTTAATAGATATAAACACACATGTTCTTCTATAATGTTATAATTGATAACTCTTAAGAACAAAGGAAGTACCTTCAGTGTTTTTAGTTGATGTAAGGGGTGATAAAGTATCAAACTAGCAACTGCTTCTGCTTCAGAGTTCTATAATTTCTCTTTTACCTTGGCTCTTCTATACACTTTAAAATCTGTTTGCCAATTTTCTTTTTCTCAGTGTCGTTATTGAGGTTTTGTTATAATTAAACACTAGGTACATAATTTGGATGTTCTGAATGATTAGATTTCTTATCTACTAAAGAAAAAATAATTTTATGAGTAAAGCTTACCTTCAAATACAAATTTGATCTGTACTTTTTTGTCTCATACCTAATCTAAAATCCTCATTTTATGAAATTGAGTTTTTCTATTGACAGTAAATTTCCAAGTAATAGTAAATTCTATTTTTACTTACTTTAATTTAGCAGGCATGCAAGAAGTGTTTTAAATTTGAATTTATTTTTTGCTAGTATTTGTGTCAAGAAAATAAATATATCCCCATCTTATTTCAAATTAGTATGTCTTGCCTTCTTACTTTAATTATCTAAAACTGATGAATGGTGATTTAAAACTATTAGCAAAAAATGGTGATTACATTTTTTTTTAAAATAGTCATACTAAATACTTAATTTCTAAGACTATAAAACTTAGGTAAATTAGGGTAAATTAAAGAGTCGCCAATAATAAAATCATAACATATAGTGATAAGTTTTAAAACATAAAATTGTTAATGATTTACAAATTTCAAAAATTTTACATGATTCTGTAATATAAAAATATTTAAAATCAATTTCAAGTTTTAAATGCAAAATACAAATAGGACAGGTTATACATAATTATAAAAACATTTCAAATAATTTATGTATTGATAATGTGAATAACTTGAGTGGAATTCACATTCTTTAACAGATTCTTTTCATAAACATTATTACTGGAAATTTGGTTATAATTAAAGACAAGAATTTAAAGAAAATTATAGAAAAAGGTGCTAAATACAGAATAGCTATAAAATGTAAGAAGGTAGATATTCTACTTTTAATAAAGAAGAATGAAGATAATTGTATTTTTAAATTTGATTATGTCACACATTATTTTCTAAAATTGGTTTTTAGAATGGAGGTATTACATTATTAATAGAAATAAAGAAAAATAAACTTATTAATTTAACTGAATATCCAATAAATTTAAAATTTTTTTCAATTTTAATCTAACATCTGTAAAATACAAGAGAAATGTATTATTGTATCTGTTGGAAAGGCCAACTGTGATTTTGGCTTTATTTGTAAGTACTTTTATGCCCAAATTATAACCAATGAAATGGACACTATACAAATTTTTAAATTGCAAAATAAATCCAAATAAGGTATTAACAACTTGTTGAAAGATATTAAAATATTTGATTTTAAAATAAATACATATATATAAAATTACTATATTTATACAAGATACCTGAATTACATAATCTGTTACCAAATTTTATTTTACTTCTAGTTCAGTAAATACTATACTGAAGCAAGCTGCAGCTTTATTAAGTAAATTACTGAATTGGTAATTTTTCTTTGTTTTTGAATTTTGCACAAAGCTACTTGAGAGCTATCTGTGCTAGCTATCCCCAATTTAGCATTGTAAAACTAGAGGAATGGGAGCTAGTCATCACCACCCACCACCAACTCTTGGGCAACTCTTACCAACGAATAGTGGGATTGACCGTAACATTATAATGCTCCCAGGACAGAAAAGGCTAGCATGTTTGGTGCGAAGGGTAATTTTTGTTAAATTACAACAAAATACAAGTAATAAACAAGACTTTTGGATGATTAAAAAGGATGAACCTGTTTTAGAAAGCTTAGAAAATTTAAATAAAACTATAAGCAGATACATTTTAAACATATGATTTGCTATGTTGTTTAAATCGATACCACTTAATGATTTGGTAATAATGTTAAATTTGTTAATAGACAAATTTATAGATTTACCCACAGAAATAGAAAAACAAGCTTTTACTGCTTATAAGATTTAAAGCATTTTTAGTTTTTATGGATATAATATGTATTTTGATAAGTAAATTTGTAAACAAATAAAAGGTATATTGATGGGCGCCAGTTATTTGACTTGTATTGCTAATTGATATCTTTGTTATTATGAAAATAAATTCATAATTTTTTTTTTCAAATCCAGAATTATTCTCCTTAACTTAATTACGTACTGGTGATCTGTTCAGTATTGATAATGCAGGAATAAGTAATTATGCAGGCAACTTTTATCTACCAATTCTACTGATTGAGAACAATTTCACATCAAATATTGTAGAACATGATGCATATTTAAACATTCAGATAATTATTAATATTGTAATAATTCTGTTTAAGTTTAATCATAAAACTTTTTTTGTCATAATTATTAATATTACAATATTAATAATTATGACAAAAAAAGATTTTATGATTAAACTTTTTATACTTCGCTCCCCAAATAGAAATATACAACTGATTGCCATACAGAGCATTATTCACATACAACTTGTAGATATTGTAAACTTTATAACAATGTATAGTTCTTAATGAAATATTAATATTTTGGAACATAAAATAATTTTAATGGGTTCAAGGATAAAGTTATAATTCAATATCTTAAATAATTTCATAATATAAAAGGTATTTATACAGATTTGAAAATAAAGATTTAAATATTATAACATGCGCAATAAAAATAATTTTTGAAATATATTGTACAGGAAATAATTGGAATTGCTTATTGGACATTTAATATTTTGTATAAATATGTTAATGCAGTGGTAGTTCCATAACTTTCTGTATGTGAGGCCTGCTACTATATGGATCTCTTTAGAACCATTGAAGATCCAGATGGTAGCATGAAAGTTGTACTGATAATATTGGTTGGGCTTGGTATAGTAATACCTTAATATCTTGGTATTTATGTCCAAACATCACATTGGGGGTTGGAATGCTAACTTCAAGGAAAGCTTTGCTGTCTCTCCCATTGTGTAATGCATTCTATTATTACTTGCTGTTTTTATTTATTTTTCTTGTGAGCAACCACCTTCTCACATATGATTGCAGACAATGAAAAGTAGTAAAGATATGGAACATTGTGGGTTAAATCACCCACATCTGCTCAGTTTGTTTTTAACAGATTGGGGTTAAACTGGATAGATGGTACACCCCAACATAATTAGTTTCCACTTTTACCAGTACCTCTAAAACCCATGGCATTTTACATGACTACCCATTTTATAGTTTGTGCCCTAGTGTTGGATGTTTGTATCGTGGCTAAGATTTTTTTCCTTCTCTCTCATGAATTTACATTTAATTATATGTATGTATAACATTTAAAATTATAGACTAAAGTGGTCTGCTACTATTAGGTTTATAACATGTAATTGTGCAAATCTGGATGCCTTAGCTCAAGGTTTGGTAATTTATAACACTAATAGTAATATTAGAATATCCTAAGTTGCAGTGAATACTACACAGATGCAGAGAATTAAAACTGATTACCTCAAGTCCAGATTCTAATGTTTGTGTTACCTATTTTTATGTTAGTACGTTTTTCAATGTGAAAGTTAATATAAATGTATTAGCTTTCTTTCTTTTATCAGTGCTTCACAAAATACTGAGATAATACTTAAAAACAACTACACAACCCATTATATAAACCAACAACCAGAGTATGACTGGAAAGACGGAATATCATAGGTTTATGTAATACTATCTGACAATTCCTTGTAAGATTTTATTCACAATTACGTCTTAATAAACATTTAATAAAAATTATACTAATAATGTGTATAAAGACTGTTTGCCCCTCTAGTTTTCATGGAAACAACATTTTTTGTTAATATTTGTCATCTCTTGTAAGTTGTTTTTTTATTATACTTTATACTTCTGCATTTTATGTTAAATCTTTTTGAGAAAGCTTTATATAGTGAACCATGTGAAGAAACTAGTTCTTGAAGAAATATTTTTAGAAGGTCAAATGTCTGATCCTACGATTTATTAACTGTGATTCTATGGTGAAGGGCAAATGCAAGAAGGTACAACTTTTCTTATAAAATGCGTTGAAATTTTTGACTTCTTAAAAAATCTCATCTAGGAGGATAAAACATAAATAATATTATATCATAGTGTCATCCACTGGGTTCCAAACACATTTTAAATTGTTTTTGATATACACAGTCACAGTTTTTTGTTATGTAATATATTATCCTTGGCTTAATCTAGAATTATATTTTCAGTTCGGTCCATTAGGGTGCTGCTTGACTCGCAAGCTGGGGGTTCGATTTCCCATTTCACCAAACATGTTCAACCTTTCAGGGTAGGGTTGTTATAATGTCACAGTCGAACAAACTACACCCTAATAAAAAAAAAAAGTAGACCAAACATTGGTGGTGGGAGTGATATCTAGCAGCCTTCTATCTAATTTTACTGGTAGAAAAGAATTATATAATTAAAAATTACAGGAATAACATATTTGGAGAATACCTGTCCTTTTTCTAGTATTTCACAAAAATAACATTTTTATGTGGATTTCATCATCCCTTGTAAGTTGTCTTTCATTATAATTTTGACTTATATTTTTTTTTTCAAATGTTCTTGATAAAAAACATATGGTTCTCAATAAAATAATCTTACTTTGTCAAATGTCTGACCCTGCTGTTTATTAATTGTGTGACAAAAACAATTAATTTTACGATGAGGGACACATTCATGAATGTATAATTTTTATTAAAAATACTTGTACATTTTTACTAAACTTTTAAAACTCTTGTCAAAGGTTAAAATTATCAATAATATTTTATCATGAGGGTGTACAAAATAATGCATATTGTTTATTAAAATTCATTTAAACTTCTGTGTACATTTTGTTTGCCTTTTTTACCTTAGTTGATTTTTTTTGCAAGGAGATGTGGACACTCTTCTTTTACAGCAAAAACAAATTTTAACAAATTGTTTATTTATTGTTAAGTGCAAAACTATATATTTGGATATTTTCACTATTTCTGTCAGTATGTTTGAACCATGAATTTTAGCTTCATAAATTGTCAAGAAGTTTGATAGAAAACCACTGGAAGTGGGAGGGGATACTGGAATGGAGTAATCTGATAGGAAATAGTAAATACACATTCATTGATTAATAACTTTACTTTTACAACTACATGAATAATGAATTAAATAGTGAAATATGGCCATGGAATACTGATTTAATATTGAGATTAATATAAACTATTTACTGTACAACATGTTTACAGCTTGCCTTTTACAGGCATAAGATGGTTAGGGCACTTGACGTGCAATTTGAGGATCGTGGGCTCAAATCACCATTCCAACAAACATGTACTCTTTTCAGCTGTGGGGGTATTATAATAGTGTTGTCAATCCCACTATTCATTGGTAAAAAAATAGCCCAGTAGTTGGTGATGGTTGTGACAAGCTGCCTTCCCTGTAGTTTTACACTGCTAACTTAGAGACGGGTAGTGCAGATAATCTTGGTGTAGCTTTGTGCTAAATTCAAAACAAACAAACAAGCATCATCATGAAGACCTTATATTAACGAATATTGCAAACACTCTGAAAAGAAAGAAACATAAGATAACAAATACAATCAACCTGAAGTGCAACAGAACAGAATAAAAGATGAAGCAATGCTGAAGAAAAACTAACGTGGTCTGACGTTTGTTTTTTGAATTTCACACAAAGTTACACAAGGGCTATCTGCTGGTGTAATATTAGTGGTCTGTACTTCTGAAAAGATGAATGTATTTGTGTGTTAATAGAATATTTTTAATAAATAATTTTTGGATAGATGTTTACTTGCTTGTTAAAATTTTTATCAAGGTCTTTATATTATTTTTCACTGATCACTTTTATTTATAATATCTGAAGAAATTCTACCAAAGAATTTTGAAGAATGTGTTTTTGTGCACTTTGCAATGTTAATGAACTATTCATAAGGAGATTTTATAATAAGTTGTGAGTTATATAGTTTAATAAATGTAGAGAACTTGGATAATTCACAATATCTGTATAATACTTCTCAATGGTACATATGTATTTTTCATTTCCATATTTTCTTAATCTTAGAACTTCTCTCATGAGGTTTTGCAAAACAAATTGTAATTTTCATTCAAGCTTTCAAGATTTGACTGAAAGAACTTACTTAAAAAGTGGCATTAACTTGTAAATTCAAATTATGTACAAGTGGTTAAGGTTTAGGGGAAAAAAAATCAATTTTGCTTTCCCATAGGGAAATAATGAGAGCTTTGGAAAGATGTAAGATTGACTTAAAGTCTTCATGGGTAATTTCATAGTACAGCTTATTCAGGATTATCTGAGAAAGGTTTTGATTTGATTAGAATTAAGCACAAAGCTATACAATGGGCTATCTGTGCTCTGCCCACCACAGGTATCAAAACCCAATCTGTAATATTATATGTCCACTGTGCCACTGAGGGGAAACTGTAAGAAAAGTTAAAAAATCCCAAATTATGGATCTTAATAAAAGAATAGCCAAAAGCGTGTAGGAAATATACGTTAGTTGAGAGAAGATAAATCAAGGAAAATATATTGAAATTCCAAATTATACACATTAGTTAAAGACATATCCAGTAATTATCTGGAAAAGCTTTATGTGCTGTACACTAATTCAGGATTAACCAATGAAATCCAAAATTTTTCAAAGTTATATAGACGTTAATATAAAATTACAAAAAGGAGATTTGAAAGTAGTAACTTAAATATATTAATTGAAAACTATTGAAATCCAGTTGAAAACTTCTAAGCCATATTTGCTTCTTTCGGATCAACTGAAAATAAAATCGGAAAAATCACAGATTAAGTACTTTAATCTAAGTCCAAATGAAGCAACTTGGAGTAACTTTGAGTTGTATTTACCAGTTCTGGATTACCCAAGACTGATTGATTAAAACTGAAATTATTTTCTCTGTAAAACTTTCTACTTATATATATACATGTTTATCAATTTTTATCATATTTCAATTTTAAATGAGTAAATATATTTTGGGAACAGTTAGCTTTGTTTAAATACCTTCATACCCACTGATGAGAGATGCTGACCATTAGCATTTGGAAAGAAATTGTAAATTTTTTTCTTCAAGACTTAAAAAAACAAATTGCAAAAAATATCAGAAGGTATACAATTGTAGTTGAAAAAAGGTTATACAGTTAACTTGGTTTAACATGCCAAAATGAATGAAATATATATTTAACAGAACCCATTAACAAGAACATTGAAATAATGAGTAGAATATGACGATAACAGGTTATGTAAGAATCATTGCATATGGCAGTTTGTTATGATCAAACTTGAAAATGTGTAAAGAATATTGGCAAAACACTTAATGCTTGTTCACAAATACCCATTAGATAATAACTAATTTATTAGTTTGAAATCATATTCCTTCCCATCTTCAGTTACATTTGTTAGGACATAACTAAATTTTTCAGAGCAATAATGTAAAAAGGCTACATTGTGATCTCTTATTAGCATAACCAGGTGAAACAGTGGAAAGAAGAACAAGCAGAGAGAAATGGGACATTAAAAGAAGATTTATAGAAGAAAGAGACAGGAAATTAAAGGAAAATTTTAGAAAATCAAAAAAAGATAAAGACCTAAAGGAGAGGAATTGAAGTAAAAAAATTACAAAAATGGGATGCAAGACTTAGAGAACAATTAAAAATAAATGTTTGAAAACAAAGTTAAAGTCGCTATCAGAAATGTGCACAAGGATCATAGCAACAAAACTGAAACAGTTTAGAAATGAAGTGCAGAAATATTGTAACAGAATTGAAAAGTAAAAATGATATCTATAAAGTATAGAGAGATTGTAATGACAAATTTGAAGAACAACAAAAGGATATTTATGGATTACAAAAGTAAGGATAAAATAACATTGACACTAGGATAAAACATCTGGAAAATGAATAGGCAAATTTAGTAATTAAGCCAACTACCCTTCCATTTGTATCTGCTTAAAAATTGTAGCATCAACCACCATTAACTCTGAAATATAAAATGGGATGTCCCATTTAGTCTGCACCTGTTACCACTACTGCTGTGCCACCTGCAAGTAATTAACAGATTATGATGTAGAAGTACCATGGGAAGCATATCAGACTCTTTTCTAAATATTTTCTATAGTGAATAAATGGAGTAGTTAACAAACCCTTCATTTTTCTACTAGTCTTCTTAACAAAGCAGTCTTCCATCTAAGAGTTAAAGAACTGGGGTGGCTGCTTTATCAAACAGATTTGGAGCAGCATACCACAAGGAAGTTTTCAAAGTGAAGTCGAGGTCAGGGCAAGATTGGAAGAAGAGACATTAACTGAACATGTAGAAGATGTGAAAAAGGCTTGCCAAAGTATCTCATTCAGAGGCTCCACATGAAATGATAGGTTCATTAGAACATTATTAATTCATAGATGTTATAAAAGACGTGGACATATGAATCAGATTAAACAAAGTTGACGTACATTTTTATCATGTATCCCACCTCAAGGGCAGTTTTAACACTGAATTAAACAAATTATTGTTGCAAAGCTCTTTCGTTGACAGGTTCTTTTATATAGTAAAAAATTCAGCGTCTAAATATCAATAACAGTTTAATTTGTTTCCTCCTTTGACACTTCTACAAAAACTGTAAACTTCTTGTAGGTCTACGTTATAAATTACATAAACATAAAAACTTACTTGTTCAAAGTAATTACAAAAACTAAGACACTGAGTGATTCACTATATTGAAATAAGTACTTGCTGTCTTCTTGACTGTCTTTCGTTTCACTTTCTAAATAACCTAACGATACCTCACAGAGCGTCATAATCGTAATCTGTTTGGCTTTTCTACAAAATATTTACGTGACAACCTTTGAACTTTTCTGGAATTTCACACCTTATAGTTGGCAAATTACACCATTAAAAATGTACTTTGGAACACAATTACAAAAAGTGAATTTTCCACCGTTTTACCACACATTACGTAAAAAAAGTTTTATTTATTTAGTTTTATGCTAAAAATAAACAATTAGTGGCCACTATTGATTTTTTGTATATTTCAGACTGCATCAAACGAAAGAACTGTTTGTTGTCTATGAATTTCTTGAATTTTTATAAGCTTGTTTGTTTGTTTTGGAATTTCGCACAAAGCTACTCGAGGGCTATCTGTGCTAGCCGTCCCTAATTTTGCAGTGTAAGACTAGAGGGAAGGCAGCTAGTCATCACCACCCACCGCCAACTCTTGGGCTACTCTTTTACCAACGAATAGTGGGATTGACCGTAACATTATACACCCCCACGGCTGGGAGGGCGAATTTTTATAAGCAAAATAATAACACTAATTTGACTTCCTGATAAAATTGAATTTTACCAATCTTTAATCTATCACAGTTTCTCAACTTCAGTTATCATGGTGTGATGTAATTGTCTGTATCTCAACTTCGAAACAAATTATTATTAAAGTTCTTTATATGATCTTTAAATATAAGTTAGCAATATAAATAAATCTTCTTTAAATCAGTAGAGATTTGCGTGGATATCGTAACAATACGATAATTGCTTAGTTTTAAGGTACGTCACTACGATAAAAAGACTTCTATTATAAGATTTGTTTGTTTGTTTGTTTTGAATTAAGCACAAAGCTACACAATGGGCTATCTGAGCTCTGCCCACCACGGGTATCGAAACCCGGATTTTAGCGTGTAAGTCCGCAGACATACCGCTGAGCCACTGGGGGGCTCTATTATAAGAAAATGTTTGTTTGAATTTCGCGCAAAGCTACTCGGGGGCTATCTGCGCTAGCCGTCCCTAATTTAGCAGCTAGTCATCACCACTTACCGCCAACTCTTGGGCTACTCTTTTACCAACGAATAGTAGGATTGACTGTAACTTTATAATGCCCCCACGGCTAAAAGGGCGAGCATATTTGGTGTGACTGGAATTCGAACCCGCCATCCTCAGCTTACTAGTCGAACTCCTTAACACGCTTGGCCATGCCAGGACAGTTATCTTAAACATTTTTGCTTTATTTGAGTTATAATATTTTAGTCTGACAGGAAAAGTAATATTTTTCGATTCGTAATATAAAATCTAGTTTCAAAAAATAAAAAATGTAGGAAAAATTTAGAATCACTAATTAAAACCTACATCAAAGATAAGCATTTGAAAAATTTTTTGAAAGATATCACAATTAAATATTTTCTAAATTAAAAGTTACAAATTCACGCAAGTATCGTATATAAAAATAAAATATGTCATTTACAGAAGCAAAATAATCTATAGAATGTTTTCAAGTTTCATTCTGTCTTTTTAAATAATTTAGACTATTCCAGCTGTCGTAGTTTAGATAAAGAGTTCATTTTTTTTAAAACTATTTCACGAATTAATGGATTTATTGATGAGAAGCCTTGCAACATGTTGATCAGTACTATAGCTAGGACTACGATTGTTCGATCCGAATTAAAGGATAGAAATTGTCACCAAAGATAAAAGAAGATGAAATTGATGCAAATAGCAGATGGCCATGACGTTTTAACAAGAGGAAGGCTGGAGGCCACCCTCTATGTTGGGAGCTTCGCTACATCATATGATGTTTCGACAATTTACATTGAAGAAGAGTGGATTTCACTGACAAAATTTATCCAGAAATATAGCCGATAACTTCCATTTGAAAAAATTGAGATTCTAGAAGAAATATAACTTGTGAAAATGTGTTTGTATTTTCTTTTAGCAAAGCCACATTAAGCTATCTTCTGAGTCCAAAGAGGGGAATCGAACCCCTAATTTCAGCGTTGTAAATCCGTAAACTCACCGTTCGCTTGTGAAAGAATAGGGAATAATAGAACCACGTACTAGTCTTTGGGCATCACTTATTGTACTTGAGCCACTAGGTTCTGTAGGAACACCAAAAGAATATTGACATCAGAAAGAGAAGGATCCTTAAGTGGATAAATTATCCAAATTAGTGTGGTTTTCAACGTTGAATCTAAGGAGTGGATACTGCCGAATTGAATTTAAGGAAGAAGTAGAGATACAAACAAGAAATAGATTGAAAAAAAATTGTTGAAACCATTTTGGTTACCTAATACGCTTGTTACATTTCAACAACTAATGAAGGAACGTGTCCTCTCTTGTCAACTCTGGAATGTTTTACCCAACTACTTGGATGACATAATCACAAAAGGAAAGACCTTGATGATGCTTATGGTGAATTAAAGAAAATACTGTATTAGTTGAGGACAGAAAAGCTTAAGCTGAATCCCAAGAAATGTTCTGTTGACATATATGATCCTAGGACACATACTCTATAAAAATGAGTGTCTACAAACCTAAATAAAAGTGAATCTGTTCACAGTTATTCAGTTTTATTCGCCTTATGTTAAATAAGAGTATTACTTGGCCTGTAATCTCACTATCATTCATTAATTTGCAATATCATTCTCTTACACAGCTCGTTCTTTAAAATCTAAACGATTTTTGTTGGAATGTTGACTGTGACAAATCATTAACAATTGAAGAAATAACCACGTATTAATCCTGTATTAACATAAACTAATTTAGACTACTAACAGTAGGAACAGATGTCAATGATTATACATGGAAGCAGTATTATCAAAAATACAACATTGCAAAAATATGGGGTTGCCTGCGATAGCCAGTGAATGCTGCAGAAAGAAAGAAACGTAAAATCTCGAAAGTGATTCCATATGATTTGTGCCATGAATCATTTCCATAATTGTTCATGTGGACAAAGGTTTACACTTCTGCAACATTAATGTAGCTGATAAATTTCTGCGATCTGAAAGGTCGGATAGTAAGGGGGCTCTAAAACCTAAGGAGTACAACATTAACATCTTTGTTCTTGACTAAACCATGGAAATATTAGTGCATTATCATTATATGGCCTGGCATAACCAGTTGATTAAGGCGCTCGACTCGTAATCTGAAGGTCGTGGGTTCGAATCCTCGTCACACCAAACATGCTCACCCTTTCAGCCGTGGGGCATTATAATGTTACAGTCAATCCCACTATTCGTTGGTAAAGGAGTACTCCAAGAGTTGGCGGTGGGTGGTGATGATTAGCTACTTTCCCCTCTTGTCTTACACTGCTAAATTAGGGAAAGCTAGCGCAGTTAGCTCTCATGTAGCTTTGCGCGAAATTCAAAACAAACAATCATTATCGTGAAGACCTTGTAATAACGAATAATGCAAACACTGTGAAAAGAAAGAAACATATGATAATAAATACAACCAACTTGAAGTACAACAGAACAGAATAAAAGATGAAACGATGCTGAAGAGAAACTGATGTGGTCTGACATTTGTTTGTTTGTTTTTTGAATTTCGCGCAAAGCTACGCAAGGGTTATCTGCGCCAGCTGTCCCTACTTTAGCAGTGTAAGACTAGAGGAAAGCAGCTAGTCATCACCACTCACCGCCAACTCTTGGGCTACTCTTTTACCAACGAATAGTGGGATTGACCATTACATTATAACGCCCTCGCGGTTGAAAAGGCGAGCATGTTTGGTGCGACGGGGATTCGAATCTGCTACCCTCAGATTACAAGTCTATCTCCTTAACCCACCTGGCCATGCTGGGCTGGTCTAACATTTACTTGAAATTTACTCAGGTGAAAATTCAATGGATCAGATATGATTCAGAACAATCTTCATGGCAAATAGTGACTTTATATAGCACAAACACAAAGTTGTACTGGGCACAATTTTTTATGCCTATGACAAAATTTATGTTGAGAGTGGGAAGATACCAGAGGACAAAAATTATTATTGTCAGTCACTACAATCAGAAGAACTCTGTCATTCCTCGAAACCTTCCAGCAGCTGGACTGTTGGGTATTAAGAAGACACTGTGGGAGTGTTTCTATTGGGAATTATGTAGTATATTTGTGTACATGGGTGAACTATGCTGTGTGCGACAATATTCATTTGAAGAAATAATATGCAAAGTTACAACAGCATTTTCTTAGAGTGATATTTGATATAGTTGCTACTGAGGTGCTTATGCTTAGTCCTTTACCATACAGCAGTAGTCGAAATGACCGAAAACATGCCATTTGTATTCATAAAAAGAAACTCTAACAAGAAAGATTATAAATGAATTTGCTTCAAGATTAAGGATGCATATGTAAATTTAATCAGAGCATAGATAAAAATTTTGAAAAGTTTCATTTGTGAAGGTGTACCAAATCCGTGGGATAAAAAAGCTTTGTGCAATGGTCCTTCATTCTTCCTATGATGGAATGGGATGTAGATGCAATCTTAACCTCATAATTCAGTTACTCATTTGTGTTGAAAAACATCAGAAAACGTGGAATAAAGAACTTTCTTCTTTTTAATCACAAGTTATTTTATCAGAGGCTCATTAAACTACAGACAAAACGCTACCATTATAAATATTTGGAAAATAACTCAAATTGCCATTGGACCTTCTAAACTCTGTATAATCATTCAGCACAGTCTGAGCAGAGTCTGCAAAGAGCTTAAGAAATACCATTGATCTTAAAATTAACCAAGAACGGCTTCAGTGAGATGAAAAGTCCTTATGATGTGTACACAGACAAGGTCAAATTTCACTGTGGTGATATGGCATGCTGTACAGTCTATACCACAAGAAAAGTCAAAATTAAATAAGCGTCGGAAAGGATCTTATAATGTAGACAAAAGAATTAATAATGTGTTTTGTAGAATCCAGAAGGATGTGATGCAAACCAAAGATCAGCTTCTGTGATCGTTTATGGATGTACATCGGTGAAAATATGATTAACTCATTAATTTTAGAGAAGCGTATAGTAGTCATAAGTTAGCTTGGTGAAGAGCCCAAGGTTCTTGTAGGAACACTTTCAAGAAGAGACACTAACCATTATTCCAGTGAGAAAAGTACGCTTTGGGTGTTACACGCCTTTATTGAAGAAGTGTTTTGCTCAGTACCAAAACTTATCAGATCGGCTATGCTACATATCACACCAACTTTCGATTAACAAACTATGCTTTGTCAACTTCGGCGCTATACACTACTGAACAATAGTCATAATAATCACGTAGTAAAAAAGGTTGGTTTTGTAGTTAAGCAAAAAAACTTCACAGGGGCTATCTGTGCTCTGCCCACCACGTGTATCGAAACCCGGTTTCTACTGTTGTAAGTCCGCAGATGTATCGCTGTGCCACTAGTGGGTAATGAAAACATAACAGGTCCAACAATAAATATTAGTTAATCATCAGTGAATATTTAATGGAAACAACAACTACACAGTATATGCAATTGCTGTAATGATAAGAAAATAAGAGAAAAAAGACGTAATCATTGAAACAATTAATACTGGCAAATTACTAGTTAAATATCCACAGGAAATAACAATTACATAAATATTTCCCGACCTTGATTTGAACAACCATTTGGAGTTTTTAAGAACATTTAACTTTTTCTGCCATCTGTGCAGCTAATTCTTTTGTTTCCTGAATGGTGGGCGAATTAAAAAAGGTACTTATGCAAAATATATCAAAGTAGTACGTGTTACGTATAGTAGATACATTGAATATATACATTTTTGGTCAAATTTCGCGAAAAGCAAGTTGAGGATTATCTGCGCTTACTGTCCCTAACTTAGTGACAGACAAGAGGGTATGCATATAGTCAACACCACTGCCGCTAGTTTTGTGTTACTGTTTTAACAATGAAAACAGAGAAGGGTTAACATGTTTCGTCACTGGATCCAAACTCATGGCCAATAGGTTGCGAGTCAAGTGCCTCAACCATGCAGTGAATGTAAACAGAAGACTTTAGTGATGTAATATACATATAGCTGCCACGACAATGAGACATAAGTTTTAACTTACGCAACTTGAGTTCTTACCTGTGCTTATTTTCAAATTGCAGTGGTATTCTATATTTCTTTACGAAATTAGTTATTTGAAAGTAAAAATAAACCAAATAATAAGGTAAAATAATAAAAAGTAAAAGAAAAAGTATTTTGAATCATATGGAATAGTATTCACTCCCTTTCAATACACTTTTTATTTCCCACAGTTCTCTGTTGAATGACGTCACCATGACTCTAGAATAGGGGGAATGCGCCATTTTGAAAATTTCTTGTTTAGAACGGATGGGATTGAATGCAGTTTCTAAATATTATACTTTTAATATTTAAAAATCATTTATCAGATATATCTCCCGCTCACCACAAAATATTTTTAAACAATTATGTCAGGTAAAAGAGAGTTACCCTTTTTATGTAACGGAAAAGTAATTCTATAAAATTTAATCCAACTTTTAGTACGCTTTTTTCATATCCTATTATATTACTGCTGTTGCTATTAGTATTAATAGGGTTATATTTCTATTTTTAGTCTTTATACAGTAGTATATTTTTGTAAATAGGTAAAGGCACAGGGACAAGGTTTTGATAAAACTAAAATTTAAGTGAATTAAGCTAGATAATTAGTCCTTTAAAATATTTTATAGGAAATGGAGAAATACAGTGGTGTTTTTCTCAGGTCAAAGGGACATCAGATGACGATGTAACTGAAGGTAAGTGGAATTTTTTAATTGTAAATTTAAAATTCACAGAAGAATTAAAGAAATTAAAAAGTAAGTCAGCATCTCATTATTATTTATCTTCCATCTTTATAACGAATCAACTTCTCAACCTAATGTGTGTTAATGTGGTGTTTGTTCCATCTGAGCCATCCCATTCAAATTAAACAGGAAAAAAACAACAACTCAAAAGTTAGACATTATCATTTAAATACTTGTCAAACCATCACTTAAAATTCTTATAGATTTATTGCACGCACAAGATTCAAGGACCAGTCACTATTTTTTGTTCTGTATCTAATCCTGATCTGCAATATTAAAATTCTTATCCGTATTCTTCTTAAGTGCCTTCACTTTTGCGCCCCCCAGTGGCTCAGCAGTATGTCTGTGGACTTGCACACTAAAATCCGGGTTTCGATACCCGTGGTGGGCAGAGCACAGATAGCCCATTGTGTAGCTTTGTGCTTAATTCAAAACAACAACAACAACAGCCTTCACTTTTGCAGCTTTTAAGTTCTATTGGTACCACACCTGAAAATTTATTATTTCATAGACAATCACTTTATCAGAAAAATATCTTCTTGGCTTAACCAGTTATGGTCCAGCAAGATGACTTTATGTTAACCATGTTTGTATTCTAAAATTTAAAATGCTTATGGTTCTTTAAAATGTATATATAAAACCTAAATCAGTTTTGTTTCACATCCTCCACATGTGATATTTCATAAGACCTAGCAACCTACGACAGGCAGCAAACAAGTACAAAGGTTGCAACTAGAAGAAATCATTGTGAGCTTTACATCTTTGTTTATTATGCTATGTTTTAAGAAAAATAAATTTAAGAACTTATTTATATATAGCTAAAATTTATATTCATTATTAGAACTGAAATGTGACTGTTTTTCACAAAATACTAGCCCATTAAAACATAACCAAAACAGGTCACTCTGTAAAGGGCAGTTTTATATTTTTGGATATTCTGACACAAGTATGTGTGCTTTGTTTTTGTAACTTCTGATGTGTTAGTCAGACACTTTGGAGGACTTGATGTAATATATATAAATGTGCAATACAATGAAATTTCAGCTCTTTTAGACTAAACATTTGTTTTCATGTTATACAGGGTGGTCGCTAGAAAAGCGGAAAATTTGAGGGTCAGATGAGATCATGAATAAAATGCGTGCTTACTCATTTCTATTTTGATTTCTTTACATCATGAATAAAATGCATGATTTTAAAAATTTTGAGCATCTATGAGTGTAATATAACATATGCCTTTAAAAAACTTTGTAAAAATAAATAGCTGTTTGACAAATTTTCCGCTTTTCTAGCGACCACCCTGTAGTTTGTAGTCACACTAAAAAGAAAAAAAGAAAATTGATATTTATATCCTAATTTTTTATGAAGTTTGTGAAGTGATTCAAACCAATCCAAACTGTACAGACATATTGTAATGAAAATAACAGATATAAGGTTTTTGTAAAAACTACTTGATAATTATCTGGAGGTTATAAAGATTTCACATTTGAAATTTGAAAATGTTCTGATGCATAAAAAAATATTTTTGATCTTAAAACAAAATTACTTTGCATGTTGGATTTTCCTGAAAGAAAACAATTTATAGGAAAATATTTAATTAAAAATCTGATAGTTTGTGTTTGATAGCTTTGTAATGTTTACCAATAACCTGCAGAATTTTGTAAAGCAGTGCATACTTTTTAAAATAATCATAGTATAATTACATTTGAGGTTAGGAGCTAGATGGATTCCTTTTCAACTTGTAAAAAAAGTGTTATGGCTAGGTTATTACTATATTAGACTGGTTTTATTGTGTGTTTTTTCCTTATTTGTGAGTTTCTCTGTAAGGTTATTAAGATTTTATGTACTATACTATTTAAAAAGTTTTTTAAATATGTTACAAAACTATGTTTATTTCATCAACAGTTCAGTAGTTATACAGTATTTGTATGGAGACTTTCAGAGAAATCAAATGAACACTGTATCTCAAGATGGCAGTTTTGGGTGTTAAAACTTTTATTAAAATAGAAAACAATATTTTGACCCTCTCAGGGCATCTTCAGGTAAACAAATTGAGTTTGCATCTGACTGTTGCTGGGCAAATGGGTACATAGTACAGACTTTAGTACATAAAAACTACACTGACAAACACAAAACCAATGTTATTTATAAATTACAATGCAACAACTGCTGTGACTTCCATATTGGAGAAACAAGTAGAAAAATGGAAATCAGATTCAAAGGACAAAAATAAACACCTTCACACATTTCAACACTGCAAATCAAATAAACACGACATAACTATAGAAAACACCTAGATACTAAATAGAGAAACAAACATAATCAAATGCAAAATCAAAGAAGCTTTGCCTATACAGCAACTAAAAACAGTATAAAGGAACACCTTTGTACCTTTACCAATTAATAACCTAACATATACTGCAATGCCTCCTATAATTTCCTTATCTATTTACACTTGTCTCGAAGATGCTCCCAGCAACAGTCAGTTGCTAACTCTTTGTTAACCTGAAGATCACCTAAGAAGGTCGAAACATTGTTCTGTATTTTAAAAAAAGTGTTGATATCCATACCAGTCATTTTGAGATACATTGTTATTTCAATTACTTTTTGTTGTCATGAATCTAGTGAACACATTATTATATTAT
The DNA here is from genome assembly GCA_011833715.1 of Carcinoscorpius rotundicauda. NCBI lineage: Eukaryota > Metazoa > Arthropoda > Merostomata > Xiphosura > Limulidae > Carcinoscorpius > Carcinoscorpius rotundicauda. The sequence continues at coordinate 38,108,234 of CM022393.1, forward strand.
CAGCTTCTTTCAGGTTTCACCCTATTTTGTATATATATAGTACATTTTCACACATAACGATTTAACTTTAAGGTAAGTTAATCATAAATTATTAAATCTGAAAATAATCCCCTTAGGTTTTTCACATTTTTTTCAAATTAATATTTTTGCACTATGAATTCTTTATATATTAATTTAACTTTTTATCAAGAATTTTAACTAAATATTTTAAATTTTTATTTTATGACATTTAGTGTAATTCATGAACTGAGGTTCAAACAACATTCAAATTCTCATTTGTGCATATCCCTGAGAAGTTTTACATTTAAAAATTTGTTAAATTGAAAACATTTTTCTTCTTTTCCTAAGAATTTTGGCTAAGAACACATCACCTGTTGAAAATCTGTGATTTATTTCTTGATTTTCAAACATTGTGGTCATTTTTTCTTGCCAGCTTTTGTATAAAATTGTAGTTGCTTTGATCATTTACTAATGAAATGCAGATTTGAAAACAGCTCCACAAAAAGTCCAAACAGAATAAGAATTTTTTTTATAGAGTTAAATAGTATGAATAGTGGTTTGAGAAGAATCTTTTGGTTTTGCAGGAGAGTTTCTAAGATTGAAGGTGTTTGCGTGTTAGATAGATTGGCTAACTGGCAATCCAGTAATTTCTAATTGTAATTATGATGTGCTTTGAGTAAAAACATTGTTACTATTATCAGTAGTTGTAAAATGCATATTATTTGGTTATTAGTTTAATGTATATAGAGCATTGGGGGATTATTACATATATGAGAAACAAACAAGGTAATGAACATGTTTTTGTTTTGAAATTAGAGATTTGCCAAATAGTGAAAGCAAAATGTTTTGCTGCTGTTGTAATTTTCTTGGCAACTGAAGAAATGTGAGATTTGATTTAAATTTTTCTTTTAGTTGTGTATATGAGAGTAGTGAATTAGTTTATTGTGGGTAATTACTCCTTTTGCTATGGGCATGGTATTATAATATACACAAGTTCATTTACATGTTTGAAAATGTTAAGTACTTGCATCATAACTTTTGATATAGGATATGTATCTTTACAAAAGTTGGTAGATATTTATTAAATATTAAAAGTATTTTATACAAAAAAAGCAGATTTTTAATTAAATATTTGTGAAAATTTTGAGTCTGTTTTGTTACTAGTCTGGGTGCAAAGTGATTTTGTGTTATGATTAAGAAAACTATTTGTCATCCCTAAAATTTAAAAAATTATTTGTGTAATCTATAAAATCTCCTTAATAAATTTCAAATGTTTGTTTTCAGTAAGACTTTATATTTTTTTTTCTGTACTTTTAACTGTATATGAGGTCTGTCACCTAACCATCGTTGTAACCATCATAAAAAAAGGAAAATATAAATTATGCATTTTTTTGTAAGAATGACTATATATTATAATATGAAAATACAAATGTTTAGTTTAAGTAGCTTGAGTTTCAAAATGCTGGCTAACATTACATAACTTGTTTTGACGAAGTGCATGTGCACTTGTTACATATCTATCTGGAAATACACAACTAACCTTTACTCTTCCAAGTCTTACTGTGTTTCAGTGGACTAGTATTTTGTAATATACAGTCACATTTCAGATATTATAAATTATATATGTATATTGGTTATTACTATTTAGCAGTAAATTTACATTTTTTTCAAGTATATAACAATAAATCAAGAAGTAAAGCAAACTGTTATCTTCTCACTGTGACCTTTGAACTTGGTTGTTGCTAAGCCTTTAAAAATTTTGAACGTGGAGGATATCAAGCAAAATTTTTTCATAATGTTTATATATATATAGTTGAATAACCAAAAATAATAAATAATTGTACTGGTACCATAGAATTCCAGTATAATTTTATTAAGATTAGAAACTAAGCTGTATTTCGGTTTAAAAAAATATGAAACTTTGAGCAGACTAAAGACAACCTATCAGTGATGTCGAGAAGCCCACTTGTTGAGAATTTTATATGCAAAAACGGCTCGTTTGGGTTCAGAAAATATTTTAAATAGAAGAGCGAACAACGTTTCGACCTTCTTCGGTCATCGTCAGGTTCACAAAGAAAGAGGTAACTGACCGGAAGCTGACCACATGTTTGGAAGGGGTTGTGTAACTGCGTGTCGCAATGTAGAGGGCGGGGTTAGATGTTTGAATATATAATTTTATCTATAATATTAATATAGGTATAATGGTGTTCCTTTATATTGGTTTATTTTGGGTTTAAGTTGTTGTATAAGTAAGGTTCTTTAATTTTGCGTTTGTTTATGTTTGTTTCTTTATTTAATATTTTAGTGTTTTCTATGGCTATGTTGTGTTCATTTGACTTGCAGTGTTCGAAAACGTGTGAAGGTTACTTTTTATGTTCTTTGAATCTGGTTTCCATTTTTCTACTTGTTTCTCCTATATAGAAGTCGTGGCAGTTATCACATTGTATTTTATAAATAATGTTGGTGTGGTGTTTGTCGGTGTAGTTCTTACATAGTATAGACCTTAGTTTTGTGCCTGGTTTTTGAATAAATTTAGTATTAACTGGAATGTTATATTTTGTTACTAGTTTTTGCCAAATGTTGGTTATTTGTTTGCTGATGTCAGGAATATATGGTATACAGCAGTATATGGTTTCGTGATTTTTTGATTCGTGAGATATATTTACTTTTGTTGGTTGATTTTGCTTCCTGTCTCGGTGTGTGCGTATAATGTTTTCTACGGTTTGTGGAGGAAACTTATTGATGTTGATGAAGTATTGTTTTATTTTGTCTAATTCATCGTTAATTTTATCTGGTGAGCATAGTTTTATGGCTGTGTTTATCTGGTTTCTTAGTATGTTGAGTTTTTGTTTTGTTTCATGTGCTGAGTCCCAAGGAATGTAGAGTCCAGTGTGGGTGATTTTTTGGTGGATTTCTGTTTTGAATTGTGTGTCGTTCTTATAATTTTGATGTTAAGAAATGATATTTGATTGCTTTCTTCCTGTTCACATGTGAAGTTAATGTTGGGATGTATAGAGTTAATGTGAGTGAAAAAATTAAGTATGTGTTCTGTAGATTTGAATGCCGCAACCGTGTCATCTACATATCTGCACCAGTATAGTGGTGGATGTAATGCTGTATTAATTGCTTGTGTTTCAATTTGTGTCATAAAAATATTGGCTAGAACTGGTGATCCTGGGTTGCCCATGCTTAGGCCATTTGTTTGTATATAGTTTTGGTTGTTGAACATGAAGTTTGTCTTTATTGTGGTGAATTCTATGAGGGTTGCTAACTGGTTACTGGGAATGTCTATAATTGGGTTAGGGTCTCGGATATAGAATTCTAAGGCTATCTTGCAGGCTTCTGTTGTTGGAACTTCTGTAAAGAGGGATATAACATCGAAACTGGCCAATAAGGCTTTATGATTAAGTTGATTTAGATTAGACTTGAAATTAAAAGAGTCTTTGTGAACCTGACGATGACCGAAGAAGGTCGAAACGTTGTTCGCTCTTCTATTTAAAATATTTTCTGAACCCAAACGAGCCGTTTTTGCATATAAAGACAACCTACCTTCTTGAAATCTTGGTTTAAAAGAATAAATCAGCCTTTCCACAATTCACAGATTAAACTAGCTGAGAAAACCACTTGCAGGACATTTCAAGCTGTTGATTGGTTATTCACATATATAAGGGACCATTTCCAAAAAATGGAAAGAGGGGTGAACAGGACTGCTGTGTTTGATTTAGTGCATAAACCATATCGCAGCAAAATGAAAAGATACGAGGTTTTATATTATATTATAGTTTGTCACTATTAGTAAATCAAGTTCTTAATTTCTACGAAACTATCATTTTAGTATTTTGAAATCACAAACATCAAATTGTAAACAGTGCTACATTCAACACACCAAAAATCTATATTTAGGTGTGTTCTTTTAATATTTACTTTTAAATTAAGAAATTCACTTGCATATAATATTAAAGTTTGAATTATAACCTACAAGTTGATTCTATACTTATTGACATAAATTCATAAAATAGTAGTTCAGTAACTTTTTGAATACAAAACAACAAACTTGATGGCATGGTCTTAGTCAATTTGACTGGCCAAATGATCTGTCTGTACTTGTTTGAAGTATTTATAGATTTAATATGTTTAATTTTCAATATGGTGTGTTTATGTTCACAAAATATGGCAGTCTTTCAGTTAACATTATAAACTTTTCACATACAAAAAAATCATATATTTTTATGAAATAAGAGTTCATGAATACATTGAGTATTTGTTTTGAATAGTTCTGTGTGCAAAGTAATTTACATCTTCAGATTAAAAGTAATTTTTTGTCACTTCAAAAATTTCCTTCACATAATCCTTAAAATCTGAATAAATTTCAAATTTTTTTTCCAGTAAAACTTTATATCTTATCTGTTATTTTTTCTACCCTACCTCAGAACATGATCAGTCAAGTAAACTTACCTTGTAACCACAAAAGAAGTATTGAAATATATCTATGTATTTGTATGTGTAATAAGCTAAAAAAATATATTTTACTAGTCCATGTGCAAAATGATTTTCATGTTTAGATTAAAAATAAGATTCTTCTCAAGTCTCAAATTCATTTATGTGATCTCTAAAGCATTCTAAATACAATTCAGATGTTGTTTTTTTCTATAAAACTGTGTTTTGGTTATATTTCTATTCTAGCTCCACACAAGGTTGGTCAATTTAACCAACCTTGTAAGCACCAAAAGGAACACCTAAGTTATTCTACCTTTCTTTATAGAATGACATAAAATTGTAACATGAAACTAAATTTGTTTATCATAAGTAGTTTTAAGCTATATATCTATTTATGAGTATATATCTAATTGTAAGTAAACTTTATTTTTAATGCCCATTTGATTGCTCTTTGAACCATGATGAACTGTTGTCTGCACCATTATAAGTTGCAAGTCACACAAAGCACATAAAGATCATGCTACACTATTAAATGAAATTACTCATGGGCTGTTACAAGCTGCTCGTTTGTGTGCTTCATGAAAGCTTTTTATTATATTTTATTATTATTAATTTTACCTAATATAATCTTAACTAACTTAAAATAGATCCATACACCCTTCCGCAAATTAATTGAAACAAATGGTCATTTTGCAATATTTTCAGCATGGTGGCCGGTGCAGGCTTGCTGGGCCTACTAATTTCTTTTAATAGTATTTTTCACACAGATGGCATCATTAGCTGTGTTTTGCAGCATGGTTGATCTATTTTTGTGATATGTGACAAAATTTTGAGGAATATTATGTCATTCGAAATTGCGTGAGAAGAACAAGACCAGTCAAAAAACAACTTCTTACCAACTTAATGAAGAAAAAACTATTTCCATGGGGTCTGAAATACAACAACTGGATGCAAGAACAATGGAGGAAGGTGTTGTTCAGTGACGAAACTCATTTCTTTGTACAAGATCAAAGAAGTTTGCATGTTTGCAGATCTCCAGGTGAGAAACTTCGAGAATTTCATATCAGTCAGTTCATAAAACAACCCTTGAAAAAGATGTTTTGGGGCTTTTTCAGCTACTTTGGCATTGGAGGCTTGCATATCGTAGAAGGTATGATGTGAGAACCATAGTACATTGAAGTTTTGCAGAGAAGAGTCGTTCCAGAATTGAAAAAGAGACTTTCAGATGGATCTGGCATTTTTCAGCAAGATCTGGCTCAGTGCCACACATCAAAACTTGTGAAGAATTTTATGACTACATTGCAAGTAAAGGTGCTGGACTGGCTTGGGAATTCTCCAGACTTAAATCCTATTGAAAATCTTTAGGTGATATGTAAAGAAAGACTTCAGGGAAAATTAAGGCTATAATTGAGATGTGGTACTGCAATCCAAAAATTAGTAAAGATTGCTGTCAACTCGTGGAGGATTAATGATCTTCTGAAAAATAAAGGTGATCATATCATGTTTAATTTGTGAGTAATTTTTGCATTCTCAGAAGTAAAACACAAAAAAATTAAAAAAAAATTATAATTCTTCATCTTGTTTCAATTAATTTGTACAAGGGTGTATTTTTATATTTTAGTTAGTTTAGAATGTTAAATAAAGAATAAATGTGAAAAACAAGAAATAAGGTACCTTTTTCTTGCTGTCGATAATTGAGGACACTTAAGCTTACTTTTTTCTACTGATGCTAGTAATGTATTAATTAATTACATAATGCACAAAAGAACACAACAAAAAAGATGCAAGAAATAGACAATTTCCTCTGACTTAAAATTTTTCTCACTTTTAACTGTATGATAGAGTCATTACAAATTCATTAAAGCTAGCCATAACTATTCCATGGAAATGAGGCTTGTACTTTGAGTGACACTGACAATTATCTGTCATTTGAAAGATGAAAACTTCAAATTTTTCTTGGTTACAGGTAATTAACAAATGCCAAAAATGAGGAAGTAACAGGTGGGGTTTGATTTTTCTATTTGATAGCTTCTTAAGTTTATAGCTATAAGAAATTATGGTTTGTAATAGCAATGTTTATATCATGTGTTTGTGACCTTTACAATACATTTTCCACCATTACAGTTGTGTGTGTATAGGCATACTTCCTGACTGTTTATATTTACCTGTCACAGTTTGCCACTTTAGATCCTGACTGGCTTGCCATTGTCAGGTTTCATGTATGAGCCAGATTATTTACTGTAGGTGTTTGACTTGTTGGAGATAACTTTCAACAATAAGCAAACAGCACATAGTCCATTGTTTTAAAATCAATTTTTCAAATATATATACAAATATTTTTTGTGCTGTTGGTTATCACAGTTTTATCCTGAGCTTTAAGTAACAATCCCTTTTCAATAAGGTTCACACAATCTGGCTCAGTTACTTTAGTACACAATTTGACAAGACATTATTTCTCTGTACTTTGTTTTTGCCATACGCTCTTTTATACTTTCACTTTAGAAATCACCACAATATGTTTTTTATGGGTAAACTTATAATTACACAATCTATATATATCTATCAAACTAAATTTTTGATGCATATTTATACTCCTACAGAGGCCTAGAATGTTTCAAACACTGCAAGATATTATAATGCATTAATACTCAATTGAAAATATAACTAGAAAACTTGGAAGGTTCTAGTAATATGGTGCAATAACAAAACAATTGAACTACACAATGTATGATTCATGAACAGTTAGGTAAAAAACTTGTCATAAAAGTCACTTCTAAAGAAAATTATATTTAACACTTGTGCAATACTTAAATTCAAACATTTGTATTTAACACCACTACATAGTTTCCACATCATGGGTCATTTGTGTAAGATGCCATGGACCTCCTGTATTCCTTTTCAGTCTGGATTGATTTTATGCCAGTTCTATTTCATCTCTGTCTTTTTTTTGTGTTTATGTCTGTATGTGATTCTTAAGGGTCTTAAATGATGTCTATTTAAACCTCAAGCCATCTGTACCATCTTTCTTTTATGGTGTGTATATTTTCACTCTCATCTTTGAGGGATCCTACTTTGATATTTTTGCCTCGAACATTTCACTAATTATTTTTTATTGGGATAATTTTTCCCCCATCTCAACACTTGGGCTGTGTTTGGATTAATGATTTGATGCTTTCTCCACTCATCCTTTGATTACTTTTTCTTTTATATAATTGTTTAGACCATGATTATCTATTTTCTTTGGACAATTTTCTTTTATTTCACATTTCTTCCATTTAAGGCAATCAGCATGATAGTTGTTTGCAATGGGATTCCTTTACTTCTTGTGACTTGATGTCCTATTTTGAGTATTTGAGTTGAATAATTGATTTGTTTTATTTACTTTTCAAAGGGAAATGACTCCTGCATTTTTCTTCTGTTAATTCCTGTACAGCTACTTTTGACACTGGCTGTTGATATACTTTAGTTGTAATGTTGCAGATGAGGATGTGGATGATTTTGATATCTTTTGTTTCATTATTCACACCACTTTACAGTTTCTTCTGCTTCTGTCGGGTGATAGTTAACCCAGATTATCAAGTCCTATTTGAACATTAATTAGCTGGAATGCACAAGATTTCACTTCCTGTCCACTGAAAATGCCATGCACATTGCTCCATATATAAGGCAAGCACAAGTACATTTCTTTGAACTTTGTATTGTAACAAACTGAACAGCATAGAATTTGTACATAGCTGTCCTCGGTCAACTTTTAACAGGTTTTATCAGTGACACTAAAATGCATGAACATATCACATGATTAACCCTATAATGCCTGATAGGTTAGAGGTCTCACGTCACATTTTTTTATAGTTACATTCATAGTCAGTAAAATCAACTTGAAGCATATTACAGTTTTTTGGAAGATGTTCAACCTTATGGCAAAATTCTTGTTCACCTTAAAATATTCTAGGCCTTGCAGCAAAGTATGATTAAAAATGTTTTAATTGTGCAATTTAATACACAGCTAATACATAATTAACAAAAATATCATAGTAAAACCTAAATACAATTGAAACTCTAATTACAATATTTAAGTGCGAAATAACTCTTGTAGTCCATCAAGCAGCCAACCATACTATAGTGCATTTCACATAATCTGTGATGACAAGTGCATGCTGTGGTTAGATTGTAGTGTAAAAATGATTTTTTTCTAATCTCTATGCACGTTATTTAAACATTTGACGAAGATTATGAAGCTCAATTAAATTTGTTGAAGGTGGTCATGGCATCTGTTTGTGGTAGAAAAATATGTTTTACTCATTTGTTTCAACTGTATTCATTCATAGTACTTGAAATGAGCAACTCATGGTTTGGAATACCTCTAAACAACTGCAGTTTTATTTTTGAAAATACAGATAGCCAAAGTAGATAGTTTTTGTAATTTGGTCATGTGACAATATATCTGTAGTTTTTTGGTTTTTTTCAAAGACGTAAAACTTTACATCATAACATATTGCATTTACATGTATTGATATTAAAGGTTCATAATGATTAAAAACCCACATGAAGTAAAAATGTATTGTAAAGATGGCTGGTGTGGATGTCAGAATTTTCATTAAAATAAAACACACAACAGTATCTCAACTTTCTAAAGTCATCTTCAGGTTAGCAAAGAGTTTGCAACTGATCATTGTCTATGGTACAAGAGAGTAAACTGGTATGAGATTGTAGGGAAAGTTGCAGTTGGATGTTAGGTTACTAATTTACATAGATATAAATGTGTTCCTTTGTATTGGTTCAATTTGTTGCATAATACGGCTTCTTTGAGCATGTTTGTATTTTTTTCCCCATATTTATTATGTCAGTCTTTTCAGTGATTATATTCTGGTTATTTGCTTTATAATTCTCAAAAATATTGGTGAGATTTTGTGGTATTTGAATCTGGTTTTCATTTTTCTGCTTGCTTTTTCAGTATAAAAGTTGTGGTAGTTGTTGCATTGTATTTTATAAATATTGTTATTAAGTACAAACATGCTTTGTGTTTCATTAAAAATTAAAAATGTTTTCATTTTTATGTGACTCGAAGTTCTTTTTTTGGAATGAAAAGGTCTACCAAAAAACAAAAGAATGGTTCTTTCATCGAATGATGAAGTGGACATTGTGAACAAGTTTAAAAAAGAAAGACTTTGATAAAAAGCTAGCAGAAAATATTTTAAAACATGTGTCCAAGATACAGTTTTTTAATAGTGCCAAAATATCCAAGTTTTTGGTTATTTGGACCACCATTTGTTCTAGTTGGTCCAAATAAACGAGATCCTGTATTATTTTATACAATATAAAGTACAGTGTAGAAACAAATTAATGCATAGTGTTTGTTTTCTTACTTTCAAATGATTGGTGCTTGCAAATTTTAATGCTATTTAATTTATAACTTTGTTATTAATTATTAAAGATTAGTACATTAACATTTGTTATTTATTACAATATTAAAAGGCTGGCATGACTGTATTGATAACTAATTCTGTTCCATGATAGTTCATGATCAGAATTCCAGGTTTGAGACATGCTAGTGCTTGTCATAACAGCCACTAAAATACAAGTTCAGGAAAGTAAGTGGTGTAGTGTTACAAACATATATATATATACAATGTAGAAAAAATAAAATTTTAATTAATTTAACTATTATGAATTTAGTTGTGCAAATTATAGATTCAGTGTAGTGCAATGTAAAAACAGTTTACACTTTATGTGACACCAAGTAACCTAAATGTTGATGGTGGATGCTGCTATCTAGTTGATTTCACTCTAGTGAACTGTTTAAAATTAGTAATGGTGGCAGATACCCTTAGCAGCTTTATCAAAGCTCAGAAGAAAATAATATGTCCCCATTGCTTAAAGGGCAAGCATGTTTAGTAGCAATAGTAATTAAACATAAGACCATTCAATCATGAGAAAACATCCATAATCACAAGGCCTTGTTGGTGCAAAGATGAACCATTTAAAAAAAAAAAAATGTTGTGAGAAACTGTAATGGTGATATGTCAGTTACTTTTGTTGCAATAATAACTAACTGTTAATTAGTTGATTATTTTCATGAGTTTTAACACTAACTAAGCTGAGCAAACTTTAATTTCAAATAATAATGATGAAATGTAATCATGATAGTTCTGTTACTTGGATAGTTAGAAAAATCTAAGTCAGTAAAAATGGAAATTCTAATTTTGAATAGTTGATTATTTTCATGATGTTACTTGATTTAATTCTAATTTTGAGTAACCATTTGATTTATACAAGAACACTTGTTGATATTATTGATGTTCATAGGTAATTGATTATTTCATTTAATTAGGGTAATTGCCAACTTTATTTGCCAAGGGTACACAGTGAACAAGTCTTTCATTTTATTTTTACTAATGTAAATAAAGCATTTACAGTTAACACTTTTAATCAGTGATCAAAAAAGCTAGTTTCAGGTTAGTTTCAGCCCATGTGTTTATAAAAGGTTTTTTGACTCAGTACTACTTATGTACCTTTTAGCTGATATCATATCCTGTGTGGAATTCAATCACAGTGGAGAACTGCTTGCTACTGGGGATAAAGGAGGGAGGGTTGTAATTTTTCAGCGAGATCCAGAGGTAAGTTAAAACTACTAATTTGAATTAATTTTAGTGAAATGTATATTTCTCTGTTTTGTAAACCATGTTGTGTTCTAACTTACTTGAACAAAAATGAAAATATTTGACAAAAAAAATACTTTTGTAAGGTCTAAAGAGGAAGAAACTATAGAAAACTTGTTTACATAAATGAGGGGTGGCATTCCTTCCAATAGAAAGTTTGTAATTGCATGATATGCAGATTTGTTTCTGTAAATAGTGGTTATAACACTGAAACAATGACAGAAACCTCTAATATTAAAGGTTGAGTTGTTAACTCTTAAACCCCCTACTTGTTGTAAGTTTCAGGTAATAGCAATTTATTTTTTGATAAGTATACATTGTGAGATCAATAAAAAAGCAACAAAATTATGTATAGTAATGCAGCACATTAGCTTGCCTGAAAGAAATCATTAGTGATAACCTGGAATCCAGAATCTTTTGCATACAGGTTTCCAAATTTGTACACCAAAATTGTTATATGGGTATATTTATGCACTGAAATTTTAGTTCATGTGTGAAAAAAAAGTAATTTATTTCAGTGTTGTAATGCTGTGTTATTTACTTTTACAGCAGTAGCTACAGATATCACATTTATGATTTATTGTGGGTGTCAGACATGTTCACAATATACATCTTAAGTTTTCTTGACATGTGTTAACAGTAAATGAGCTCGTGAGTGTTACATGGTATCCTGTTTGTGCAGAAACCTCAATCACACATCTGTCAATAAATAAGAAAGTGTTGTCAGGTTGGTTTCCATCTTTATAGGTGAGCTATCAGGCTGGTGACCTGATTAGTCCAGCTTTTCATACCTACACAGTTTGCAATAAAATAACACATCTTTAACTGGACTATGAATGAGCATTTTTGTTTTTTTAAAATAAGACAGTTAATAAATGAATAGTATGCACTTTTTGAGATGAATGGTGATTGGCCTGATTTTTGGATTAAGATGTGTCTACTCAGACTTGTGATTATTACATAATAACGATCTCATCTATGGTGGTAAAATTTTATTTCTCTTGTCAGTTTCAAAGTGTGTATTAATCATAGAACATCACATTGACACACAGAAACCAATTCTTCATTTTTCACTTCCCACCACACAGTCACTACTATCAATTCACATTAATGTATACATTTCAAACAGAATCAACATTAACAGGGTATAATTATGATCGGAAGGCACTACATAATAATTACATAGGACAACATTACTAATAATTTTAGTGTTTACCCTCAGATTTAAATGCTTTATCTTCAGAATTTGGCCCAAGAGTATACTACACACTGTTCTGAAGTTCTGTGGAGAACTCTATAGTATGTTGCTAAAGTTAGTTTAACAAAGGAATTTAATTGTGCTACTCATTTATTTTACAACAATTATTGCTTACATTTTAAACAGTAATACAAAAATAAATCTAATAGCTTAAACAACTGATTCACAAATTTGCACACTTAGAAATTAGTTTATCACACAGCATTAGATTCAGAAAGGATTTGAATTTTACATTATCTCACCTTGTTTTGACAATACAGTTTTAAACTTTCCTTTTTGGATGTTTTGATTATTAGAACTTAAATAAACTAGTGTTAAACAGTATAAGAATGCATGTGTGTGTGTGTGTGTAAATACTTATTCCTTTTAATATGGCATTTTGTCATATTGTAACAATAAGAGTGAAAAAATTTTTTCCATTACCAGTGTTTTTCACCAAAACAAAATAACTTTGCCAGTAATGTTCTTGCCAAATCATTGTTTATGTATGTTTATGAAAATGAGTTGCCAAAAGTACACCACTTTTAAACTATGCTATTATAACTTTACAATTTGCCAGGGCTTGGCATGGCCGAGCACGTAAGGCATGTGACTCGTAATCCAAGGGTCGCGGGTTCGTGCCCACGTTGCACTAAACATGCTCGCCCTCCCAGCCGTGGGGGTGTATAATGTGATGGTCAATCCCACTATTCGTTGGTAAAAGAGTAGCCCAAGAGTTGGCAGTGGGTGGTAATGACTAGCTGCCTTCCCTCTAGTCTTACACTGCTAAATTAGGGACGGCTAGCACATATAGCTCTCGAGGAGCTTTGTGCAAAATTCCAAAACAAACAATTTGCCAGTAAGACTAAGCACTATGTGAAAACTAAGACATAGAAATGCACAAACTTGTCTAATTTTGAAAACTAGGATTAAAAAGTGGGATTTGTAAATTTTCAAATACTGTTTTTTGCTATCAGGTATAATATTAATAAAAATATATCATTTTATTTGTATTATTGAAAAAATGATTGAAAAAAACCTGACATACTGAGTATGGGGAAAAAATACAAATGCATGATCAAAGAAGCCCTACTTATACAGCAACTTAAATCATATTGAACCAATACAAAGGAACACATTTATATCTATATTAATTAATAACATGACATCTAAATGCATTGTTTACTGTTTACTGTCATAACTGTTTACTCTCTTGTCTGTAAGATGTGCCCAGTAACGGTCAGTTGCGAACTCTATGTTAACCTGAAGATGATTTGAGAAGGTCTAAACAAAAGTTGTAATGCCGATACCATCTTTCTTATGAATATATTTCTAAGCAGTATCTTTATCTAAAACAGTTGATAGATAAAAATGAGATAAAAAAATATGATTGTATTAATTCTGAGCTGGTTAAGAAAAATAGAAAAGTTTAAAAAAATGTTAAAGCTCTTGGGCCAATTAATATTTCTCTAAAAGTTTTAAAGTAGGTTGAATATTTGATATATAAGCCACAGGGGATTAAAAGTTAGCTAAAGTATCTCCTCTTTAAGGAAAAAGATAAAATTGTCCAAGTAAAAATAGGGCATAAATCTTATATTAGCTGTGGGAAAAGTTTTAGAAAGTCTGATAAAATGTTTTGTCAAATAAGCTAACAGAGTTTAGAATTTTGCGGGATTATCAACTTGGTTTCACTGAAGGAAAATCTTGCCTTACAAATTTGTTGACACTCTTTGAAAAGATTACTGCTTATGTAGATGATGGTTAAGGGCATAGAAAATAAAAAGAAGGCCTTTGATATGGTGTTCCATAAAATGATTTAAAAAAATATTTAAGTGTGGGGGAGAAATTATCTAATTGGATGGAAGAAAGCAGAGGGTTGTTACAGATGGAGTTAAGCCATATTGTATTAATGTTACAAGTGTGGTACTTCAGAGTTGATTCTTAGGACATTTGCATTACAAAAAGAATTGGATCATTTAGTGAGTTTGGCAAATAAATGGTAAATGTGATTTAATATTAATAAATGCAAGATAAACTATGTGGGTTATCATAACTTGAATTGTAATTACAATTTGGATGGGAATAACCTTAACAGTGTCATGAAAGAAAGGGATCTAGGTGTAGTAGCTGATCAGTCTCTTAAGCCATCCAAATAGTGTGCTGTTGCTGATGGTAAGGCAAATAGGATTTTATTGAAGGTTTAATCAACAGAAAATATTGAATACAAGTCTAAAGAGGTTACAATGTCATTGTATAGGTCACTGGTTAGGCTACATTTTCAATATTTTGTTCAATATTTAGCTTCCTACCTTAAGGACATTGAATTGTTGGAAAAGATCCCGAGAAGGGTTACTAGAATGGTGTTTGGAATGAAAGGGGTATCATACAAGGAGATGCTTAAACTGTTTTCTCTTTTAAAAAAGAAGAGTTAGAGATTTTATTGAGATGTTTAAGATTGTAAAGGGAATTGATAGTATTAATGCATCATTATTTTTCATACTACTGACAAGTACAGTAGGACTAGGGGACAAATTGTGACAAAGTACAAATCTTTAGATAAGACAATTTTATTTCTCAACAGGGTGGTTGGCTTCTGGAATGGGTTGCTTTTGTATGTTATAGAGGCAGTAAATTTAAGTGAATTTAAGTCTTATTAGTTATATGAATGGTAAAGACTAGCTTTAAGATTTTTTTTTCAATTTATTTATTTGATTGTTTTAGTTTAGTTTAGAGGATTAGATGGCTATAATGGATGAGTAAGTCCCATTTTGTCCGTAAATGTTGTTAAATTTCACTGTGTAACATTTTATTCATGCAAAAATAGTTATAAATAACTTGCTTAATTGAGAGTGAATGAAAATATTTTGTCAGAAAATACAAGATACAAGCTGTAAAAAGTGAAATTAAGATAGACACCAAACTGGATTCTTTGCTATCTTGTAGGCTGTAGCAGATTACAGAAAATTCAGTTTATCACATTACTGTTGTTTTAAACAAAAGCAAGGCATTTATGCATGTATAGTTTGTTTCACCATCAGAAAAGTATATATTTATTTTACAAATGACTGAACCGTAGATGATACTCAAAATAAATGTAAAATTGCTTTTTGTGGTAGTTTCCTTTGTTAATATGGTTATGTTTGTCTTTGAAAATTTGTTTTCCAACTTTACCAGTATCATTTCCAATTTTTGTAAGATAAGTATGTTTTGTTTTCCCTTTATGCTAGTATTAAGTATAACGTGTTTCAGAATTAGTAAATTTAATTGTTGTACGATAGATTAGAGCTATGGGTATGTAGAAGAGTGTAAGGATTTTATTAATTGTGAAAGATAAATGAAAACTATCATGGTGCATTTCACAGAGTTGAATAAAATTTCTAACATGATTATTTTTGGTGACTTGGTAGGCCATATCTTTCATGTCTACGTTATAGTGGATCTTATTTTCTGTATTGAAACTAATTTATAAGATGATTGAATTATTATTTGCAAAATATCACTTTGTCAGTCTAAACAGGCATTGCCAAGGAGAGGCGAATACAATGTTTATAGTACCTTCCAAAGCCATGAAGCTGAATTTGATTATCTGAAAAGTCTAGAGATTGAGGAAAAGATTAACAAGATAAGGTGGCTTAAACGTAAAAATCCTGCTCATTTTCTGCTTTCAACAAATGGTGAGTTTCCCTTATTTAATATAATGGTGAAGCTTTAGACAAAGTGTGGATAGTACGTAATTCAGTTACTTATTGGTAATTATTTTTATAGTACTTAAGCATGTGACTAGTGGAACTGACCATGTAAAAGTTTAACTCTGTTGTATCCATTACCTGCACTAGTTATCTGAAATATTTTGTTGAAGCACTCACTACATTAATAATTTATTTTTTAAAAAAATTATAAATTTATTTCAACTTTTACAGTGATAATATATAAGCATTTTGTACACACGTATCAGTAAATTCTTAAAAGAAATGTTAAATGTCTGATTATTGAGTTCATAAAAACTTGTTAGTGGTCCCTGAAGTTTAGACTTTGCAAAACTAGAAAAGAATTTTATATTTCTTTGTACTATTTAGGCATTATAGCTATTGTAGGTAGAAGCTGGAATATTATTTTTCATTTTCACACTTTGAACATGACTCTTTCATGAAATGGACTGTGTATCTTGTTTTGTAATGAGCTATCCAGGTAACCACTTATCCAGATATTTTGAAGCTAAATTTAGAATGAACATAATATAAAACAATATAAAGAGCCATTGGTGTTGGATACCTTGTGCAATTGGTGAGAGCTTTGATTGATTTGTTACATAATTTGTCCTTAAGGAGAAGATTCCAAAGTAAAATATAAAACTAATTAATGGATGTCAGGTAAATTCCAATTTCTTTGATAGATAAAATGAGATATTATGAACATTAACAAAAAAGATTTGGTTCAACTGATTTCTCTCAATTTCACTGGTTTTACTATTACAGTAATTGATGTACAGGTATGAGAAACATATATATCATGAATGCTCATCTGTTTCTCATTTGTAGCAGCTTTTCCTTTTGTAAGTGCAGCTCAACATTCCTTTTGAAATAACAGGATAACAAGCATGAATGTTTATACCAAATTATATTTCACAATAAGGATAATCTACACTAAATTGTTATGCATTAATTGCATTGTCAGTCTAAATGCAACAAAACTTAAAGAATAAAAATGTAGTTTTACTGCATATTATTGTTGAGCAACTCTTAGTCTAACTTAAATGTTCAACAGTTACTTTTCACAGTGTTGTATAAGCAGCTGAAAGCTTTAGCTTTGAGTGAAATGTGTGTGCAACATAATTAATGTTTTTGAAGTCTGAAAAAAATATATGAAGAATTAGATTAACTTGACTGCTCCTTTCACTAATACTTTTGTTTGTTATGCATGTTTCTGTTTTAACAAAAACATGTAAAAGTTGTATTTTACCAAAGGAAACATGAATGTATAAACTGTAAGGTTTTTGAAGTTTTAACTTTCTCACTACAGGTAAGTCAAAATGCACATTTTACAATCTTTTGCAGCTACATTCAAGACTTAAACTGATTTATTGCCAATTTTGATATGAATAAACTTGGCATCAAAATGTTGTAAATAAATCAAATTTTTAATATCATATTAACTGATTTTCCATCATATGGTAGTAAATACTGGTTGTTGTTGTTTTTTTCTGAAAATTAAACCTGAATAAATGTTTTATGAACTTGTTTTATAAAAATTAATTATTACAGTAACAATGTCTATATAAAGGTTTATCCTTTTTTCAAGTATTCATGACAACATATTTGTTTATATTTGGTCATTCATCTCCTGTAAGTGGTCCTTGATTAGAATTTTGAGTTGTTTATTTTTATTTTATGTTCATATCTTCTTGAAAAAGCCTTGTAGATTGAGCCATGTGAAAAAATGGTTCTTGAAGAAATATTTCTACATGGTCAAATGTCCGAACCTGTGGTATATTAATTGTGATGGCAAAGGCAATGAATTTTATGAAGGGCAAATGCATGAAGGTATAGCTTTTCTTAAAAAAATGCTTATAAATTTTTGACTAAATTAAAAAAACAACTCTTAAGGTGAAAAACATCATTAATAATGTGTTGTAGTGCCATTATTAAATTGAAAATATATATTTTTTGACACATACAATTATTGGTGTTTATTATACAAGGTGATATCCTTGATTTAAAGTATAATTATCCAAATATTCTAAGATTTTGTATTTTCCAATATTGTATGTTGCCTTCATTTACATAAATAGCAATTTTCATTCAGTGCTGCTCTCTCTATATTTTTTCTCATCTCACAAGCCTTGAACTTCCATGTGCCGTACAATTAAATGGTTCAACTGCATTTTGTATTTAAATCACCATGTGACAACCCTCCAGCGATAGGAGTATGATAAACACTCATGAAATGTCTCCCTATATTCACTTCTACTCATCTATCACTTATTGTTTGGCAATGTTCATGTTATAGCTTTTAGTTTGTGCTCTTTTCAAGTATTTTTTTTATTAATGTTTTCCTGTATTTTTGTAAAAGTTCCTTTCTGTATGATTACTATTTATTATACAGTAGTAATATTTGTATCTTGAGTTATTCCAAAGTGGAATTATTGTATCTTTATACCCAGTTATGGAACTTATTGCTTCATTACAAAATTATTTTTTTTTCTTTCTTTCTGCCTGTACGATTGTGTTCAGTTATTAATTTTGAATTACAAGTTACCATTTTGGATGTTATACGTTCTGCCAGAATATTTTTACAGACTTCAAGTTGTGGTACTCCACTGGGGAATTATTGGCCTTAGTTCACTGGGAGATGGATAATCTAACAAGTTTACCTATATCAAACTGTAACTCAAGTTTTGGGCTGCACACATTCTGAAATACAATTTCTCAACTTTGGAAAGATAAGGCAGTATACACTGTTATGGGTTTTAATAGTTTTATTGTTAATGTTATTATCTACCAGTGAATGTGCCTGGCTTTTCTCAGATTATTAGGTTTGTATATTTTAGATTACTGTGTCAGTGTTTGCATTCTGAGCTTATTTTAGCATGAAATAACAGAAATATTTTAAACAAATTTTTATTTTCCAGAAATTTAGGCATAAAGATATAATAATGATAAAGTTATTATACATGCAACTACAGATCATGTTAACTAATCTATACAAAAGCCAGTGCCTGTTGCATCATATCGTGTTTGATTTCTTGAAATAAAAGAACTCATAAAAGCTAAAATATATTTATTCTGATTGAATAGCTCTTTTTTTTTGTCTGTCCATTATGATTTTAGTGATGGGGATGTGTGCAAGGAGACCTTATGAAGGGGGAGGTTGCCATGAAACCTTGTAAGCATAGAGAATGTTGGTATGATATAGATAGATTAATAAATAAGCCTAAAATAAAGATATGATGTGTTACAACCTTGCCTAGTGCTAAGTGCTTAAAATTTATCATGCAAGTAAAAATATCAATCCAGTTTTAAATTAAAATTATTTCTGAATGTAAATATTGGATAATCTAAATTAAGAAACAAACTAATTTTTTTTTACATTTTTAGTTTATATACTTAATTTTATATTTTCAGTACACAGACTAACAACAGCATAAGGTTAAGCAATATAACAGTCATTGTTACCAAAATGCTTTTTTGTGTATTAGATGTTATACAAGGAGCCACTTCTTTTCTATGTGTATTTTTACTACCTTGACTTGTTAAAAAGAGGCATGCATGTGGATAGATAATAATGCCTAGGCTCCCTTAGTATGGGTGCAGAATTTCACATTTCTAGATTCTTTGATTCTGGAGTTATGCCTGTCACATAGACTCTGCTTTTATTACTATAGATAGTTATTTGGGTTTTGTAACGTACGTTTTCTTAAAATGGTTGATACAGATAGTAAAGATCAGGTTCTGAATGAGGCTTACACCCTTGTGCAAATTAATTGAAACAAGGTGGAAAATTACGATTTTTTCAATTTTTTGCATTTTATTTCTGAAAATCCAAAAATTACTCACAAATTAATGCATGATATGACAACCTTTATTTTTCAGAAGATCATTAATCCACTTTGGCATCAAGTCCACGAGTTTACTGCAATCTTTATTAATTTTTGGATTGAGGTACCACACCTCAATTATGGCCTAAATTAGCTTATCTTTCATAGTACGTTCTTTTCCTCGAAGTCTTTTTTTACAAATCGCCTAAAGATTTTCAATGTTAAGGCATTTACTGTCTTCATTTCTTTCCTCCATGTGTGGATTCTTTGCTTTTAGGATATTCTGGGGTGAGACAGTGTAGTATTTGTTTACCATGTACTTTTAATAGGGACTTATAGTCAGCTTCTTTTTTCCACCTGTCCATTTTTGGGGATCCTGTACATTTAGCATCATGTTGGATATCTGTCATCTTATATTCTTATTTTTCTTGGTTTTTCTTTTGTTTCATTCTGAGATATTGTAATCTTTATTCATTTTTTTGTCATTTACCTGTCCTGCTCGTGCTTCACGCTGATTGGAGTTTTGGATCAATTAGTTCTGTGTCAATCACTTCTTGGGTCTTCTACATTTTAGTGTGTAGTTTTTGATCACATGTGTTTAGGCTATTTCTGCAGAACTGAGAATGCTCATGATACACATTCTTATTTTTCATTTCTTGGGTGTCCTGCTTCAACCAGCTACTTCCAAACATTGGTGGTTATAACATATTCATCTGCTTTTTTTACACTGTCAGTTTGGGTGGTCAGATTTTCTAGTTAGATGCATTTTTCCTTCTTTGTAATTCACAAAGAGTATACATGATACACAAGTGGTGTTGTCACCAGTTGTATGTGCTTCTGATGGGAGGATCTCCTATTTTAGTGTTCTTTGGATACTTACAAAAAATTTTTTTTTTTCTCTTCCCAGTGGTCCACTCTGACTATTTAGCATGGAATTTTAGTGATTTATTTTAGTATAGGTAATTTATTTAATGTCATAATTTTCCTATAATGAAAACATTTTTCCTGTACATACTTCCCAACCTTCTTCCCCACTGAGAACCAGTGCTTCAATTCTCTATCAGAACTTGAAGTGATAGTTCAGTAGAACTAACTAGGAGTCATATGTAAAGAGTGTATCTTGTGCTTCTATTGGTGGAGGGTTGTTGTATGATGATTTGCATGCGAGACACAGTTGAACCATAGTTGAACAGTTGTTGGAGCTGAATATTTGTGACTTGTGAAAAACGTTTTAGCATATAGAGGACAGCACTGAATGACAATAGCTATTTATGTGAAAGGAGTCAAGTACCTGTTGGAAATATGTTTTCAGTATAACATTACAGCTTTCAGCTGAGATTTGGATGGGAGACTTCCATGAGATAGTGAAGTGATATAATCAATTTAACTGCTGTGACACCTGGTCTTTGTACTTGAATGTTAATAAATAATTCAAATTCTAAATGTTGTTCTGGTTTTTCCTAATATTGTAATTTTTTGTTTGAAACATGATGGACTAGTAATCAAAGTTACAAAAAAAGTCTATTCAACTGTATTTTGAACTTGAGACTTTTAAAAAGTTGACAATGGGAGTGTTAGAAACAGATGGCTTTTGTTATATATGATAAGTTAACATTTGTTCTTTAGGTCTTCCTTCTTTTAATTTATCACCTTTTCTGAATAATGGAATTTACGTTTGTAATTATAACTAATATTACTGAGGTATATTCAGTTTTTTTTATAAATCTCTATCTTGTTTGCTTATAAAGTCATTATCTAGAAAATTAGACCCATCTGCCACAAATTTGCCTCCTCAAACTGCTAACAATCTCTGACTTTTATATTATATATAACTGATAGAAAGGAAAAGTTTTAATTTGTCTAACTACATATAGTGCAGAGTAATGTCAATTTCATTTTATCTTTGAAAGTTTATTTAACTTTGTTCAGAAGATTCAACAGCTAAGGGAATTATTTCAAGCCCCTTTAGTCTAATGAAGTCACTTAAATTTTAAGTTATAGGACTGATTTTGCATGTTATTATTCTGTGCTCTTAGATGACTTATTTCAGTAAATAAAAAATTGAGTGTAGAAGTATCTTTATTAAAAACAAAATAAGCTCATATTTTATTAGAGGTAGAATTAGGTTAGATAATGTATTAGGTAAAATATGAAGTTTAATTGAAGAGAAAGTTTAAGATTTACTTATTACACAAATTAATTATGGCCTTGTGGTTAGGCTGCAGATTCAAATCCTTGTCACTGAATGTGCTTACTCTTTCAGCTATGAGGGCATTACAATGTGACAGTCAGTTCAACTATTCATTGGTATAAGAGAAGCCTCAAAGGTGGTGTTGATAAGCTGCTGAACTAGGGATGGCTAGTGCAGATAGCCCTCTAGTAGCTTTATGTGAAATTAAAAACAAACAAATTAAATTTAAAAATCTTCAGATGAAAAAATATTTTAAATATTAATCTGAATATTGTTATGAATTCAAAGCAGTCAGTACTCTCTCCATAGATTCACTGATAATTTTTTTTATTAAAATGATTAAATAATTTTGATGTTTTTTGTCTACAAAATTTTGTGTTTACTGAATGTTTGCCAAATTTTGTGAAGGTCAGTCATATTGGCCAACATTATGTAGAAAAAGTTAAAAAAAAAAGATGGTGGTATTTTGCCAGTATGGAAAATAGTGTTTTAGTGAAATTGTTATGAAATTTCAAAAAAGTAGCTGTGTAGAAAATATGTACCAAATTACATGCTTAGAGGTTTTTGTAATTTTTTGAAGTTTTGTAAAGTTGATTCATATTGTTAACTGTAATTGTTATGATTAAGTGGTTTCTTAAAGCAAAGATGTGGCCACCTGAGTGTTTAAAAAAAAATCAGTGTCCTAGAAACAGAAACAATTTCATGGGTAGTTTATGTTAATGCATGTATTTACTGTTACAGCAGCTATTGGAATTTTATTTTTGTATAGCTTTACTTTTATAGTGCATCATTTTTGTTCAGTAGCATCCTCTGCATTTTCTGGTGTTTATGGATTTCTGTACAAATTAAAATGAAGCCCAAAATAATTGATCATGAGCACTGATTTAGCTCTTCATATATGGACTGGGTCATTTTGGCTGACTTTGACTATGTAGCAAAAATTTATGAAATTATTTCAAGTTATGCTTTTCACTTTCTGAAGTGACTGCATGTTGTAACAGACAGTTAAACTGATTCATTCTTGCAGTTAAAACCAATACTTTTCAAATGTCCTGATCATTTAGATTTATTACTTTACAGCTGCTTTTAGAGCACAATGAAAGCAATTCATTACAGTAGAGTAGCCTTGCAGAAACAAACGATCTAGTTGCTAGCACCTACAGTTAAGTAAGGTGTTGAGTATTTTTGTAATTATTTTTATTTTCTTTAAGGTTTTGTACCTAATGTAAGAAGTTTTATATTTTAGTTACTTTTATAACAGCAAATAAAAATACATATAGAAAAAGAAATTTAGTGCTTATTGAACTTTTTTGCTCTTAGTGTCTTGATAAATGTTAACCCTAGTTTTTGGTAAGTTTGCTGTTTGTGCTTTGCTTTTATTTATTTAAAATATGCAACTTAAACAAAGTATCAAGACACACACACAGCATGTAGTGTTGTTTATACTAAAGTTATAAATGGGCTAAAATAATTCTGCTGGATGGTCAAGGTGGTTGAGAGATAGCAAAAATTGAAACTGTGAGCTGAATAATGTATAAGTTGTTATTAAAATAAGTTAGCCTTATAAGGAGTTCTGTAGTTTAAAATCTCTTTCTGCTGGTTATAATTTTTCAAAGAAAAATGTCAATTGATGACATTTTTGAAAGACAGGATGTGATAGAAAACAAAATGTGTGAGTTTTACTCTGGTTTATAACTCAGTAAAGCAAAATTTGTGGCTGTAAATTTAGATTATGGCATAACAGTATTCTGTAAGTGTGTAATTTGTGTCAAACTCAGGAGATCCTAAAGGGACAGAAATGTATAAAATAGGCAATTTAGAGTTAAGAAATGTCATGTGATAAATAAAGATTAAGAATTTATTTCAATATTTCCCTAAGAAATTAAGAAATAACTAAGGACATATAAATTTGTGATGACTTAAAGTAAAAATGTGTCTTAGGATGGCTGGTATTGGTATTAACATTTTTACCAAAATAAAGCATAACAAAGCTTGAAGATGTACTAGTTTCACACAGTACTAATTCTTGTAATAAGTGCAGCTGACAATTTTAATGCATTTATGAGAAAAAACATTCCCTTGTCATGTAAGTATATAATAAATATGAAAAACTAAAATTATTGCTTCATTATTACAAAATGATGTAATCAAACTGAAATTTATATAAGCAAAACCAAACTTTAGTGTTTTACTTCACAGGTCCACTTCCCAAAGATTTCTCGTTACTCTTTGACAGGACACTTTGAAAAGCAAATGCTGATTTATGATCAAGTAATTCATAATTTGTTAACCTGAAGATGACTTAAGAAGTCCAAACATTGTTTTCTGCTTTATTTTGGTAAAAGTGTTAATATCCATACCATGCATCCTGAGGTACATATAAAAATAAAAATTTGAATTATAAATTGTTTTGATGCCAAGTTTGTTGCCATACAGTAATGGTAGTTTAAATTTTGAATTAACAAGCTTGAGAATTTTTTAAGTTCTAAAAGAGACTTCTGTGTTTTCATCTATATAGAAACTGCATAATGAAATACCTGCATTTGGAGAATTGAATTGTTGAACTCATATTTGGTTATACTTTGCAGCATATGGTACAAAATATTTTCAACAATAGTGAACTCTCTCAACATAGGGTTAACCAACCACGTGACATTTTGGTTCTCATTTAAAGTGTTTATAGTTTTGATACTACTAATTTTTAATATAAGACATATATTTTCACTAATTTTGGCAGACTTTCAGTAAACATTAAGTCTTTCACAAATTCATTCAAGCTAGCTATTATCTTTCTTGTGGGAATGAAGCTTGTTCTAACAAAAAATTGTCAATTATCTGTTCAGAAAAGAACATAGTATGTCATGTGGTAAATGAAAACCTTGGCTTTCTGTTGGTTGCACATAATATAAGTTAAGTATAAGAGAGAACTATTAACAAATTCTGAAAGAAAGGATGTGACAGTTGGGTGTAGCAAGAGGGGTTTGATTTTTTATCTAATGGCTTTGTAACCAAATAAAATTGAAGGATATAAAAAATATGGTTTCTCTGAGTAATGATGATTTTATAGTGAGTAATTTATGTTAAATTTTGTTGTTATTGGAGAGGTGATGAATGAATTAGAGAAGGGATGCCTGCAGAAAATGTCATATTTCTCACACTAAGGGAAATTCAGGATTTTTTAATATAAAATTAAAAGTTTTTAAAACCTACACATTTCAAAATATTGATTATAGGATTTTATGATATACTAATAGTTATAAGATAAAAGTAGTTTAATAAAATTTTGAATGTAAGTTGTTAAATCCTTGTGACATGCTCAGTAAATAATGCCCAGGCAGAGATAATTTCTTTGGTGTACTTCAAAATTTTGTTATTAAAATAATCCACAAGTGCAATTGTATGAATGGCATGTATATTTTTTAAAGGGCTTCTTCTCACTTAAGAACTATTTCAGAATGATAAATTATGTATCTTCAGATTTATTGAAAGTATCTGCATGACAGAAAGTATACATTGCTTATTTAACACTACTTTTTAAATGTTGTATAAGCTTTTTCTGTATTAAGTACAAAAGTACTTCTTTTTTCTTTAATTTGGTTTGTGAGATAAGTGTGAAGTATCATTCTGTTCTTCATCAGATAAAACCATCAAGCTCTGGAAAGTATCTGAAAGAGACAAGACAATTGATGGGTACAACCTGAAAGATGAAAATGGACAGGTGAAAGATCCTTTATCTATCACCACATTACATATACCAGTAGTAAAACCTATGGAGCTAATGGTAGAAGCTAGCCCCAGGAGGATATTTGCAAATGCCCACTCATATCACATAAATTCCATTTCAGTGAATAGTGATCAAGAAACATACCTCTCTGCCGATGACTTGAGGATTAATTTATGGCATTTAGAAATTACAGACCAAAGTTTTAGTATCCTTTATATTGAAATCATAATATAGAGCTTTACCCATTAATTAATGATTTGCCAGATGGGAGTGTGTTGTATACAGCATGCAGTTTGCATGATTCCATATATGTGGTTTAAATAGATGCTATTTATTATTTGTTTTAGGTGTGAGGCACCAATAAAGAAAAAAAGTGTTTGAAGTATATATACTATGAAATGAGATACTAGGAATTTTCTGTCAAAATAGTGATACAGAACTATAAAATAGTTTAATTGGAGAAAAATTATAATGGAGAAATTGTAACTAGTTTAGCTTTCTCATTATGATCAGGTCACTACAGATTTAACTAGTTTTAACCCTTAACAGTGGCCATCATAAATTGATGCTGCTTCTTACAACATTGCAGCTATTTAAGAGTTAATAACCATGTATGTCAGTAAATCAAATTTTGATTATCTAAGTTTTGATTTCTTTATTTCAAAAAGAAGTATTAAAATAAAATCTGAGTTCTGTGTTTCTGTCGTGTAATATGAGTGACAAATTTCTAAGTTCTAAAAGAGACTGCTGAAGTTTTCACCCATATAAAAACAAATTTTACATCATTGTGTAAGAGTAAAACTTACGCCTACTACTTTCATTATTTCCTGAGATATTAATAAGTTTATCAAACTTAACAGAGAAGTCCTTTTTTCTCTTCACTTTTCATATTGTTTGGAAATCAACTTCATACGACTTTTATGTTTTTCATGTTATGGTACTTGATGAAATCATGCATTTTTTTAATGTTATCTCTACGAGAAACCATGATAGTAATTAATGAGTTTAAATGAACTGTTGTCCATGTTTTTGTGACACACACACACACACACATATTATTATTATGGATTTTGTAACAAACAGAATTTAAAGATTAAGTGGTGATTTGGTGAAAAAATAGTTTAGAAGTGTTTAAAATTCTGGATCCATTGGTAATTCAATACATAAAGTAATTCAGACATTACATTAAAATGGAAAGTAACTAGTTATTTAATTGATATTTTATTTGAGAATGTTTAATGGATTATCTTAAAACTGGATTTATTTTGTTTTATTTTTTGCTAAATTACAATGAAAATATATTTAATTCAGGCCTCAACAAATACTTTCATATCCAGGAGCCACGTGTGCCTTTTCCAACCTAATTTCTGTTTTTACTGGAAAATGGGATTACACTAGTGTATCTGTTATCCACATTTTTTCTTTTTCTGAAATTTTCTCAGAATAGTTGTGCCATTACAATTCTAGATGATAATTTACATGTCTAAGAAGAAATTAACTTTGATTGCAAAAGTTCAGGTATTACATGATACCTGAGGTTTTCATATGCCCGATGTGGCGTGTATTCAAGTCATAAGTCGGAGAGTCAAACCTAGCTTTGCCTCTTGTTTTTAGTTGGTAAGGTACAAATATAAAATATTTATAGTATGCTTGATTTTTTTTTTAATAGTATTCAAACACAGATATACGTTGCTGGTCAAAATCTTAAGGCCAGTGAACATAAAGAAAAAATGTGCATTTTGCATTGTTAGACTCACCCATTTATTTGAGTAGAGCTTCAAAAGGTGAAAATAAGAAAAGGAAAAATAAAATAAACTTTTTAGCATTTAATAGGGAAAATGTGAACACTATGAAATTAGCCTAAATACTAGCTGCCCAAAGTTTAAGACCATACTGAAATGAAGCGTTAATTGCTAAACATGTTATTAAATTTAGTCATTTGTGTTCCAGCATTAGCATTGTCAACATTTCTCACTGACATCTCCTTTGTTACATTGGGTAAAAACATGGCAAAGGCTAAAAAGTTGACAGAGTTTCAAAAAGGCAGAATTGTCGAGCTGCAAAAGCAAGGTCTCTTTCAGTGTGCCATCGCTGGTGACAATGAGCATAGTAAAACTGCTGTTGTAAATTTCTTAAAAGACCCTGAGGGATACGAAATGAGAATTACAAGTGGTCGGCTCAAGAAAATTTCGCCAGTGTTGAGCAGGAGGATTCGACGGGTTGTCCGGCAAGGCACCAGCCAATCATTGAACTAGATTAAGGTCCTTATGGAAGCAGAATACAACTCAAGAACAATAAGATGGCATCTATGAGAGAGAAGCTTTAAAAACTGTAAATGTCTTTAAAAGCCATGCCTCCTTCCACACAACAAAACAGCGTGGTTAAACTTTGCTGATAAGCACCAAACATTGGACTAGAAAAGTGGATGAAGGTTCTGTTCTGTCATGAGAAAAAATTAACCTGGATGGTCCAGATGGTTTCCAACATTACTGGCACAATAAGGATATCCCACCAGAGACATTTTCTACACAACACAGTGGAGGAGGTTCCATCATGATCTTGGGTGCTTTCTCCTTCCATGGAACAATGGAGCTTCAGGTTATACAGGGGCATCAAACAGCAGCTGGCTACATTGGCATGTTGGAGAGAGCATCCTTATTGACTGATGTGGCATGTATTCAAGTTTATTGATGGCTTGTGTGGAAATGACGATCTTTCAGCAGTACAATGCTGCAATCCACAATGCCTGCAGGACAAAGGACTTTTTAATGGCAAATAACGTGATTCTTTTGGACAATCCAGCATGTTTGCCCGAACTGAACCCCATTGAAAATGTTTTGGGGTGGATGGCAAGGGAAGTCTATAGAAATGGACATCAATTCCCAACAGTGCATGATTTTCTTGAAGCTATCTTCACCACTTGGAATAACATTCCAGCCAGCCTTCTGTAAACGCTTATATCGACCATGCCAAAGCGAATGTTTGAAGTTATTCACAATTACGGCCGTGCAACTCACTACTGAGATCTCTTGTTGGGCATTTCCTACCCTGTTTAGAACTTCTTTTTGATATGGTCTGAAACTTTTGACCAACTAATATTTAGGCCAATTTCATAATGTTCACATTTTCCCTATTGAATGCTAAAAATGTTTATTTTTATTTTCATCTTTTGAAGCTCTACTCAAATAAATGTTTGAGTCTAACAATGCAAAATGCATATTTTTCTTTATGTTCGTTGGTGTTAAGATTTTGTCCAGCAGTGTATATTAAGATTTCTGAAAGATTTCACTCAACTATTTGTGGTCAGCAATTCTGTGCATGGAGGTCATCTTTTAACCACAAGTGCACATCTGGTTGTAATGGTTTTTCTTTTTTACAGATAATTATCTTCATTCTGTTTTAATAGAGATGTTTTAGTACTAATTCTCATGCATAGATTTGTACTATTTATTTATTACAGATGTTGATAAGGTACAAATGTACTTTTGTGTCTATAGCAGAAAAAGTGCTGAAATTTAGGAGCTATTAATGGTTATGTTAACAATTAAATTCATTTCAAACAAGAATGGGTAATCAAAAGTGAACATATTATAGGATAAAAAAAAGAATGACTTGCATAACTTATGAAAGAAATCGGGTGTGGCTGATACTTGGTTTTTCTGAAAAATGTGAAGTGCTGAATCCACCTAAATTTTCTAAAAAAAAAAGTTTGACTTCAGACTCAAAGATTGCAAAAAGAGTTTCCAAGAGTCTAGAACTGTTTTGGATTCAAGTTCTATTTATCACATCCTAATGCACAAATAAAATGGGAGAAAATGCAAGGTGCCACAATATAATTTTAAACATCATGGTTATCTGGCACCCGTTATTTGTTGAGGCCTGATTTAATTTGTTTTAAGAAAAGTTTCTACAGTGTTTTATATTACTTAACACCTTTGAAGACATTGTTGATATTAAGCCTACTAACATGGAAGAACTAACTGAAGTCATCACTGCAGCAGAATTCCACCCTTCTCAGTGTAATGTATTTGTGTACAGCAGTAGTAAAGGAACAATAAGGTTGTGTGACATGAGATCATCAGCTCTTTGTGACCACCATTCAAAATGTAAGGATTATATTTTGAATACACTAACTTTTTAATCATTGTAATGATGTACCTTATCATATATTAAGATAGTCAGGTTTGTATCATATTTATCTCTTTATATAAGCATCCTTTTCTGTGCATGTCACAGGTTTTACTGAGTTGTGTTTAAAATTTAATTAAACTAATTTATTATCATAGCATATAAATAAATTTGGCAATAAAATGTAGCTAATAGTCCAGATATTAATATTATATAACTATTGAGTTCTGTATTTTATATAGCAGCTATTTAAAAACGTCCTTTGTTTCTTATAGTATGAAGCTTTAAATCATATTTTGCTACAGGGCCATAATCTAGACAGTCACACTTTCCATGCCTACCTGACACATCCTCCGTCTCACAAATTGTCAGTAGTTCTTTCTAATGTTTAATACTTTATTATTTATAACCTATAGGAAGCCAGAGTTTGAACCTATCAAATGATGTATTATGTTGTTTTCTGTACATAGAATTTTCTGTTTTATTCCAGTTCAAACTTTATTTCCACTGAGAAGCTTCACCTGAAATTTGTATAGTTCTTATTGCACAATCAAGAACCTAGAAAAGTTATGATAATTGCTGGACAACTGTCTGCTTTTTATGTGATACTATTTTGTGTTATTAGGTTAATTATTTAACAAAAAATTTAGTGTGGTAGTACTATTAATATAAAGTAGGGTTAAGTTTCCTGTACAGCTGATAGCAAAAAAAAATCCAGTTAAGTATTATATTTCTTGTTTTTTGTGTGCATTATTTATTTATAATGATAGAAGTAACTGAATGTAAAAATTAGAAATATTTTAAGGTGGGTAGATTTGGTAAAATAATGACAAAAAATAATAGAAAATGTTTGTGAGGTATACTAGCTAGTAGTCTGTGCCTTATCTAAATGATAGGGTGATTTGCAAACTAATTTACAACTTGTATTTATGGGTTTAATTATTAGATATAGTTTAAAGGGTGGTAAAGTTTGAAGTCTGGTTATTTTAGAAATAAAAATATCTTATTCAAATTTATTTCTTATTTCTTTATGCTGTTTACCAAATTTGAAACTTATTTAGGAATTTTAAGAAATTCTTTAAATAAAATTTGAGAATTTTCAGAGGAAGAAATTATTTTTCATTTTAGTATGAAAATCTCTACACTGGAAGGAACTAACATTTTAATCCCTTATATTCACAGAAATCTTTTTAGTGAAAATACTTTGTTAAAATTTTAAATTTTTTGTCTATAAAAGATGTAATGCTTACTGAAGGCTTACAAAATTTAATAAAAATGCACATAAGATATTAGTTTTATCATGGAAATTATGAAGGTCAATTTAGAGTTATGAACTTGGCCAGTTTGGCTGAGCCTGTAGCGAGAATATTAAGGATTACTGTGTTTCAGTTGTGGTAATGATAAATCTCTGTCATTCATGTTGTATTTAGTGATTTTGAAACTGAAAGTAGATAATCATTTTAAAAAAACTTTCATAACCCTAATATGTTACAAAGTTATTGTACTGTATTAAAGTCTCTAATTTGGAGAATTTTTAGTCTTATATAGATTCCAATATACAAATACTTTTTTGTTAATGAATTTTGTTTAGTGGGAATAATGTTTAAAGAGGATTGTTTCAGCATCTAGGGTACTAAACTTTTATCTCAATTAATAATACTTATTTTATATGTAAGAAGAAATTGTATTGGAGTATGCAGACTGAAATTTTCACATGCTATCAACACTGGATATAACAAAAGTGTGATCCCACCAGAGGTGTTTTATTGGAAATGTTTAGTTTTGTTTTTTTCAGTAATTGAAGAGCAAAGATATCTCACCTATTGAAATTTCTTTTTAAGTCATATTTACTGTATTTTGTTTTACAGTGTTTGAAGAACCAGAAGATCCTACAAGTCGGAGTTTTTTCTCAGAAATAATATCTAGTATATCAGATGTGAAGTTTAGTAATAATGGACGGTACATGATTTCCAGGGACTATTTATCTGTAAAAGTGTGGGACTTGAACATGGACACTAAGCCTGTAGAATGTTATCATGTGCATGAATATCTAAGGTCCAAACTGTGTAGTTTATATGAAAATGATTGTATCTTTGACAAATTTGAGTGTTGTTGGAATGGAACAGACAGGTAAAGTGCCTTGTTTATTTTTACTTTGTGTTTTATACACAGGTATACGTATGTACTTGAATTTGGTATTGATAATGTAATTTATTTGACATGACCTTCAAAGTAAAAAAATAGATATAACTGATAACGAAGAGATTAGTCAGTCACAGTGTAAAATTGTAAATAATGAACAAATGATTTCATGTATTAAAATTTGCAAAGAAAGATAAACAAGCATGAAAGTAGGAAAAATATGTTCAATTGTTTTTATTTTGTTACATGAAATGCAAGGAGATTATTTTAAAGTGTTATTTAATACCAAATATCCAGCTTTCTAAGCACACAAGTTTTTATTACTGTAATGTTGGAATTATGTTTTATCTTATATAAAGTGTGAAAAAAGTATTTGTTCAAATAAAAAAAAAAGTGAAATATTTTAAAGTCCAAATTGTCATATAGGACATCATTAAAAACAAGTTTAAACAGAATAAATGAAACATTTAAATGTATGTATGAAAATTTAACAGTACAGATAGTTGTTATATTCACAAAAAAATTCAGCTTGTCATTAGCTCTTGGCACAGTTTGCATATTTACAGTTATCATAATATTTCGGTTTAAATCCTAATAATGTTTGGCATTATTTTGAATGTGCATTTGTTAAAAAGTGCATGCTTATCAGCTTATGTCATTGTAGAATCCTTCTACCAAAGAGGTAACAATAGTTCATTTATTTCTGATGACTTTTTTAGATTAGTATATAGAACCCCACAATTCATCTACCTTTCTTTACAGTGGGCTTTTTTTTCTCAGGTAGTTAGAGGGCCAAGATAGATGTCTGCATATTCCTATTCCCTGAGCATTCTCATCTGTAACTTTGATTTGTCTGTTGTTGGATGGTGTACTAATTTTGCATCGTACTCTTTGGGCTGGTTTTGACACCGTATGTCTTTTGTTGGGTTGTTGGAGCCTTTGCTTTACATCTTCATGCTTTGGGGTTGCACTTTCACTTCAACTTAGAGAACTAACTTTTTTTGCTCACTCCCAGTGCGAGTCAGCCTGTTATACTTGTCATTTTTTTTCTTAAAGCTGCTTGAGTGGGCTGGTTGATCAAATTAGAGAAGTCCTTCCTTCATCCTACCAGATACTTCATTCATTTAGGTGTTTTCTTCAACACCTTTCTCAGTTGAGCTTAATTTTTTCCTCTCTGGATTTTTTCTAAGGAACAGTACATTTGGAATGCCTGTGTGCCCCTTCACTTTCTGTTCACTTTTGTGGGTGTGGTTTTTCATACCTCTCTGTCAGGATAAAATGTATACCCTTCAGTGGGTCCTTCATAATCATTGGAAGTTTGTTTGAGATCTTTTGGATTTTTTCATCATTCTTCCTTCCCACATTATGGATCATCTCCAGTGATGGTTGGACAAGGATTCAACTTCAGCAAATGTCCTGCTTTTTCCTCAGTGGCCAAGTTTACATTTGTTCACTGATCTATTTCTTCAGGGCTTTGGTGTGTGGATCAACTACCAAAAATGCTTTTTATCATTGGTCTGTGGAGAAACACTCTCTTCATATCAATGTTCACAAACTACTTGCCATTTATTGGGCTTTGGATCATTTTCTTACTATCTCCAAGGACTAGTTGGTCATGATCCACCCCAACAATTCAACAGTGTGGGATTTTAGCTAATCTTGGGAGTGGAGGGAAGTAGATTATTAGAACTTGTAATTTTCCTGAACTGAAAATGTACTTTTCAATAGGTACTGTTGTACACACTTCCTGCCCTTCTCCCCACACTCTTCCAGTTCTTATATTTTCTGCCAAACTTTTAAGTAATAGTTCAGTAGTGGTGCATAGATGGAGCCAAAGGCATCACATGATGCTCTCATAATTATGGAGTGATGTTGATTTACATGAGAGACATGTTGAAATATTTTATTCTAAGATGGGAGGAGGCTTGTGGCATGACTTGTTACAAAAATTTTGCATATAGATGGCAGCACAAAGTGAGAAAAACTTGTGAGAAGAAGGAAGTATCTATCAGATACACATTTTTTGTTTAGGGAAATTATGTGATGTTACTGGAGTTTCAACCTGTAGGATGTAATTAAACAAATGAATCCCGCTTAGGTGGTATTTTGTTATGTGGAAATTTTTCTGATTTGAACATAAATATTTTATAATATACAAGCCAATTTTATAATATCAAAGAATGATTTCTTTTTTAAATATTAAAAACAGTTTCTTAATTAACCTTTTCATGATGGGTTACAGGTCAATGGCTATATCAATGTGTTTGTTAACTTGTATTCAGAATTTTATTGAACTATTATTTTATGAATTTGTCATGTTTGGAATCAATTTGGAGATTATAATTCAAGCTTTGGTATTGTGTATGAGCTAATTTAAAAATAAATATTAAAATAACACATCTAAGAATAGATTTTAGTGAGTTGCATGGTACGTTGAATGCAGCACTCTTTAAAATTAGGTGTTTTGTGATTTCAAAATAATAAATCTGTAGTTGCTTACAAATTATGAACTAAAATTACTAAGATTAAGAAGCTAGAGTATAAAATAAGAACCTTGTATATTTTTATTTTGCTGAGATATGGCTTATTTACTGAAACAAGCTATTGAAACAGTCTCTTCTATACACTTATTTCATTATATGATGTTGATAACCAATAGACAACTTAGGATTTCCCCTTGTAGTTTTCTCAGCCATTTTAATTTGTGAAAATACTATCACAAATTTTTCATGAAGATTTCAAGGAGGTACGTTGTGTTTTTAGTGTGTTCAAAGCTTCATATTTTATAAAATCTAAGTAAATCTCAGTAAGTGTAATAAATTATAGTAGAATTCTATAGTATTAGTATAGTTATTTAAGATATTTTACTTATTAAACTTGTATCCCCTCCAATATTTTGTTTGATATCCTCCACTTGCGAAATTTTAAAAGGCTTAGCAACTTATTTCGAGTAGCAACCAGGTTCAAAGATCGTCGTGAGAAGAGATTATTGTTTACTCTACATCTTTAGTTATTGTTCTGTTTTTGAGAAAAATATGTTAAATTTATTTCTAAATAGTAATGATCTATATACATGTACAATAATTGAAATGTGACTACATATTACAAAATATTTTGGGATATGTAGCATGAGTATACATAAACCTTCTTGATGCAAATTGTGTAATAACAAGGCATGACTAGAAGGTTAATACAGTAAAAGAAGAAATGTATAGCATTATGAGACTTAAGATACTTGTACTGAAGAATTATATTTTTGTGTTATAATATGTAATCCTTCTAGTACAAAAACAGCAAAATGTAAATTTAATTCCTAATTTTTTTATGGTGGTTATGAGGTTGGTCAAGTAACAGACCCTATGTAGTTAGAGTACAGAAAATAACATAAAACATAGTCTTGCTCAAAACAAACATTTGTAATGCATTTAGGAAGTTTTAGAGGTAGTGCAAATGAGATTTTTTGGGATGATGAATAATTTTTTTAAATCATAACATGAAATCACTTTGCACTTATGCTAGTAATTATTTTCACACACAGATGTTCAGTAAAATATTTCATTAAATAATCTGATTTTTTTACCTGTAGCAAATACTTGTAATCTGTGCTAAAATCTACCAAATCTTTTGAAGATAAGCATGCTGTTTCTAAAGTTATAGTTCAAGAACTTAACCTGTGTAGATGTTGAGATGAACTCGTATATATTATACTGAGATTCTTGCAAAAAAGTAAAAGTAAATACAAAATTAAGCTTAGTAATTATTTCTAACTTAATCCATCTAATTTGAAACTATTCTGTTGGGAATTTCTCTACATGTGAAACAGATTTTTTAAGTAACTAAATATAATGTGTGTGTGTGTTTGGTAGATTATTCAAGGAAAACAATTTCTTTACAAAAAACTGGTATTACATGTAATTCTCTTTGCATGTCTGTTTTGTCTTGATTAGGAAATAAAGGGCTTGTATTTTACTTATTCATTTTTGTTGTGTTTCAGCTGTTTAATCACAGGATCATATAATAACTTCTTTCGAGTTTTTGATCGCAACACCAGACGTGATATAACATTAGAAGCTTCTAGAGATATAGCCAAAGCTAGGACAATACTCAGGCCAAGAAAGGTATAATTAAAAACTTGCACACTATGTATCAGTTCTTAATAATAAATTTGTAATTTGTTATGTACCTGAAAGTGATGGTGTTATTTTTTGATGATGTTTTTCTTTTGTTTTAGTTCAATTTAAAATAATTAGTTTTAGTTAGAGAAGTAAAAGTATAAAGGAATGTTCAGACTTTTTTAAATAACATAAAATATATGAACATTTATCTTTTAATTTGTATCTTTTGTTGAAAGCTCAAAAAACATTGCTGTTTTAAGCATTATATTTGTAACATTTTTAGGTTGGCACAGGTGGGAAAAGAAAGAAAGATGAAATAGGTGTTGACTGTTTAGATTTTAGCCGAAAAATTCTGCACACAGCGTGGCATCCTCAAGAAAATATTATTGCTGTAGCAGCAACCAACAACTTGTACATCTTTCAAGAGAAGCTGTAGTTATTGTATAAGTTTAGTGTTAATTTTATAAGGCAAGTTTGTTTTTCTACTTTTCTTAGAATTAACTTGCAAGTAAATCATAATTGACTAACCTTACTAGTGTTCATATCATTTGAAAAAATACTTAGTTTACTGTGACACTTATTTGTAGTGTGAATGTTAACATTTATGAACAGCATTCTGGTGCAGACAAGATTTTAATTTTTTTTAAGAATTAAAAAAAAGGTTAAACAGTAATGAAAATACATTGGATAATTTAACTTTTTATACAGGCTCAATCAGTTTGACTAAACTTGTAACCAACATACAACCACAAAATTATACATATCTGAGTGTACTAAGAACCTTTACAAAATTAGCAAGTTTTTTAATGGAATAAACTGAAAATTAATATCTACGTGTATTACAAAAATATTTAAAAGTACAAATTGTTTAGCCTTTTTGCAACAGGTCAAAGAGCATGTCATCATGTTTGTAAATTTACATTCAAAATTTTATTGAATTAATGTTTTTGAATGTATGTCAGTAAGTATGATATAAATTTATAGATTCTATAATTCAACTTTTAGTAGGACACATTAGTTAATTTCTTAATTTAACAGTAAATAGTAGAACAAAATTTTTTAATATTAATTTGTGTGTGTGTGTGTCTCATGTGACATGTTGAATACAGCTTTGTTTCAAATTAGATGTTTGTGTTGTCTGAATACAGAGTGTAGTTTTTTTATGAATTTCAAATTCATGTTACTGATATTGACATGCTAGAATGTAAAATAAGAATCTATTATATTTTCTATTCGCTGAGATATTACTATATTTAAAGAATCAAACACAGTAGTCCCACTCATCTATTTCATTTTAAGAAATACTCAGAAGTTTCTCCATGTGTTTTTTGGACTCAAAGAGGTATTAACGAGAGGAACCATTTCTTTTTATGGTAGAGTTGAAGAGATAAGATATTATGATACTCAAAAATAATATTTTATTATACGCAAATACAGCTTAGCTACCAAGCCTGATAAATTATAGCTGAGATCTGTTGTATTGCTGTAATAATTTATGATTTTTTTGATATTTCAAAATGCACATAAAACCTAAAACAGTTTTGTTTTACATCCTCCATGTACAAATTTCAACAGGTCCTAGAAAATTATGGCAAGCAGCAAACGATTACAAAGTTCACAAGTAAAAAGAGATCATTGTTTTTTGTAATTCTTTATTTACTATTCTGTGTTTAAAAAAGAAATAACTGAAATTTAAGAACTTGTTTGTAAATAGGGATAATGTATATAAATATGTATTATAACTTAAATGTATTTTACAAAATACTTGTACACTGCAACAAAGACAAGATGGAACACTTTGTAAAGGCCAGTTTTTACATTGTTAGATGTGGTAACATGAGTGCATTTATGCCACATTATTGCAATTTCTATAATGTTAGTCAGACACCACTGAGAGTTCAGTAAAATAAAGATGTATGTAGAACATTGAGATTTAAGCTATTTAGACTAAACATTTGTGGTTTTTGTGTTATAATTTGTTGTCATTCTAGAAGGAAATGAGGGAATCCTTAATTGCTGTGGACCTTGAAGTTCTTTTAGCCATGATTAGAGTAAATTAATATGTGAGACTTTTTTTTGACCCTTCTTATTAGCTATATTTTTGTGCACCAGCAGCACTAAGCATCAGGCATGCATGTGCCAGGTTCAGTTTTATTACTCACTAGGACTTTTAGCAGTTTACTCTTGAATTGAAATTCTTTTAGGCAAGATTTTAGTAAACTGATTCATGAAACCTTGTGTATGGTTAAGTATACTAATCCTGAGTCCAAAACTAACTAAATCTCAAATCAATCAAGATATGCCAGAGCTGTGAACTAAAAAATTTAACTTGAAGAAAACAATCTCAAAAACCATTCTATAAGGTCTTATACTGTGGCTAAAAAGCATAATTTATATTTGTTTCCTAATTTTGTATGCTGCCGGTAAGGTTGGTGAAATTAACCTAATTTATAATGTGTTTTTTTTCTGTAGGAAAGTGTTTGATAACTGTCTGGAGGTTTTTGAGATTTTTACATTTGGAATGTGACATTTATCAAATGCACAGAAGATTTTTTATCTTAAAATCAAAAATACTTTGTGTGTTTAGATATTCAACATTTGAAAAGAAAAAAAAATGCTTGAGCAAATAATTAACTAAAAATTCTGATATATTTTGGAAATGAATACCTTGTATTTTATATCCAAAAAACGGCTCTTTTGGGCTCAGAAAACACTTCAAATAGAAGGTCGAAACGTTGTTCGCTCTTCTATTTGAAGTGTTTTCTGAGCCCAAAAGAGCCGTTTTTTGCATATAAAATTCTCAACAAGTGGGTTTCTCGACATCACTGAATGCCTTGTATTGTTTACTGATAATTTGCCAAATTTCATTAAGTTGCATATACCTGTTAAAAGTAAAAATATATCTTCTCAGTGGTTATTTTGTGGGATAATTCACTTGCACATAGTGAAAGGGCACTGTTTCTTTACAAAAATACTATATGAGAAAGTTTTGGGATTCAGAGCATAAAAAATGCAATGATTAAATATTATTCCATGCATTTTTTGAGTCTTATAGTTGTTAAGTTAGTTAACCTTTAATTTGCAGTTCACAAAAAGATGCTTTTGAAGTTTATGGATGCAGATGGGTCAAAGTAATGCATGTCACAACTGTTTTATAGAGCTACATTTGAAATTTAATTGACTGTTATTATTATACCTCAGTAAAGCTGGTTTCAAAATGTAGTTTATAATTCAACTTTTTATATTATACAAGTTTTAATTTCTTGTTTTTATCTGAACTTCCTTGAGTCACATAATGCAGTGATACTACAACTTTTTATATATACATTTTGTTTCCTTTAAAATGCTTCAGGGTGTTCAGTTAATTAGAAATACATACTGTAGTTACTACCAAGCTGTAATATAAGATTTCAACTCTTTATGTTCTTTGCTAAGATTACATTGTATGTGTTAAATCTACATTATATATCTAATCTGCAATATTGTCTGTCTGTGAGAAATGTCTAACCTATTCTGGCATTGCTGTTCGACATGTTTATAAACAATAAAAAGAATAAATGCTATACAACATAGATCAGACACAGTTTTGTATGTTTGTTTTAACCTTTAAAGTTGATTGTCCACAAGGAGAATTTGATGTGTTTCTATTGAAGTGGTTGCATAAAACACAAATGAAATTTGTTTAAGCTCTCTATGGGTTAATTATAAAGCTGATTAAATTGTGCTAGTTTTGGGACAGTATTGTAGTGTCTGATATATTTTTACATTCTAAACTTTGCATCTCAAAACTACTTGAATTATTTTTAGACAGCCAACATTGAAAAAAATAGGTTTACTAAACCATTCACTTAAATGCAAAAGACTTCAAGTTTAAAGTTCTAAATATCGAGGTATCCTGTGTATTTTTGCTTTAATGTGAGATGTTTTTAATGAGAGTTAATACAAAAGATTGGAAAATTATTAGGTTGCATAAAAAATTTACTTGAAAAAAGAAAAAGCTCTATTTGATGAATGCTTACAGTGTGTAACTTTAAAGTTTGTTTACCCAAAGCTCTTACTGGGTTATTTATTACTTAGTTATGCTAGTTAGACATTGTTTAAAGATCCGTAAAATGAAATATAATCCTGTAGTGGTAAAGCAGAGAAAATGAGAGGTAATGTGTAAAGTTTTACAACTACAATACACGATACTCAGTTAAGAGGTTTTAGAGGTAAAACAAATGAAATATGAAAAGATCTAGATATAAAAAAGTATTTTTATTTTTAGCAATTAAATCACCTTTCAATCAGACTGACACAGTTAAGGTCTCTTAAATTTGAATATATGTGTAGAACGTACTTGTAACGTTTAATACAGTTTGGCCAAGTTTTGTAAAAATGCTTTCAGTAGATTCAGAGTTGTAATGGTTACATGGTGGTTACAAGGTTGGTTAAAATATATATTCATAAATTTAATTTAGATATCATGGGTGTGAATTTTAGAAGTTACTTTTATTGACTAGATTGTACAAGTGGGAAAATTAAGATTTTTATGTTAGCTTATCAAGTTATTTGGATGTAATCCCTAAAATGAGGTTAAAGTTTTAGAGAACTAATAAAATTGGTGAACAGTAAATTGTTTAGTTGTCACAAGTGATTTCAATTGTTATTTTTTCTTAAATATATATATTTTTTAATTAGCAAACAAAGTTTTGCACTAGTGAATATCTGTGCATAACAGCAGAAATTTTATTTATGAAGTTTCATTTGTTTCATTCATGACAGTATCCGACGGCCACAGATAGAATGATTGGTGTGGTGGATGTACTGCCAGATATTTGTATTAACTAATAAAATGAAAGCTAAAGTTTGAAGTTCCTGAAATCGATCAAACAGTGTATTATTGAACCGTATTAAAGGTAATGGTGGACTCTACTGGACAAATATACAGAATAAGGAAATTTTGTGATTTAACTTCATCTGGCTGTGCTGTGTATGCTATATTAGTTATTGGTCACTTATCCTTCGTGTATTGTGCCTTCTTCCTGAGCTGCTGTACTACACTGTCCATCACTCACCATTGTCTAGTTAGGATATCACTGGTTGCCAGATTTATGTAGGTATGTGCGTGCATGTGTATATATGTGTGTGTGTGCGTGCGTGCGTGTGTTTTTCTCTCCTCTGACTTGTGTAATTTCTGCTAAATTGTTATTACTCATGAAAGAATATATTAGTTACCAAGCTTACAAAATTTGGAATAACTGCACAACATGCGCAGTGAGGAAGGTATTAAAAGGCATGAGCCTCCTGTTTTATTTTCTCTCCTTTTTTTTTCCAGAATGCCGTTTGGTGCTCTCTATTAAGTGAAATATGGCATTTATTTCATTTCCTACTATCTGTATTTTTGCCATACTTCTTTTTATTATTTAGATCATGTGTGTTGTCTTGAGTTCATATTAAGAGAGCTAAAAGAGGATAAATATTTAGATCTGTATTAGTAACAAGTTGTATAATAAATAAAATGTGTATTTGATTTTAAAATAATTAAATCTTGTTTTAGTAGCAAAAATGAAACAATTGTAATACTTTTTATAAGTGAATTAACATTATTGATTTTTCCATTATCTGTTGTTTTTGTTGTAAAAGTCTTCCATAATGACTTCATCTTTATGCGTTTATTTCACAAAATGTCAGTATTAATTGGGCTGCATCATATTTATGTTCAGAACTAGCTGAGATGTTACTGTTGGGCTGTTCATAATTTCATAGTGAGATTAAATATGAGAATGTTTAGGAAGGCTTTTTAAATATTAAGTATGTATAATATCTTCATAAAGTTGTAATTTATATCAAAATGCATAAAGATTGGAAGTTTCTTTACAGG
The DNA here is from genome assembly GCA_011833715.1 of Carcinoscorpius rotundicauda. Lineage (NCBI taxonomy): Eukaryota > Metazoa > Arthropoda > Merostomata > Xiphosura > Limulidae > Carcinoscorpius > Carcinoscorpius rotundicauda. The sequence continues at coordinate 38,150,264 of CM022393.1, forward strand.
ATTAATCATGAAACAATTAAAGTGACATAAAAATGTTTCTATGAAAACTAACAATTATGATAATGTAAGGCAAAAGTTTCAGTCATTTCAGAATTAATGCCCAATAATATGCTATCAGTTTAGATTTATACTTAGTAAGGAGGTTTTCTGATACTTTTTAAATAATGGAATGAACTGAAATAGAATGAGTTAAGATATTTCTCATAATTTGCTCAGGACAACAGAATCTAATGCTGATTTATGCTGTAGTTTAAGGAAATCCTGTAGGTGTGTGTACACTTTGTTTGTTGAGACCATGTGTCTGAAAAGAGTAACACTTGTATGTGAATAAACAATAATGGTTGACAGTATTCAGCATCCTGTACAAATACATTCTTGTATTAAACAAGAAGGTCTTAATAAAGGAAGAGTGCTCAAAGTAGCAAGCCATGTATCTTTTCACTTTTTACTTAAATTAATTTTCAAATAGAAAATTGGAAGAAAATTTCTGATTAGAAGAAGAAACTTGCCCCACAGTTTTGGCAACTTTTTGAGATTTAGAAGGTCAAAGTTTTTGAGTGTTATCTTTTAAATAAAGATCTTGGATTGCATAACATACAATAAATTTTTCTTTCTGATTATATATACATATATATATGTTTTGGAGCAAACATAAATTTCTTTCATTGTACAGAATTTGTTTGAACATAAAATGTGCATTTGAAGTGACTCAAGTTTTCATGTATTTTAAGCTTTCATTGATGTTTTAGGCCTACAAGAACAATCAGTTTGTGTAATTTGCGTATGATCACTACATAAGGTCACACACAAATCTGGCAGTTTAGTTATTGTAATAAAAACTAGATTTTGAATGTAAGTGCTAAATAACCAGAAAAGTTTCTTGAAAGGTGATAAATAGACAAGCGTGTCTTCTGGACTGGTTGTTATGATGTAGGATATTTGCATCTTTGTCAAAAATGTGGGCAGAAATGTTTTACCCCAGTTTTTCATTTCTACAACTTGTCACTCTTCACTACTTTATATCATTTAGACAAATTTCAGTTTCTGCATTCACATAAACTTTAAAGTTGATAACCTGACATCCTAAAGTTACTTTATTACTATATACACAAACAGAAACTGATTTGTCACATATATTAACATTAAATTGGAATCTGTTTGAATTGGCTTAATACAACAGTCTTTCAAACTAGATATTTTATTAGTAGCAGTCAACTGTGAAATTTTCTTATTGAATAAATGTAAATATCTAACTAAATTCCACAGAGAGAGAGTTTCTGGGAAAATACCATGTACATGTTTTCTTGACTAATTATAAGCTATAGGTGTGATCCTTGATAGAAGAGAAAGGGGATTTTTAACTGATACAGTGTTTGTAAAAATAACATTAGGACAGATCCACTTAATAACAGAATGTTTTACAAAATCTCTCAACAGTAGTACTGGATGTTTGAGTAATCAGTTCTTGAAAGAAAGAAACTAGGATGTGTAGAATAAAAGTAAACAGTGTATATTTACAAACACAGTGTGTATGATACCACTGTCGTGGTTTTGGGACAGTTTATACTGGATAAATTGACTACCTGATCAGGCACGTCATCTTTTATATTGATTAAACTTTCCTTACATCGCAGGTAACATCAGATTTACCCAGAATGACTTTTCATTTTGTTCAAGCATTGGGGAGACCATAACTTTGAGATACCATAGAGTGGTATATCTTTGGATTAAAAACTTGAAAAACCAGTTTTCAGTATCTGTAATGGACAGAACATGATAGTCTATTGGGTAGCTTTTACTTAATTACAAATAAACAAACACTAGCAACCAACTTTCTTGCAAAACCTACAGCATGGTAGGCAACTATGATGTTTATTTTGACCATGTGTGCAAAACTTACACATACTCCAAGTGAGTGATAAATTCTGATTGAGTGCTGTATTACTACAAGTAAGTAGAAATGCATAGTGTGATTTATATACTAAAATATCAAGGTATATAAAATTGCTAGTAATAGCTTCTGTATATGATACCCTGTTCCAAGGCACATGTTATACTGATAAATAATTAGCTTGTGCATTTGAACAAGTAATAAACTGAAATTTGAGTTGAAACTTAAGATCTTAATAAGAGTTAACATAAAGGAATTTTTAATGTTATCTGGTAGAAAGGGTGGGTTTTCAAGCTGTTCTTTTCTAATGTACATAAGGAGTGTGTTTCACATGTAGAATTTTGAAAGTGAAGTTTTGATAACAAATATAATATTTGAATGTCTCTTGGATAACTTTTCTTAAAAGGCAATTTGAACATGTTTGGATTTTTATATTTAAAGATTTTGTATATTAAATCTTTAACTTGTATTTTAATGGACGATCCAACATTTTCTTGTGATTCATTGTGCATTCTTTATTCTTTTGTTCAATCTATATATTATTTTGTTGTAAAGTTAAGACTACACTTACACAGTGACCCTATATCATGAAATGTATGAAAAATAAATGATTGTGTAGTTTTTGGCTTAAATGTAATATAGGGAATTTTAGTGTTTTTTTATGACATTATATTTCTTAATAGTCCATGAACCAGCTAGATTGTTTGGGCAGAATAACGCTACGTTTTCATTTTAAAGCTCACTATTTTACTTTATGATGCTGCGTCATGGATACCTTAAAAAAATGTTAAATTTATAACGTTACTGTGACAAGGAAGTCAGGTTTTAAGAATAAATTTCTTCATAATTAAAAACCGTTAAAATAACTGCATCAAATACAATAAGCAAAATATTCCAATTTACGTTATTTAGTTTGAGCATTCTATTTTTAATATAGCCTTTGGGATCCAAGGTTAAGGTCATTTGTTTGGATCAAGGTCAAATTGAAAACTATTTGATTATTTCCAGTTTATTTTTATTTATTCCAAAAAACGTGAAAACTATTATCTTTCAATCATAAGTAAAGTTTTATGATCAAAACAAATTTTTTTTGGGTCAAATGTTTTCTTGCAGAGAAGAAACAAGTTTAGAATGTTCTCAAAAATACTGTGCAATTGCTTAAAGAAGTTATATTTCAATATACAGCACTGAACGTGATATAGTGGAAGTGTGCACGTTTTAATAGTGAATTGACCTGTGCTATTCGTGATCGTATTAAAGAACACTGTAATTTTAATTTTATATTTCAAGCACGTTGAACCATAACTGTAGACTCTTTCCAAGTAAAAGACAATATATATATCAGATATCCTCACAAATCAGTATCATAATTTCAGACATCTAGCTAAAAATCATTTGGTTTAGAAATAAAAACTGTTACTTATACATGCAAAAAAAAAAATGACACTGACAGTCATCTATGTACAAGTACATAATACAAACAAGTATGAAGCAAAAAATTACGGAAGTTACATATCATTAATAAAACTATAACGCATCAAAATAACATCACCTATCGCTCAAATGATTAATGTTTATCAAACTACATGTTTCATAAATTAAAAAATACTTAACTACTCATCAACAGACTATTCACCCTGGGTTTTGTGAGCTGCATATGATTCAGTTCTGTGTATTTCAGTTTGTTTACAACGGACTTGCTCTCTTTTTGTGCCTGTACAGGGAAGATGCAGAATAACCATAGGTGGGACTCAATCAACAACAAGAAGCATTTTGTGGTGAAGGTGTTCATCACTTGATTAGAAATTGAGGTTCTGAATGCTTCCACAGGAGGGTTGTTTTCAATTCTCTCTTCACAAAATGTCTCAAGTTTTTTTTGCCAACCTCTAGCATGTAAGTGATATAATAGATAACATCTCCAGGAGCGGCTTTGCCACTTGACACAAGCTTACCAATATTTTTGAATAGGTTTTTTCCAACTTGATTCTGGTTGGTCCATAATGCTTTTGTCCCCAATTGTACAGCGGTATGTCTGCAGACTTATTATGCTAGAAATTGTTTCCACACTTATTTTGAGAAGAAAACAGATAGCTAGTTATACGGCTTTGTGCTTAACTACAAACAAATAAACCACTATACTTCCTTCAGCAAATTTGCCTTGCAGAATTCTTGTTTGCTTTAGGTCTTTTTGAGAGAGAATCTTCTCTGATGAAAACCTAAAATAACCATTTAAAGCCAGCAGCAGCAAATTTCAAATAATGAAGAAAAAAAATTCCTGTGGCTTGTATGTTGGCATCTAGTATTTTCATTGTCTTGCCAAAACAATGAACGTACATTTTTGTTTGAAGACAGGTTTCGGCTTTTAATGAATGTATACTGAGCTAAAATGAATTTATCAATTACAAAAATGTACTAACACTCATAGAAACATTTTTCGATGGTATTATGCATTATTTCATATAAATGATTTAAATAAAGCAAAAAAAAAAAAATCCGTTTGATATTAAGCTTTTATTGTCAAGGCAACAATCACAAATGAAATGAGTACCCTTAATAACTATCTATGTGCAATAGAATTTATTTTTGTGCATTACTTCTAGTCATATGACTGTATTTGCACTAGTTCGATAATATATGCACCACTCAACTGTTTTTTCGAAGCTATGTATCGTTATTAGTCTTACCAACATGGTCTGTTGTCTCAGAAAACACCCAAATATATATACATCTTTTCTTTGTGTTTAATGTATGTTTTGAAAAATTAGAGGAAACATTTGACAGATTATAAAGAAAAATTTTGAACTTTGATTACCATGATCATAATATCACCAGCATTTATTTTTGCCTTCAAGAAACATGGGAATACATACTTTGTTTTTATAGTTAGTTCTAGTTGCCTTGATAAAGCCCTTTTACATACTAAAAATGTTTGTGAAATAAATTACCATCGTAACGTTACATTTGCTGTTTTGAGATGCTCATCACACAGCATTATCATAAATTACAGATTTTGAACTTTCAGAAGACGTATGATAGATACCGTATTTTCCGCCTAATAAGCCGAATTTGTGGCCCTAAATTGGCCGATCACCAGCTTTGGACCAAAAAATACCGAAGACCAAAATCATACCTTTGATCTCACAGTTACGGCAGAGTTATTTCAGTTGAATAAACTTTATTTATTAATAGAAAAAGGTCTATACATTACGAATGACATGTATTCATAGAAATAACAAAATTCATAAAAAAATACTTTAATCTCAGAAATTTATTAAAATTCTGGTTGCATTTACTTGTTTTCGACATTTCTTTTAGCACACATTCTGCTTTCTTCCATTCACGGACCTGTTTTTCATTCACACAGTAATGGCGAGCGGCATGAAACATTTTGAAGTGTTTAATTATATAAAAATGTATACGTGTACCGACATTGGAATTAACTTGGTTAAAAATCATTGTAAACAACAGAGACAGGGGAATTATACATAAATTCAATATTTGAATAAAAGAATATGGCGTTTCGAAGATTTCCTGCAAGTCCCTCAAAAACTTCCCTTCTAGTCTTGCACTACTAAATTAGGGACGGCTAGCGCTGTTAATTCTCGTGTAGGTTTTTGCGGAACACACCCCACTAAGACAGGTGTTTTCTGATCCACTGGTTAGCCCTCAAAGAATAAGACTGACACAGATTTCTTACAGAATGCAAATGTTTTATTAGCTCCAGTGCAAACAGGTTACAATATAATACGTGATGGGAAAGTGTAGAGCTAGTAGGAGTTAGCGAAATATTTAATAGAACAAAAGAACTTCTGATAGCTCGGCTATTTCCCCTGTAAACTAATCTGCAAAACAGAATTACTAACAAAAGAAAAACAACTCAAAATTAGATTAAGTTGTGTTACTCTCACTTTTAATCTATTTAAACGAAATAATACACTTAAGCAATGAAGGTAGGTCACAGTTATGAGCAAAATACTTTCACCAAATAAAATACAAAGGAAGTACAGTTATAAAGAGATAAAGGTCAAAACCAATGCTCTACTAAAAGCACCTCACGTAGATACAACAAATGTGAATAGCTCTAATTCCCTGTAAATCCTTGTCTCACCTGCAAGTATTCTTCGGTCTAACACTGGTAGGAGGACTTAAAACAAGAGAAAACATAATAAACAATATGCATTCAAAGTTGCATGCATAATTATAATGCTAGAGCCTTAGGAGTTCCGGCTGTATGTTGAGTTAATACACGAGTGAAGGAGTTAAGTAAAATCTGTGGAAAATAAGCTGAAACATATTTTAAATCTGATGGAAAAGTTGTGAAAATGTTTTTGAAATCTGCTTTGTTGGGCCAAAACATTGTTTTAAAAGTGGCAATAAACTTAAGATTTTTTTGTTTTCTTTTATTTAATATAAGTTTGTTTTTGAAATTCGCACAAAGCTACCCGAGGGCCATCTTTGCTAGCCGTTCCTAATTTAGCAGTGTAAGACTAGAGAGAAGGCAGCTAGTCATCACCACCCACCGCCAACTCTTGGGCGACCCTCAGATTACGAGCCCGTGCCTTAACGCGCTCGGCCATGCCAGGCCTATTTAATATTAAAAAAACGTGGTGAGTGTTTTTTTTTTTTATTCTTAGTTCAGGAAGCCAATGGATATTGTAGATAATGAACAGGTTCACTTCATGATTAATAATTATAAGAATAACTTGGCATGTTAATTAAAATGCACGTTGTTCCTGCAAGACAATTAAGGAAAAGGTATCTAATATCCATTTAACTTAATTAGTTCCCGGTGAAATATAAAGTTGGAAACTTGCCTGAGCAATGCTATGTTCCAAAGGGGTAACTAAAGAAAAACATTTTTTTAAAATTTAACTTAACTATTAAAAGAAAGTGGAGAACGTGTTGTGCAAACCGGTACTACAATTGTAACTGCACGTAAATATATTTATTGTACAAATATATGCGTTTGTTTGTTTGTTTGTTTTTGAATTAAGCACAAAGCTACACAATGGGCTATCTGTGCTCTGCCCACCACGGGTATCGAAACCCGGATTTTAGCGTGTAAGTCCGCAGACATACCTCTGAGCCACTGAGGGGCAAATATATGCGTAATAGAGACATATTGTTATTGCAGTTATAAACTCGACACCTCAAAAATTTTCTACTGTCTGAAGAGCGTTGAAGGCAATGTACAGATACATTTATAATTGTATATAAAGACAGAAACTCCAAATTGTTGTCACTGTGGGAAATGTATCGCTTTCAACAAGAGGTGATTGGTTGAAATCAGCTATTTGCTTTTCATTTCTAGGGATAAGGATCTCCTCTGGGGCAGCGGCAGGTCTATGGTTTTAAATGCTAAAATAAGGGTTCGATTCCCCTTGGTGGACATAGCAAATAGTCTGATGTAGCTTAGGTTGTAAGAAAACACACACACCCAAGGATAAGAAAATGTATTACTTTTAATGACAGATCATAGTAGGATTTAAAATGCTTCAAGATAAATTTTAACCTTGAAGAGAACTTTTTTATAATTTTATTATTATCGTTCAATTTAAGAACTTGGCCAACATTTGTGTCTAATTTCTGTCGTCCTTTTAATGCATTTAGAATTTCACCCTAAAGACCGTTTTGTGTACGTGATAAATGAATGCAAATAATGGAACCAAAGTTCATAGTCTGGCACATAATCACCGGAAAGTCACACTGCTCCCAGACATTTTAACTATATCACTAAATATATTATAGGAAGTAAAGAGCCAGGATTGGATGAACATTTATCAGGCAAATCGAAAGGCTTTCAATTGTGCAGTTTCACCAACTAAAGAGAGCTGTGCGTCATAATGTATTAGATAATGAGTCTTTGGCTTGACAAGCATAATTATATAATTCAAAGTAATTTGAACAGAATGATACTATATAATATATAATAAAGCATAAATTAGAAAAGCAAAAGTGGTTGCTTCCATTCTATTTCTATGTGACTGATAGTTTGGATAGAAGGATAGCACTAGACTACTTGATTGAACTCTGAGAGACATGATGCGACAATATTTAGTAACTAGGAGAGACAGTTGACACTAAATTTTCCTGTCGATTATAAGGTTTGACAAATCATGAAAGAAGAAATAGTTGATGACGTTTCATGCATCTACTTATCATCAGCCTTAAACATCAACTCGTAGAATATTATAACGTTTTAATTTTGCTAAGCATAATTACACAATGTTGTTGTCTGTGCTCTGCCAACCACTGGTATCGAAACCTAATATTTAGTATTACAAGTATTCAGGCTTGCCACCGAGTCATATAGAGACAGCATATTAACTGTGATATCGATTATCTCACTAAACATATAACTATGTAATTTATCTACAAAAACGTTCAAAAGGAACAATAGCGAAAGAATACATGGAATTAAACATATAGGTAAGTTATTAAAATAATTATAGTAAAATCATAAAAATATGTAATACGTTGAAGTTAGTAAAACTTAAGTTGTAATAGATGAATGAGTAGCGTTCATCCAATTCCCGACATCAAACTCGTAATAAACGAAACCATTAAACTTTTAGCAATAGTTCTGTTGGTTTAGTTTGAATTTTGTGCAAAGCTACACGAGGGCTATTTGCGTTAATCGTCCCTAATTTAGCAGTGTAAGACCAGAAGGAAGGCAACTAGTCATCACCACCCACCGCCAACTGTTGGGCTACTCTTTTACCAACGAATAGTGGGATTGACTGCACATTATAATGTCCCCACGGCTGAAAAAGCAAGCATGTTTGGTGCGACGGGGATTCGAACTCGCGACCCTCGGATTACGAGTCGAATGACTTAACTACCTGGTCATGCTGGGTCAAGACAAGAGAGAAGGTAATTAGTCATCGCCATCCACTGCCAACTCTTGAGCTTCGTTTTTACCAATGAATAGTGGGATTGGCTTTCACGTTATAACGCACCTTAAGCTGAAAAGGGAGGGCATGTTTGGTGGGATGGGGATTTGAGTCCGGACCTTCATATTGCGAGTAAACCACCTGACCAATAATTATATTGATAAACTGTTGTTTCATTTAGTTCAGATCTTAATTTATGAATTAACAGCGTGTCTTTCATGCGTAGTCTTATGTGATCGTTGAATTTGTATAGAATATATTGAACATAAATGTCATTATCTCAAGTAGTGTAATATTTTATAATAGGGTTGTTATCACAAAGAATTTGTATTTTCTTACAGATGTGTAAGTTTACGAAGTAAAAATAGGGGTTTCAATGCCTCGCAATAAACAAAGCAAATAGCGCAGTATGTTTTTACGCTTAAAGAAACAAAAAATATCTGTCCACATGTTTAGTGATAGACCTCGTACTCAGGTGTTTCATAAACAACACTTCGTTTAAATATACAGTAAATTTGCAGTCTACTTCCTGATCTAAAAATCAATCTGTGGATGAGTCATAAGAAATATCTGTTGTTTTCTCTTCGTTAACACCATATCATCGCAGGATAGTGTTACTGATATTGATGTGTTCGGTACCTTATAGATGAGTTGTTAAATGTTTATGTAAGCTATTTATCTATGAAAATATTCAAATGTACTGATAGAATTGTTAAACACAACCAAGGTCTTGAAAATATTTTTCATACAATTATTGGAATAAAACTAGTAAAATAAAAGCATAAACGTGGAAATAACCTTCTGTAGAAAAACCTCGCACTCAATTCTCCCTTCAGCTGTTGTGTATCAAAGTGTTTAGAAGGACAAGATGATTATATTTTTAGTGCAACACAATAAACTTGACGTTGTGATAATACTGAGATATTCCCAAAACTGATTTACATGTTTACAAATCTTGAAGGTAACAAATGTCACCCTACATATCTGTGATAATATAACAGTATAAGTTTCATGAAAACATGCAAAACAGGTTAGCAAGAAAAGGTGCAAGTTCCGAACCCTCGGGAGCAAATTTCAACAGTTGTTGGAAAAAAGATCAAGCTAGGGTTATTGTGGTTGGTCAATTCAGTTACTATAATAATAATCTAGCTACTCTTCTGAGTGGGTGTTGGCATACAAGAATTTAGTATAAAAATCAGCCCAATATATACCGCTATCAAACCTTAACTTTTGCATTTTGCAGTGTTTATATTTTGCCTAAATATATCCAAATATTTAACCAGAAAACAATCAAGTTCATGATTATGTGTTATAATATTTAAACAATAGGTCTGAACCTTCTTTATTAAATTTAGGAATACTTTATAAATATCAAAGTGAGTACCGGGTGACCTTATATCAGATGTGCTTGAGAAAGTAAGTTGTTCTTTTAAACTGTAAATGTCATCTGAGTAATTTAGTTTTTCTGATTAAAAAAACAACAACTTGGTAATATCATTCAAAATATGTATAGACTGTTATGAGATCTGTTAAGTAAACTTTATCCGTTTTTATTATAACAATGTTTTCATTTTTCACTCAAATATTTTAAATCGTAGTTTCTTCTTTAAATGCATGTTTAAATACATAATTACAATTACTTGAATTCATTAGGGCAATACCACTTACTTAAATTCTGGTGCTAGATATGATTCTTTACTAAACGCTGTTTAGAAATATTTTGTAAACTTCTTTTTACATATATAAGTTAGCATACGATCTAAAAACATAAATGTGGGTGTGTGTATGTTTTGGCCCGGCATGGCCAAGCGCGTAAGGCCGGTGACTCGTAATCCGAGGGTCGCGCTAAACATGCTCGCCCTTTCAGCCGTGGGAGCATTATAATGTTACAGTCAATCCCACTATTCGTTGGTAAAAGAGTAGCCCAAGAGTTGGCGGTGGGTGGTGATGACTAGCTGCCTTCCCTCTAGTCTTACACTGCTAAATTAGGGACGGCTAGCACAGATAGCCTGCGAGTAGCTTTGTGCGAAATTCCAAAAACAAACAAACAGTTGTTGTTGTTTTGAATTCAGCACAAAGCTACACAATGGGCTATCTGTGCTCTGCCCACCACGGGTATCGAAACCCGGATTTTAGCGTGTAAGTCCGCAGACATACCGCTGAGCCACTGGGGAGGGCAAACAAACAGTGTATGTTTTATTATAGCAAAGCCACATCAGGCTATTGGCCGAGTCCACCGAGGGGAATCGAATCCCTGAATTTAGTGTCGTAAATCGGTAGACTTACATAACTATAATTTCACCTATTGGGTTTTCAAATGAGTTAATTTAACCAATAGCTTTTGCTTACAATTAAGTAATGTGTTTTTTCAGTTAGAATTACATTGCTCAAGAGAACAAGACCAATATTACTAATTAGTTTTAAATTTAAAAAAAAATATCTTCAAGTTAACATTTAGTAGCCATGCAATCCTTTAATTTTTGTTTAATTAAAAAAAATAAACTTTTCTTCAATTTGTTTATAGCGTTTCGAATGATAAAATTGCCCATATGAAATTTTAAAATAAATTAATTTCCCAACTGTATTTGAATTTTACAGTTGATTAGTTAATAATTCATTTTAACAATATTTAACAAAGTATTTCTATTTTCAGTAATTGAAATATAAACTTATTGGTGTTTTGTAATAAAAAGCGATATATGTAGTTTCAGAAAATTTTGGAATAATAAACCAAACTGTGGAAACAACATTGCTAATTCTTAAATTAAGTCCAGAATGAAACAGTTTACGTGTTTGTTGAAATTCATATGCAACTTACTCGAGAGCTATTTACTGTAGCTGTAGAGAACTCAGTTACACAACCTCTTTTAAACATGCGGTCACCTTCCAGTCAGTTACCTCTTTCTTTCTTTGTGAACCTAACGATGACCGAAAAAGGTCGCAACGCTGTTCGCTCCTCTACGTAAAAAATTTTCTCAACCCAAATGAGCCGTTTTTACATATATATTACAGAAAGTTATTTGTACTTTCACGAAATTCTAAGTATTTGATGGTAAAATAGGAAATTATTTTCTACTTCTAAACTACTATCTATCTTTGATCTAAAACTTATACATTTGTCATTTAAATATAATTTTACAAATATAACAGACAAAGATATGTACACAGTCTAACTTTTTAAAAGTGTGTTAATTTAGTCGTGACTTAAATAGCAGTACTACCGTCTATCTTACAGCTTCGACAGTGTTCTTCAAGTTTATCTGAGGGGCAAATACCTGTTTACAGTTGAGATCGTAATAATCTTTGACATATACAAGTAGCACAAGGTGAAATTTGTATGGATTTCCAAGATTGAATTAAATTTCGTAGATAGCTCTCGCGCAATTTTGCGCGAAATTCGAAAAGCAAAACAAACAAACAACTACCTGAAGTTCCACTGAAACATAAGATTAAGTGCAATTAATCGTCTTGGTAAAATGGCAAATGTGGTAATATATGATTACTGGAATAATAAGTCAAGCGCACTTACAACATCTTTCCTTTGGGTTAAAATAAAAATCATGTAAAGAAATTGTGGGAAAATTTCAAACAAACTGGCTAGTTCATTTGGCTTTTACGTATGCCTTTCTTAACAATTTTGAATTTCGTTTTCCTTCAAGACTACGAAAAATGTATATTTAGGCAATATTGAGTCATGTAACGTTATTTTTTTTGCACTTATACAAAACGCTGTAGCTGGTAAAGACGTGTTTTGCTTTTTGAAACTATCTTCTATGGAAGAAACTTAGTCATGCTTTTAGTAGAAAAATGAAATATATTTTAAACCCTTTTCTACATAAAGGAGAAAAAAATCGCAAAAGGTAAACATCTATTATAATTTTCGTAGGTATGGAGAGTAATAGATTTACTAAAATATGTTGATTTTCATATCGATGTTTGTGTTAATTAAATGTATCTATTTAAGAAGTGTGTGTAACTTATCCTGCTAAATGTGTATTGTGAATTCTCCAAATTTGTAGAAGATTCTTAAGTATAAGAATCAATAATATATATTTGGAGAAAGCATTTATATCGTCAAGTATTGTTGTCAACTGAAATTTCAAGAACCTCGCCCAAAGTTTATAAATCGACGAGCCAAAAAACATTTTATACTGTTGATTTCCTACATTTGGTATAATATAAACCTCAGAAGCTTAAGCTGTGATTAATACTTATTAATCGGGAAATTACAGATACTTGACCAGAAACCTGTATAGATCTGGAACATTATAGACCGTTTAACTTCAGCGGATTACCATCAGATATTAGCATTTCTATGAAGACATCATATAACTTCGGCTGAGAAAAATTCGAGAGCTAGCTAGCTAGCCAAAGTAAACTGTACTAATATCAACTTGAAATTCGTGAACCGTATTATTGTATTATTGTTTGTATACTCAAATATATTTGAGTGTATTAATATTGTTGACAAATATAATAAATTTGATACATTTTGACATTAAATTCACTTCTAACTTTAAATTACAACTTAACTAGGTTTCAAGCTATTTGAAATTGTAATACGTAAGGTAATAAATCGAACACTCATTCGAGATAAGTTCTGTTATGTAACATAATAAGTTGGAGACTCATCCGATATAAATCATAATAGATAACAAGACATACCTAGAATTTTGTAAAAGGTGGTTATAAATAGGTTGTCAAACTGAAAGGACTAAATGTACTTGTTATCTAGGTTAGCAGTGGCAATCCAATACATCAAGAACAACTCCCTTTAAAACAAAGTGTGGCATATGACCACTCTATCCCCTTTCCCAGGAATTGCTTATTATTTTAGAGAACGCTTTCGTATGACAACTTGCTTCCCTAAATTTTTGAAATAAACATAACTCGTTGTTACATACCAAACCCACTATACAGTTTTTGTATGTTTTAAATAGATGTAAAAGATAAGTAATGAGAGAATATGCAGAAACAATTAAAAAATAAGATTAATGGTTAAAGAAAGCAAAGACATGCGAGTGATGATTATCCAACTAAATTTATATACCAAACTGCAGAATTGACATTATCTTATGTTTGCTTCTCATTGTAAAAATAATTTCTTTGTTGGTAGTTTCGGGTTGCAAGATGTAACAGACAAAAAAATTAGTGTTTGGAAATATTTTTGCTTTAAGTAACAATTTTGAAGTCCATATTAACTCGTTATTTATAGTCGATGCATTGAGATAAAACTGAATAAACGTAACAGTGGTTCGAACATTTGTTCTATTCTGAAGTAAGAATTTTGAAGTATATTTTAACCATTGCAGTAGTTGTGGTGAGTAGTAAGCCTTGCACTTGAGCATTTAAAGGATGCTGCTACATTGGAGGGGGGGGTAGAGAGTGAGGGGGTAATTTCATCAAAGACGACACGATCGTAGTTTCAGAGGTCTTGTCGTTAAAGCCACTTTGCTAGATAGGTGGTCATGTTGGATGATTACGTCACAAAGTAGATAACATGTTTTAGGCCTCTATAACACATACATTGCATTCGCAACATGTCTGTAATTAATCATTAATTAATTATGTCGTCCTAAAAAGGACACCTAAGAGTAATGAGTTATAATTAGTCATAAAAACGATGCTCAACACTAATTTATCAGTTAATTAAATTTTCTTATCATTTATATGTCTTAAAATGATAATATCGTAATTAAAACTTTCTCTTTCAATTGGTAATCATGTGTTTTTCAATGACGTGATATATTATTTAACAGAACATGATCACAATTTTATATGCTTTTATCACCCACATGTCTATGGGTTTACATTTCTCTAAAAAGGGCAATATCGTGCAATGAGTAAAACTTTTACCTTGACTTTATACAATATTTTACATCATCAATAAAGCGTTTATTATGCAATAACGCTTTTGCAAATTTGACTTTACGCAACAAAACAGTTTATACATACTTTACAAATGTGGACTTTCACAGAAATATACATATTTAATTATTGTAAATTTAACAATTGTCTATAGGATTCCAACGAATACGTCGTCACAATACCTCTACAGGTTATCAACATCTAAAATTAATTATGTTTAAATTAATTATCTGTAGTAAAATAATAAATAATTAACTTATTGTATCCGTCAATTTTCTAAGTGACCATTGATCACTAAAACCTACACAAAACTTGAGAAAGCATAGTATACATAACTTCTTTCAGTTTTCTATTGGACATTTCCTTTTACACAAAGCATAACCGCCCTAGAGTTAAATATAATAAATGTACAACTTACTGATTACTAACATGTAAAATACCACAATTTTGGAATACCTTTGAGGGAACATTCGTGTAAATTTCTAATTATTGTTTCTATTTTATGATCACAAGACTAACGGTCCATATCTGACGTCAAACTGGAACAGTTATTGTGGCAACACGAAATCCAATGTAAAGCTTTCTTCTGTAATACCTTGGTGATATGGACATCATCCAAACACCATTCAAAGGCCAGTTCTGAGTTGATCAAGTCTACATTGTTTGTAAAGTAAGTACTGTGTTGCAATTTAGACGTATTACAAATTTTGATGAAATATACTGCTGGCCAAAATCTTAAGGCTAATGAACATAAAGAAAAAATATGCATTTTGCGTTGTTAGACTCAACTAATTATTTGAGTAGAGCTTCGAAAGATGAAAGTAAGAAAATGGAAAATAAAACTAAAAAACTTTTTAAGCACTTAATAGGGAAAATGTGAACAATATGAAATTAGCCTAAATGCGAGCTGGTCAAAAGTTTTAGACCATACTGAAACGAAGCATTAATCGGTAAACACGTAACGAAATTTAGTCATTTGTGTTCAGCCATTAGCATTGTCAACATCTCCCACTGATATCTCCTGTGTTACAATGGGTAAAAACATGGCAAGAGTTTGAACGTGGCAGAATTGTCGAGCTGCAAAAGTAAGATGTCTCTCAACGTGCCATTGCTGGTGAGATTGGGCGTAGTAAAACTGCTGTTTCAAATTTCTTAAAAGACCCTGAGAGATACGGAACAAGAATTTCAAGTAGTTGGCCCAAGAAAATTTCGCTGGCGTTGAGCAGCAGTAGGATTCGACGGGTTGTCCAGCAAGACACCAGCCGATTGTCGAACCAAATTAAGGCCTTTACGGACGCAGAATACAGCTTAAAAACAATAAGACATCATCTATGAGAGAAAGGTTTCAAAAACCGTAAACGTCTTCAAAAGCCACGCCTCCTTCCACATTACGAAACAGCTCGGTTAAACTTTGCTGAGAAGCATCGAACATGAGAGTAGAAAAGTGGACGAAATTCTGTTCTCTGATGAGAAAAAAGTTAACCTGGATGGTCCAGATGGCTTACAACGTTACTGGCACGATAAGGATATCCCACCAGAGATATTTTCTACACGACACAGTGGTGGAGGCTCCACCATCATCTGGGGTGCTTTCTCCTTCCATAGAACAATGGAGCTTCAGGTTATACAGGGTCGTCAAACAGCAGCTGGCTACATTGACATGTTGGAGAGAGCATCCTTATTGACTGAAGGCCTTTGCTTGTGTGGAAATGACTGGATCTTTCAGCATGACAATGCTGCAATCCACAATGCCCACAGGTCAAAGAACTTTTTAATGGCGAATAACGTGATTCTTTTGGATTATCCACCATGTTCGCCCAAACTGAACCCTTTTGAAAATGTTTGGGGGTAGATGGCAAGGAAAGTCTATAGAAATGGACGTCATTTTCCAACAGTGCATGATTTTCGTGAAGCCATCTTCACCACTTGGAATAACATTCCAGCCAGCCTTCTGCAAACGCTTATATCGACCAAGCTAAAGCGAATGTTTGAAGTTATTCACAATTACGGCCGTGCAACTCACTACTGAGATCTCTTGTTGGGCATTTCCTACCCTGTTTAGAACTTCTTTTTGATATGGTGTGAAACTTTTGACCAACTAATATTTAGGCCAATTTCATAGTGTTCACATTTTCCCTATTGAATGCTAAAAATGTTTATTTTTATTTTCATCTTTTGAAGCTCTACTCAAATAAATGTTTGAGTCTAACAACGCAAAATGCATATTTTTTCTTTATGTTCATTTGCTTTAAGATTTTGGCCAGCAGTGTATAAGTAAAGCGTGGCAGTCCAAAGTGTTTAGTATTCAAAGCCACAAACCTTCATGCTTAAGAAAATATACAAAAATTAGAAGAAAAGAAAACACAATATTAGGATGACAAAATCTATTTTGCAATAACTTGGTTAGCTATTCCAAGGACCAAAAGATTAAAGTTTTTGGATAACAATTTAGTGTTTGTTATATGCATACAAATTATTAGTTATTATAATACTTTCTGATAATAAACTCTATATAATATTCACTTTTGCAGATTGCTAAATGTTTTTAATTAGATCATAATTGTAATTTTTATTTTTGATAACTTTATATGTCATGTACTTTATTTACAACTTACAAGCTTACCTTTATTTATTATTTACATAAAGGCTTGTTAAGTGTCACACGAGATTTGGAGGAAAACCCATAGGATTATTTTGGAATACCACATACACCTTTGTGCAAATTAATTGAAACAAATGGTAATTTTAGAATATTTTCAGCATGGCGGATGGTGTAGGCTCGCTGGACCCGCTGATTTTCTTTAATGGTAATGTTTTCACACAGATGGCGTCATTAGTTGTGTTTTGTAGTACGGTCGATCTATTTTTGGGATATATGACGAAAGTTTGAGGAATATTACGTCATTCAAAATTGCGTTAGAAGGGCAAGGAGACCAGTCAAAAAACAACTTCTTACCAACTCAATGAAGAAAAAATGGTATGAATGGGATCTGAAATACAACAACTGAATGCAAGAACAATGGAGGAAGGTGTTGTTTAGTGATGAGACTCATTTCTTCGTACAGGGTCAAAGAAGTCTGCATGTTCTCAGATCTCCAGGTGAGAAACTTCAAGAATCTCACATCATTCAGTTCGTAAAACATCCCTTAAAGAAGATGTTTTGGGGCTTTTTCAGCTACTACGGCATTGGAGTCTTGCATATCGTAAAAGGTATAATGCGAGGACCACAGTACATCGAAGTTTTGCAGAGGAGAGTTGTTCCAGAATTGAAAAAGAGATTTCCAGATGGATCAGGCATTTTTCCGTAAGATCTGGCTCCGTGCCACACATCGAAACTTGTGAAGAATTTTATGACTACAACACGAATAAAGATGCTGGACTGGCGTGGAAACTCTCCAGACTTTAATCCTATTGAAAATCTTTGAGCAATTTGTAAAGAAAGATTTCGTGAAAAGGACTGTGCTACGAAAGATGAGCTAATTTAGGCTATAATTGAGGTGTGTTACCTCAATCCAAAAATTAGTAAAGGTTGCAGTCAACTCGTGGACTCGATGCCAAAGCGGATTAATGATCTTCTGAAAAATAAAGGCGATCATATCATGTATTAATTTGTGAGTAATTTTTGGATTCTCAGAAATAAACTGCAAAAAATTGAAAAAAATCGCAATTTTCCGTTTTCTTTCAATTAACTTGCACAAGGATGTAATTAATTCACAAATCAAGCGAATAAAATTTTAATAATAATCCAGTGTTTGTGACAAAAGCATGACTTAATATAATGATTTTACAATAACCAACTCTAATCACTATTCGCTTTAACGACGTATATGTGTGTGCTTTTTTTATAGCAGGGTCATATTCAGCTGTCTGCTGGGTCCACCGAGGGGAATTGAATCCCCCGATTTTAACGTTGTAAATCCGTAGACTTACCGCTGTACCAGCAGGGAACGCTTAAAGACGTACTGAAAGTTTTATTTTAGAAATTATAAAAAAAATGAAAAGTAGGACTCCCATATGTGTCTTTTAAACATAACACACTAAGTTGGAAACGTAGTCTTAACTTTTGAAGGTGTAATCGTTTAAGGCGTGTAAAGAAATATTGGTAACGTACATCTTGCATTTTTATCCGACAGTTTAATATCCTGAAAAATCTATGGATTAAGCTAATTTTCATAAAAAATAGTGTTCAATTCTTGTTATACTTCTGTTGTTTGTTTGTTTGTTTTGAATTTCGCACAAAGCTACTCGAGAGCTATCTGTGCTAGCCGTCTCTGATTTAGCAGTGTAAGACTAGAGGGGAGGTAGCTAGTAATCACAACCTACCGCCAACTCTTGGGTTACACTTTTACCAACGAATAGTGGGATTGACCGT